>CM029603.1:54911748-56111748 GCA_017311375.1 Mytilus coruscus | reverse complement strand
TTACACTATCTGACTATATATAGTACACATTTGTGTCCGCTTCTCCTTCTAAACTCTTATCAACATTTATTGAAACTTTCAACCGATCTTAACCATATAATGCTATTGTGCACCTCTTTTTTTTTATCAGAATCATTTTGGGGGTTTCCCTTAACAAATCATGAAATTTTGCTATTGTTTTATTTTGTGTACCTATTTTGTTTCCGCAAGTCCTCCTCAACCCCTTATTACAATTTATTTAAATTTTCTGACTAGCGTAACTATGACATGTTATTGTGCACCTTCTGTTTTTTTTTATCAGAATCATGTTTGGGGTATCCCTTAACAAAGCATGCACTTTGCCATTGCTTTATTTGGGGTAGCCGTTGTGTATACGGAACTCCGCCAAGAACCCCTTATTATAGATAAACGCATTTATATTAACGGCAGAATTTCCTGCTTACTGCTCACCCGGTCTCGAACCCTCTGGAGTTCATGCGATTCATTCAGTTTCTGTTTGTTACTCCAGGCTGATATCCAGTTGAAACTAAACAAAAGAAATGGAACTCTTTATTAGAGAAGGTAAAAATGGCCAAGTTGGCCATATTTGAATTGTTTACATCTGTTTCTATGGGCTTTAAAAGTTTAATGTAGGTGTATAATTTAGGAGTTTTTGCATCTCATTTACGTATTTATACTTAAAGTGTTCTTTAAACTTTCGAAAAATTCCCCCGACGATAGTTTAAAGTTGACAAAAGGTCTAAATGCTTAATAGATAGTAGATACATTTGTCTTTTAAATATACAACTCTCATGTAAAGATCGTAGTGATGCTATGAAGACAAATTTATAGCTAGGTTTTCAAGAGCTAAATTGACAGCACGTCACTCCTACATTTTCACTGTAAAAAATAGGTACGTAATGGGGAGATAATTTTGACGAAGTAGAATCCTGACCTGTCTCTTTCTAATCGATTTACGAGATTTGAAAATCGGTAAACTACTGTAGTCTTAATTTACTTCAAGTCCCCGTAGGAGCGTTAACCTATTTCTGAGCCACATAATAATTAGTAAAACAATACACTACAGATTTCAACAAAGAGTTAACATAAAACTATTGACGGAAGATTCTTTGGAGAATAATTAAAAAATGATGAATTTGCAGGATGCAAATACGATATGTAAGTAATTTTTACTCGTCGAACAATGACCATAAATACTGCATGTTAAAAGTAAAACAAAAGTATGAACGCACGCTACCACAGGCATATCATAAATAAGTTAATCTTTCCTTAAGGTTGAAAAAAACCCCTTTTTTTCTAATTATGTCCCCGCCGCAGCGGAAACGGCATTAAGTGTTATCCTTATCCGTCTGTACGTCCGTCCGTCCGTACGAACGTCCCGAAATTGGTTTCCGTTCTCGAACTTAAGTTTTCCTAAACCAAATGTTATGAAAGTTATACACAATGCTTATTACCAAAAAACACAGATCAAGTTTGAATTTGGGTGGCGTCACTTTTACCGTTCTAGACTTATGCCCTTTTACTTGCAAATGGAAAAATTTATGCATTTTTCGTTTCCGTTCTCTAACTTTAGTTTTCCTCAACCAAATGTTATGAAACTTATATACAATGCTTATTACCACAAAACACAGATCAAAATTAAGTTTGAATTTGGGTGGCGTCACTTTTACCGTTCTTGAGTTATGTCCCTAAATAACGTTATATGCAAGCGGGGCATCATCTGTGCCCCATGGGCACATTCTCCATTTATAAGGAATTTACTTTCGATAATCATGTGAACAATATCTTTTCAAATTTTTACGACAATTGTGGCTTTCCAGTTTGAAAGATTATTTTTACAAAGCATTTTTAATCAAAAACCATAAATCGGGCAACACAACGCCCCCTCAAAGAAAGACAACCAAGAGCCAACAGTACACTATGCATATACCTAGAAATTGAGCAAGATTATGCCCACAATAAAATGGAAGTGAATAAAGGTCTTTCGGAAAGGTAATCACTGGTCCACTTGTTGTAACCATCGTATTGTCTATGACAAGGTAGCAAAAAGTTTTAATTGTTCAAACTTAACATAAGTATTCAGTGTGTTTATATTCATCGCTCGCGATGGTAAAAAAAGCTTTGTGATTAAATACTTGCTAACTTTTGTCTTTTTTTGTTTTGTTTTGTTTTGTTTTGTTTTTTTAGGGGGAGTTTGCTTCGATAATAGAATCATTAACTGGTCTTCAACTTCGATTTGATTTGGCCTTCCAACTGTTTTGATTCAGATGAGTCCGATGTAGATGAAATGCTCGCCAGGCGTTAAAAATCATAAGCCTGGTGTTACAACTACTGGATCAACACCTATGATAATGGACGTTTCGTCCCCGAGGGTATCACCAGCCCAGTAGTCATCACTTTTGTGTTGACATGAAATATTGAAATTTTCATTTACTGTAAATGTACTGGTATAAAATGTTGAATTATTTGAAAAACTGAGGTTTTTCTATACTTCCAGGCCAAATTGCCTGAGTTTAATAGTTTGTTCTAAGTTGTGCTGTTACACCACTGTCCCAGGTAAGGGCACCGGGAGGGTTGGACGCCCGCAAACATGTTTAACCCCGCCACATTCTATATGTGCCTGTCCCAGGTCAGGAGCCTGTAGTGTAGTGGTTGTCATATTTTTTTTTTTCGTAAATTGTTTTTTTATATAAATTAGGGCGTTAGTTTTCTCAATTGAATTGTTTTATATTTTTCACGTTGGGACCTTTAAATGCTAGAAAAAATCTGCTTCCCCATTTTTGTCATGAAAATGTTAACATTTATAAGTTTGAACAACTATTTTCTTCAAATAATATAATCATATTAGAAAAACTGTAAATTTATTAAGAAAGTCCAAGAGAAGGTCATTCCTCCAGGTTAGACCTTTTAGTATTAATTTATACATGTATATGTAATTCACACATGCACTATAAGTTTATATATTGTTAATATGTATATGTTTTCTGTAACATTTGTTTTATGAGAATAAAGTATTCATATAGCCGACTATAAGGTATGTCTTTTTCTTATTGTTGAAGGCCGTACGGTTGCCTATAATTGCTTACTTCCAATTCATTAGAACTTTGGTAGATATATAAAGGTGGAAAATTGTATGCCGGAAAATGAAAATAAAATAAAGTAAAAATATGATAAATGAATGAATAAGTAAATAAAATTGATTTATATCGCATTGCTAAAGTTTTGAGACAAAATAGGTGACGTAAGATTAAGTTTTAAATAGTTTCGTCTTTTTGTTACAGTCGTTTTAGAGTTAGTGTGACATGTCTTACTAGTAGTCTACCCATTTCTCTGCAAACACAACTACTGGACTAATAATTGGCTATTGTTACTTAATCTATTCTTTGCAATTTTATTTGGTAGCGCTTCATGTACCTCAACATTATCTTGTATAGTATAATTATCCAGTTATCTCTTGATTGCCCTTTCGGGAAAAATAACAACATACTTACATGTAATCATTAAAATCTTTGATAGTTGACACATAAAAAAAATTCAAAATTGTTAAGTTTAAATGAATTAATTTATAATAAGCTTTCCAAGGACTCTATAATCCTGAAAAGAATGATTTTTTTTTAACATATACTCAATATATATGAACATTCTATATCTTATCAACCAATGATGTTATATTAGATCTAACATAACCTCCTTGGTATAACTCAATGATAATTTGTCCCGTTTACACTGCACTGTCGAAAAAGAAAAGGAGAAGTTTATTGTAGCATTACCCACGTCGGTAGTTGCGGGAAGTATTTGTTTTATAGCTGTGTTTTACTTGATTTGGGACTTTAGGAAATTCTGCAGTGACTCCAATAGGCATTTGCTGGTTGAAGGGCAGAAATCAACAATTTGCATGTCCGGAAAGTGTTTGACAAAAGCCTAAAATTGTGTCGGAAAGTATTATAGGAAAAGTGCATTGCCTGTTTTGTGGCCTATTTAATTTTTTTTTTTTTTTTGCATAATAGCAATGCTCATTTTCATGGACCTTTAGACATGAATTTTTTCTATGTTATTGACAGGCTATCTAACAGACTTATACTGCTCGACTTTTGTTATGAAGCATTCCAAATTGTTGATGTCCATTGAAATACTTTACAGCTCGGAGACACGGTTATCATGGACAACTGAGGTTTTCACCATGGTCGCTTTGTTGAAAAATAAATGCGGGATTTATGTAACCAACATAACATTAATTTTCCAACCACATGACCTCCCAGATTTAAACCCGGGTATGAGAATTGTTTCAAACTTGTATAGAATTTTTACGAAGCAACACCAGATTTGCTTTGAATTTAACTAAAATAGCAATATGCGATGAACTACGAATTACACCTTCAAAGGCCTGTCATACGCGCTTTCTATATTTAAGAAAATAGATAGTAAAATTGAGAATGGAAATGGGGAATGTGTCAAAGAGACAACAACCCGACCACAGAACAGACAACAACAGAAGGTCACCAATAGGTCTTCAATGCAGCGAGAAATTCCGCACCCGGAGGCGTCCTTAAGCTGGCCCCTAAACAAATATATATACTAGTTCAGTGATAATGGACGTCATACTAAACTCAAATTATACACAAGAAACTAAAAGTAAAAATAATACAAGACTAACAAAGGCCAGAGGCTCCTGACTTGGGACAGGCGCTTAAATGCGGCGGGTTAAACATGTTTATGAGATCTCAACCTCCCCTATACCTCTAGCCAATGTAGAAAAGTAAACGCATAACAATACGCACATTAAAAGTCAGTTAAAGAGAAGTCCGAGTCCGATGTCAGAAGATGTAACAAAAGAAAATAAACAAAATGACAATAATACATAAATAACAACAGACTACTAGCAGTTAACTGACATGCCAGCTCAGACCTCAATTAAACTGATTGAAATATTATGTCTTCATCATATGAATATCAGGCACAATCCCTCCGTTAGGGTTTAGTATCATACCATCATAAAATATATGAGAAGAGCATAACCCGTGTCATGCCAACAACTGGTTTTAAATAAATGTGTTTAGTTCAAGTATTTACTTGTGTCTTTTAAAAAGTTTTGATTTTTTTTTTTATCTCAAAGTTTGTACTTTAAATATCTAAGCTGAATAATTTGAATTAATGTGTCCCGTACATGCATCTATGAAGAAATTTACAAACTATTAGATAAGTATACAAAACAAGTTAACAGTGTGGTACGTTAAGCGTTACCAACTGAATTCGTAAAGAACCAATCATCAAGACTACAAGTAAGACTTGTCACACCAGGATTTAATGTTAGGGGTGGGGGTGTGGGGTGTGCAAAAATATTGTTCTGCGGAACGGAGCATGTTGCGAAATATTTTTGGGTAAATTAGCAAAAATTTCCGTGGGATTGGGCTGGGATTGTCATGCGCACCTGGATTTTTAATCATTGTGTTCCCTATGTGTTCAGTACACAAAATTTATTTCCAAAATTTTTTGGGGGATTGGCAAAACTGCTAGAAGTGCTAGACAGATTTTTTTTTTTACCAAATCAGGGTCAGGATATTTTTTGTAAAAAATCCCAGTCAGTTTTTACTCTATATGTCACCAATTAAGGGTATTTATAAACACATATCATTTTGATCAGTGCAATGCATCCAGGGTATAACATAACAATGACATATCCTATGATAAGATCACAAACGCCAATAGTTTCTGTCGGGAAGACTATTCTTTTGGGTGTCATATTGAGTGGTGGTATTCCGTCTGTGACACGCTTCAAAAAGATTGAAGATCTTAATATCGCCTTACACCAAAACTATATATATATTCAAATTATGAACAAAAATATATTTGCGGGTATTTTCTAGTAGTTTATATTACCGCAGATGGGTTAACGGTAAACGTGAAATTTTCGTTGATGCTATTTTCGATCAACAAGATAGTATTGACTCTATTTTGGTGAATCTTGAAGAGGTGAACACCCCAACTCAAGATGAAATCAACAATATTGTTAATAAGATATCAAATATATTTGTCAGTACTGCTAGAAAGACTTTTGGCAAAAAACAATCTAGTTATGACGTCGATAATTCAAAATTTGATCCTTGGTTCACTACCAAATGTCATGAGAAAAGGAGATTATTTCACAGAGCTAAACGCAAATACGACTGGCAAGGAATGCACAGAATAAAGCAGAAGTGAAAAAAGCCAGTAAACTATATAAAAGAGAGCTGAATAGAGGCTTCTCTGATTACTCTTTCCGGATGGAGGAAGAGATCAGAAAAACCTCTAAATTCAACCCGAAAGAATTTTGGAAAATTCTTAATAAATTTAGCTGCAAAAATAAGTAAGTCTGAAGTTAGTTTGAGTGACCTTTTTGATTATTTAAAAAAAAAAACTTAGCCAGAATGATGACGCAAACGATAATGATTCCGATTTGAACCTTGAATTTGATGCTGAAGAAAATCAGCACATACACGATATTTTGAACAGACCAATAGATGAAGAAGAAATCTTATGTGCTATTAAAAAATTTTAAAAATTCAAAGGCACCCGGCCTGGACGATATTGTAAATGAATATATCAAATCCACATCTGATTATATGATTTCGATATACACCAAACTTTTTAATTTGATATTGGATAATGGTTTAATACCAGAGTCGTGGACCATAGGGGTCATTCAAGCTATATACAAAAAAAGGGTGATTCTACTGATCCAGACTCGTATTGAGCCATTACCCTAATATCAAACCTCGGCAAACTGTTCACATCTGTATTGAATACGAGATTGACAAAATTTGCCGATTACATAGAACTTATATCAAAATCACAAGCTGGATTTAGGAAAGGCTACTCTACTACAGATTACATTTTTTGTTTGTATGCTTTGATTCAAATCTATTTATGTATGGGGAAAAAACTGTTTTGTACCTTTGTGGATTTTAAAAAAGCGTTTGACACAGTTTGGCGGGTAGGTTTATGGCAAAAACTCTTAGCTAGTGGAATTAACGGTAAAATATTGAGAGTGATTGTTAATATGTATAACGGTATAAAATCATGTGTCAAACAAGGTAATGCATTATCTTAGTTCTTTAGTTGTGATATTGGTGTACGTCAAAGAGAAAATCTGTCTCCGTTTTTATTTGCAATTTTTTTGAATGAATTAGAAAGTTTTTTTCACTGAAAATGATGTTTCATGACTTAACATGATTACCAACTTGTGTGAAGAAAAAATTCAGTGTTATATAGATATAAGAAGATGTGGTATGAGTGCCAATGAGACAACTCTCCATCCAAGTCAAAATTTATAAAAGTAAACCATTATAGGTCAAAGTACGGTCTTCAACACGGAGCCATGGCTTATGTACATTTATTTCTATATTCATATGCTGACGACACAATATTTCTAGCTGAGAGTCCCGAAAAATTGCAAACTAAGTTAGAAAAATTTGAGAACTACTGTACACAATGGAAACTAAAGATGAACTCACAGAAAACAAAAGTTGTCATTTTTTCAAAACACATATCCAGACTGAATTATGATTTTAAATTATTTGGTGAAACATTAAAGGTTGTCGATGATTGTTCTTACTTGGGTTTAACTCTAAAATATAACGGTAATTTCTTTCTAACAAGAAAAAACTTGATGCAGCAAGCACAAAAAACAATTTTTGCTCTGTTTAGACGTACTAGGAATTTGAATATTCCAGTAGATCTTCAGTTAAAATTATTTGACAGCTTAGTGTCACCTATTTTGCTATATACCTCCGAGGTCTGGGGATTCGAAAATATGAAGGATATTGAGAAAGTTCATTTGCAGTTTATTAAGAAGATCCTGGAAATTCGTACTAGTACACTAAATTATATGGTTTATGGGGAAAGTGGAAGATATCCACTGCACATTCAAGTAAAACCTAAAATGTTGAACTTCTGGAAGAAATTATTACAAAACCCAAGTAAGTTATCGGGTACATTGTATAAATTATTGTATACATTACATGGTACACATAACTTTACATTTAAATGGATTGAATATATCAAGTCTACATTTGATAATATAGGTTTATCCATGGAAGTAATATTGAAAGGAATAACAACAACGCCAGTTCAAAGGTTTCATCTGCGTTACCGCCTATCTTTCGATTACTCGTTAATAAGTTTACGATATGGAATGGTAGTTGATTCTCCGCATGTGATCGATCAAATCGCTGACACTTTTCGGTCGTTTTCGTGTTCACGGAAAATTACGAACAGACAAGTTGTTGTCGTATATACGTGCGAAGTAACCCAAATAGTCCACTCGTTACATTCCGCTGATGTACGCTGCCGAATAGAGTAATTCGTTCAATGTTGATTTTAAGTTTTATCCATTTTTGAATTTTAAAATCTAATGTTTTAAGCTCATGGCAGTATTATCTGTACAGTGTAAATACAAGTTTTACCTTTTATCCTTATTATTTTTGTTTTACTAAAACAAAGTTACATATTTAAACTTAATAGAATTTTAATATTTTATAAAGTATACGCATTTTTAAAAATTATCTAAACTAGTATATTTTTAATGCGGTGACCCTGCAAATAGGGTGGACTTCGAAGAAGAAGAAGAAGAAGAAGAAGAAGAAGAAGAAGAAGAAGAAGAAGAAGAAGATTTTAGTCTAATTTTCCTATTTCTGTTTATTTCGATCTTAAAAACTGGAGAACATGGGTGGATCGTTTTCTATTTTAATATTTACAGACAGTTAAGACGCCATTTCTTAAAAAATTAAGAATATGATTGTACAAAAGATATGTTTGGACCCCTTTTATCAAATATGAATAATCCAAGTCATGCGTGTATACCAGTCAATTAAAATATTCACAAACGTTTCTATTCTTTAAACTAATTCGTATAAATGAATTTGCGGTTAGGCAGATAGGGTCAAGCTCATTTTGTCTTATATTAACTGTATTAAAACACCTTTTTAAAATAGATATTTACGAACTTATTATCCCGATTTTAGTTGTCCAGTTTCAATAATGTAATCAATGACATTTATTACATATACATACATTTAAAATACTTGAAAGTAAATATCCTTTTTAAATCTAGATAAACTTTGCACATTTCAACAGTAAAAAAATCTTTGTCTTCATTTGTCTTCATTATTTTGTTAAACATCATGTGAAACCTGATCGCTTCGTCGGTACAACGAGGGACAAATAACCAAACAAAGACCTACAAATTGGTCATGAACTGTTTAAGGTTTAATTTGTTAGGTTGAGGCAGAATATATCAAAGGGATATTTAAACTGAGAGAATATAAAGACTAACTGACAATACGAAAAAAACGAGCAAAAGACAAACAAAAATCTACAAAACACAACATATAAAACTAAAGAATGAGCAACACAAACCCCATTAAAACTTGTGGTGATCTCAGGTGCTCTGAAAGTACGTCTGTGAAGGATGTATTTCAGTTAATATTACAAAATGTATGTAGCATTTTTATGCCGCCATACCCACTGTGTCCTATGGTTCATGTGGGGACATGCTTGTTCACAACTCGAATTTGATGGAACACTGCTGCAAGTCTTGGTTTAATTGGTACATTTTCATTGTTGTCTCGCCTGCGACGAAAGTCGCGGAAAGCGAAACATAGGTATTGCTTTCCGGCGGCGACGTCGGAGGACAATGTGTCAACAATTTTAACGTTTTCTGCCTAAGTCAGTACTTGGGGATAGCTTAATGATCTTTTGTATACAGTTGCATTATTATCCGTTCATATCAGTTTGACATCTATTTCAAGGCCCTGCCCCCTATGTACAGCGACTTTGAAATGTTGCAATATTGTTGTCTTTTTTCAAATTTCTGCAGACAGGCGAGACATATTACTGTGTCAACAGTTTATTTTCTTCTCTGAAAATGCTTGAATCTTTTAAACTTAGAACTGTTGGTTCGGAAACTTGTTATAAAACAGCTTCTTAGTTCTTACTGGTTGGACGGCAATGGCTAATGTGTAATAATTTGCCAGAAAGGTATATATTTTTTATGACATCATCTCATTCAAACAGGGAAAATATGTTGCCTGTCATATGTATCTGATTCGGCTATTTTATCTAGTTTCCTTTTCTCTGAAATTAGAAGACAAACCTGTTCATACAGTTTTAAGACACACTTCAATGAATGCTCATTTCATACTGATATGATGTACATGTATGTATGCCACTATAATTGGTGGCATATATGGAGGCATCGATGCCAAATAGATTCTCATTACACCTAATGGGGGAAAACATGTTTTCTCTTTAGGAACTACATGGCTAATCTTTTCCGAAGTTGGCAGATACACCGTATAATTCATTTCAAATTAAACTTCCAAACACGTTGTTGCCAGAGTCAGTTCTTCTTGTTCTAATTGGTCAATTTGTATTTGAAGACGACGATTTTTTAATTTCCTTCTTAAACAATAAATCCAACTCTTTAGAACGATTGGTTAAATCTATTATAAGGATTCTTTATTTCATTCTAAGAGGAAATTATACTTCCACATCATCTCTGAGATAACATGATTATCCAAATTAAACATGACAAATAATGTACTAAATGTCTTATTAGAATTTATTAGAATTTGATTAGACAGTTTAAACGTTATACAGTTTTGCAGTAAATCGATAATATAAATTTCATCACATATTTTTTTATACATTTATCTCACTCACAGATTTCACAGAAATATTCAATCTGGACGGTAGATTGATAATTTGACTACTTAATTCCTATGTATTCAGTATCGGGGATAATATATGGTTATCTCGTAACGAGTCGACAGTCATGGTGATGCTTCAGTGACTTTGAGTTTTACTTTCTGTTTCTGATTCTATAGGTGCTTATCATAAAGTATTATGATATACCATTGATATTTGGTATGTAGTTGGAAAATCATCAGCATGCTAGTTTAGTAGAGAATAACAAATTCTTGTTGCCTTAAAGGGGCACTAGCTGTCAAAATCATGTTCATCGATTTGACTCAAATTCTCATATTTTATTTATAACATACTAAAATACATATCCAAATTACAATGATTCTGAAATAAACAGTTAACAATGCATATACTAGATAATATATATCTGAATTTCTTTGGTATTTTAGTCTAGACGCCATCTAATTAACTATCGAGATGACCTCCGAAAAATGCCGACTGTCACATAACACGATATAAGCATAAACATAAATATAAATAGATAGCGACCTCGTGCAACTGGATTTTTCTATGTCTGTTTGAATTAAGTTATAGGTTAAAACAATAAGTTAATTATCGTTTTTACATGTATAAGAATGAGTTTTTGTGGATCGAATCTGTTAATCAAATGATTTACCTTTGTTTCACTTTCAATGTTGACATTCTTTTCCTTTTAATAACTGAACACGCATAATTCATGCGTAATCCATCTCTAGTTAAGGGGTTAAATTGAAGGTCACATGAATACGGATTCAATGTGGTCGAATTATTCACTTGCAAGTGAATAATTCATCATCGATGTTTCTTAGCTTATTTTGACAAAATTGAACCATACTGGCTGCTAAAGCGAATTATCATTTCACTATTTCACTTTCATTAATGATTGAACAAAAAAATCATATTTCATTTTTTTTTTTTTTTTTATATATATATATATCTCGTAGCTAGTGCCCCTTTAAAAAGGAATTTTAATCAATTCAAATATTATAATTGTTATTCAGAAACTGTAAACTTCTTCATAATATTCATCTTTAACATTAGACGGAGTTGAAAATATCAATAACATAACCTGTATGTTGTTTAATAAAACAGCCTGATCTGTAAGGTTTGTGGTTCAAACGAATAATTTCGACTAAAACCTGGGATAGTCGAAATGTTATCGCTCAACTGAATCTCCGGGAAGAAATCGAGACCATAGATTCTACCATGATAGCCCTTTGATTATGGTATTTATCCCGTTGAGATGTTGAGATTGTGTTCTAATTGCGTTTAGAAATGTAACTATTGCAGGTGGATAACCACAAGAATTAGTGGGGAAAATGGCTGGATGTGTTAATCTAATGATTTAACGAAAAACCTTTGGCAAAAGATAAATTTGATGGGAAATTTTAGCATAAACTCATCATGGATACCAGGATAGCATACGACAATTCAATTAACGTGTGGAAAAAGTAGTTTTTACTTATGAGGCTTATAAGTTTTGCAGTTTATATCCTTGAACACGTAAGAGAGAAAGTCATCTTTTGCCTTCTCAGTTTGAGATCTGTTTTTGCTCATCGTTTTAAGCATCTCTTTGACAGCATTTACTAGTTTTATTTTAGACTGCTCCTGAGTTTGCTGATCCACAATTTCGTCATGGATTTCTTGCTTGTGATCTAATTCCCAAAACATATTTACTGAACATTTTATACTGTCAGTGTCTTGCAGTGGGGAAATTTTTTCAGCAATACACTTTATCGTTTCAATTGGAAGACTTGTAAACAAATTACAGCTTTCAATAAAATAATGGTCGAGTTTTCTTAAATCTAAACACTCCTTCATGAAACACAAAACGCGCGACACTTCGTCAAAGGGGCATACTTCCGTGTTGTCTTTTTTTAATTCATCAAATTCATGATTTTCACAATATAAAAGATATGCTGTTTTCCAATGATATGTTGTTAGAATTTCCGCGTATTCCGACAAGTAACCCTTGTGGATAGCTTTAAGCAAAAGAAATGTATATTTTTGTAACGGTGTAAAGTTCTGTACTAATGTAATTTCCAGCATACAAAAACTAAGACAAAAGTCTACTTCCTCCCGACTTGCTTCCAATGCTTTTTTGGCAGCTAAGTATACTGGCATTCCGATAATTTGATCTACACTTTCTTTAGGTGGCCATTTTCTAGATCTTTTCTGCCACTTTTCAAGTAAATTCTCTGGATCAGTTAAACGAAATACTGGAACTATATCGTATTTGAATTTTGTCCCAATGAAGGTATCTTGATTGGTTGTCTGACACGTGTGATTGTGTGGATTATTCGAGCCTGCGACCATCTGATAAACAATTCCACTCTTTAGTCTATCAGTTCGCTTTTTTTCAATTTCTTCGACAACTAACCTAAGCGTTGAAAAGGCATATCTATACCGTAGCTTAAAGTAAAACAACTTTACCCTCAGTCTAAAAGGCAATCGATTATAGACCGAATTGACCTGAAAGTTTTGAGAACTAGTTCGAATGTTTGTTGATGACATTCCTAAGCTTGATTCATCTGTCTTGGAATGTATATAACCATTTCCAGACGAATAATTATACACAGACGGACTTATAAAATCAGTAAATAACTTGAATATTGGGAAGAAATCAATATTTATTTCTTTTAAAATACTTGTTGGTAAATATCCATCGATAAGTATGGGAGAAGGATTTAGTTGTGCTCCAATTATTTTAACAAAGCATGGAACTGTAGAATGCTGCTCAATCATGTTGGAAGATATAGGAATGCAAGAGGACACTATGAAATCGAAGTCACCATCATCCGTTCTGGAACGCAGTCTTGTTCCATCTACAGTACTTCCTACCATTTTACAGCGTTCATACTCATTTGTAAAATACTTTGCAGACTCGTTGCAACCTCCAATTACACTCTTGTGCCATTCTACATTCTCATTTGGTTTTGTTGTTTCTTCCAGTTTATCTATTAAATCCATGCTTTATTTCTGTAATAAAGTAGTTTTTTAATCATTACATAAAAAAGATATGACAAAAAAAAGGGCAAGTGACCTAAACTAAGAAAAAAAAAGTTATTCGAAGTCAATATCACAAACCTATAACTTCTACTTTTCATTTAAACTCAGAATAATTACTAGTAACATAGAGAACTATTGCAGGGCCTCAAAACATGATTGCTCATAGTTCGACAAAAAATTATAAAAAAAATGCACAAAGAATACTTGCATTTCCTATCATAAGTTCCTTGATTGAGGGTTTTTGATTACAAGGAAGCTATTAAACCAAGAGTTTCAAGTGGTGAATTGAAAGAATTTTTTTTTTATAATAGATAATTTAAATATAGGAATATATCAAATTTATTTGTACGAGCTAAAGAAACATTAAAAAATCGAGGCTCGCCGATATTTTCCCCTGTTTCGTTGTAAGTACAAACTGGTTACATATTTTTGGCAATTTAAAATTGAGAATGGAAACGGGGAATGTATCAAAGAGACAACAACCCGACCAAAGAGCAAAAAACAGCCCAAGATCACCACAGGGTCTTTAACACAGCGAGAAAATATCGCACCTGGAGGCGGGCTTCAGCTAGCCCCTAAATAAAAATGTGTTATAGTTTAGCGAAAATAGACGTCACACTAAACTCTGAAACATATAAATGAACCAAAATTAAAAAAAAATATACAAGACTAACAAAGACCAGAGGCTCCTGATTTGGTACATTAGTAAATGTTTTGACAAGTTTGAGATATTGAAAACCCTGGTGTAAAAAACATTTTGTACTCTTCAGAATGAAATAAAATTTAACAAAAAAAAAATAATTCCAGGTGAAAAGTGTGAGGATTTTGTATAGTATTGAAGAAATTGCATATGTCCGTTGCCATGGATGAAATGCACATCGTCGTAACCTTTGAAAGTCACCAATGACCTAACGAATAGCCAGTGAAAATGTCGTAATATCGTCTAATGATGCTGAATAAGCCAATCAAATTAACGCAGTTTTCGTATCACTTTTCATATCACACTCCGTGCAGTAAAACGAGAAATATCTCTTCATGCAAGAAATAGATAACAGGCCACAACCATCAGAAAAATTCTGTTTAATTTCCAAGCTGTGGTAATCAGGTGGCGAAATAGATAGAATGGCGATTTTTTTTTATTTTGAAATACTGATTTATGAAAACATGAAAGTTTTTAATTTAAAAAACGAGATAATTGTGGATAATTGTTTACAATATTGATAATACATCCTACTAGGTTTCGTGTTATTAGGCTCAATAGTTTTGCTCGTGGCCCTTTGTGAACATGTAATACCAGTACTACTATGATACATGTACCATATTATTATGTTAAATGGAAGTGGTCCTTCATTTTTTGCCCAGTATACTCTTTCTATGATTTAGGTAATCAAAACTGTGTTTTTACTGTAGTATGTGTTGTTACGTATGAGTTTTTTTTTGTTTTATAAATTTGATGTACATAAGACGTCACTAAGGACCTCGGTGAATCTGAGTCCGAGAAGAAAGTTTCTAATGTTTTGTAATAAGAACTTACTTAGATTATGTTTTGGTTGTGAAATATTGTTTTCTGGCTGTCTTAGCCCCGCTTACCCTGGGATTATTATCAATTGTATTGATGTCTATCGTTCCATCTTAAATCACTGGAACAGTTTAGACAAAACTTGGCTTGCCTCATCATAATCATTAAAGAAGACTGTCCTTTAAAAGAATTGCGGTGATACTCACTGACAGACAAAAAAGGCCATTTAGAAAACCGGGGATATAGTCATCAGAATATATATAAAACTTCAAAAAATGCTACATGAAGAGAGTCAGATTTATTGATTTATGCTTTCTTAATGTGCAGTTGCAAATGTTAGTATATATCAAGAACGAAACTAACTGACTACAAAATAAATATGTAGATTCTAAAAAGTAGGTCGAACAGTATGAAGGGCATGAATTATACTTAAACCGGACAAAAAGGGTATGTTAAATAGTCAGAAATTTTCCTTAGAAAATGCCACAAACAGAACTGAATCCTTACAGATAAGTTACAAGTGTTCTTTCATATGCTGCAACTGTGGAAATTTTTCTCACACGAGGCATGGGATTATATCAGAAAATGACCAAGAAACTCTTAATCATGCATACATGTAACAAAACGGATTCACTGTCGGTGGTAGGGGTGGTTGCTTTGGATATAAAACTTTCGAATTAAATACATAAACTTTGCAATTTTAATGTCGCAGTCCTGTATCTATGAACTTATAAAAGAAACGCAAGGCCCGGAATATCATATCAATTGCAGGATATATTCCCCTTATGCATATGTTTCTTATCAGATTAGGAAAGATCACAGTAGGAAAATTTCATTGATTTCTTCTTAATATCAGTTACAGAGTCATTATTATTTTTAAAACATAACTTATTCCTTCCTTAAACATAATAGTCGCGTCTACTGTGACTATTTGTTTCATGAAACTTTTTTTTTCTGTATTAAATTTCAGAATTAGTATTTTACGTCCTCAAATCATTGCTAAATATATAATTTAGCCATGTTGACTTTGGTTGACTTTTATTCACTATCATTGGCAACGTGCATCTTTCAATGTCAGTTGTGTTTTGCGAAATATCTGAATATTTTTTCCACAAAAATAAAATATTCATTTACATTTCTGAGTTAACTACCCTGAATAATAATAAGATATTACATTATACATTATATTTGGTCTCCTCATAAAAAAAACAGTGCTTTGATTTAATAAAGGCAACAGTAGTATACCCCCTGTTCAAAAGTCATAAATCGATTGAGAGAAAACAAATCCGGGTTACAAACCAAAACCGAGGGAAACACATCAACTATAACAGGAAAACAACAGAAACACCGAAGCGCAACAAAAACAAACGACAACATACTATTTGATAACAACTGCCATATTTCTGACTTCGTACAGGACATTTTAGAAAAACATGGTGGGTTGAACCTGGTTTTATGGCTAGCCAAACCTCCCGCTTATATGGCTAAGTTAAAAAATATCGCTAAAATTACAACACTCAGCAAAGAGAAACGCATACATAAATAATATAATCGTACATTAGAAACATGTAAACCGCAGAATAACAACGAACATCTTCCATTAACGACATCACAGGACACCACAAACAGTGACGTATTTTGGTGACGTATATATTATCTTGAAATTCATACAATTAAATGGAACGAAATCGAAAGCTATAGCATAGGATTGCAAATAATGACTTAATAGGATTTAAGCTATCACATGCCAACTTTTGTAACAAAGGGTTTAAAATAGTTATCAAATTTAAAGTCAAATACTAGTCGAAAATAAACATTTTCAATGATTAACATATAATTCATTACGGTTGGGAGTCTTAATACAATTAATGAACGAAGCGATCATCTCCAAAAAGATTGTATATCGACCGAAACAAAGCTGAAGTTCATACAGATTTTAAGAGGCTCTGACGGTTTATGAAACGTCATTTAATCAAATTTAAGAGTTATTTGTAATTTGTGCTTAAATGTTCAACATTATTTACAATGTCGTATGAATATTCTATGGTTTGTATTCATAAAACCAGGCTTAAATTTGGAACATCAGACGATCATTTCGTCTAAATATGACTCAATTTATGTACTGAAATCATATTTTGAATACTTTGTCTATGATTCAAAATGAAAATAACAACTTAAAAACTTAATGCGTCCGAAAAGCTTTTCTGGATTTACTTTCATCTGGATTGCTCAAACCTTCACATTTGAAAGCCAGGTATGAAAAAATGTAGCCACATTTGAAATTATATGAACAATAAGGAACCTAAAAAGATTAGCCAACTTCATATATAGATCATGATAATGATCGAAAGATAGATATGAACATATATCTAATGTTTTTTATTATCATTAATTTCAAAATGGAAATAAAAAAAACACTGTTACAACTTTAGTTTAGAATAATCTCTTTCGTAACCAATTACCACGCTTAATATTTGATGCATTTTCTTTCGTACTGAAAAATCTACTTTAATATTTCATACGGTATTGATCGTTGGTTTTCTCTGTGTTAATAGTTTTTTTTTTTCTTTTTTTTATGTGCAAAATTATCATAGCAGTTGTAAAACAGGTTTGTATAAAATGCATTAAAGAAATTCTATCGTGGTTTGATGGGTGGGGTTCCGTTATCCTATTACATACATCAAAATAAAATGTTGAACTGACTGCGCATCGAATGTACTCACAGTAATTATTACAAACAGATTGTAAGAAAACATGGATTTTATTTATATTTAAGCTAATATATTGGAACATTTGTTTTAATGAATATTAAATTCTTAATCATATTTTATTAATTTATATTACCTAATTATATCATATTTTATGTTGTAAGCTAGAACGCTCAAATAAAAAGTGAAAGAAAAATGAAGACCAGGCCGTATGATAACTGCATCAACACATCAAGTTTTATGACCAAAAGAGAAAAGTAATTCATAATTTCTAATTCAAAATAATTTTACAGCAATGGAAACCATGAATCGCGTAATGTTGAACAACAATTGCATGCGCTTCATGTGGGTACACATGAATGAATGGGGATTATAATACATGTATTTACAGTATTCTTTAGATATGTTAGAGTTATATGCTATTATCCATGATTACTATTTCTATGTTTAAAAACATTCTCTGTAAATATAACATGAAGCATAATAGAATGTAATCATAGCACGATATATTATTATCATTCAAACAAAATAAGCACTGTAACATATTTTTTTCCAGAATGATAGATAATTATGAAACTTACCCGTTGGTGCATTTTCGTGCCAACTAAATAAGAAACAGACCTATTTAAAAAAAACCCGATTCATTACGAATATTATACATGTATATCTTTTCTGCTGCGCGTTTGTTTTCCTTCCGTATGACTGTTACTGTTTATATATGAAACACTAGGAACTTGTTTGTATAAAATGCGGAAATGAAATTCTTTTGGGGTTCAAAGGTTGAGATTTTGAAATGTTATAAAAAATCGAGATTTCTGTTCATCAAGTCCTTTTATCAGATCGTTTGTTTAATTCTAAAATACGTCAAAGACATTTTAAGGTTTTTCTTGTCATGTAACCCAACGTATATTATACCACAAGAAAAACCTTAAATTGGCATTATCTGACTCATGTACCACCAAAAATATTTTATTTTCTGTAAGATTTGCGGAAAATTGTATCTTATTTTGCTGATCACATTAAAGTGGGATACTATGTTTTCTTCTGTTAAGGTGTAACAACGCCCAAAGGCTCAATTATAAGGTGGAATTAAAATCACTTATCTAGAAATAAAGTTATATAACACTTTTCAGTTAAATTGAAATGTTGCTGTAATTGCATGGAGTAAAAAATAAAAAACAATTGTTTCGGTATATGATAAAAAAAACCCAACAAGACACTTGGTAAACAATTTGTACATTACTTCATGAATTTAAAAGTAACTTATTCAGAATAATTTATTCTTTCTTTTGCTTGGCAATATGAATTTTCTTAAATCATTGAGAATCAGGATAGAATAGACGTTTTCTGGTGCTAATATTTCAGTATAATAAATGGAGTAAAGGATTGTTTCTACTGAAAAACAAGAATATTTAAATGAAAAATTGTGAAGAAAACTGCAAAAAAAAAAAAAAAACACAAGAACTATCAAAATGATATTTGAAGAAACTGTAATTTGCATTATAATCGGGGTAATTAATGACCTTACGCAGATCATTATGTTATGCCTTGAGGCACTTTTCATTGAAACTTGGTAGTGTGTCAAAAAAATGACATATCGTTCGGAAAGAAAAAAATATTGGCAGTATAAATGTTTACTAGCACCTGTAGAAGAACAACATATATTTATACACGACATAACCAAAATCAGCGTGCAATAAAAGACAGGCGGAAGATATCAAAGGATTATTCTAACAAATAAGTTGAAAACGAACTGACAATGTCATGGCAAAAAAACGAAAAGCGACCAAAAGACAAACATAAGCCTAACTCATAACATAGAAAACTTAAGACTGGACAACCCGAACCCCACCAAAAACCGGGAATGATCAATAATATAAGTTATATTACTATAGAACAACGGTATTCTGCTGTTACCTTTATTGCACTATTATTGAGGAATATTTTTCTGCGCTGTATAACACGTTGCACGAGCTTGCTAGTGCAATTTGATGAACAGCGTGCTGCAATATATGTAAGCATGTTACTGGTTAAGCTTGTTCTGTTTTCATCTCTCGATTACTTGTGTTCAAATGTCGTTTTACTAGTGCGTACCAAATTTAAGGAGAAGGTAAAGAATGCAATAAGGATGAAGATAAGAATTTTTAAGTCACTTGAAACGGTTCAGTTTTTTGTGTATATTTGTAAATTACACCAGTGAAAATACCTGCTTTTATCGCATTTTTATTTGACAAAAAATCGACATTTAATAACATTTAATACGATCTTGTAATACAGTCCTACAATAACACTGTACTTCCCTAATCAGTGTCATTTGATCTTTTATGGAGAGAATGATTTTTGTCTTAGTCTACAAAAAAAAAAAATATACAACAGATAGTCGTCGAGGATGCTAACAACTTTGACTAGTTTAAATTTATCTGATTTTCTTTCTATAATCATGACATCACTAAGCGAAAAATAAAAATGCAACTTGAAAAAAAATACCAATTAAATTTACCCGTTATCATTCTGTGACAATACAAATACACGATCAACATCCCATTTCAAGTGAAGCAAACTAGGTGCATATTGAGAATAACAAGTTGTACATATATTGTAGTTTGAATAAGGTTTTGTGAACTTTCTCATATTTTAGCATGGATACGAAATAATTAAAATGAGTATGTCACGCCATCCACTGATGCGTAAGAGAAAAGTTACATTATATGTTTGCTAGATACTATTTTATATATAATCTAAGGTAACGTAATAAACTTGATATATTTTATTCATTTAAGCCAGAAACTGTTTCGGATATTTTTAGAAAGAAAGTTCAATCAACTCATATTTAAGTTACTTTATTTAGGCTTACACAATTGGAGACCCCAAGTAGATTATATTGCTCACCTGGCATTTTGTCATTAAATTGATACAGTGCAACAAGAATATGTGTGTAGCATGGAACTGTGTGGACAAAAATCTTACCTTGCTGACAGCTTTTGATGTACAGTTTTTGTCTATCGATAATATTTTGTTTAAGTTAATAGGTTATAAAGTTATTACATATGAATTTACGGGCAACCAAATGATTCATAATTTCAATAATTTGATTTATTTAAAGATCTTGTGGTACTGATCAATTTAGCTGTTCCAAGGTCAATCCATATAACATTGTTTTCTGAATATATAGGCAAAAGAACTGAAATTGATTTAAAATAATCATCCTTTAAGAGCAATTTTTCCTATAATGAGTCAATTGACGTTTTTAATTATTTGACTTGTTAATGAATCTCATTAGTCTGATCATATAAGCTGCGTACCTATCAACTATGATTTCAACCAAATATGCAAAACATTCAGAACACAAATCGTAATTTAAGGACAATAACTCCGATAAAGATTTGACTAACGATTTCTGCCATATTATTTTATTTGCAGATCTCCTCTTCTCGATGTTTTGTTCTTAAGTATCTCTACTTATTATTTTTTTCATAATAAGAGAAAAAAGCGTAACAATTGGTAAAAAATCATCTTTCAGGAGCATTAACTCATATAAAAAGTCTGAATGGGATTTTTATTCTTCCAAAATTGACATTTTGAACATTTTAATCATTTCAGACTTTCTCTACTCACAACATTTTAAGATAATAAATAACACTTGCATATTACCACTCTGTTTTTTAAATCATGCCAGCCATGCTGATTGGTCGGTGGATTTATCGGACACATTTTTAACTAGATACCCGGAAGATGATTTGAGTCAAGTTGATTGCACTTGTGCTAGTATATTCAAAAAGAGAAGAATTTTGTAAAATTTAACGGACGACGTACGCAAAGGGATGGCAATTATAGCTCACGATGACCTTTTGAGCCACGCAAGTTTATTAAGATTTCAAATGATCATCGTAATTTACCCATAAACTCATATATTGGAATAAGTATCAATAGTAATTTAACGAAAATTCCTCTGAATTATTAATTAGATGATTATTAGAATACACGGAGCAAAATAAAAATCATGCCCACCCACAGAAGCGTATACTCGAGAGATTGGGAACATAGAAAGTCAAGTGCTAGTTCGATTGACCTGTCTGCGACCTCATCCCTAAATGTCTTGACGTTTTCAATCGTGACGTTATTCGCAAATCTATGTTCGTTTAAACAGATACGGCCTCAAATCTGTGTTCTTTTCTTAGATCTTTTTCCAGTTTGTTTCGCCATGCGCAAATTAATGCCAGTCTAATAAGTACGGCGTTATAGGATTTTTGTTTAATTAAGTCATTTCTCATAATTCAATATTAAGTTGGGATGTGTTCTCCATGTGTGTGCTTAAAATTTTACATGCGCGTGTAATTATTGAATGATTTACATTTTATTGTAGAACTACAACATTTTCAAATTGTTTACTTTTCTTGATCCCGTGTTTAATTGTTCTGCAGTCATTATCGTAACTTCCCTTTATTCATTACGTCTTGATAACAAATACGACATATAAGTTAATAAACAACCCGAGACAAAATGACATCTGTAAACAAGCAAAGAAAGATACATGTATGGCCTTCAACAATTAATTGAAACTATTCTGTATCGTAATCTGTAAACACATACACCTATTTACAAACGTTTTGTTCAATGTTTCAATGTATAGGTACCACATAAAAAGTGTTTAGGGTATAATTTATTGCCGGTTTAACAACGACATTTTGTGCCACTATCTTATTAAATAGTTTTTTATTTCTGGTAAAACTATTCCAGTTTCGAATCTATTTATTTTTAAAATCCATTGTGTACCATGACATCAACATTCAACAACCACAACATAATTCAGTGTACAAATTATTGGCATAACGAGCATACATGTTACTTTATCAATGTGCCTTCAAGAATGAAACTACACATATTTTTTTCCTTGATTACGTCTTGCTATATCTTACTTCACCACATTTCGATAAAGGATATAGATTTGAGACAATAAAGGACATAGATTTGAGACAATAAAAGACATTACATACATCAAAATAAAATGTTGAACTGACTGCGCATCGAATGTGCTCACAGTAATTATTACAAACAGATCGTAAGAAAACATGGATTTTATTTATATTTATACTAATTTATTGGAACATTTGTTTTAATGAATATTTAATTCTTAATCATATTTTATTAATTTATATTACCTTATTATATCATATTTTATGTTGTAAGCTAGAACGCTCAAATAAAAAGTGAAAGAAAAATGAAGACCAGGCCGTATGATAACTGCATCAACACATCAAGTTTTATGACCAAAAGAGAAAAGTAATTCATAATTTCTAATCCAAAATAATTTTACAGCAATGGAAACCATGAATCGCGTAATGTTGAACAACAATTGCATGCGCTTCATGTGGGTACACATGAATGTATGGGGATTATAATGCATGTATTTACAGTATTCTTTAGATATGTTAGAGTTATATGCTATTATCCATGATTACTATTTCTATGTTTAAAAACATTCTCTGTAAATATAACATGAAGCATAATAGAATGTAATCATAGCACGATATATTATTATCATTCAAACAAAATAAGCACTGTAACATATTTTTTTCCAGAATGATAGATAATTATGAAACTTACCCGTTGGTGCATTTTCGTGCCAACTAAATAAGAAACAGACCTATTTAAAAAAAAACCCGATTCATTACGAATATTATACATGTATATCTTTTCTGCTGCGCGTTTGTTTTCCTTCCGTATGACTGTTACTATTTATATATGAAACACTAGGAACTTGTTTGTATAAAATGCGGAAATGAAATTCTTTTGGGATTCAAAGGTTGAGATTTTGAAATGTTATAAAAAAAATCGAGATTTCTGTTCATCAAGTCCTTTTATCAGATCGTTTGTTTAATTCTAAAATACGTCAAAGACATTTTAAGGTTTTTCTTGTCATGTAACCCAACGTATATTATACCACAAGAAAAACCTTAGATTTGAATTATCTGACTCATGTACCGCCAAAAATATTTTATTTTCTGTAAGATTTGCGGAAAACAGTATCTTATTTTGCTGATTACATTAAAGTGGGATACTATGTTTTCTTCCGTTAAGGTGTAAGTAACAACGCCCAAAGGCTCAATTATAAGGTGGAATTAAAATCACTTATCTAGAAATAAAGTTATATAACACTTTCCAGTTAAATTGAAATGTTGCTGTAATTGCATGGAGTAAAAAATAAAAAACAATTGTTTCGGTGTATGATAAAAAAAACCCAACAAGTCACTTGGTAAACAATTTGTACATTACTTCATAAATTTAAAAGTAACTTATTCAGAATAATTTATTCTTTCTTTTGCTTGGCAATATGAATTTTCTTAAATCATTGGGAATCAGGATAGAATATAATATAATTTTATCTCGCATAATTGTGCGTTTAAGACGTTTTCTGGTTCTAGTATTTCAGTATAATAAATGGAGTAAAGGATTGTTTCTACTGAAAACAAGAATATGTAAATGAAAATTGTGAAAAAACTGTAAAAAAAAAAAAAAAAAACACAAGAACTATCAAAATGATATTTGAAGAAACTGTAATTTGCATTATAATCGGGGTACATAATGACCTTACGCAGGTCATTATGTTATGCCTTGAGGCACTTTTCATTGAAACTTGGTGGTGTGTCAAAAGAATGACATATCGTTCGAAAAGAAAAAAATATTGGCAGTATAAATGTTTACTAGCACCTGTAGAAGAAAAACATATACATATTTATACACGACATAACCAAAATCAGCGTGCAATAAAAGACAGGCGGAAGATTTCAAAGGATTATTCAAACACATAAGTTGAAAACGAACTGACAATGGCATGGCAAAAAACGAAAAGCGACCAAAAGACAAACATAAGCCTAAACACAACATAGAAAACTTAAGACTGGACAACCCGATACCCACCAAAAACCGGGAGTGATCAATAATATAAGTTTTATTACTATCGAACAGCGGTATTCTGCTGTTGCCTTTATTGCACTATTATTGAGGAATATTTTTCTGCGCTGTATAACACGTTGCACGAGCTTGCTAGTGCAATTTGATGAACAGCGAGCTGAAGTATATGTAAGCATTTTACTGGGTTAAGCTTGTTCTGTTTTCATCTCTCGATTACTTGTGTTCAAATGTCGTTTGACTAGTGCATATCAAATTTAAGGAGAAGGTAAAGAATGCAATAAGGATGAAGATAGGAATTTTTAAGTCACTTGAAACGGTTCAGTTTTTGTGTATATTTGTAAATAACACCTGTGAAAATACCTGCTTTTATTGCTTTTTTATTTGACAAAGAAATCGACGTTTAACATTTAATACGATCTTGTAATACATTCCTACAATAACCCTGTACTTCCCTAATCAGTGTCATTTGATCTTTTGTGGAGAGAATGATTTTTGTCTTTGTCTACAAAAAAAAAAACAAAAAAAAAACAACAGATAGTCGTCGAGGATGCTAACAACTTTGACTAGTTTAAATTTATCTAATTTTCTTTTTATAATCATGACATCACTAAGCGAAAAATAAAAATGCAACTTAAAAAAAAATACCAATTAAATTTACCCGTTATCATTCTGTGACAATAAATAATACACGATCAACATCCCATTTCAAGTGAAGCAAAGTAGGTGCATATTGAGAATAACAAGTTGTATATATATTGTAGTTTAAATAAGGTTTTATGAACTTTCTCATATTTTAGCATGGATACGAAATAATTAAAATGAGTATGTCACGCCATCCACTGATGCGTAAGAGAAAAGTTACATTATATGTTTGCTTGATACTATTTTATACGGAGTATATATCTCCCAATTGATACGATATTCCCGGCCTTGTTTTTCCTATCATGATTTCCTTGATAGAGGATTGCTGCTCACAAGGAAGCTCTTAAACCAAGAGTACCAAATGGTGAAGTTGAAATCATCCCTTCGTCAATTTTACGGACGCCATCACGAGTTGATTGACCGTTATGGAATAACCGTTTCACAGATGATATCGGATACGTTCCTTATGTCGTAACTACAATACCCTTCCCTTTTCACGAATGTGACCTACCGAATTAGACTACCAGATTTGTAATAACATAAGCAACACGACGGGTGCCACATGTGGAGCAGGATCTGCTTACCCTTCCGGAGCACCTGAGATCACCCCAGTTTTGGTGGGGTCGTGTTGCTGAGTCTTTAGTTTTCTATGTTGTGTCATCTGTACTATTATTTGTCTGTTTGTTTTTTTTTATTTTTGGCTATGGCGTTGTCAGTTTGGTTTCGATCTGTGAGTTTGAAGGTGACGTAATAAACTTGATATATCTTATTCATTTAAGCCAGAAACTGTTTCGGATATTTTTAGAAAGAAAGTTCAATCAACTCATATTTAAGTTACTTTATTTAGGCTTACACAATTGGAGACCCCGAGTAGATTATATTGCTCACCTAGCATTTTGTCATTAAATAGATAAAGTGCAACAAGAATATGTGTGTAGCATGGAACTGTGTGGATCAAAATCTTACCTTGCTGACAACTTTTGATGTATATAGTTTTTGCCTGTCGATGATATTTTGTTTAAGTTAATAGGTTATAAAGTAATTACATATGAATTTACGGGCAACCAAATGATTCATAATTTCAATAATTTGATTTATTTAAAGATCTTGTGGTACTGATCAATTTAGCTGTTCCAAGGTCAATCCATACAACATTGCTTTCTGAATATATTGGCAACAGAACTGAAATTGATTTAAAATAATCATCCTTTAAGAGCAATTTTTCCTATAATGAGTCAACTGACGTTTTTAATTATTTGACTTGGTAATGAATCTCATTTTGCTGATCATATAAGCTGCGTACCTATCAACTATGATTTCAACCAAATATGCAAAACATTCAGAACACAAATCGTCATTTAAGGACAATAACTCCGATAAAGATTTGACTAACGATTTCTGCCATATTATTTTATTTGCAGATCTCCTCTTTTCGATTTTTTTTTCTTAGGTATCTCTACTTATTATTTTTTTCATAAAAAGAGAAAAAAGCGTAACAATTGGTAAAAATCATCTTTCAGGAGCATTAACTCATATAAAAAGTCTGAATGGGATTTTATTCTTCCAAAATTGACATTTTGAACATTTTAATCATTTCAGATTTTCTCTACTCACAACAGTTTTTAAGATAATAAACAACACTTGCATATTATCATTCTGTTTTTTAAACCATGCCAGCCATGCTGATTGGTCGGTGGATTCATCGGACACATTTTTAACTAGATACCCGAAAGATAATTTTAGCCAAGTTGATTGCACTTGTGCTAGTATAATCAAAAAGAGAAGAATTTAGTAAAACTTAACGGACGACGTACGCAAAGGGATGGCAATAGCTCACGATGACCTTTTGAGCCACGCGAGTTTATTTAGATTTCAAATGATCATCGAATTTACCCATAAACTCATATATTGGAATAAGTATCAATAGTAATTTAACGAAAATTCCTCTAAATTACTTATCAGATGATTATTAGAATATACGGAGCAAAATAAAAATCATGCCGACCCACAGAAGCGCATACTCTGGATTGGGAACATAGAAAGTCAAGCGCTAGTTCGATTGACCTGTCTGCGACCTCATCCCTAAATGTCTTGACGTTTTCAATCGTGACGTTATTCGCAAATCTGTGTTCGTTTAAACAGATACGGCCTCAAATCGATGTTCTTTTCTTAATTTTTTTTCAGTTTGTTTCGCCATGCGCAAATTAATGCCAGTCGGCCTATATTATAGGATTTTTGTTATATTAAGTCATTTCTCATAATTCAATGTTAAGTTGGGATGTGTTCTCCATGTGTTTGCTTAAAAATTTTACATGCGCGTGTAATTATTGTATGATTTACATTTTATTGTAAAACTACAACATTTTCAAATTGTTTACTTTTCTTGATCCCGTGTTTAATTGTTCTGTAGTAATTATCGTAACTTCCATTTACTCATTACGTCTTGATAACAAATACGACATACAAGTTAATAAACAACCTGAGACAAAATGACATCTGTATACAAGCAACTAAAGATACGTGTACGGCCTTGAACAATGAGTTGAACATATTCTGTATCGTAATCTGTAAACACATACACCTATGTATAGGTACCACATAAAAAGTGTTTAGGGTATAATTTATTGCCGGTTTAACAACGACATTTTATGCCACTATCTTATTAAATAGTTTTTCATTTTCGGTGAAACTATTCCAGTTTCGAATCTATGTATTTTTTAAAATCCATTGTGTACCATGACATCAACATTCAACAACCACAACATAATTCAGTGTACAAATTATTGGCATAACGAGCATACATGTTACTTTATCAATGTGCCTTCAAGAATGAAACTACACATTTTTTTTTACTTGATTACGTCTTGCTATATCTTACTTCACCACATTTCGATAAAGGACATAGATTTGAGACAAAAATGGCCATAGATTTGAGTTAATAAAGGACATAGATTTGAGACAATACAGGACATAGATTTGAGACAATAAAAGACATCGATTTGAGACAATAAAGGACATAAATTTGGAACGTCTTTGACGAAATATTAAAAAGGACATAGATTTGAGGCTGGACAAAGATTTGAGGCTTACATATATACGTGTATATTACCGACCTTGCGAGACCCTCATAGAAGTGAAGGTCGTTAACCCCTTCCCAGTAGTAGTAGTGAATGTGCATATGTATATGTGTATTACAATAATAGTAGTATGGTTTTGATTTACTGATAACAAAATCACTATTTATGCCAATAAAACAATATTCAAAGATTTATTACAGTGTTGAATTGGAAACCTTTAAGAACAAGTTTATTTAACTGATCGATAAGTTTCAGTTAAACAATATCTCCGTAAAAATTTGAAATAAGTTTTTACAGGTACAGCCAAACTTCGAAACCAAATCTTTGTATTTATGGAAGAATTTGGTGGTAAAGGTTTTAAGTAATTTGTGATAACGATATCAATTGCTTAATAATTTACCAGTAATACATAGATCACGTTCATTGAAATCCAAAACGTCACTACAGACACGGACATAGTGAACGAGTTGTGATTTATAAATACCGTAAGATGGTGCCAAAAGAACATCACCATCCAAAAAAGGAAAATAAACAATAGGGAAAGAAAAATCGTCCCTTTTGTCGTAGTATTTTGTGTAGAGTTTCCCGAGTAAAACTGAAATATCTAAATCTAGGAAAGGACAGTTATTACCTTTTATAATTGATTTATTTTAAGTAAGTTCGTTTGAGTAAATTTCGGCAATATATTCAGAATGCAATTTAGACGGGTCTACTGAGTTTGACCATAAACTGCGATTCATAACAGTACAAGAACAAGTCTGCTATTAAAAGGGTGCAATTGGTGCCCATAGGAATACCTTCAACCTGTCGATACACTTTATTGTTGAAAGGTACATAAATGTTGTCAAGGAGAAAATTAACAGCTTCAATCATCAAATTACACCTCCAGTAAGTATATCTAGCAAATTTACCTTTCTCAATAAAGAAGAAGGCTTTAAATGAGTTGCAGCAAATATATTTGCAATCAGATTTATCAAACGACCATTTAATTAAATAGGCAAACTTTTGTTGATAAGATTGTGTGGAAGTGTAGTGTATAGTGTTGAACAGTCAAAACTGTCAGCAGAATCAAAAGGACCACCAAAAGCACGTAATTTATCTAAACATCCAAAGAATTTTGTACACTCCAAAAATAGTTAATTCCACTATTTTCAATTGTTTTATTATAAACGTTAATGATAAGTTCTGTGATATAGTAGTTAAGGATCTATAGTTAAAAGCACTGACATATTTGTTGTAGAAAACTTACTAAAGGCCAAGATGAAACGATATTCGACTATTTTTTGTGTAGTTGAGGTAACCGATATATAGTAGGGACCTTCAAATGTTCAGAAGAGGCTTTAAGCTGTGATGTGGTTATGATATGACTGTTTACTATATGACTCTCTGTGGAGCGCACTGACCTTAATGAAGAAGAATTTATAATTTCATTCTGAAGAACTTCCGTGTAGTATTTACGTCATACCACTACCACATTGTTGGCTGCTTTGTCGAACGGTACGAACACAAACCGCTTTGCGAGGTTGTTTCTTATTCTAGAAATATGATATAAGTCTGGTGTAGATGAAACGCGCGTGTGGCATTCCATATTATAAGCCTGGTACATAAGATGAGTTGTTTTTCTTTTCCGGAACATCGTTTTATTCTTTTTGTCATGGTGTTATAAGTCTTTCTTCGACATGTGTTTTTTAACTGCCTCTTTGTATCTTCTTACTTTTTCATAACAAAAACAATACTTTGGGTAGAACCCACATCTTTGAGTGCAACAAACTTCATTAAAAACCGTTTTAATTCCGTCACATCGTCATGTGCCTTTTCCACGTCAGGAAGTTGAAACTTCGGCAGTGGTTATCTTTGATCTTGTCTTATAAGTTTTGCTATTTGAAGAATTTGGTGCTGATGGAAAATATTGCCTAACTCTTTTTGATTTATTTTTCCGTCTCGGGTTAATTAAGAGCTTGAAATATCGTATAGGCACTGATATATTGTTGAAGACCGTACGTTTTCTCTCTATATCTTTTGGTTTTCCGTGTCAAGATTGTTGTCTCATTGACGTATTGATATCTATTCATATCTATTAAAAACATAAATATAAACTAGACTGAGTAATAACCTTTGTTGACAGGAACATTTGAGATTAATTTTATTGCCCATCTTATGCATTGTATGTCCCTACTGTGATGTTAACCTATTTCTTACCCATGTATAAATTGAAATTACCCAACGAGGAAAAAATATGTTAAGAGTTAACTTATCTATGCCGAGTGAACAATCTTAGGAGAAAAATAAAACTATGAATAATTGCATAAAAGTCCCTGCAGTCTTTAATAGAGCTTAATTTCCATATAATCCACAATATAAAAAAGATAAACACACTTTTATAAGAAAAAAATAGAATACAACGACAGTTGTGGAAATAATGCTTCAAATAAGCATTTTTTTACTTTTCTTGACATTATAGTCTGTAGTGATAAAAGTCTTCCAAACAAATTTTCCGTATGTCTGTCCGTCTGTAGATGTAGCAAATGATAAACATTTTAATCATTTCAGTTTTCTCTACTCACAACAGTTTTTAAGATAATAAACAACATTTGCATATTATCATTCTGTTTTTTAAACCATGCCAGCCATGCTGATTGGTCGGTGGATTCATCGGACACATTTTTAACTAGATACCCGAAAGATAATTTGAGCCAAGTTGATTGCACTTGTGCTAGTATAATCAAAAAGAGAAGAATTTAGTAAAACTTAACGGACGACGTACGCAAAGGGATGGCAATAGCTCACGATGACCTTTTGAGCCACGCGAGTTTATTTAGATTTCAAATGATCATCGAATTTACCCATAAACTCATATATTGGAATAAGTATCAATAGTAATTTAACGAAAATTCCTCTAAATTACTTATCAGATGATTATTAGAATATACGGAGCAAAATAAAAATCATGCCGACCCACAGAAGCGCATACTCTGGATTGGGAACATAGAAAGTCAAGCGCTAGTTCGATTGACCTGTCTGCGACCTCATCCCTAAATGTCTTGACGTTTTCAATCGTGACGTTATTCGCAAATCTGTGTTCGTTTAAACAGATACGGCCTCAAATCGGTGTTCTTTTCTTAAATTTTTTTCAGTTTGTTTCGCCATGCGCAAATTAATGCCAGTCTAATAAGTACGGCCTATATTATAGGATTTTTGTTATATTAAGTCATTTCTCATAATTCAATGTTAAGTTGGGATGTGTTCTCCATGTGTTTGCTTAAAAATTTTACATGCGCGTGTAATTATAGTATGATTTACATTTTATTGTAAAACTACAACATTTTCAAATTGTTTACTTTTCTTGATCCCGTGTTTAATTGTTCTGTAGTAATTATCATAACTTCCATTTACTCATTACGTCTTGATAACAAATACGACATATAAGTTAATAAACAACCTGAGACAAAATGACATCTGTATACAAGCAACTAAAGATACGTGTACGGCCTTCAACAATGAGTTGAACATATTCTGTATCGTAATCTGTAAACACATACACCTATTGGCAAACGTTTTGTTCAATGTTTCAATGTATAGGTACCACATAAAAATGTTAAGGGTATAATTTATTGCCGGTTTAACAACGACATTTTATGCCACTATCTTATTAAATAGTTTTTCATTTCCGGTGAAACTATTCCAGTTTCGAATCTATGTATTTTTTAAAATCCATTGTGTACCATGACGTCAACATTCACAACCACAACATAATTCAGTGTACAAATTATTGGCATAACGAGCATACATGTTACTTTATCAATGTGCCTTGTCCACAACACCGCTAAAGTCCACAACAAATTTCCTCTAAAGTCCATAACGCCGCTAAAGTCCACAAACTTTCCGCTAAAGTCCACAAAATGACCTCCGCTAAAGTCCACAAAAAAACGCCGTTAAAGTCCACAAGAACAAGTTCCGCTAAAGTCCACAAAAAACACCGTTAAAGTCCACACATTTTTTTGATGTTGCTGTTGAAAGACATGCCAATACAACAAATTCGACAAAGAATGTATGAAGAAGATTTTTTAGATTTAATTAAATTGTTACTTAACATAAGCATAGGAAGATTGGGTCATGGTGATGTATCATGCCCTCCCCTCCAGCTATTTTTTTCGACTTAATATAGTTTGCCAACATAACAAAAAAAAAAGCTAAAATTTTTACTTAAGATGGCACGGAATAGATAGTTAGAAGTTATCTATATAAAAAATAACTTCCAATTAGAATTTTGTAAACAGTATTGCCTCGGAAAAATTAAAAGGGGTGAACAGTAACATCATCTTGACCCAATGTACCTGCAACAGGTGTAAATCAGAGATGTAGACTGTGAATGAGACAATTTTAGATCAAATACTTTTGTATTGATTATTGCTATCGGAATAACGTCCTGAGGAATCTGTATATTGAACGTATTATAACAAGACTTAACACACTTAATGTTTTGCATGTGTTAGACTTGGTGTTTATTATTGAATTTCAAACAGAGATTTTACTTCAAGCATTTCAACAAATTAACATTTCAATTATCAATTTGCATGAAGTCAAGGTTAGATAAATCTTTTCAGACAGATATGGAGGCCGCACAAAATTAATTCCATACATCAAATTAAGTAAACTTCTTGTTTAAAGTATCTCAGAAGCAAGCACCATCACGAAAAAAAACCTGTGACAAATTAAAAGGTCAAAGAAAGATGACACCGTCAGGCAGACAGTCATGCATACCATGTATACATGACTTTACTACCACTTATATACATCTTCGGATTTCAAATGTTTGGCTTTGAGCGTTCCTGATGAAGGTAAATCCAGAAAAGCGCTTCGGACGCAAGAAATTATTAAACGTGTTGTTTTCAATTTTTTTTTTATAGTATCTGAGAAATTCTCCAAACTTTATATTAAAAAAGAAATAATTTTATGAACAACTGACACACGACAAACGGACAAATAAGCATTACAAATACTTTGTCTTGACTGACTATGACGTATTTACACTAAATCCATTGGATGTTGGATGTTTACGGATTGATAATTTAATCTCAAATGCATGTTTTTTTTATTAGTTGGTAGTTGTTAGTGGCTTTGGACTAGCTGTCAGTTAACTGCGAGTTCGGATCTCTCTGATCTGTACCCAACGTCCTTTTGTTGTTGGGATGTACAAATACCCGGCCACGTCCACTTGCAATGTATTTTCGTCCATCTGATGAGATAAGCGTTTTCAACTGATTTTATAGTTCGTTCTCATGTTGTTCTGTTATACCACTGTCCCAGATTGGTGTAGGGTTAGGATCCCGCCACATTCTGTATGTATGTGCCTGTCCCAAGCCTGTAATTCAGTGGTTGTCGTTTGTTTACGTGTTTCATATTTGTTTTTTTCGTCCATTTTTGTACATGAATAAGGCTGTTAGTTTTCTCGTTTGAATTGTTCTACATCGTCATTTCAGGGCGTTTGGTATCTGACTATGCGGTATGGGTTTGTGCATTGTTGAAGGCCGTACTGTGGCCTATAGTTGTTAATTCCTTTGTCATTATGGTCTCTTGTGGAGAGTTGTCTCATTGGCAATTATACCACATCTCCTTTAGGTTATAATTACAAATATACCATACACCAAATATAATTCACTATCCTTAAAGTAAGGACATGTATCTAAAACACAGCAAACTATAGGTATTGGGGACAGGACATTTGTTTTGGTCCTCCCTCTTTTCCAAAATCTGTTATCTGCAGCGGTCACTGATATATTATATAGAGCTCTATACACATGGTTAATGTCCAAGGACACCTGCCGTGCGGACAAATACAAGTATGCGATAAACCAATTTGAAATATAATTCACTAACAAGTATGCCATACACCAAATAAAATAAAGTACATGCATACTTATAGTATCTAAACACACAGATCAAATCATAGAGGTATATATCATATATCAGTGATCGCTGCGGATAGTAAACTTGGAATTGATAGCAAATAGCAAATACAAGTTATTTCTAGTACAGTTAAATGTATGTTGAATTATATTATACATTGAAACACGAAATAATTGAAATTAATGGAAAAAATAACAGATTTTTGAAAAAAACGAAAACTTCCATTTGTTGGAGAGCTAAAACAAATGTCCTGTCCCCATGTACCAAATCAGTTGAATTTAACATTGATCAATGCAATAAACCATGAACAAGCCAAGTAAGATGACATCTTCAAGACAAATATTTAGACCTTACAAGTTCTCCTTTTTCTTCAAGTAACCGAAGAACAGACAAAACAAGAATAAGTTAACATTAACCAATGAACCATGAAAATGAGATCAAAGTCAGAATATTTTTGGAAAGGGTCTAGGCGTGACTTTTGAATATAGACCTCGAAAACATGAAAGAACTTGCAGCGGGTTTAATTTGTGATTTGCGAAATATATATTTTCCGTGATTTTTGCAAATTTGCTTAATATACTGTGATAATTACGGGATCTCACAAACGCAGTTTGATAGTATCGTGAACGCATTTTTCATCATTTTCCGGGCCCTTTTTCCGGAATCAAAGCAAGTCTTCACAGCATTTCGATTATAGTTCTACTATTCCAAACATGCAGTATTTTGCAACTTATCCAACGACAAATATGTGGATTCGAATATGGTAAGTGTTTCTGATATAAACCTTACAAAACCAAAACATGAATCTGCAAGAAATTTTCCTCTGATACAACATACAATTGAAACCAAGCGACGGGTCGTCTTTCATCTAAATGAGAGAAAAAAGGGGGAGGGCAATTATAATAGAGAAAAAAGAAAAGGCACAGGCACATGTGGAGTCGAACCCTCTTTTCATCTTTTTGTTCTATTTAAGGAATGACTGTAATAAAAAAAATCAAATTAAGAATTCAATTATAAGAAATGACAGTAATATTTCTTCTGTTTATGAAGAAATAACATAAAAAAAAGTGGTGCACCCGTGTTATTATTAAGTGGGTGCCACATTTTTTTATGTTATTTTGAATGGACAGAAAAAATATTAGTCATTTCTAAATTTGAATTTACACTGGCGTAAATCATGGAAGAAAACAAACGTTAATGACGTCACAGGCACATGACAGAATTGTGTCTCTGAGATGATAAACAAAATCCTGTCAGCCAATGAGAAGATACGTTACATATAAATTAATGTAATTGACAATATTCTTTCATATTTCAACTTTCATTGTATTTAAGGTCTGAATAATGCGATTTAACAATATGAGTAGTTAATAATAAAGAATTTGTAAAGAATTTATATTATATTATATTATATCTAGAAGTCGCAAAACGATCTTCAACTATGAGATTGTAACATGCCTGAAATGGTCACCCATAAAAGAAACTTGATAATCAAGTAGATACCTTAATTATGTTAAAATTATGTTGAAATGATCGAATTTCACTATTGTGTTAGGTGACTAGTGAGCCAATTTAAAACCAGATTGGCACTTTCAGCAGCCAATAAAGATAGCAGCCACTTTTCCAGCAGGCAATTTTGACAACTTGTCTAAACACACAAAAGCTGTATCAGACTCCAAGATTACCAAAATCTCAAATCTTTATGAAATCTAATTATCGGCCGAATCCGACAACTTCACGGCTTGTAGTGATTCTTAAAGGATTTCAGTCTGTTTTAAATACCAATACTGATAGCAGCCACTTTTTTCAGAGGACACTGTTTGTCTCGTTTCTGATTTCTTATGACAATAATATACAGAAACAATGTATGACTAGAAATTTAAAAGAAAGTCATAGTACAACTACCATTGTTAATAAAGCCTCAGTCTCACCTTACCGGATAGCGCGAACGGACGTCGAACGGATAACCTTTTTTCAATCCGTTCATGTTCGTAAGACGTACGTTGTTATCCGTGGGATGTCCGCCCATATCCGTTTCATGTCCGTTTATCGATTGTTTTATCCGTCGACGTCCGTTCGGTCCGGTGGAAAATTTTGAACATGTTCAAAACTTTGAACAGAGGTCCTACAGATGAAGTGTCCGTTGAACGTCCGGTATGCGTCCGTTTTTTACCGTAGTCGTCAGTTCCCTTTCCGTTATGTATCCATTACTTGTCCGGAGGTCCGTTAAGCCCCAGTCACACCTTAACGGAAAGCGCGAACGGATTCACCAATGGACTTCTACCGCGCGTATAACGGATAAAACGGGTGGTAGACGGACTTCTACCAGACGTATAACGGGTAAACCGGACGATGAACAGATGTGAAACGGATAAATACCTATTGAAAATTTTGAGTGAGTAATGCGAATTATTGGTATTTTAGATTTCTTGAGGTTCACGAATGCTTATTATCCATTATTGATCTTAGAGAAAACGCTCGTCTTCACTATCAAGCAGTTGTGATTCAGGCTGAACCCTACCATTTAGCGGACTTTTGAAACCAAAACCAATTACACAGAAACTTTTTGAATATTTATGCGACTGACATGTATTATTATTGTCGCCTTTAATTTTTCCGCATATCTTGTTCATCCGCGAATTTACCCGGTACGCTTCCATTAGGTGTCCGTTTTATGAAGAACTCGTCCGTTGGGTTTACGTTCGACATCCGTTCTGTCCGAGAAACACCGGTACGTTTCCGTTTCTCGTCCATTGCGTTTCCGTTAGGCCTCGGTCACACCTTAACGGATAGCTCGAACGGATGCCTAACGGATAATTTTTTTTTTAATCCGTTCATGTCTGTTAGACGTCCGTTCTTATCCGTTAGATGTCCGTCCATATCCGTTGCATGTCCGTTTAGCGTACGTTTTATCCGTCGACGTCCATTTTTCCGGTGGAAATTTGTGTGCATGTTCAAAATTTGAACGGACGTCCAACGAATGAAATGTCCGTTGAACGTCCGGTAGGCGTCCATTTTGTACGGTACTCGTCCGTTTCGTTACCGTTATTCATCCGTTGGAGGTCTGGAAGATGAATTCACCAACGGACTTCCGGACGTTTAATGGATAAAACAAATGTTGAACAAATGAGAAATGGACTTCTACCGGACGTATAACGGATAAAACGGTTGATGAACGGATCTGAAACGGATAAATGCCAATTGAAAATTTCGAGTCAGAAATGCCAATTATTGGTAGGTCAGATTTCTTAAGGTTCATGAATTCTTATTATTCATAATCGATCTTAGAGTAAGAGCACGTCTCCACAATCAAGCAACTCTTTTTCAGGCTATACACTGCCCTTTGGCGGCATTTTGAAGAACAAAACAAAACCAGTTACACAGAAACATTTTGAATATTTATGCGATTTACATGTATTATTATTGTCGCCTTTAATTTTTCGAAAAAAAAGAACGAACATTTATATTTAAACTGTACGTTGTGCAATTTTTTATTAAACAAATAGTGACCCGAAAAAGTGTATGTTATCATTAATGCTGCCTTGTAGCGACATTAGACTGCTCTTTTTCAAAATCATAAATGTTGATTCACAAAAATTCACAATACATGATAGATCAAATTATGAGGATCAAAATCTTCTGCAGATACATGTAATCTTCATTTATTAAATATATAAATCAGATCGATAAGAAAAAACTGCCAAGAACAAAAGTCCATGCTTTTTACTATAATACCGGGATAAAAAGAAAAGAATTATTTTTTCAATAACAAAGAAAAGAGCTGTGTGGACTTTAACGGCGTTTTTTTGTGGACTTTAGCGGAACTTGTTCTTGTGGACTTTAACGGCGTTTTTTTGTGGACTTTAGCGGAGGTCATTTTGTGGACTTTAGCGAAAAGTTTGTGGACTTTAGCGGCGTTATGGACTTTAGCGGAAATTTGTTGTTGACTTTAGCGGTGTTGTGGACTTTTGAGGAATTGTGGACTTTAACGGTGCCACATGCCTTCAAGAATGAAACTACACATTTTTTTTTTTTACTTGATTACGTCTTGCTATATCTTACTTCACCACATTTCGATAAAGGACATAGATTTGAGACAAAAATGGCCATAGATTTGAGTTAATAAAGGACATAGATTTGAGACAATACAGAACATAGATTTGAGACAATAAAAGACATCGATTTGAGACAATAAAGGACATAAATTTGGAACGTCTTTGACGAAATATTAAAAAGGACATAGATTTGAGGCTTACATATATACGTGTATATTACCGACCGTGCGAGACCCTCATAGAAGTCAAAGTCGTTAACCCCCCTTCCCAGTAGTAGTAGTGAATGTGCATATGTATATGTGTATAACAATAATAGTAGTATGGTTTTGATTTACTGATAACAAAATCACTATTTATGCCAATAAAAACAATATTCAAAGATTTATTACAGTGTTGAATTGGAAACCTTTAAGAACAAGTTTATTTAACTGATCGATAAGTTTCAGTTAAACAATATCTCCGTAAAAATTTGAAATAAGTTTTTACAGGTACAGCCAAACTTCGAAACCAAATCTTTGTATTTATGGAAGAATTTAGTGGTAAAGGTTTTAAGTAATTTGTGATAACGATATCCCTTGCTTAATAATTTACCAGTAATACATAGATCACGTTCATTGAAATCCAAAACGTCACTACAGACACGGACATAGTGAACGAGTTGTGATTTATAAATACCGTAAGATGGTGCCAAAAGAACATCACCATCCAAAAAAGGAAAATAAACAATAGGGAAAGAAAAATCGTCCCTTTTGTCGTAGTATTTTGTGTAGAGTTTCCCGAGTAAAACTGAAATATCTAAATCTAGGAAAGGACAGTTATTACCTTTTATAATTGATTTATTTTAAGTAAGTTCGTTTGAGTAAATTTCGGCAATATATTCAGAATGCAATTTAGACGGGTCTACTGAGTTTGACCATAAACTGCGATTCATAACAGTACAAGAACAAGTCTGTTATTAAAAGGATGCAATTGGTGCCCATAGGAATAAAGAAGAAGGCTTTAAATGAGTTGCAGCAAATATATTTGCAATCAGATTTATCAAACGACCATTTAATTAAATAGGCAAACTTTTGTTGATAAGATTGTGTGGAAGTGTAGTGTATAGTATAGTGTTGAACTGTCAGCAGAATCAAAAGGACCACCAAAAGCACGTAATTTATCTAAACATCCAAAGAATTTTGTACACTCCAAAAATAGTTAATTCCACTATTTTCAATTGTTTTATTACAAACGTTAATGATAAGTTCTGTGATATAGTAGTTAAGGATCTATAGTTAAAAGCACTGACATATTTGTTGTAGAAAACTTACTAAAGGCCAAGATGAAACGATATTCGACTATTTTTTTGTGTAGTTGAGGTAACCGATATATAGTAGGGACCTTCAAATGTTCAGAAAAGGCTTTAAGCTGTGATGTGGTTATGATATGACTGTTTACTATATGACTCTCTGTGGAGCGTACTGACCTTAATGAAGAAGAATTTATAATTTCATTCTGAAGAACTTCCGTGTAGTATTTACGTCATACCACTACCACATTGTTGGTACGAACACAAACCGCTTTGCGAGGTTGTTTCTTATTCTAGAAATATGATATAAGTCTGGTGTAGATGAAACGCGCGTGTGGCATTCCATATTATAAGCCTGGTACATAAGATGAGTTGTTTTTCTTTTCCGGAACATCGTTTTATTCTTTTTGTCATGGTGTTATAAGTCTTTCTTCGACATGTGTTTTTTAACTGCCTCTTTGTATCTTCTTACTTTTTCATAACAAAAACAATACTTTGGGTAGAACCCACATCTTTGAGTGCAACAAACTTCATTAAAAACCGTTTTAATTCCGTCACATCGTCATGTGCCTTTTCCACGTCAGGAAGTTGAAACTTCGGCAGTGGTTATCTTTGATCTTGTCTTATAAGTTTTGCTATTTGAAGAATTTGGTGCTGATGGAAAATATTGCCTAACTCTTTCTTAAATCTATTTGATTTATTTTTCCGTCTCGGGTTAATTAAGAGCTTGAACTATCGTATAGGCACTGATATATTGTTGAAGACTGTACGTTTTTCTCTCTATATCTTTTTGGTTTTTCCGTGTCAAGATTGTTGTCTCATTGACGTATTGATATCTATTCATATCTATTAAAACATAAATATAAACTAGACTGAGTAATAACCTTTGTTGACAGGAACATTTGAGATTAATTTTATTGCCCATCTTATGCATTGTATGTCCCTACTGTGATGTTAACCTATTTCTTACCCATGTATAAATTGAAATTACCCAACGAGGAAAAAATATGTTAAGAGTTAACTTATCTATGCCGAGTGAACAATCTTAGGAGAAAAATAAAACTATGAATAATTGCATAAAAGTCCCTGCAGTCTTTAATAGAGCTTAATTTCCATATAATCCACAATATAAAAAAGATAAACACACTTTTATAAGAAAAAAATAGAATACAACGACAGTTGTGGAAATAATGCTTCAAATAAGCATTTTTTTACGTTTCTTGACGTTATAATCTGTAGTGATAAAAAGTCTTCCAAACAAATTTTCCGTATGTCTGTCCGGCTGTAGATGTCAGACCACAAATTATTCCTACTCTGGCAAATAAAAAGTACTTTGATGTTGTTGTTTACTTTAACTAGCAAATGAATTCGTTTTGAGCCCAACTTTACTCGTGCATGTACTTGCAACACAATTTTAGGGTAGTTGTGCTCAATAGTATTCTAATGAAAATTTTTGGTAGTAGGGGCCTTCTTGAACATGATGTGTCACTACAAGACTTTAAACATTGGCTGAAAATCGGCATGTAGAAAGTTGATACTTGTATAATTTAGGATATACAATGTTTTCATGAAGTTGAACTCAGAGAGGTGTGAAATGATTTTGTTCTGCTCGTGTTACTTATTCTTTATTTTTTATAATTTGTTGTTTGTCTTTTCGTTGTATCGCCGGAAAATATATTAATTTATTTGTACAAGCTTTAGAAACAGGAGGATAAGTGAGCCTTTGGTGAGCTGTGTTTCGTTTCGAGTATCGTGAAATAAACTATATATTTTCCGACAATGTTCGTATTTAGTGTGTATAATGCAATGTTTTCCATTTTTAAATTAACTGTTTTTACTGAACAATAATGCATTGATTAGCGCGGACCACGATGGCGTTCAGTGACACGTTCAGGAACCAGTTCCTTTCGAGATGTCTCACATAACAAAACTGGTAACTTGTTCCTCAAAATGAAATTGTTCCTCATCGTATCACTATCAATGAATATTTGTTCCGCTTAACAAATGTTCCCCTGGAAACTTTGCTATAAACAATGACATAATATCTGTTCCCGTTGGAACAAATACTCTGTACCCTTTATTCCGTTATGAACAAATACTGTAATATTTGTTCCAGTGGAAATAATATAACAAATTATTTCTTTCATTTTGGAAATTATATTATGAAGGAACTTCTATTTCATGACATCACTACATCCGCTCATAACAAGTACAAGTTACGTTTTTATGTTTACGGGTTTTTTTTAGTACGACACTTCGTAATCTAATATATGCTACTATTTGTTCCTCCAAGACTGGTTTTCTTAATTCTATTGTTTTTACCTAATTTTGATTTGTATCCTAATACAGGGACTTAGATACTCAGTGCACTTACTGCCTATCCTTCTTGGGCACCTGCGTTTTATCCTGTATTGAGCAGTTTTTTCTCCGTAGTGATATTTTATTTTTTGTTATTTTTTGGTATTGTAGTATTATCTTTTCGTATTTTTCTTTTGGTCAACAAAGAAATAATCCGTTTAATTCCGTATTTGACTATTACCACTGTTATGGGCATTTTATGTCCAGAATCGTCCACCTAATTCATTAAACACATTTTAATATACCTCAACATGGCACTGGTTACTTAGCATGGTTTGTGTTGAAGCTTTTCTGATTCCGTTTTGAGGGCCTTTTCCTCTGTTTTCACTGGAATGTTTTTTCAAAGTGCAGTCGACCCAATTACCATTGCATATCATCCGACATAAAATAGACGCAAAAGATACCAAAGGAATATTCAAACGCATAAGTCGAAAACAAACTGACAAAGCCATGGCAAAAACAAAAACAAAAAACGACGAAAAGACAAACAACAGTACATAAAACACAACATAATGTTCAAGTTCTGCTTTTGTTTTTGGTACAGTAAGGTTTTACATCAAGTAAGTCACAATAGCCGTTTTGTCAATTCTACTGTTACTTCACATTTTGCATGAATCGGGAAACGAATGTAAATGAACACATTGCTACAACCACTGTACGGCCTTCAATGATGAGCAAAACCCATACTGTATGGTAAGGTTATAAAATAATGTTCTTTTGTGTACCTTCTTGAAAGCCCAGTAGAATAAAAAGATCAGCGAAAAATATTAAACTTTACATGAACAAAAATCAGAACATATCAAAAGACATTTTATAAAATGTTTTTTTACTTGTATACTGGTTGAGTATAAGAAGATGAACAGTTGAAATAATAACTAGTTTAACCCTACCAGATTTTCACGTACTTGATTTCAATGTGCTTGATTGCCATGTGCTTGATTGCTATGTGCTTGATTTCCATGTGCTTGACTGCCCTGTGCTCGATTTTCATGTGCTTGATTGCCATGTGCTTGATTGCCATGTGCTTGATTTTCACGTACTAGTACTTGATTTCCATGTGCTTGATTGCCATGTGCTTGATTTCCATGTGCTTGATTGCCATGTGCTTGATTTCCATGTGCTTGATTGCCATGTGCTTGATTTCCATATGCTTGATTTTCATGTGCTTGATTTTCATCTGCTTGATTTACATGTGCTTGATTGCCATGTGCTTGATTTCCATGTGCTTGATTTCCATGTGCTTGATTGCCATGTGCTTGATTTCCGTATGATTGGATTCCATGTGTTTGATTGCTAGATGCTTGATTTCCATGTGCTTGATTGCCATGTGCTTGATTGCCATGTGCTTGATTTTCATGTGCTTGATTGCCATGTGCTTGATTGCCATGTCCTTGATTTCCATATGCTTGGATTCCATGTGTTTGATTGCTAGGTGCTTGATTTACATGTGCCTGTCCAAAGTCCGAAACTTTGTCAGTGGTTGTCTTATGTCATTATGTAACCTGTTGCATGGCAAAATTACTATTCAAATCCAACATCTTTTTCCAGTGGTAGTCAAATTGTCCGCACTTCATCTCAATCGATTCACTTGGCAGAACCTATCTATTAGATTTATTGTTAATTTGTTAACGCGTCCTGTACATGCATTAAATACTAGTACCTGCAACTAGGCGTTAAGAAACCAATAATCAATCATGCTTGTACATCTGCATTGAAGAAAAGGATCCACCGAAAATGCTTTATGTACCATGTTTTCTATGATTTCGCCTTTCGCATACGCCTGTTTGGTATAGATATTAGTGATGGTGCTTTTGAATCTTAGATGACGGTTGGAGATTTCTTTTCGTTTTCTGCATTGAAACGTCTCGTCCTTCAACTGATAAATTTTTTCTCGCTATTCCGGTTCCACAAATGAGAAGCACACATATACATAGATTTATACTTTTCACTTCTTGAATTTCCAAAAAAAAAAGGAAGAAGATACCTAAGGGGCATTCAAAACCATGATTCCAAGAAAGAAAGACAACACCATGGCCAAAACAAACAGAAAAGACAACAGACAAACAAAAGTTCATAAAAAATACACCAAAAATTTTTTCCCCTTTTTTGCCTCTAATTCCTAAACTGTTTGAGCCATAACCCCCAAAAGGCAATTCTTACCATCCCTTTGTGGTATGGAAACTTGTGGTATAATTTTAGAGAGATCCATGCACCATTCCACAAGTTATTGTCTGGAAACTAGAAAAATGCTTATGTGGGCCCCTTTTTGGCCCCTAATTCCTAAACTGTTAGGACTATAACCCCCAAAATCAATCCCAATCTTCCTTTTGTGGTTATAAACCTTGTGTTTAAATTTCATAGATTTCTATTTACATTTATTTACTAAAGTTATTGTCCGGAAACCAAATGTCTTCGGACGACGCTGACGACGACGACGACGACGACGACGACGACGACAACAACAACAACGACGACGACGACAACGACAACAACGACGACGACGACGACGTGATACCAATATACGACCGCAAAATTTTTTGCGGTCGTATAAAAAGAGGCGAAAGATACCAAAGGGACATTCAAACTCATCATAAGTCGAAAATAAACTGACAAAGCCATGGCTAAAAAAGAAAAGACAAACAGACAAACAATAGTACACAAAACACAACATAGAAAACTAAGGACTGAGCAACACTGGGGGTGATCTCAGGTGCTCCGGAAGGGTAAGCAGATCCTGCTCCACATGTGGCACCCGTCGTATTGATCATGTGAGTACAAACCCGGTAATAAGTCTAATTAGGTAGGTCACATTCGGGGAAAAGGGGACAGGATTGTAGTTACGACATTTGGAACATATCCGCTATCATCTGTGAAATGGATATTCCATAACGGTCAACCAACTCGTGATGGCGTCCGTAAAATTTAAGAAGGGATGACTTCAAGTTCACCACTTGGAACTCTTGGTTTAATATTTTCCTTGTGAGCATCAACCCTTTATCAAGGAAATCATGATAGGAAACTCAAGCCCTGGGATATCGTATCAACTCTGTATGCAGGCACTGCTGGAATGTTGCTACATAGAAATTTGAAAGTTCACAATTGGAAAGCTGAAATCATCTCTTTTGTCGTAAAGTTTTGTTTTCAACCGATCCTCATTGTCAATTTGTAGATGTAGGTCAAGATATGAGGAAGACTTAACAATATCTGTTGTATCCTTTATCTCAAGTTCGATGGGATAGATGCGTTCAACATAGTCACCAAATTTTGAATTATTTAGTGAGAGAACATCATCTATATAGCGGAAAGTAAAGTTAAATGATACTGCTAACTTCTTTTCTTTCTTCCTAAGTCAGCCTCATATGAATAAAGGAACAAGTCGGCAAGAAGAGGGGCACAATTGGTTCCATGGGAATGCTGATTGTTTGTTGAAAACACGTCCTCCAAACGTAACAAATATGTTGTCAATCAAGAAATCAAGCATCTTGATAATGTCAGTGTCAGAGAATGTTTGTTTAAAAGACATACTATTGACTATTATCAGTTAACGTAACGTCAGATAATGTTCTTCAGTGAAATGTCAAATTAAGGTCAAGATGTTTGGTTCCCACGTTTTCAACTTTTCCTTAATATTTCACAACCTCTCTGACGTTTCCTACTTAGAATTTTCAAAGCTTACATACCAAGTACATTTCTGACAAACATTTCATGTTATTTCGAATATATGTTTCATGCAATTTTTACATTCATTTAAAGATAGAGATAACAGATCCCTGTCCATTTTCATACCTTTAGATAACAAAACATTTGCACGGTTATCTTCATATTAAATGACAGAAGATACGTTTATCATTTCCTATTGTCAAATGTCCTTATCTTTGCCGGTGATGTTCCGTTGTTTTTTTTTTTCTATCAGGTGTATGTTTCTCAGTTTGTTTGATATATACATAATCATACATGTTTACAGCGACGTTTCAGATTTCAGTGAACGTAATGTTTTCGTTACTAAAAGGTTATTCAAACAGGGATACATATATCATTTTAACGTTACATTTACACTCAAAATTGTATGGTTATATTATTAATAAAGTAAAATTTTACAAATTGTCTTACTATTATTTTTATTTCTTTTATTATATTCATGAGTACGAGCTTGGACTAATAGATCCATTGATTCTAGGAACGAGTCAGTGAAACCACCCCAACATCAGAAATAACACACAAGAATATAAGACATTCAGTATTATATCTATTATATTTCAAATCGTTCAAAATATTTCTAAAGCAAAGCATGATTTCATATCAGAGACTTTGAATTATACCTTAGTATATTTCTCTGTTCATATTTATGTATACAGTCAAAGGTTAAAGGTATTTCAAACCTCTTATGCTATATGTTTCTTACAAAAACATGTTTTTTTCAATTGTTTATTTAAAACTTATTTCAGGTCCTGTTTGAATGAAACTTTTACTCGAAAATTCATAGTATTTGCAGTTTTTTCATGGTTATTATGAAATATTTTTATGACGTGTCACTTCTAAGAAATCATTCATATCAAGAATTTGAAATTTTGAAATTTGTTCCTTCACATGCTATATATAACTATATATATTTTTAGCAGGAATTCAGATTTATCTTCAAACAGTGCATTCTTAAAAAGTATAACTTATACAAGTATGTTAAACTTGTTGCAAGAAACAACATTATACAAATAACACATAGCTGAGAGGGTGATAGAGCAGATTGTTACCCCGAGAAAACATTGTCAACTGAGGCGAAGCCAATATGTGTTATTTAATTTATTATACTGAATGTTCTGTTGTTACTGTCTATTAAATTTCAAATTCAAAGTAATAAACTATGTCGACATGTACATAACAATAATCCGTATTTATTAAAGCGCACACTTGAGCAAGCGTCTGCGTGAAGGGTAATAAAATTAATTGTCTCCCTCGTATTAACCAATCAAAATCTGGCATTTTGACATGAAGTATAATAAATATTTCTATCGTTAATGGTAAAAGGTAAAACTTCATTTAAACTACATTGTTTATGTGTTTTGATATGAAATGTATATTATAATTTCCGAGGTGTAACCATTTTGACATTTGACTGTATTATTTAAAGGTACGTTGTAGTGGCTAAGTGATTAGATGGAAGAGCGGGAATAAGACTTCCCTCTGCTCATTATCTCCCTTTTCGCATCGGCCATGAAAAAATATTTTATTTTCAAAGACTTTTCTGTTTTCACTCTGTATCATTAACTTTTAACTGTTAAAATGATATTTTGAAGCACATTAAGCACACCCTTCCTTAGCATATAACCCAGACAACGCTGTAAGTATAACACACGGCGAAACCGAATAGCAACATTGGAGCGAATTAGAAAGGGCAGAGCCGACTCTACAAAACATGCTCTACGACATAATAACACGAATGTAACCTTTTATTTTTCTCATGAACAAAGTGTTAATGCTTGTTCATATTTGTGCCGCCTTTTAAAACAAACACGTCCATATAATATGCAAGTCTTCGTTCCTTCATAGTCTCTGCTGAACATAATTTTGTGGGTGGAACTTGATGACAGTTACTGGGCCGTTAGTCAACTCGTGGCTATTTTCACAAAAAAAATCTAACGACAAAAGTGATTGCAAGTTATACTTTAATTTTCATGACTTACAATTATTTTTTCTTTTAGATTTATAGTGAAATTAGTCGCTGACTGTCAATGTATGTATTATGAGTCATGGGGTAAAGGAGGACATTGAGCACACTATATCCTCAATGATTGGAAGTTCGTTACCCTAACTCAAAACGGAAGAAAAAATCACAACTTTGGAGCAAATATTATCCACTGTGGATGTAAATATTCTTTACTTATTTGCAAACAGTCTGATACATTTAATTGGTGAATAGCTTCAGAAGCATGGTCAATCTTTCTATGTTTCGTATTGTGACCCGATTCCGTAAAATAAGTAGACATGCTTGTAAGTTTGTGACCTTAATTTTTGTCTTGGACGGTGGCTTTTGCGCATGTGCAACAATATATATAGGTCAGGCCTATTGTATTATGTATTTGAACATTACAGAATAAATTTGAGATCAAATAACAAATGAATATTTCAAAAAAAAAAGAGAAATTGGGACATACTAACTTTTTCTTCTCCCTGCAAAGATTATTCTAATTTTTACACATGACTTTCAATGGTCAATTGGAAAGTCCAGAATTAAACACTTTAAACATGTTGAAGATAGAACTATAATGATGTCACAATGTCATTAATGCATCAAAGTATTTTTTCATTCAATTTGCATTCAACATGTTCAATGGCATAGGATTAAATTACTTTTACGAGCAAATATTCGGCAGGTTTTCAAAATATATCAAATCATTTTCTGAACTTAAAAAATCCGCTCACATACAGATTTTATAGAGTAATACTCTTGGCCTTAAAAAAAGGAATAAGAGGCCACATAACATTTAATAGATGATGACTCAGTGTTGAGATGCCAGTAACATTGCTGAAAGGATTTTCCCAAGAATTCAACAAAATTCTAGGAGAGGAATAAATCAGTCATAGTGGAAATAGACGTTTAAACAAATTATATGGTAGAACATACACAACTTCTCTTTTTCAAGCCAATATTAGTGAAAATGCAATGAAAAATTACGGTTAAGTTTTTTGAAGTAGCACGTTGCAAATGATAATACTTTTGCATGACGTCACGAATGAGGTGGAAATCCCCAAATGTTACGAACTTTCAATCATTGACGATAAGTTCCCAGCATGGCCTTGATAGAATTTTTACCAGAAAGTAAACCTTCCTCTAAACATAAATAAATACTATTCAATAAAACATATGAAAACACCCACTCACATGATTTGCTCATCCTCAAAATATGAAATTTTCTTTTCACATAGATGCTTTTCTATTGCATATATTGCTCTGGTTGAGTTAAACGCACGTATGATAAGTCAATTTGTAAATAAAAGGTCAAAAATTGGGATGCCAACATGCAGTTGTGTCAGCTCATTGCCATGGACAAGTAGTTGTTGAACACAGTTATCCGAAATGCGTCTCGTTTACCTTTGAAGACCTGTTCTAGGAGGCAAAAATTAAAAATCTTTCGTTAGATGAAACCCCATATCCCCTTGTTAGTCTTTTGGCATGCAAGCAAAACTCTTTTGTTATGGGGAATTTAAAGACAAGGTGGTGGTATTGTGATTGGCATGCTCATGATAATAAGAGGTGTGTAATTAGCTAAAGAGTTTTAAATGCATTGCAGCTTTTAGGAGCAAAAGGAAAGAGTATTTTGCTCAGTCAGAATAATGCATACATACCTGCCAACTTTCATGATTTTGGCGTGTACTACACGATTTTGACCCTTTGTCCTGATTGCACGATCGTGATCGTGAAAATAGCTCAAAAACACTATTTTATGAAAATTTACACGAAAAATATTTGTGTTCCCGATTTTAAACTTTTCCCAAGGGAGACAAATCGTGATCATCTAATTTTATCCAATCAAAAGTCGATGATCATGCATTCATCAGTTGATTAATGTCGGCATAGTAAACAATTAAAGAATCAAAGTTTGTTTGGAAATTTGAGTTGTTTTACTTGGCTTGGGTGTTAGTATCATAAAAATCGTGATCATGATGGGCGAATTATCACTTGATGATGGGCGAGTTATCACTTGGAAAATGTTTCTTTCACCGCCAAGGAAGGAAAAGAGTTTTGCTTGGAAAAATGGGAGACCGATGTAAAGTTCAGTGGCTGGTTGTTAAAATTAACGTTAGGGTTGTCACATGCCTTTTGTAAAGTTTGCATCGGAAACTTTAAAGTTGACCATGGTGGCCTCAATGATGCTCCAAGCATGCAAGTACTGCTCTTCACCAGAAGTCATTCCATGCACCTTTAAATAGTCCTTTTGTATTTGACATTACAACTGATATTGATCTATATTATATATTGTTGCCTTTTTGATATTAATTATTAAAATGATAAGGCCATAAAAAAGAATATGTTTGTTTGCCCTAAACATACCTACCCAGAAAATACATGTAGCTGCCTACTCAAAATCTTCTATTGTCCTGATGTGAAAAAGTTTTTTTTTTTTAATCAGATAGGCATGAAGACTAAAAAACATCTGACACTTTATTAATTTCTCTTTGCGGAAAAAAAAGAAAATGCCTACCTACATACCCACTGTCTCTACCTTTGGTTAGGATTTGGGCAAACCAAAATTTTTTAAGTGTGGCCTTATTTTTTTTATTTCTTTACAATGTATCAGATAAACAACAAGAAATCTTGCTGGTGTTCATCACAATAAAAAGAGTACAACAATCATAAAATAAAAAAAGAAGGGTTATAACCTCATCTTCCATTATCACCCCCAAAAAAAAAGTATGCCACTATTTCTTGAGCAAATCAGCACACACGAAAAAATGCAGCGAACAAATATGAACCCTTAAAAATTGTGTCGCGCACAAAAACCCCCATGGGCGTTTTCAAAAGTTGGCAGGTATGTGCATATGTGCATATGAATGGGGCGACGGGTATTTTAAGGGAATATTTTAATACATTGGGATCTAAATGTATAGCAATATAACTATATATAACTATCTTACTCAGGATGTTGTTTTAGTTCAGAGCAAGAAATATTCACCTCACTCATTATTTTAATCCTAATATAAATAGTTCCAACTGGATGTCAAGCAGCCAATAAACAATCATAACCATAGAATGAAAACAACTATCAAATATCTTTCATGTGCATTTTTGGATACATACACATATTTTAATTTTATTCAACATGTGTCATTTACCTAACTAACATCATTCGTCTTGTAAAACTGCATCTGCTATTCTTCCTAAATATATATATATGGATTTAAATGAAAATTCATGCAGACAAAGCTTACTTCATACCACATCTCCTTATTTTTATACTGAAGAAAATAACCAAAATTAACTAAACCACAGTGAGACAAGAAAGTCTGGTATGGTACAGGCACCAATAAATCAAAATTATATGCATTAGAGCATCTGTTTCTCCTCATATTCTTTGAAGTTACCTAGTTATAAAATGTACATAAATTGTACAACTTCTAAATCGCACAATTTGAAAAAAAATATACCGCTTGCGTCACTAGTAGAGCCTCAAAAAACTCATTTAGAAGAAAAAATAAAAACAAAAAAATTTTGCTCGCTCGTCCATATTTTTTGGAGCTTTTGTCTGAAGAACTAGACATCAAATTGGTGTGGCTTAAAACCAATTTGTCAAAACAATTACAATGATGTTGAAGGATTCTCTCTGCAAAAATTTCATGTCCACTCTTATAGGCATGCTCAATAATGTCAACTCAGTCATTTAGTATTAAATGAAAGTTTGGACTATTTAAAAAATTAAAATGATAAAATGACCGTCTACTCTACAAATAAGACAGTTTGGATCAGTCTATGAAATAATGAAGACAAGTCTGACTGTCTAAATAGACAATAGACCTTATTGTTAGTTATTCCAATTGAAATTATACAACTTTTTCATGATGTCACAAACCAGTTGAAGCTAACTGGGGCCCTGTTTAAACAATATTATGCCTTAAAATCTTTCATAGAAACATGTTTAAACTGTAGTAAACATTTTAAGAAAGAATTTTTATGACTTATTTGTCTTTAAAATAATTGTTACATAAACTATCGATTTCATTTTCAGATTAAAATGTGCCGGTGATGTTCCAGTATCCAAAAATGGACAATTTAAACTCTATTCCTTTACCACCTACAAGTACCATTCCCCTGCCGAGAGATAGTGAACCGAAACTAGTCATTACATCATCTACAAGTGGGGAGAGGTCTGTTAGTACAGTTTCAGGTGACACGGAAGAAAATGGTGCCAAAAGTTCACACAAAGAAAAGAAAAAACACAAGAAAGAGAAGCATAAACACAAACATAAACACAAAGAAAAATCAAAAGATAAAAAGAAAAGCCATCAATTGATAACTCCTGAAGTTCTTTCCCAGCATGCATCTGCCATAAAGGCAGCCATGTTGAAAGAAGTTCAGAGTGATTCTAAAGATGGTGACTTGTCACAGACTATTGTTGATGATTTATTTAAAGATTTCTTAGCAACAAAAATGAATGAAATTGAATCAGCATATAAACAAGCAGCGGAGAAAAAAGACAGTGAAAATGAAGTAGCAAACTCAGTTGATGAAATGAATAGACTGTTAGATGACGAGTTATATAGTATTAACCAAAATACTCCATCACCTATTAAAAAAAGTGCTCATTCTAAAAGATCTCATGACAAAAAGTCTAGCAAGTCTGACAGTCTAGCTTGTGAAGTGAAATCATCAGTGACATCAGTTCAGGCAAATTTGCCTGACAAATTGCCTTATACAGAATCAAGTAAAACATTGGACAAAAAATCCTTGGATGAAAAGAAATTGTCAATTTTAGAATCAAGTAAATCTTCAATTTCTTCTGCCTTCAATGAAGTTCAAACTGAGGATGTTCCTAAAACTGATATTCAAAACAATGAAAAAGTTCAGAATCATATTATAAAACTGCCTGCTAAAGATTTATCCCAGGAAAAGAATTCACTTTTTGATCAGGTAGAAGGGTCTGTGATAAAAGAGACTTCAGAAAAAAAAGAAGAGGGTCCATCATTGGAACCTGGAAAAGGTGTTCAATTTGAAAGTAAAAAGCCAGGCAAATTTCAGCTTGCATTTAAAATTAGTCAAACTAGTGCTGAGTTGATATCATCAGGAGCTAAAAAAGATGATACACTGGCTGTACCAAAGAAAAACCTGGAAGAAGGTAAATTCTAAACCTTACTTTTTTGTTTAACAGTAAAATATGCAAATTCATGTATCTAAACTGGTTCTGACAGGTAAGTCATTAGAGTGTTTAAACTTGTAAACTCCAACCATGGTCCTGTTTCAGACGATCAACCAACACCAGTAAGACAGAATTCTAAGTTATATAACTGTGTGTGTACATTGATTGCAGGTGTCAGCTTGCAGCAATCAACACTTTTCCACACAAAATTATTGTCAATTAAAGAAAAATCCTTATTACGGCTTGCAAAAGACAGAGTAGAGGAACAGCAATTTTTTTCTTTTCCATGTCTCAAAGTCACAGTGAGGACCTCAACTCAGAGCAAAGCTCACACATCATTTCAATTCCATTGACTAAGTAGAATTCTTAGATCATCCCAGGTTTTTGAAGGGGTTGGTGTTGCTAATAAAATTAAGAATGGAAATGGAGAATATGTCAAAGAGACAACAACCCGACCAAAGAGCAGATAACAGCCGAAGGCCACCAATGGGTCTTCAAAGCAGCGAGAAAATCCCGCACCTGGAGGTGGTCCTCGGCTCCCCCTAAATAAAATTGTGTACTAGTTCAGTGAAAATGGACGTCACACTAAACTCCAAAACATTTAAAGGAACTAAAATTAAAAAAAACATACAAGACTAACAAAGGCCAGAGGCTCCTGACTTGGGACAGGTGCAAAAATGCGGCGGGGTTAAACATGTTTTGTGAGATCTCAACCCTCCCCCTTACGTGAGGGTACCCAAATTGCACCTATTTTGACAGTTTTTTCACCTACGTTTATTTATGATCTAGACAAAAGTTTCCATTCTGTGTTTATTTTATAGATGTATCATTATTTACTATATGGTTCCACCAATTTGATTTTGAATCCATATTGAATCATAGAAAAATGGGTTTGAACAGACCTCCAATCGATCAATGATTCTGTAATGAGGAGTACCCAAATTTCATCTATGCATAAATTCACATCCTTAAAAGTAGAATAACAGATATTTTCTTTTATTTCTTTAAATATTTAGAACAAGTTGACATTAGTCCATGCTTACTATTCATTTTTTAAGAAATGAATGCTTGTAACATATTTTATTAGCTAATTTTTAAAAGATGACTTTTTGTGGACGTCACCTGACGACGTTTCTGTACATTTTACTTTTTCCAGTGAACACTTCATCTGTTTATATATATTGTGAACTATTTGTGTATATTTAAATATATTTACCTATGTTGAAAGATGTGCATAGTGCCAAGTCATAAGAAAACAAATTGTTTAGTCTCTAGGAAAACTTGTTAGATTTCCTCTGCTATTTTTGCTAAATAGGTGCAATCTGGGTACTCGGTGCAATTTGGGTACCTTGACGTTATCAGTGATCGGGAAGGGCGTGCGCCATGCGCCAATTGCGCTTTCGACCAGAAATGGCGCATAGAGTGACAAATGTAAGCGCCCACGTGGCGCACAATATTTTTCACTTCGTTTTGAAACGTTTAGATATCATAAAATGGATTTCCGATCGTGTTTCATGTCGCCATGTGTGTGTGTACAAAACTATGTAGTGTTCCCTCCAATGATAGTAGCACCGCCTATATATTTTTAGGACGTCTCGGGCGTTTTCCTATGGTAATAACAGCAACATGCGGTATAACTGATTACCGAAAAAAACGTAATTAGTTTAAACATATTTATTTATAGTGGATTCGAAAACAAGTTATTGCAACTTATATTAATCCCTTTCCAAAAAAAAAAAACGTAATTAACCATCATTCATGGTATAAATTTTTATAAACAACTTAAAATTTGTGAATTTGGCTAGTACAGTTTTTCTCTAATTATAATCTTTAAAGTAAGCTTGCTATTTTGATTGAAAAACCCAATAGCCTTTTTATGAATTTAGTATTTGTGTCCACAAAAGGCGCTAAACTGTCCTTGTCAATTTTTGGTCTTTGGCTCGTTTGAATATTTTGTAAACATGCCTTCAGCGAATTGTTGTTGTCCCTTATCAATTAACGAAACTCTCTTCTGTTATTTCTTGTCATCGTGATGATGTTATAATAATACAAGAAGTGCAGAAGAAATGTCAGAAAGCGTCCTCTAATCTGGAACGTCTAGAATAAAGGATGGCAATCGGCGAAGACCCAAATGTAATGTAAAAAAAATATGAACATGAACAAGGCAACAGTACCAGTTTTAACATTGTATATAAAGGTTATCGTAAATATTGCCGGGTTTGGAAGAAGTTATTTTATTTACCTGTGTTTAAAGTTATTGCAAATGGCTGATATTTTTGTTCGAGCATATTGTTTTTCTTAAATTGTTTAACATTTCATACCGATATAACATGTTACTTTTATTATTCTTCCCTTAGTTTATTTATTTTGAATTTACATTGTATCATAGGTCAAATTTATTTGTTCAGTGTATGTTCAATGGTGTTACTATGTCCTTTGATTGAGTTAAGCTATTTCAGTTGATATTTTATAGTGGGTCTTTCTATGTTGTGATGTTACACTATTGTTTCAGAAAAAGGGTGAAGGTTTGGTACCATTAAAACGTTTAAACCCGCTGCATTTGTTTGCACCTGTCCCAAGTCAGGAATCTGATGTTCAGTAGTTGTCGTTTGTTGATGTGGTTCATAAGTGTTTCTCGTTTCTATATAGATTAGACCGTTGGTTTTCCCGTTTGAATGGTTTTACACTAGTAATTTTTGGGGCCCTTTATAGCTTACTGTTTTGTGTGAGCCTAGGCTCCGTGTTGAAGACCGTACTTTGACCTATAATGGTTTACATTTATAAATTTTGACTTGGATGGAGAGTTGTCTCATTGGCACTCATACCACATCTTCTTATATCTATTCATTGAAATTGAAATTACAAAAGCACAGGAACAATATCCATGATATCAATTAGAATCATACCAGTAACCACTCCTCTTTGCTGAAATATACACTTTTTATTTTTTTTTCATTGTAAACGAATGGCCCACTCATTTGACAACATGGCCCATTAATTCTGAAAATGGCCCATTGAATTTATGTTTGGGGCCCTGGGCCCATAGAGAAAAATCCTTCCAGATCACTGCGTTATACCTCTAGCCAATGTAGAATAAAGAAACACATAGCAATACGCATAGTAAAACTCAGTTTAAAATTAATTCCGAGTCCGATGTCAGACTTTTTTTTTCTATGCAGTGTTTTGTAGACTGTTGTTTGTCTTTTTTCGTTTTTTGCCATGATATCTTTTTTTTATGAAAAGAAGCATGATTTATATGACATTATTTATGATATTGTTTTGTAGGGGAGGTAATATCCTCTGGTCATGGTTCTTCATCAGATTCAGACAGTGATGAAAAGGGAGATGTAGAAGATGATGATGCTGATATTTCTGAAACAGGATCGCTCAGTGATTCAGATAAGGAAACAAAAGACAAATCCAAGAAGAAGAAAAAGAAAAAGAAACATAAAAAGAAGAAGAAGAAACACAAAATTTCCAAAGAGAAAGACAAAGAGCTCACTGAAAATAAAAGTAAACGGAAACATTCCTCTCAAAGATCTACATCAAGGTATGCTATCATAAAGAATACAATTGCAAAGATGTTTTAATTTGTTGGTTTTTGTCTCGCCAGCGACGAAAGTTGCGGAAAGCCAGACATAGGGATTGCTTTTCGGACAACAACGGCTCCGACTCCGTCATCAACAATTGTTAAGTTTTCTGCTTAAGTTAGTTTGATAGGAACTACATGTGGTAGATCATTGATAATTACTATGCAGGGACCGCGCTGTGCGTCGCCAATGTCGCAATTTGCGATTTTTTATTTCATCTGGCGACAAAATACGGCTGCTGGCGATATTTCTGGCGCCAACATTTTCCTATGTAAAAATTTTCATTTCTTGACAATATCGATCTTCATTTTAATTGGTAAAAGTTAAAAAAAATAAGTTGTAAAAATTTTTACCTGGCGACAAGTTTATGACTTTGTTTACGACCCCAAGCTAATCAACAGTTACAACAGGTGCCATAATCTGTTGTTACAGGTAATCCATTTATCAGATGGGTCATTAATGATCATCAACATTAATTAATTCAAATAGAATTGGTCAGTCGGCATTTTGTCTTTGAAGAAATGGTCATACCGTACGACTCCACAATTTGCAATGTTTACCGTAGTTGTATGAAGAAAGCGTAACTGACAGGAAATCGAAAACCATAATCAACTTGTTAAAAATATCGTTTACTTATTTCCCGTTGAAAAATAGCAAATTCAGGCGAAATTTGTCTTTGACTGCCCTCAGTTATGATATGAAAATAACAAAACTGACCGCCATTGTTCACCTTGTGACTTGTTCTACGTACTGTTTATAATCCTCCAAAGAAGAAGCACACCGAATAAAGAAAGATAACTCAATTTTACTTTTCTAATCATTGAGATACCTACTTTAGACATGTCTAAGATATTTCTACATAGTTCTTGCTTTAGAATTTACATGTTTAGGTCATTTGAGTTATGGGAAGAGTTAAAGAGGGTCTTAGTAGCAGTATGGGTAGGATGCCTTTGTCATCTTTTCTGCATTCTTTTTTTAATACAAATTTTCACTATTCTGTAAATTTAAACACCTCTTATTTTATTTTCTTCATTCAATTACCCATTTTTTCTATACTTTATAATTTAATTTAAAGACATTTTCTCTATTTTGTAGAATATACAGACCATAAGCTAATTTATATTCTTCTACATATGAAATACTGACATAAGAAAATAAACATGATAAAATACACTTGTTGTTTTGTTGTATGTATACAAACCCTAATAACTTACTTAGTATTACATGTTAAATTATGTAAAGTGCAGGCTGAGTGCATAAGAAATTTAAATTGAACATTGTTTAAATTTTGGTAGACTAAATAAAGACTCTAGCTGGTTCTAAGGTTTTCAAAACTGGCGACAAAATTTAGGACCTGGCGATTTTTCTGGCTCCAACTTTTTGGGAGCCAGAGCAGCCCCTGCTATGAAGTTGCATTACTATCAGTACATATCAGTTTGATGACTATTTTAAAGCCCTGCCCCCTAGGACATGGGTCAGTGACTTTGAATTAATTAGCAATTTTCAATGTTAAGATTTTTATACGACCGCAAAAACATTTTGCGGTCGTATATTGGTATGACGTTGGCGTCGTCGTCGTTATCTGAAGACACATTGGTTTTCGCACTCTAACTTTAGTTTAAGTAAATGGATCTGTATGAAATTGTACCATAAGGTTCAATACCACAAAAGAAAGGTTGGGATTGATTTTGGGGGTTATGGTACCAACAGTTAAGGAATTAGGGGCCAAAAAGGGGCCAAAGATAAGCATTTTTGTAACTTCCAGACATAACTTGTGTGTTAGTGTATGGATCTGTCTGACATTGTACCACAAGGTTTCATATCACAAAGGGAATGTTGGGATTGATATTGGGGGTAATTGCCTCAAAATTTTAGGAATTAGGGGCCAAAAAAGGGGCATTTTTCTAGTTTCATGACAAAAACTTGTGTGTAAGTGTATGGATCTTTCTGAAATTGTACTACAAGGTTCCATATCACAAAGGGAAAGCTGGAATTGAGTTTGGGGGTAATTGCCTGAAACGTTTAGGAATTTGGGGCCAAAAAGGGACCAAAAATAAGCATTTTTGTAACTTCCAGACAATAACTTGTGTGTTAGTTTATGGATCTCTCTGAAATTGTATTGCAAGGTACAATACCACAAAGGGAAGGCTGGGATTGATTTTGGGGGTAATTGCCTCAAAATTTTAGGAATTAGGGGCCAAAAAGGGGCAAAAAACAAGCATTTTTCCAGTTTCAGGACAATAACTTGTGTGTAAGTGTATGGATCTTTATGAAATTGTACTACAAGGTTCCATACCACAAGGGGAAAGCTGGGTTTGAGTTTGGGGTAGTTGCCCTAAACGTTTAGGAATTTGGGACCAAAAAGGGGCCTAAAAACATGCATTTTTTCTAGTTTCCAAACAATAACTTGTGTTCAAGTGTATGGATCTCTCTGAAATTGTACTGCAAGGTACAATACCACAAAGGGAAGGCTGGGATTGAGTTTGGGGGTAATGAATCATAAGGGGGTTCAAAAAATTTGGGGGAGGGATATTTTTTCCCCTTTTTTTTCTTAAAAATATTCCATATTAAATTGATTATTTCTGATTTATATATAAAAGCAAATAATAATGATATGGTTTGAATAAAAAAATTTCAAGTTCTTAGATCACATTCATTCTGTGTCAGAAACCTATGCTGTGTCAAATATTTAATCACAATCCAAATTCAGTGCTGTATCAAGCTTGAATGTTGTGTCCATACTTGCCCCAACTGTTCAGGGTTCGACCTCTGCGGTCGTATCAAGCTGCATCCAGCGGAGCATTTTATTTCTGCTTAAGTTAGTTTGATAGGATCTACTTGTGATAGATCAATGATATTTTGTATGAAGTGGCATTACTATCAGTTCATATCAGTTTGATGACTATTTCGAGGCCCTGCCCTCTTTGTCATGGTCCAGTGACTTTGAATTAATTAGCAATTTTCAATGTTAAGTTTTTCTGCTTAAGTTATATTGATAGGAACTATTTACAATAAACAACGATATTTTCTATAAAGTTACATTACTGTCTGTACTTCTCAGTTTGTCGACCATTTTCAGGCCCTGCCCACTAGATCATGGTCCAGTGACTGAATTAATAAGCAATGTTGCTGTCCATCAGACATGTCAGATTGTCTTTTTCTGAATTTTATGCCGATAGGTGAGACATATCTCTGTGTTAACAGTTTATTTTAGAAAGATTTAGCATTATGTAAATAATGAGAAATTTTGGGAAAACATACTGTCTTCAGCAGTGAACAAGCATCCACACTGAATGTCAAATACAGATCACCTGCAGTCCAGATAAACTGTTTTGAATAAATTTAAAGGAGGCCACTTATCGTGATACCAATAATATAAAGGCTTTTAATGATAAATTATGAAGATTTTTGCCAAACCTGATATTTTCAACAAACAGTTTTGTTTTGCAGACATAGGATCAACAGCAGTTAGTGACATAAAAATTTTGAATACTCAGAATTCAACCAATCAAAATGCTGGATTTAGTGTTTCGAGAACAAATTTTGTACTCTTAGTACTGCATAAAGTTTCATGATTGAGAAGAACATTTGTCTTAAAAGTCAAGATAGCATCAGATCAATCTCAGGAAATAAAATATTTTATATGTATGACAGGTTTTCGCTCCTCTTAGAAGCTATTGTCTCTTATTTCTATGTACACGTAGAAAAAAACTGATGGATATTATTGGAAAATATTTTTAGTTTGTATTTAAATGCTTACAACTTTTTTTTCTATAAGATCAAAGTCACCAAAAAAGCACAAAAAGTCACGAAGTCCATCAAAGGAGACGAGAAAAAGATCAAGAAGCAGGTCATTCTCACCAGGACATGGAGTGTGGCGAGATAGGAGTCGATCTAAAGACAGGAAAAAGAAAGAAAGAAGCAGATCATTTTCTCCAAGTCATGGAGTATGGCGATCCAATAAACATAAACATGAAAGGGATAGATCAAGGTAAAGTTGAAATTTACAGGAAAAGAGCAACCTTCATATAACGCCTATAAAAAAATTAATGGGGGGAAGGAGTTTGGACTCCACTTGATATTTATTCTCTGTGGAGATGGTAAAGGATAAATAATCTAAATGACAAAGGTAGATCTTGATAAAAGATAAACATTACACTCATAGATCTGGGTGAAAATAAACTTTACCCTTATAGATCTTGGTAAAAGATCAAAATAACCATTATATATCTTGGTTGAAGATAAACTCTTGGTTAAAGATAAATATTACGCTCAGTTGCTAGTATTTAAGAAAAAAGTAAATGTGACACTGATAAATGTTTTTACAAGATAAACATTAATCATTGTACAATATAGTATAAGATAAACATCACACTCATAGGTATTTGAAAGATAAATATGCACTTGATTTTAGCCTTTTGAAATATTTGTTCCTTTGTTCCAAATTTAGGAAATTGAAATTGTTATTTTCATTGTTTTGTAGGGAACGAGAAACAGATAGAAAACATGATCATGAAAAAGATCGTGATTATGATAGACATAAACATGATCGTCATCATGACAGGGATAAGCATGATAAAGATTATGACAGTCATAGGGATAGAGAAAGGCATAGAAGTCGAGACAGAGAAAATGAGAAACGGGATTCTGAAAGACGGTATGGAAAATGGAGATCAAGAAGTCGATCGAAAGAAAGAAAGGGAGACAAATCAAAAAGTAATGAAGATCTACGGTTAAAGATTGATAAAGCCAAACTTCGGGAAATTGCAATGTAAGTCAACATTCATATTCTGCTGATCATATGCTAGAAGGTTGTCCCAAACAATATAGATATTTAATGGAATTTTATCCCTGTATATTTATTTTCTTCTTGTTATGCTTTAATGTATTCCATAAACACAAATTTGTCCCATAAAGATATTTAAAATTTTCTGGTTGTAAAACAAAACATAAAATTAAATTCAAAATTAAGCAAGGACTGGTAAATATTGAAAAGATTTCAACCACCTTTCAAATATATTCAGTTTACTTTTGTAGTACAGCAAGCTTAGTGTGTTCAATTATGTTTTAAGAAAGGGTGACCTGTAAGAGTTGTCACTGCATATTTATTAATATTATTATTCTTTGCTTTTCCAGGAAAAATGCCTTAGCGATGGCCAAAGCTGGCTCAACAGTACCTGGCGTAGATTTTGCTTCAATTAAGGCAGGTGGCAAATCTATTGATGAGTTGACAGGTGAGATTTATATTATTGGTTGAGCCCCAATTATTCTAGGTTATTTTGTACTAGACTGACAAACTTACTTTTATTTTTTAATGGGTTAGGTCAGAAGCTTGGTTGTTTTCTATTGTATGTCTATTTGTTTGTCCAACAAATATTTTCGTCACACTTTTCTCAGGAACCAATGAATAGAATTACTTCATATTTGGTTATCTTTTCAGCACTTTTTGGAACTGTCAGACACCTTCCTATTATCTGATACTTTGTTTTACAAGTGGGGGTATGCTAAGCATGACAACATGTTCATTTTTGGTTTTCATATTTACCTATGTCAATCATTTAACTGTCCTAAATTGTGTTTTCAATCAACACCTTATCAGGGGAGAGAATCTTATATTTGTGACTAAAATCTAAATCTAAGATTGACAATTACAATCTTAAAAATGAATTATTGATATTGAGTTGGGCTTGCAATATCAGGAAAAGCTGCATACAGAAATATGTCTCAGATATCAGAATGCAAGTTCTAATTATTGCAAGACTCCCCCAGACGCATTAACTGCATTAATAAAACCTCGTAATAATTTCTGAATTTACAGTAGTCAACCAAAATGTTTAAAAATGGGGTAAGCAAACTTATGAGACCAGGTTGTATCATATGGGGTATATTGTTGATTGGTTGCATGTTTTTTCTTATTAAGAATTATAATTAAACAGTTTTCTTGACCTATATTAAAGTGACAATAGATATAAGAAGATGTGGTATGAGTGCCAATGAGACAACTCTCCATCAAGTCACAATTTGTAAAAGTAAACCATTATAGGTCAAAAGTACGTTTATGTTCTGCATTCAACTTCATATATATATTGTTTTTTTTATTTACAGAGTTTTGTGCAAGAATTGCATCTAAGGAAAAATTGAAACAGCGACCAGCTGGATTGACTAGTTCTTCGTCATCTGATGAGGATGGGAAGAAAAGTGATGAGGATGAGGACTCACTGATTCATCATCCATTTAAAGTCAATGAAAATCAATTACATTGAATATCAGGGTAATTATTCTAGATATTTATAATTACAATGGTTCTAAGCAAACATTTTGTCAGACCTAAGCGGGCATTTTGTCAGATAACCAATAAACCCTTCATAGTAACTGTTTTGATGACAGGGTATTTGATTTATGTTTTTTTTATAGCATTTACCCTTGTGTCACTTTTATGTCTGGAAATTTGTGTCAGTTTTAGGAAAATAATCTAGCAAAAAGATTGCATAAACTTCAAATATTTTCCTATTCATATGTAATAGATGATCCAGTTTTGCAATACCAGACACATATAATAGAATGGATGTCTGAAGAGTATGTTTGTCAGGAACCTGTTTCAGTGGTTGTCGTTTGTTGATGTGGTTCTTAAGTGTTTTTCGTTTTTTATATAGATTAGACCGTTGGTTTTCCTGTTTGAATTGTTTTACACTAGTCATTTTGGGGCCCTTTATAGTTTAACAAGAGTCATTTTAGGGCCCTTTATAGCTTGCTGTTCGGTGTGAGCCAAGGCTCCGTGTTGAAGGCTGTACTTTGACCTATAATTGTTTACTTTTTACACTTATGACTTGGATGGAGAGTTGTCTCATTGGCACTCATACCACATCTTCTATTGACAAAGTTGTTTCTATATTTGTAATAGCTGATAAAGATATCATGGTTCACCTAACAAAAAAATGGATCTAATATGTACAAAGTCCACACTCAAATTGTTCAGTTGTAAAAGCATTATCTTTATTGATTAAGTGTGCTTGCTTAATGTCCTTTTATGCATATCTAGGACAAGACATTGTATTGTTGTTAAATAAAAATAAAGAGATGTGGTATGATTGGCAATGAGGTAATTAGAGGCCATTGTATGGCATTCAACAATGAGAAATACCCATATTGTATAGTCAGCTGTAAAAGGCCCAAACATAAAAATGTGAAGCAATTCAACCCAGAAAACTTTCTAACTTATAACAAAACAATTTACGAAAAACTAAAACTAATATGACAGACACAAATCAACTACAACCACTGAACCACAGGCTTTTTGTCAGTTACAAGCACATAAAGAATGTGGCGTGTTAAACATGTTTGTGAGCACTCAACCCTCCCTGTAACCTGGGACAGTGGTGAAATATTATAACCACTACTACTAGGGGTGTTTAACGAACTTACCCTCCCTGTAACCTGGGACAGTGGTGAAATATTATAACCACTACTACTAGGGGTGTTTAACGAACTTGACGAACCATGAGGGTAACAGCACAACATAAGAATAGCATTGTTTATAAGAGGGTGATAACAACATCACATAAAGCAGAAATAAACCAAATCTATTTCCTCATTTTCTAAAAATGCTATAATGTATATTTTCTTTGTTTCTTGACAGAATGCTGTTCCATTACCAATCCTTAATGCTCAGGAGAAGATAACTCAGCAAGCAACTTTACGCTTGCAGTTCCCTGTTGATAGTGGTAATGTGCACAGAACAAAGGAGTTAGAGTGGGTACCAGTCCAGAAAACAGAAACAGTGAAAACCTCTGTGGTTGCTGTTACTACAAATGCTGTTGCCTTGCCATCAACCACTCCATCAGGGGGAACAACTACAACAACAGTTACTGCTGTTGTACCAACAGTGTCAACAGAAGTCAAGTTGATGCCTGTGAAAGACGAGGATAAAGTTTTGTTGAAACACAAGTACAAGAGGTGATTTTTAACATATGGTCCAAATGGAGACAGACATTTGACCTGAAAGCTGGTGTGGAGTGCAAAATCAAAAACTAACTGACTGTGATATATGGTTAAAGAATGAATATCAATTACATGGGTCAACATAGTCAAGGGCAGAGTTGTTATAAAATAACAATATGGCAGAGAAGTGGTTTCAAGTTTCATATAAAGCAACCTGACTGACATGAAATAAAAATCAAAGGAGTATCCCTATTTGTCTAATCTTCAAGGTGAAATAAAACTAATAAAACAATATTACACTGTATACTATTGTCTAAATCTACAGAAATATAATTTGCTTCAAGTAACAGAAATAACTAGGTCACTAGTAACTTATTTAATGAGTATGTGGGGTATAAGAGCTTGCTTACAACAGGCTCTTCATAATCATTTGTTTTGAAAAGGATACTAGTAGTCTGTATTCTTGATTTAGAAAATGTAATTGCAAGAAAAAATCACATTACTTAGAATACTTTAGATCATTTAGGTAGTCTTTATTTAATGGGTTAGGTCAGAAGCTTGGTTGTTTTCTATTGTATGTCTATTTGTTTGTCCAACAAATATTTTCGTCACACTTTTCTCAGGAACCAATGAATAGAATTACTTCATATTTGGTTATCTTTTTAGCACTTTTTGGAACTGTCAGACACCTTCCTATTATCTGAAACTTTGTTTGAGGGTATGCTAAGCATGACAACATGTTCATTTTTGGTTTTCATATTTACCTATGTCAATTATTTAACTGTCCTAAATTGTGTTTTCAATCAACACCTTATCAGGGGAGAGAATCTAATATTTGTGACTAAAATCTAAATCTAAGATTGACAGCTGCAATCTTAAAAATAAATTATTGATATTGAGTTGGGCTTGCAATATCAGGAAAAGCTGCATACAGAAATATGTCTCAGATATCAGAATGCAAGTTCTAATTATTGCAAGACTCCCCCAGACGCATTAACTGCATTAATAAAACCTCGTAATAATTTCTGAATTTACAGTAGTCAACCAAAATGTTTAAAAATGGGGTAAGCAAACTTATGAGACCAGGTTGTATCATATGGGGTATATTGTTGATTGGTTGCATGTTTTTTCTTATTAAGAATTATAATTAAACAGTTTTCTTGACCTATATTAAAGTGACAATAGATATAAGAAGATGTGGTATGAGTGCCAATGAGACAACTCTCCATCCAAGTCACAATTTGTAAAAGTAAACCATTATAGGTCAAAGTACGTTTGTGTTCTGCATTCAACTTCATAAATATATGGTGTTTTTTTTATTTACAGAGTTTTGTGCAAGAATTGCATCTAAGGAAAAATTGAAACAGCGACCAGCTGGATTGACTAGTTCTTCGTCATCTGATGAGGATGGGAAGAAAAGTGATGAGGATGAGGACTCACTGATTCATCATCCATTTAAAGTCAATGAAAAATCAATTACATTGAATATCAGGGTAATTATTCTAGATATTTATAATTACAATGGTTCTAAGCAAACATTTTTGTCAGACCTAAGCGGGCATTTTTGTCAGATAACCAATAAACCCTTCATAGTAACTGTTTTGATGACAGGGTATTTGATTTATGTTTTTTTTTATAGCATTTACCCCTTGTGTCACTTTTATGTCTGGAAATTTGTGTCAGTTTTAGGGAAAATAATCTAGCGAAAAAGATTGCATAAACTTCAAATATTTTTCCTATTCATATGTAATAGATGATCCAGTTTTGCAATACCAGACACATATAATAGAATGGATGTCTGAAGAATATGTTTGTCAGGAACCTGTTTCAGTGGTTGTCGTTTGTTGATGTGGTTCTTAAGTGTTTTTCGTTTTTTATATAGATTAGACCGTTGGTTTTCCTGTTTGAATTGTTTTACACTAGTCATTTTGGGGCCCTTTATAGTTTAACACAAGTCATTTTAGGGCCTTTATAGCTTGCTGTTCGTGTGAGCCAAGGCTCCGTGTTGAAGGCTGTACTTTGACCTATAATTGTTTACTTTTTACACTTGTGACTTGGATGGAGAGTTGTCTCATTGGCACTCATACCACATCTTTTATTGACCAAGTTGTTTCTGTATTTGTAATAGCTGATAAAGATATCATGGTTCACCTAACAAAAAATGGATCTAATATGTACAAAGTCCACACTCAAATTGTTCAGTTGTAAAAGCATTATCTTTATTGATTAAGTGTGCTTGCTTAACGTCCTTTTATGCATATTTAGGACAAGACATTGTATTGTTGTTAAATAAAAATAGAGAGATGTGGTATGATTGGCAATGAGATAATTAGAGGCCATTGTACGGCATTCAACAATGAGAAATACCCATATTGTATAGTCAGCTGTAAAAGGCCCAAACATAAAAAATGTGAAGCAATTCAACCCAGAAAACTTTCTAACTTATAACAAAACAATTTACGAAAAAACTAAAAACTAATATGACAGACACAAATCAACTACAACCACTGAACCACAGGCTTTTTGTCAGTTACAAGCACATAAAGAATGTGGCCGTGTTAAACATGTTTGTGAGCACTCAACCCTCCCCTGTAACCTGGGACAGTGGTGAAATATTATAACCACTACTACTAGGGGGTGTTTAACGAACTTACCCTCCCTGTAACCTGGGACAGTGGTGAAATATTATAACCACTACTACTAGGGGGTGTTTAACGAACTTGACGAACCATGAGGGTAACAGCACAACATAAGAATAGCATTGTTTATAAGAGGGTGATAACAACATCACATAAAGCAGAAATAAACCAAATCTATTTCCTCATTTTCTAAAAAATGTTATAATGTATATTTTCTTTGTTTCTTGACAGAATGCTGTTCCATTACCAATCCTTAATGCTCAGGAGAAGATAACTCAGCAAGCAACTTTACGCTTGCAGTTCCCTGTTGATAGTGGTAATGTGCACAGAACAAAGGAGTTAGAGTGGGTACCAGTCCAGAAAACAGAAACAGTGAAAACCTCTGTGGTTGCTGTTACTACAAATGCTGTTGCCTTGCCATCAACCACTCCATCAGGGGGAACAACTACAACAACAGTTACTGCTGTTGTACCAACAGTGTCAACAGAAGTCAAGTTGATGCCTGTGAAAGACGAGGATAAAGTTTTTGTTGAAACACAAGTACAAGAGGTGATTTTTAACATATGGTCCAAATAAAATTACATGAATTCTGTCTTTTTTGAAAATTTTGAGAACTCAGAAAATCATAACTAGTTGGAACTAGATTTGTCTGAATAACCTCAAGATTCCTAGTTACAAAATTTCGTCTGATGGTTTTACTAACAAATTGGCCATATTTTTTTATCTATCAGTGATATTTTAAGGTAGAATTTCAGGAGTAATCTTGTCTACGCAGTAACATGATCCCTTGTGACTAAGACATATTTCTTTGTCAACAGTTAATGTAATAAACTTGAATAATTATACCCCCACTTTAAAAAAGTGGGGGTATACTGTTTTACCTCTGTCTGTCCATCCGTCAGTCCGTCCGTCCGTCCGTCCGTCCCATGAATATTTTTCTGAGGAACTACATTACAAGGATTTCTGAAATTTGGTTTCAGGGTTTATCAGCTATACTGTGTGATGCGTTTTCAGATTCATCACTCAACAACTTCCTGTTTACCTTATACTTTTAGCGGGCGGGGGTATCATTAGTGAGCAGTAGCTCACAGATTCACTTGTTTAGATTTCAGGGGTTTCTTAATTTGTTTAATGTTCACAGCTCCATTTTAATATATCTATATAGCTATAAAAACATTGAATTAAACATTTATTGTTCTTTTTCAGACAAGGAGACAACTTTGCTCTAGCTTTTATCAAAATTCACATGTAATTTAAGTGAAGTTGGTCATTATGTCATAGAAAATCTTGCTTTGGTTTGTTGGAGATTTTGTATTCTTTCAAACTTGTTTGTGTATGTTTCTTGATATGATTGACACAAGTTTATGGTTATTAATATTTTGTTTGTATTTTCAGACCCCTGTAGACATAAGGTCCATTATATCAGAAAGAATCAAGGCTGCCAGGAAGTTAGCAGAAAATCCTAAAGATTTGGCAGCAATGTCAGCAATGCAGAAAGCACAACATAATGTATGTCATTAGGCCAAAAATAAACTTTAAATTTTTTGATGTTGCCTACCTACCCACCTTAAAAGTAGTCTATCCGAAAAATTTTATGGCACAATATGTTTCAAATTTTTTTTATTTAGATTTTTAGCTCACCTGGCCCGAAGGGCCAAGTGAGCTTTTCTCATCACTTGGTGTCCGTCGTCGTCCGTCGTCTGTTGTTGTTAACTTTTACAAAAATCTTCTCCTCTGAAACTACTGGGCCAAATTTAACCAAACTTGGCCACAATCATCATTGGGGTATCTAGTTTAAAAATTGTGTCCGGTGACCAAGCCAACCAACGAAGATGGCTGCCAAATAGAACTTAGGGGTAAAATGTAGATTTTGGCTTATATCTCTAAAACCAAAGCAATAGAGCAAATCTGACATGGGGGTAGAATTGTTTATCAGGTCATCTACCCTGAAATTTTCAGATGAATCGGACAACCCGTTGCTGGGTTGCTGCCCTGCATTGGTAATTTTAAGGAAATTTTGCCGTTTTGGTTATTAGGCCAGACACATTTTTATTATCTGTTTAACGAGATCTGCCGACTCCACCTTTCCGATTTCAGAATAAAATAAAAGTAGTGCTTCTTACTTTTATTTTTATTTTTCCCGCCGACTGTAACGAAATCCTCAGAACAAAATAAAATCTGTATAAATCAGTAATAATTAATTTTACCAAGTCGATGAAACAGCAATTTTCATTAAAAGAAAAGAAATTCAAGGCAGAAGCGATATATTTTCTTCAAAAGACTTTTAAGCCGGTGGCATGTTTTTCATACTTGTTTAATACACGAGGCGTATATCAAATCATTCTAACTTTCGGCAAAATCAGTTATTACTTCATCAGAACTTGATGAAATTAGCCAGGAGTAAACTTATTATCCATGTATTGCATTAAAACGTCATATTCCTTTCCAAATAGCGTATCAAACATCGTTTATTTTTGTAAATTTTACGTCTGACATTTATATTATTGGGCATATTATTCTAGAACTACAGATCGAGTCGGGATTTCATCGAAACCGACCTGCTATGACTGAAATCCGGATTCTTGCGATAATGACTACGGACGTATGAAAGGCACTGTTGACATACAAAATTGATCCAAAAGGAAAAATTACGCATTCCACACCCATTAACATACTTTTGGTTAGATCTTCTTGATTAATGTATATATTTCCATGTATATGCATTGTTTCAATTTATAAGTTAATTTGCTCAAATCTGGGACTATTACACCAGAGACATATATATATCAAGTTTCAAGTTTTTATTATTTTTTTTATTAAATTTAATATACACATGTGTATAAATGTCTCTGCATACACTAATTATATAAGAGGTTCCTGACTGGGTGACAGGTATATTTAAGGAATGACTGTAATATTTTTTTCTGTCTATGAAGAAATAACATAAAAAATGTGGTGCACACCGCGTAGCGGGTTATTTTAAAGTGTGCACCACATTTTTATGTTATTCGAATAGACAGAAAAATATTACAATCATTTCTTATAATTTAATTCTAGATTCAATTTTAATATATAGTGTATATGCAGCAGGTTGATATATTTGCCTGGTGCCATGGATCTATATTTGTGGAAATAAAGAATCAAAACATAGTTTTTATGTTCATATTAATAGAAGGGTTACTATATCTGGTCTGTTCTCATTTCATTGTTCTTGTATTTTAATAAATTCAAAAAAAAAAAAAAAGGTCACGTATAACGGTTTTATTTTTATTTTAGTATCGACTGGACCAATTTTGCACTTTTATTATTTTTTTTATTTCGTCCCTCGACCCTAATTTTTACAAATTTTCTCGTTAAACAGATAAAAAAAAGTCTGGCCTTATCTTGAATATTATTATAGATGGAGATAAACTGTAAACAGCAATAATGTTCAGCAAAGTAAGATCTACAAAAAGTTGACATGACCAAAATGGTCAATTGACCCCTGAAGGAGTTATTGCCCTTTCAAGTCAATTTTTAACAATTTTTTGTAAATTTTGTTATCTTTTACAAAAATCTTCTCCTCTGAAACTAGTAAGACAAATTTAACCAAACTTGATCACAATCATCATTAGGGTATCTAGTTTAAAAATGTGTCCGATGACCCGCCTGCCAACCAACATGGCTAAAAATAGAACATAGGGTAAAATGCAGTTTTGGCTTATATCTCTGAAACTAAAGCATTAAGAGCAAATTTGACATTTGTAAAAATGTTCATCCGGTTAAGATCTATCTGTCCTGAAATTTTCAGACGAATCAGACAACCCGTTGTTGGGTTGCTGCCCTGAATTGGTAATTTTAAGGAAATTTTGCCATTTTGGTTATTATCTTGAATATTATTATAGATAGAGATAAACTGTAAACAGCAATAATGTTCAGCAAAGTAAGATCTACAAAGAAGTCAACATGACCAAAATGGTCAGTTGACCCTTAAGGAGTTGTTGCCCTTTAAAGTCAATTTTTAGCAATTTTGGTAAATTTTGTAGTCTTTACAAAATCTTCTTCTCTGAAACAACTGAGACACTTAACCATTTAACTAAACTTGGTCACAATCATCATTAGGGTATTTAGTTTAAAAAATGTGTCCGATAACCCTGCCTGCCAACCAACATGGCAGACATGGCTAAAAATAGAACATAGGGGTAAAATGCAGTTTTTGGCTTATATCTCTGAAACTAAAGCAAAAGTATAACGGTTGCATTGATTTATGCATCAATTGTAAATAAAAATATCAGGTGAGCGACAGGTTCCTTGGAGCCTCTAGTTTTCTGCTCTCAAGTCGTTTTCTTCTCTAAAACATGTAACTTATGTTGTTGGCAAAAAAAAAAAATAAAATCAAGGCATGGGTAGGCAGCATCAAACAAAGCATGTTTTAAGGGTGGCCTTATTTAGTCTGAAATCTGGTCATTCAGTATACTTTAGTAAACCTAATAAGTGCCCTGGGAGCTTTAAACAGTCTTCTTGTGATAATTTGAAAGTTTGAACAACAAAATTTTCATTCAGCATTATAATGTTTTGACTGATAGCAAAGAAAGTGTCATAAATTTTGAGGAAGGTCTAGACATTTCTTCTCATAATTTTTTGGGGAAGCAAGAAAACATCTGAAAATATAAATAGTTTTTGCAGTAATTTCAATGTATGCATATCTAAATTTTACCAATTTTTGAAAGTAGATACTTTATCACTTTTTATACGACCGCAAAAAATTTTGCGGTCGTATATTGGTATGACGTTAGCGGCGTCATCGTCGTCGTCCAAGACACATTGGTTTTCGCACTCTAACTTTAAGTGAATGGATCTCTTTGAAATTTTACCATAAGGTTCAATACCACAAAAGGAAGGTTGGGATTGATTTTGGGGGTAATGGTACCAACAGTTAAGGAATTAGGGGCCAAAAAGGGGCCAAAAATAAGCATTTTTGTAACTTCCAGACATAACTTGTGTGTTAGTGTATGGATCTCTCTGACATTGTACTACAAGGTTCCATATCACAAAGGGAATGCTGGGATTGGTTTTGGGGGTAATTACTTCCAAATTTTAGGAATTAGGGGCCAAAAAAGGGGCAAAAAACAAGCATTTTTCTAGTTTCATGACAATAACTTGTGTGAAAGTGTATGGATCTTTCTGAAATTGTACTACAAGGTTCCATATCACAAAGGGAAAGCTGGAATTGAGTTTGGGGGTAATTGCCCAAAATGTTTAGGAATAAGGGGCCAAAAGGGGCCAAAATAAGCATTTTGTAACTTCCAGACATAACTTGTGTGTTAGTGTATGGATCTCTCTGACATTGTACTACAAGGTTCCATATCACAAAGGGAATGCTGGGATTGATTTTGGGGTAATTACTTCCAAATTTTAGGAATTAGGGGCCAAAAAGGGCAAAAACAAGCATTTTCTAGTTTCATGACAATAACTTGTGTGAAAGTGTATGGATCTTTCTGAAATTGTACTACAAGGTTCCATATTACAAAGGAAAGCTGGAATTGAGTTTGGGGTAATTGCTCAAAACGTTTAGGAATAAGGGGCCAAAATAAGCATTTTCTAGTTTCCAGACAATAACTTGTGTTCAAGTGTATGGATCTCTGAAATTATACTGCAAGGTACCATACCACAAAGGAAGGCTGGGATTGATTTTGGAGGTAATTGCCTCAAAATTTTAGGAATTAGGGGCAAAAGGGCAAAAAACAAGCATTTTTCTTGTTTCAGGACAATAACTTGTGTGTAAGTGTATGGATCCTTATGGAATTGTACTACAAGGTTCTATATCACAAAGGAAAGCTGGGTTTGAGTTTGGGGTAATTGCCCTAAATGTTTAGGAATTTGGGGCCAAAAGGGCCAAAAACAAGCATTTTCTAGTTTCAGACAATAACTTGTGTTCAAGTGTACGGATCTCTCTGAAATTGTACTGCAAGGTACCATACCACAAAGGAAGGCTGGGATTGAGTTTGGGGTGATGAATCATAAGGGGTTCAAAAATTGGGGGATTTTTTTTTTTTTTTTTTTTTTTCTTTTAAAATTTACCATTTTAAGTTGATTATTTCTGATTTATATTTAAAAGCAAATAATAATGATATGGTAGGAGATACACACCAAACAGGATGTGTAAATTATTATATAATAAGTATTGTGCAAAAGCAAGAAATTTTCAATTGCACAGTATTGCACAATAGCAAGAAATCTTCAATTGCACAGTATTGTGCAATAGCAAGAAATCTTCAATTGCACAGTATTGCGCAATAGCAAGAAATATCCAATAGCACAATATTGTGCAATAGCAAGAAATTGTCAATTGTACAGTATTGCGCAATAGCAAGAAATATTCAATTGCACAGTATTGTGCAAAGAAGATACTTCAGTATAAATTGCTTATTTCTTGACCAATTTCAATGGGGTTTTATTCTTGAATTCTTGGGGTTCTTTAATATGCTGAATCTAACCGTATATTAAGTTTTTGGATTTTGGTCCCGTTTTAAATTGGTCCACATTGAGGTCCAAAGGGTCCAAAATTAAACTTTTGTTTGATTTCATCAAAATTGAATTATTGGGGTTCTTTTGATATGCAGAATCTAACTGTGTATTTAGATTCTTAATTTTTAGTTCCGTTTTCAAATTGGTCTACATTAAGGTCCAAAGGGTCCAAAATTAAACTTAGTTTGATTTTAACAAAATTGAATTCTTAGGGTTCTTTGATATGCTGAATCTAAACATGTATTTAGATATTTGGTTATGGGCCCAGTTTTCAAGTTGGTCCAAATCGGTGTCCAAAATTAAACTTTGTTTGATTTCAACAAAAATTGAATATATGGGGTTCTTTGATATGCTGAATCTAACCATGTATTTAGATTTTGATTTTGAGCCCGTTATCAACTTTGTCCACATTGAGGTCAAAAGGGTCCAAAATTAAACTTTGTTTGATTTCATCAAAATTGAATTCTTGGGGTTCTTTGATATGCTGAATCTAACCATGTATTTAGATTTTGGATATTGGACCATAATAGGTGAATGTCCAATTTAAAATTTTTAAGTTCTTAGACCACATTCATTCTGTGTCAGAAACCTATGCTGTGTTAAATATTTAATCACAATCCAAATTCATAGCTGTATCAAGCTTGAATGTTGTGTCCATACTTGCCCCAACTGTTCAGGGTTCGACCTCTGCGGTTGTATCAAGCTGTGCCCAGCGGAGCATTTTTTTGCATGAATTTCAAAAGTATTTACTGGAAATGTGGTGAGGAAGAAGCACCAACAAATCTTTGCCCTATCCTGTTCTACAGACTGTGTGTGATATGTTGAATGTAGCAATTATAAGACTCATTCGACAATTTAAATCAATTAATAGGCTTCTTGACAATTACAATACATATAGCTTTTTCAGGAGAAACATTTTGCCATAATTTAGACATTATAACAAAAAGAAATGCTGTTTTATGAAAATCTGTTTGTAACTGTAGTTAGAGATTGGTTTGGGGATTATTGTGTTGCTTGTTACCAAGATATGAGAGGGTCTGGATGGGGGCCTTCATTTCTGTATTCTTTTATTTTTTAGGCCATTTTTCTTTAATCTTTATACTTTTTGCCTATTTTTCTCTATTCTTTATATTTTTTGCCCATTATTCTCTATTCTGTAAACCCCTATCCACACCCTCATATAAGGGAATAATGAAATAGCCAATATCCCAATTTTAGAATTCATAATGGTTCATAAAACAACCAAATTCTTCTTTTTATTGCATTGATATATACAAGGTATATAAATAATATTTACATTTCTGATCAATAACATTCTTTAAATTTAGGCAAGTTTATGGGCAAATTCCAAGAATCTACCTGGAAAATTTATTGGCAGCACTGGTGCCCAGATATTATCTCAGGAAGAATTAATGGGTCCTGATAAAAAGCGTCAGGCATGGGCCAAAAAGGTAGGTTTGATCATTAAGGGTTTGCAACATACAGGTGTTCAGATATGGTTGTTTTAATCTCATAAATGTCATCATATAATTTTGAGGAAGTAATTCTGTCCAAATTTTATTGGTAGATACGCTTTCAAGTCCAATTTTTTGATGGCCTTACCCAAGAAGTACACACATTTTTCCAACTTAATGTTTGTGAGTTTATTTATTTTCATAAACAATTTACTTGAAAATGGTAAGTTATTTCACATTTTCTAAGAAATTAAATAAATTGAAGTATTTGAGTATTTGATGTAAAGGAACTAAAGAAGTGAAGAACTAGAGAATATTTGAAAGATAAAACAAAGTAGAAGATATACAACAAGTGTAATCTTTTCATTAATTGTTGTAAATTTGTCATATTTTGTATATGTGGATAACAGATTAATAATAATCATTTTAAAATATCAAAACATACCAGAATAGTGTTGGATATAATCTCAAATGAGTGTAAATTTGATTGTTGAAGTATTTAAATAAATAAATATATAAAAGACTCATTTATTATGCTTATTAGAACTTCTGGAAAATTATTACCTTCCCATATCAATAAAAAAAGATGTAGGAAGAAATAAGTTTGAAAATAGGGGTTTAAGAATTGAGGAAGGTGGCATCTTAAAAAAAATCCATTGCTGAATCAAGTGCACTTTTTACACCCCTTACTTTGCAACTTTCACAGGGCAAATTAAAATGCCTTGAGCCTGTTCCAGCTAAATTATTTCAGTAAGGTGTTAGTATATTCAATTGAAGTATTTTTTAGATGAACCATGGATTCTTTGCTATGCAATTTTAATATAAAAATAGCTTATTAAATAAGTTCTACAGCCATCATTTTGTTACACATTCCTTGACTTGATTGGGTGGCAATGACATGTGTATCTCTTGAAATAGGTAATAAGTGTAAAGGTAAAGTTGAGTTCATAATCCATCTTACAAACAAGGAAACTTAATTTATTGTACTTTATACACTCTCAAATAGCTAAATCTTGAATAAATTATGGATATTATAAACAAATTTAAAGCTAAGTTAAAACAAAAACAAAAAACACATTGAGCAGTTATGAACTTAGAATGTGTAGTAAAATGAAATATTTAAAATCCCTTTTTCATCTTCCTTTGAGACAGAATTCTAAATCTTTACAGAGTAGATAAAAGTGAGAGAGAAAAAAGACATTTGAGAAAAACAACCATTCCTGAATACTAATTGTTAGTCTATTTGCAGGTACTAGAAATGCAGCTATATTGGGTATGGCCAATCAAGTGCTTTACTGCACACAAAGCTGGTAGATCAACAACTAAGCTCTTGTTCGGCCATACCTCATCAACAAAAAACATACCTTTTCATATGTTCTTAGTTTTCTTTGTCTAAGCTTTCCATAGTTTTGCTCATTTTTATTCAAATGTTTGAACATATGTCAGGGTTTGAAGCAATATAAGTCTAAATTACTCAGCTGAATATTAATACACTGATGCATTTTAGACTTATTGCTTTTATGCAAAATCAATTGTAACAGTTATACAGCTTTATATCTTAGTTTCAAGTAAATCAAGTAATTTTGCTTTGTTTTATTGCTTTGCAATTTTATGGGCCAAATAAGGGCTCTTATCATACGTCTTGCTTAAGGAAATTGGTAATGGGTGTTTTTTCCTTACAATATATACATTTGAAAAAAAGAAGGTATTTGTTGAGGGAATTGGCTTTTACATTTTCATATTTAAAGGGGCCAGAAATGGCACGTGTCATTTCTCCTTAAAGGTTTTTAATTGGAGGTGATGAGTTTTTTTCAAATTTGCACATTGTCTTTTAATAAAACACCACACAAGCTGCTTAATCAGTTTTGGATAATAATCATATGGGCATTTTTGCACAACAATTTTTATACGACCGCAAAAATTTTGCGGTCGTATATTGGTATCACGTCATCGTCGTTGTTGTCAGCGTCGTCTGAAGACATTTGGTTTCCGGACAATAACTTTAGTAAATGTAAATAGAAATCTATGAAATTTAAACACAAGGTTTATAACCACAAAAGGAAGGTTGGGATTGATTTTGGGGGTTATAGTCCTAACTGTTTAGGAATTAGGGGCCAAAAAGGGGCCCAAATAAGCATTTTTCTAGTTTCCAGACAATAACTTGTGGAATGGTGTATGGATCTCTCTGAAATTATACCACAAGTTTCCATACCACAAAGGGATGGTTAGGATTGGCTTTGGGGTTATGGCTCAAACCGTTTAGGAATTAGGGACAAAAAAAGGGGAAAAAAAAGGGTTTCCTGGTTAATGGACAATTAAAAAAAAGTACAATGTTATGTTTGGATTACCTCCCTTACACTGCTTTTAAATTATGTATGAAGAAATGTTGTATTGTCTTAGGTGATTAGCTGTCAATTTATTTTTAGAAGTTACTATTTCAAAATGCTGATTAAGGAATATTAATTTTAGCCATGATTATGTATGTCATTTTCTATTTAGACTTTTATGATGTATTTAAATGGGTAATTATGATTGCAAACTCCATTAGAAATTTGAATTGCAACAGCATAGTGTATTGCACAAAAGCAAAAAAAGGGGATTAATATTTGTTTTTGGTTTATTGGAGGTCAATTCGCAACAGCATAGTGTATTGCACAAAAGCAAAAAATTGAATATAAATTATATAACCAATTCTAAGTTCTTTGACTACAGTTATTCTGTGTCAGAAACCTATTATGTGTCAAATATTTAATTACAATCCAAATTCAGACCTGTATCAAGCGCGAATATTGTGTCCATTTTTGCCCCAACTGTTCAGGGTTGGACCTCTGTGGTCGTATCCAGCTGCGCTCGGCGAAGCAATTTATTTAATATATCAAAACTTCATTAGGATGAAAGAACTTGAAATCAAGAAAAAGCTGTGCTTCTGTTTCATTACATATGTCACTATAGATAAATTTTACAACAGCTACTGTTTACTTGTGATGTAACCATGGAAACCAGATTGATGACACATGAGCCATGATAAGTTGTTGACATATGTCAACAAAGTGATGGTGAGTATGTAAAATATGGATGCAGAATGAAATATTTTATGGTAAATGTTGATGTAATTGTTTATGACTTTTTAGAATTTAATGTATAACAAAACAAAACAAATAAACAAATAAAACAATAGATACTTATATACAAAAGATCCTCAAAAATACTTATTAGTCTCATGTATTATGAAAGTACCTGCTAGTTTGTTTTATCTGGATTTTTCCAAAATGTTGCCAACTTTGTTTTTAGAAAATGGTGTTTTCATTATTATTACAAATCAGTGGAGGTAAGAAGTGCAAGTTAAACTTTTTGTAAGTGTTGAATAATTTACTGTAATGCGAAAAGATAAAAGAAACAATGTTATACTTTTTTAATTTAAAGCAATTTTGCAAAGAGGTCAATTAAGCCTTTTTGCTCACCTGACCAGTAGTGTCAAGTGAGCTATCCTCATCACTTGGCGCACATAGTCATCGTATGTTAACTTTTAAAAAATCTCTGAAACTACTGGGCAAATTGGAACCAAGCTTTGACACGTTTATCAATTTATCATTGGGTTATCAAGATTTAAAAAAAGTCTACTGATCCAAACAACATGGCTAATATGACTTAACATAATACATAGGGGTAAAATGCAAGTTTTTATTATGCCCTTGTCCGTCTGTATGTCCGTCCGTCTGTCCGTCCGTCTGTCCGTCCGTCTGTATGTCCCAAAATTGGTTTAGTTTGTCTCAACCAAATGTTATGAAACTTATACACAAGCGTATTACCACAAAACACAGATCAAGTTTGAATTTGGGTGGCGTCTCTTTTACCATTTTAGAGTTATGCCCCTTTACAAATGGAAAAATTGCTGAATTTTTCTTTTCCGTTCTCTAACTTTAGTTTTACTCAACCAAATGTTATGAAACTTATACTCAATGCTTGTTTCCACAAAACACAGATCAAGTTCGAATTTGGGTGGCGTCTCTTTTACTGTTCTAGAGTTATGTCCCTTTACAAATGGAAAAATTGCTGAATTTTTTTTTCGTTTCTGTTCTCTAACTTTAGTTTGCCTCAACCAAATGTTATGAAACTTATACACAATGCTTATTTCCACTAAACACAGATCAAGTTTAAATTTTGGTGGTGTCACTTTTACCATTGAAGAGTAATGCCCCTTTACAAATTGAAAAATTGGTGAATTTTTCGTTTCTGTTTTCTAACTTTAGTTTGCCTCAACCAAATGTTATGAAACTTGTACACATTGCTAATTTCCTCAAAACACAGATCAAGTTTGAATTTTGGTGGCGTCACTTTTTCCGTTCTAGAGTTATGCCCTTTACAAATGGAAAAATTGCTGAATTTTTCGTTTCCATTCTCTAACTTAAGTTTGCCCAGACTAAATGTTATGAAACTTATAAACAATGCTTATTACCACAAAACTCAGATCAAGTACAAAGTTGAGTAGCGTCACTTTTACAGTTCTTGAGTTATGTCAGTTTATAAATTTACATGCAAGCGGGGGCATCATCTGTGTCCCATGGACACATTCCCCATTTTTTCTATTACCTTGAAAACTGCTTCAGAAAAAACAAACATTAGTACAAACACAAGGCACAATCATCATATTTGTTGGATGAACATGGATATTAAGGTACATACTTATATAGTAGTAATATCTTAAAGATAAAGGTGTTTTACTAAAGAGAAAAATTTGCCAGAATTTAGCAATAGTGTCAGAAACAAGATATATTACAGGCCATAGCTGATGTAACAAGATACAGGAAGTACCGAAAGAAATTTGCAACCCATGTTGTCAAAAAGCTGATCTTAAAGAGTTTAGCTATTATGGATATGAAGGTATGAAGTCAAGCACAACTAGGAGTTCTAATGGCTTTCAAAAAGTTCTTAATTCATTTGAATAAATGGCAGATTTAAACATATTGACTTACCCTTTCAAGAAATATTCAAACGTCGATTTCGATGGAAAGTAATGCAACTTTAGTCAAGACAATTTAACTATTTTTTTGTGTCTTAATGTACCAATTTTATTTTTCATGTGGTGTTATTGTAGAGGTTTCAATAACATTTAAATAAAGAAAATGAAAAAACCATTGAAATTCCTTCAGTGCTTGATATTCATTCCTTGAGATATTGTGTGATTTATTTTCAGGTACAGAGATTGCTGATTTGGGATTTTCCTTCCATTTGTGTCTATCCAATACAATGTATCTATGTATACTGTATATGAATATGATTTTAATGTACTATATGCAGATTGGAAATGAGATCAATCGTGAATTAGAACTGACATTAAATAAAACAAATTAGACATATAACTGTTTATACCTGAATTACTGTATACCTGAATTACTGTTTTAAAAAACTCAGAATAAAGATATAGCATGTTATATAGTAGAATAAACATCCATTTTTCTTCCTCCCTCAACAACAAGTCTAAAGATTATCCTTCAAGCACTTTGATAGATTATTTTGCTATTTATTGACTCTAGAAGTCATAAAAGGTAACTGATGTACTGTAAATTCAGAAATATTTGTGGTGTTTCTATTATTGCGAATATATAATCGCAAACCGTCAACAGTTGTGTATAATACACATCCCCTGTACCAACATCATATTTTGAGTAAAAAAAGTATGGATTATACACAACCATTTATGATATTTTGACCTATTTTTAGGATTAATTAGCCAGTACTCTCTTTGATTTAGTCAGATGATGAAAAATCCAACATGTTATATCCGTATTCAGTGTTTTTTTATTATTATCACTGATGCTGTTGATACCTCTATAGTCGATACATTGTAGTATACTATTATGTTATTGCAGGACCAGTTTAACAGGGCTGCTCCAGTAAAGGGAGGTATTGGCATGGCTCTGCTTCAAAAGATGGGCTGGCAACAAGGAACAGGACTTGGAAAAAATAATGAGGGTGGTCTGGAACCTCTAGCTCTGGATTTTAAGATGGATCGTAAAGGTAAAAAATGGATCTGTAGTCACTTTATTGTAAAACAATACATATACTAACGTAATCAATGCATCACTAGTAAATTATTAAGTCAGGGATTTCGTTACCATAAATTACGTAAAACTTTTGCTAAGTTCTTTCATAGATACAAAGATTTGATTAGTAAATTTGGCTGTACCTGTAGAAAACTGATTAAAAACGGTATTTCACATCCTAAATTTTACGGTAATATTGTACTTAAAGCGGAAATCACTATATGATCCATGTAAACTCATCGAACCTTTAAATAAACTTAATAGTTCAGGTTATCTTACCAATGTTGTAATTAGATCTTTGAATATAGTTTACATTGGCACTAATATCGATTTTGTCATCAGCAAATTAAAACATAACTAAATTTGTATTCTTTTCAAACGGAATGTTTAAAGACACACCCACGTTCATTTTGATCTATAAAGAGGTTAAACTAACTATCCTACTGTCTGTCGATACATTTATTTTTGGCATTGCACTAGTCATGTCTTCTTTGACTGTCCATGACGTTAAAATACTAAATCCCTGGGATGTGTTTTAGTTGATTTTAGTCTCTGATGCATGATTTTTATTATTAATTGTTTTGGCTTTTAACTAGCTGTCAGTAACTGCAGTACTCTCAAATCGTACTTTCTTGTTTATTTGACCTGTTGATACTAATTGTAATGCTTTTTGTTATTTAATGTTATTCAGGGTTATATCTGGTCTATATACCAGCTTTGATAAGTGTTTGGTACTAATATAAATTTCCACTTGTACTATGAACATCAGAATGATTTATTTTGTTAAAATATTTCCTTTCTCTATTGTAACTGTATCGTATACCTAGCAACAAAATTATTTTATTTACCTGTGTTTAAAGTTATTGCAAATGGCTGATATTTTTGTTCGAGCATATTGTTTTTCTTAAATTGTTTAACATTTGATACCGATATAACATGTCACTTTTATTATTCTTCCCTTAGTTTATTTATTTTGAATTTGCATTGTATCATAGGTCAAATTTATTTGTTCAGTGTATGTTCAATGGTGTTACTATGTCCTTTGATTGAGTTAAGCTATTTCAGTTGATATTTTATAGTGTGTCTTTCTATGTTGTGATGTTACACTATTGTTTCAGAAAAAGGGTGAAGGTTTGGTACCATTAAAACGTTTAAACCCGCTGCATTTGTTTGCACCTGTCCTAAGTCAGGAATCTGATGTTCAGTAGTTGTCATTTGTTGATGTGGTTCATAAGTGTTTCTCGTTCTCGTTTTATATAGATTAGACCGTTGGTTTTCCGTTTGAATGGTTTTACACTAGTAATTTTGGGGCCCTTTATAGCTTACTGTTCGTGTGAGCCTAAGCTCCGTGTTGAAGACCGTACTTTGACCTATAATGGTTTACATTTATAAATTTTGACTTGGATGGAGAGTTGTCTCATTGGCACTCATACCACATCTTCTTATATCTATATAGACTGTTCAAGAAGCAGTACAGCTAACTATGTACATCCTTTTTGAGAAAGTTGTTTTTGTAAATTGACTTATTTTATTCTCAAGTTAGAACCATTATAAAAATAAGGAAAGAAATATTATACTTATATATCATGAAATAATAAGCATGAATCACTCATGGAGGAAACTTTCACTTTCACCAGAAGAAAATACTTGCATGATGCAATCAAATTTATTTGAAATGATTTCATCATTTTTGTTGTAATGTAAAGTAAATAGACTGATATTGCTCATTATACACATATTGATATTATAGAATAATCAGCTGCCCTGTTAAAATCAGTCTTCCTGAGAGTCTCTCGTTTGATACCATATCAAGAGATTGTTCAACACCTTTTGTCGGTCTGTTTTGGGAGTTGGTTTTTGAACTGCTGAGTACACTTCATATACAGTACTGTACAAAATCTTAGTGCTTTGATTTGAATGAAACTTCATATCATGGTAGAACATATCCTGAATTTATTCCTGGAATCAAAATTACAAAAAATGAATATCCCATTAACATTTATTGCTTTGTTTGCATTAGTATTAATTACTTATTTCTGTGCCTCACAAAAAAAATGTACAAGCAGGTCACATACTGACATGTCAGTTTTCTAGTTTGAGTATTAATAAGGATTTATTTGGATTATGGATATGTTTGAGAAAAAATTCATAATGTACTTAGCCTTTTACTGTCTCTTATAATGCCATATTGCTTTAAAAATACCTTTGAAAGTCAATTATTTTATACACCAATTTCAATTTCCAGGATTTTACTTCATTTAACCTCAATTTTGCACCTAATAATGTTTGTAAAAGTATCACTTTTTGTCTTACGTCTAATGTTTTCCTATTTTACTCTTAAAAAAATACTAGAACACCTTCAGTTTCTAAAACTTTTTCAAAATCTAGAAATTGTCAAAGACCAACTTTATTTATAATCAAACTATGGTAAATGTTTTATGCTATATTTTGTGATTTGCATCAAAATCATATCATGTTTTTCTTGTAGGTTTGTCATCGCAAGATGAATACCGCCCAAGTAAAAAAGTTTATCTAAATGCTCCTGTCAAGAAGGACCTATCAGGTAAGTCATGAAAAAATATAAATGAATGAATGATTTAATAGATAATATAGATACTACCGCTGCATCAATTGTGATACAATATTTCTCCATATGAAACAAATTTAAAACTGGAGTCTTGCCAAGCATTTTAACTGTCGAGAGTTTAGAAATATCGTATTGCATGACCTTCAGTAGTGGAATCTGTTTCTCAAATGAATTTAAGACTTAATTTATTTTGCTTTTCCAATGATCTGCAAAAAGGTGTGTTCTTTTTATGTAAAATATTCCGGCAGCTGCATGGTGGTCCCTTTTAGCTTACGGGCCCAAGGGCCCCATGTGAGCTTATGCCATCACTTGGCGTCCGTCGTCGTCTGTCGTTGTCGCCGTAAACTATTTCAAAAATCTTCTCCTCTGAAACTACTGGGCCAAATACCTTCAAACTTTAACTAAATGTCCCTTAGGGTATCTAGTTTATAAATTGTATCCGAAGTTTTGATCCATCAACAAACATGGCCGCCATGGCTAAAAATAGAACATAGGGTCAAATGCAGTTTTTGCTTATATCTCAAAAACTAAAGCTTTTAGAGCAAATCTGACGTGGGGTAAAATTGTTCAATTGGTCAAGATCTATCAGCCCTGAAATTTTTAGACGAATCGAACAACTCATTGTTGGGTTGCTGCCACTAAATTGGTAGTTTTAAGGAAATTTTGCAGTTTTATATGACCACAAAAATTTTGCGGTCGTATATTGGTATGACGTTGGCGTCGTCGGCATCGTTGTCCGAAGACGCATTGGTTTCGCACTTTAACTTTAGTTTAAGTGAATGGATCGCTATGAAATTTTACCATAAGGTTCAATATCACAAAAGGAAGGTTGGGATTGATTTGAGGGTTATGGTACCAACAGTTAAGGAATTAAAAAGGGCCAAAATAAGCATTTTGTAACTTCCAGACAATAACTTGTGTGTTAGTTTATGGATCTCTCTGACATTGTACCACAAGGTTCCATATCACAAAGGGAATGCTGGGATTGATTTTTGGGGTAATTGCCTCAAAATTTTAGGAATTAGGGGCCAAAGGGGAAAAAACAAGCATTTTCTAGTTTCATGACAATAACTTGTGTGTAAGTGTATGGATCTTTCTGAAATTGTACTACAAGGTTCCATATCACAAAGGAAAGCTGGAATTGAGTTTGGGGTAATTGCCTGAAACGTTTAGGAATAAGGGACCAAAAGGGGCCAAAATAAGCATTTTCTAGTTTCAGACAATAACTTGTGTTCAAGTGTATGGATCTCTCTGAAATTGTACTGCAAGGTACCATACCTCAAAAGGAAGGCTGGGATTGAGTTTGGGGTAATGAATCATAAGGGGTTCAAAAATTTGGGGGGATTTTTTCTTTCCTTTTTTCTTTTAGCTCACCTTTTTTCATCACTTTTTTCCGTTTTTTCCTTCTTTTTTCAAATTTAAAACTTTCCATCTAGTTTAAGTTGGTTATTTCTGATTTATATTTAAGGATTTTTTCCGTTTTCGGTTATTATCTTGAAAATTAAAGCAAATAATAATGATATGGCAGAAATTTTGCCGTTTTGGTTATTATCTTGAAAATTATTACAGATAGAGATAAACTGTAAACAGCAATAATGTTCAGCAAAGTAAGATCTTCAAATAAGTCAACATGAGAGGGATTAACTTGTTTATCAAGTAAATATCTATCTGCCCTCAAATTTTCAGATGAATTGGACAACTGGTTGTTGGGTTGCTGCCCTGAACACTTTGGCCAAACAGGATCTAAAACTTAATTAATATTGTAAATTATTATATAATAAGTATTGTGCAATAGCAAGAAATTTTCAATTGCACAGTATTGCATTTCTCGTTAGATAAATTTTACAAAAATTCTCCCTGAAACTACTGTCAAATTAAACCAAACTTGGTTTAAATCACCACTAGGATATCCAGGGACCACTGTGTATGATGACCCTGCCTGCCAACATGGCACACATGGCTGAAATAAAACGCACTTTTAGTCTTATATCTCTGAAACTAAACGACAGTACAACAGTTGCATTTATCATGCATCAATTGTAAATAAAAATATCAGGTGAGTGACACAGGGTCCTTGGAGCCTCTAGTTTTCTTTAAAACTTTCCATTTTAAGTTGGTTATTTCTGATTTATATTTAAAAGCAAATAATAATGATATGGCAGGAGATACACACCAAACAGGATGTGTAAATTATTATATAATAAGTATTGTGCAATAGCAAGAAATTTTCAATTGCACAGTATTGCGCAATAGCAAGAAATCTTCAATTGCACAGTATTGCGCAATAGCAAGAAATATCCAATAGCACAATATTGCGCAATAGCAAGAAGTTGTCAATTGTACAGTATTGCGCAATAACAAGAAATATTCAATTGCACAGTATTGCGCAATTCCAAGAAATATTCAATTGCACAGTATTGTGCAAAGAAGATACTTTGTATAAATTGCTTATTTCTTGACCAATTTCAATGGGGTTTTATTCTTGAACTCTTGGGGTTCTTTAATATGCTGAATCTAACCGTGTAATAAGTTTTTGGATTTTGGGCCCGTTTTTGAATTGGTCCACATTGAGGTCCAAAGGGTCCGAAATTAAACTTTGTTTGATTTCATCAAAATTGAATTATTGGGGTTCTTTGATATGCGAATCTAACCGTGTATTTAGATTCTTAATTTTTGGTCCCGTTTTCAAATTGGTCTACATTAAGGTCCAAAGGGTCCAAAATTAAACTTAGTTTGATTTTAACAAAATTGAATTCTTAGGGTTCTTTGATATGCTGAATCTAAACATGTATTTAGATTTTGATTATGGGCCCAGTTTTCAAGTTGGTCCAAATCGGGGTCCAAAATTAAACTTTGATTTCAACAAAATTGAATATATGGGGTTCTGTGATATGCTGAATCTAACCATGTATTTAGATTTTTGATTTTTGGGCCCGTTATCAACTTTGTCCACATTGAGGTCAAAAGGGTCCAAAATTAAACTTTGTTTGATTTCATCAAAATTGAACTCTTGGGGTTCTTTGATATGCTGAATCTAACCATGTATTTAGATTTTGGATATTGGACCATAATAGGTGAATGTCCAATTTAAAATTTTTAAGTTCTTAGACCACATTCATTCTGTGTCAGAAACCTATGCTGTGTCAAATATTTAATCACAATCCAAATTCAGAGCTTGAATGTTGTGTCCATACTTGCCCCAACTGTTCAGGGTTCGACCTCTGCGGTCGTATCAAGCTGCGCCCTGCAGAGCATTTTATTTGTTATTATCTTGAATATTATTATTGATAGATATAAACTGTAAACAGCAATAATGTTCAGCAAAGTAAGATCTACAAAAAGTTTATATGATCAAAATTGTCAATTGACCCTTAAGGAGTAATTGCCCTTTAAAACAATTTTACACAATTTGTTCATCAAGTTTGCTAACATTTAAAATCTTCTCCTCTGAAACTACTGGGCCAAATACCTTCAAATCTCATCTAAATGTTCCTTAGGATATCTAGTTTATAAATTGTATCAAGTTTTAATCCATCGACAAACATGGTTGCTATGGAAAAAATAGAACATAGGGGTCAAATGCAGTTTTTGGCTTATATCTCCAAAACTAAAGCTTTTAGAGCAAATCTGACTGGGGTAAAATTGTTTAATTGGTCAAGATCTATCAGCCCTGAAATTTTCAGACACACGAACAACCCGTTGTTGGGTTGCTGCCACTAAATTGGTTGTTTTAAGGAAATTTTGCAGTTTTGGTTATTATCTTGAATATTATTGAAGATAAAGATAAACTGTAAACAGCAAAATGTTCAGCAAAGTAAGATCTACAAAAACTTTAATGACAAAATTGTCAATTGACCCCTTAAGGAGTTATTGCCCTTTAAGGACAATTTTGCACAAGTTGTTTTATGTTTTTAACTTGAAAAATCTTCTCAAATGAATCTAGTATAAATTTTGTATTTCATTTCCTTGTCGTCAAGAAACATAGACACTATGGCTAAAATGGAACATATGGATAAAAGCAAAAATAATCATTGATGAAAGATTTAAGCAAAAAAAAAATAACAGGTGAGCGATTCAGGCTCTTGAGAGCCTCTTGTTTCAAAACTTGCAATAGCAATTTCAGAGGAAAGCAAGAAAACTTGATGTCATAATTGATTTTTTTACAATGAAGAACTTAGATCATACAAACAACATGTGGATTATAAAAACATAATCAACTGATCAGGGAAATTATGAATCCCTTTAAATTAAGAAATCATAACCAATAGTTCTATGAACAAATAAGCAAGCATTAATTCTATGTTTTAATTTACCTCAAAAAGGGCATGAGAGTTAACAATGCTTAGATATAGCCATAAACCAAACCTATCCAGGTGTTTACTTATTTTTTTGCAACTAGTCTGATTAGTTTGAATTATTTAGAGAGCTATTTAAAAAAAATTGTTGGGGAATTAAGTTTTTTCTACTATTTAGTTAGCATAAGTGTTTGAGTTCAGCAATGACTATTACAGATCAACATCTGCTATATGCCCTTGTTGAATTGTGTAATTGAATGGTAATTTCAGGTAAACATTTGTTGAATTGTATAATTAAATAATTATTACAGGTAAACACCCAGTATCAGCCCTTGTTGAATTGTGTAACAAGAGAAGATGGGGATCACCTGACTTTCAGATGGTACATGAAGGTGGACCGGATCATAAAAAGAACTTTCTGTTTAAGGTAACATTCAGAATTTATAAAATAGTACATAATTGATTGATCGTTGTTTATTAATGCTACTTTTAGCACACTTGGCGATATAAGAGCAGACAGTTTTTAATTGGTTGAGGAAACCATAGTGTTCAGAGTGAACCACCAATTTTTGACAAGAAAACTGGCAATACTAGTCAAATAAGATCAGAGTCTAACACACCTTGCCATGAGCGAAGTTAAATCTCACAACCTCCGTGTTGGCTAGCAGTCACATTAGATGAACTAATCTAGAGCACTCTGCCACCAAGGCTCCAGAAATAGTACATGTATAAGAATAATAAAAAAATTTGTATTAACTTAAATTAGAAAAGATGTGTGTAGAGAGAGCTCTTAAGTTCATAATCTACACGTCCCCTTTTGTATAGATATGGGAAAGTTAGTTTTTTGTTAAGTTAAAATCAGAAATTATTCAGGACCATATGAAAGAAATTGGAATGGCAAAATGTAAGGAAGATTCCATGAACAGTTTATTCAAATCTTACTTATGAACGTAGTCTTCTGTGCTTACTTGCACATGAGGCCATCACCAAAATCCTCCACTGTTTCCCAAGTCATTCCCATGCTTCTCAGTTCACTCTATTTTACGTCACCATGTTTCTTTTGGTCTTCCTCTCTTTCTTTTCTCCATCTGGTGTCCAATGAAGTGCTGTCTTTACTAAATCCTTTATCTAAATATGCAGTGCATAATGCTATTTAATATAGGTTCTATTGAGTATTATCTATACCAATTATTATGAAAAACAGATAAATCAAATGAAATAGTCATAATGAAAACTTATAAAAGTCTATTTATTATAATTTCAGGTAATTGTGAATGGAGTGGAATATCAGCCTTCTGTTGCTAGTCAAAACAAAAAGAATGCCAAAGCTGCAGCTGCTACAGCTGTTCTACAGGAAATGGGACTGGTACCCAGGGACACATAATTCATAACATATACCAGTTCAAAGAATGCCAAAGCTGAGGCTGCTGCAGCTGTTCTACAGGAAATGGGACTGGTGTCCAGCGACACATAATTCATATCATTTACCAATTCATATATACTGCTTCCAATTATTTGGAAATAATATCAGCATGAAATGAGAAATAGGGCATATTATTATTTGAATATACTTTCAACATTTTGTATTAAATTTGTGCTGCTTGTTAATGTGAATGTAAAAACATGGTTTATTTTTACCATGTAAAGAAAAAACATGGTTTATTTTTAACATGTGGACGTAAAAAACATGGTTTATTTTTACCATGTAATGTAAAAAACATGGTTAAGTTTTACCATGTAAAGTAAAAAACATTGTTTATCATGCCCCACCTAGGGGCATTATTTTTCAGTCTGTTCGTCAGTCTGTTCGTCCGTCCGTCAGTCTGTCCCACTTCAGCTTAAAGTTTTTGGTCAAGGTAGTTTTTGATGAAGTTGAAGTCAAATCAACTTGAAACTTAGTACACATGTTCCCTATGATATGATCTTTCTAATTTTAATGCCAAATTAGAGTTTTGATCTCAATTTCACATAGAAAATGATAGTGCGAGTGGGGCATTCGTGTAATATAGACACATTCTTGTTACCATGTAAAAAGAAATCACTGCTGTGATTGAACTTTCCTGACAAATTCTTTGAATAAATTATGACCTTAATATATAATGAAATTGCTATTGATAGTTTTTAAACTTTTGCTTTCTGTAACTAGGTAAAATCCCACTGGTATTTTTTTCCCTCAAGAAAAATGTACTGCTTTTGTTGATTTTTTGTTACATTTACTTGAGCAAACTTTTCCTAGTATTGTTATTTGTTACAGGATTTGATACCAGTAAAAGATTACTGGTTTATAAAATACACAGATTTTTTTTCTATAGATGAAAATTTAATAATGTTTTTTTTTAAGAAAAGTTTTGAACCCTAAAAATATCCTACCTCTGTAAAAAAATTGTTGGAATCAATCATAGGTCGGATTAGTTTAAACTTGAGAAAATGAAATTATTTCTGATAATTTTTTTTTAATACAGTTGTGAATGAATATTGCTGAAAATCCATGATTTTTAAGGCAAAATTTAACTTATTGAACAGTTATCAGTGAGGCCAAAGCAGGGATATTAAACAGTTATCAGTGCGGCCAAAGCAGGGATATTTGTGACCATCAAAATGGTGCATTGATTGATTATGTTATATGTTGATATTTGTTTAATTAAGATATTGAAATTCTCATATTTTGATATGTAACTACATTTAAGTCTGCATAAAGCTAGTCTATCATTTAATAGACAGTCCGATGTCTGTCCCGATTCAGGTTAAAGTTTTTGGTCAAGGTAGTTTTTGATGAAGTTGAAGTCAAATCAACTTGAAACTGAGTACACATGTTCCCTATGATATAAACTTTCTAATTTTAATGCCAAATTAGAGTTTTGACCCCAATTTCACGGTCCACTGAACATAGAAAATGATAGTGCTTGTGGGGCATCCGTGTACTATGGACACATACTTGTTTAATATTTTTTCATTGGTTTATTTTTTACATCATTAAATATCACTGCCATTATGTTGTTTTTATAGAAAAATACTATTTTGTTATAGATTGTTTGTTTGTTTCAAGCAATGAATTGAAAATTAAGTAATAATAATGTATTGATTGTGGAATTTTTTTTTTCAGCATTTGTCTCGGATATATTTGTTCCTTTTTATTGAGAGCTTTTAAAGTTACTTTGATAAAATTACAGATAATAAAAAATGATAAATATATGTATTTCATTTGTGATTTGACTTTGACATGTTTAAAGATGATGTTGGTAGATGCGTTTTATGAATTGAAAACTAACTTTGTTTCTTTGATTATTTGTTGGTATTTAAAGCCACCTTTAGCAAACTTGGTTATATAATGACTGCCAGTTTTTATGTAGGAAGACAGGAAGAACCTTTTGAAGGAAAATTGACATTCCATGTCAATTTCACAATTTTTGACAATCCTTGTCAATTTCAAAAGATCTTAAGTCTAACACAACTCACAACAAGCAGTTTCAAAATCACAGCCTTAGAGTTGTAGAGCTTGAATCACTGTAGATGAACTGACCACAGGGCTATGAAGCAAGGCTTTAAAGATGGTTCTATTGTCTGGAAAAGTCCTTGAAATTATATTATCATCCGTTTGTGCCGAGCCTGAACCAAACATATAACGTGGGTTTGCCATTTTAACATATTTTGGAAAAAAATTGAAGTTTATGCCATCTTTTTGACCTGACCTTTTGCGAGGGCCCTTTTCCTTGAATACCGGTAACATCATCTGTTGAATATGAATAAAAGCATATGAAAAGAATATGTCTGTGACATGCATAAAAGAAGATGTGGGGTTAACTCCAATGAGACAGCAAACTAACAAAAGTCCAAAAGACATCTAGATTTTAATATATAGCCTCCAATTGTTGAGTCTAGTAAAGTTTGAAATAAATTTAACAGAGGCTTATAAAGAGCGGCTTATTCCTTAAATTACAAAAAAAATTAACGATATAAGTAAAGACAAATTCTAACTCGGCTTTTAACTTTGGACGGACACATGAACTGTATCTTTACCCTTGTTTGTAGTGAGGCAAAGGAAATCAAGGCCGTAGAGCGGATCAAGGACAAGAGTTTTTTCAGCATTTATAGATGCAAAAAAAAGGTTATTTTTTTTCTTTACTTAACATTTAGTAGCAAATATTTCATGCATATTCAGGAGTCAGGACTAGAACAATTCAACAATAAATCAAGTAGTAGGTAGGTTCAGAAAAAGATGGGAAAGTGGGATGGACGGTGGGTAAATTTCCAAAAAATACCACTGAAATGAGGAGATGTTGGATAATGGGAGGAATATTGTCTAGCAACATGCTACCTAGAGGATATGTTAGATAATGGGAGGAATATTGTCTAGCAACATGCTACCTAGAGGATATGTTAGATAATGGGAGGAATATTGTCTAGCAACATGCTACTTAGAGGATATGTTGGATAATGGGAGGAATATTGTCTAGCAACATGCTACCTAGAGGATATGTTGGATAATGGGAGGAATATTGTCTAGCAACATGCTACCTAGAGGAGATGTTGGATAATGGGAGGAATATTGTCTAGCAACATGCTACCTACACACTTCTCAATGCTCAATGAGCTGTTCAAGGTTTTTTAATGCAGAGACAGTGTGACACACACCCTATACAAGGCATTAGATTTTATGCCCCATTCTGAAAAGAAGTACACATATTTATAAGTTCATGCCACATAGCTAAGCAGATGTTTATGTTAACTAGTCATTTTATCACGAAGGATTTTACTTTTTGAAATTGTATTAAATATTAATATACATGGCAGAGTTTTCAGACTTAAACATAGAGCATAAATTTTAAGTACATAGTCAAAATCATGATTTCCATTTTCAGATCTTGTGTGTCAAGTTGTTTTCTCTCTATATTTTCTTTTTGCCCTTTTGATTTGCAACACACTAGCAATAAGTCCTTCCATATGGAAAAATAAAGATTTGTTGAACTATCATCATGAAATAATGTTATATTTTTCAATGTGCATAATGTTGCAGTTATAAGCGTATTGATTCAGCACAGTAGTTTCCATAACGCTCCAATGTAGAAAAATTAATTCTAACAATTTGAAAAAAATCCTATTTTAATTGACATATTTGTCGTTTTTAAGATAAGACTATGCATAAGCTGTTTACTGAAGTTTAGTTCTATATTAAGTTATAGAGACATGAAGAGTGATATGTTGCAAATACAAAAAGAAGGCCACTCCAAAGGGCATCAAAATCATAAGTCTAAGAAAAACAGACATAACCGAAAGAAAAAAGATGCGAAACAGTAAATCAATTATCCAACAAACAGCACGAAAAAGATTATTTAGCAACACGAACCACACCAAAAAACTTGGGCTCAAGCAGATTGATGCATTGGTAGGGTAAGAAGTTCCAGCTCCACTAGTGAAACCCAGCTTGTTGCTCAAGGTAATAATAAAATTAAAACCTGGTGATAAGGATAACTTGCTGATGCTATAAACTTGGAAAAGAAGACAGGATTGTGGCAACGACAATTTAAACATTCTAGGGCAATTATGGTGGTGACCAAATCATGATGGCATCCGTGAAATAAGTGGTGTCTACAACTTTACCACTTAGTTAAGCAGCTTCTTTATTTGAATAAAATTGAGAATGGAAATGGGGAATGTGTCAAAGAGACAACGACCCGACAACAGTATTGTAACTATATCCCTTATGAATAAGTCTGTTGAAGCATGATTGATTGAATTCTTTTCTTTTAAGAATAATTATTGTAAAAAACTAGCTGTGGAACATCTTTTCAACCAGGATATATATATATATATATATATATATGTGCAGGTACCTAAAGAATGTTTCAATACAAAATTGGAAGGTTTACAAAGGAAAATTAAAATTCCATAAAGAATAGAGCAAAATGGCCTAAAAGATGAAAAAAATAAAGAAATGACTCCTCCCTAACAACATTTTAATGCATTTTCTATATTTTAAAAAAATATATATAATTTTAGGGACGACCATTTGATATTGTGGGGTGGGGGCAGGAGGATTTGTTTTGGATGGGTTATCTGTTTTGAGGACCAAAAGGACAGATTATTTATTTTCTGCACTGTTGAAGCATGATAGTCAATTAAGTCAATCAAAATTAATCATCATCCTGTGGAAGTTAATCTTCTGAATTGCAAACTGCATATATTGCATACGTACAAGGTATTAAAGCTGGGCTGTAACTAGCCTCTTTTCAAAAGTTGTCAAAAAATCAGCAAAGAGACTGGGGTTCACTGAAGGCCCCAAGAAGCTATAGAAAAAATGGCGCAAAATCGAGCATTATGTGCATTTTCCCAGATCCTTTCTTAATCTGAAACGCAAGTTCTGTTTTAATTTTTTGACAATATCCTGGTCTCAAAGCAAAATATATAGATTCAGTGTAAGACTTTTAGTTTTTAGGGACAACATCAAAAGACCAATATGTAGGACAAAGTAAAAAATGTTTCAGTTTGCAGAAAAACCTTTTATACCTGTCAATTATGTTTTTTTTCAAATTAAGTTAAGAGGGGGCTGATTATCATTGATATAACTATGTCAAGTCAGTTTTTATAACACATTTCAATTACAACTTGATGTAGTTCCTAACTGGGATACAATTTAAAGTAGTTTGTAATAGACAAAAGGTCCTTAAATATAATAAAACTCGAGTTTAAAACATAATTACTAAATTACGAATAGAATGCAACACTAAGAGAATAGTCATAAAGAAGGGCAATCAATGAACAAAAGACAAACCCGGGAACAGATAAAACACAAAACGACAAACATTATAGAAAATCAACACTGAAAAATAAAAATAAATGAGAAACATCGATCTCAAAAAACAGGGGCTACGTCAGAGGGTGAACAGAACTTGCTTCTTGCAAGATGCATGCCGTGAAAACAATTTGATATGAAGACAAGCTTTTGTTTTGAAATTTCCAACATGAGGCATTTGCCTCAATGTAGTTATGGCCCTGTAATAAAAGTGAGGTAAATGTTCACAAGACAATACACCTCAAGTGAAATGAAACCCATTTTCAAACATTTCAAATACATTAATATTTATATTATTAAAAGATTTGGGAAGTTTTTCCTGAAAAAAATATGAAAAAAGAGGAATTTTGGAAGAATCTGGTGCCATCTCATACTTCAGAATAGCATTTATAAAATGGCTTAAAAGACCTGCCAGATTTATTTATTTTAAAACTGCAGAACAAACCATTCTCCTGGGTTATTTATTTTCAAAATCCTCCTGCCCCTCCCCCCCTAGAATATCAAATGGTCGTCCCCTTAGCACTGATTTCTTGTCGCTTGATTATACACCTTATCGCTATTTGTCCGCCATTACTGGACATCACAAAGGTTCCCTTAAAATTTTGACGTCATAATAGAAAATATCTGACGCCACAATGGAAAAGTGATTGTTGTTTGATGTCAAAAGTTCAAGCGGGGCAGATTTCTAAATAGCGATAAGGTGTAGTCTTCTTGTCAATAATTAGTGAAACTATGCAAAGTTATTTATTTGCAGTTCTTACCAGGCCAAAGTATTCATTTCCAAAATCACCCCCACCCTGATTTTATGAATGGTTAAAAGCATAATGCAATTTCTTAAAGTCTGATAATACAGTTATTATATTTTATACATTTATTGAATTTCCCGCGCTTTTGCGATTGTGTCACCTGATATTTTAAATTAGATAAAGCTAAAACCATGGAATACAAATACGAATCATCAAAATTTATTGCATTAATTTGAAATAAATAACCATAACTTTAAATGTCATTAATTTGACAGAAAATAATTCAATTTGTTTTCTCAAACAAATATTACATTAACATTAGTATTAAAATTTGGTCTGCAGTATTATTTACTATCGGTGCGTAATATTTCTTTTAGCAGTTTCTGTTGCCAAGAACAAACACGCCATTTGTAAACGATAAAGAACCTGTCCATTTCTGAAACAATATTTTTACTGGATGAATTTCTAACAAGGTAATCATGTCAATCAGTTTTATCCTTATTAAAATCAAAGCACTTTTTTTCTGAATTTCTCCATGCAGTGTAGAAGCAGACACATTTAACGGATACAACTTGAAACTAGATTTTGTTTTCACTTTCAGTACTCAGTGTCAGTATAGTGCCTGTAGAACTGTGATTATTGAATCTTGTATCGGGCAATGCAACGTTACAATCGAATAGAAAATATTGTTTTCCATAACCAGTTAGCTTTGCAGATATGTTCCCAAATGCCTTGAGATAAGCACATATTTTTTTCATCTGGAATAAGACTGTTTATTTTCAATCTTTGACTTTGTTGTTATATTTTTGGAATAATTAGTGTATAATTCTATTTGTTTGAGCATAAAACGAAATATATGTTTAGGAATGAGTTATATAGGAATCCGGGTCCGTTCGCCCTGATTCGCGTTAGCCCTAGTACCTGTTAGCCCTAAAACCTGTTAGCCCTGGGTCCGTTCGCCCTAATTCCTGTTCGCTGTTAGCACTGAGTCCGTTCGCCCTGATTTCTATTCTATTTTGTTGTCTAGTATAATATGAATTATTTGAATTAATTATGTTAAAGTTTGCTGAAAATTCCGCCAAAATATTTATGTTGTATTGCTGCTACCAGATAATTATTTTCTTTTGATTTGCATTGAATATTCTTGTCAGAATATTCATCATGTTGATTGTGGACAGTATTTTGAAAAGAAGTGTTCAGGAACTGGAGACCGAGTATGAATTTATCTTTTCTGAAACCTTGTAACAATTTCAAAACAATCCAAAAAGGTATAATAAGATCCAACTCATCCAACACCTCGAGATCAAAGAAGCCAAGCGGCGAAAACAATTTCTCTTTAATGTCTTTCAATTCTTAAGTTGTTTTAACTCATTCCAAGCTGACTTGTTTATTTAAAAAAAAAACAATTTCATTATTAATCCATCAAAAACAACTTGATAACTAAAACAATCAGTGAGATCAAAGACATCGTAATCATATCTAATCAGCATTCAGAATAACAAAACTTTGGATTTTCGAAATACTAAGGCTTTTCCACCTCAGAAATATATTACCTTAGCTGTATTTGGCAAAACTTTAAGGAATTTTGGGTCCTCAATGCTCTTCAACCGTACTTTATTTGGCCTTAATAACTTTTTGATTCAAGCGTCACTGATGAGTCTTTTGTAGGAAAGCGTGTGTCTGGCGTTTACAATCAACAGTCATTAAAAGTAATTCTGAATAAAACAAATGTAACAATGAAGCCAATTAGCCTGATTAATGCTCCAAAACAAAAACTTTTTTTAAATTTCAATGTTTATTCATGAATTTGGAGATATACATTTATGATATTTACCATTTAAATAACCTGATTAAGATTACAAAACTTTAAATTAAACCATTGATATTATTTTTTTTATTATTTAAATTAGGGCGAACGGACCCAGGCGAACGGACTCTATGGGCGATCGGACCCAGGGCGAACATGTAATTAGGGCGAACGGACCCGATACCAAAATAGCTTGGCCCCAGATCAAACTGTGTATATGATGTCATTGTCCTGTAGACTTACTGTGAAGCAATAACCATGATAACATTAGTCATTGGCATTGTGACACATGTATATATACATATGTATATTATGGGAAATACACAAATTTGAAAGTCATCTATAGAAATACTGAAAAATACTTGTATTTTTTCATATTTTAGTTAGAATGAAGTATGTTACAATACATGTAAAACCTGCCTTAGCAGTCACCTGCTTCTAACAGTCACTTTCAGACCCGTCCTAAGGTATTCTCTATATATCTTTTCAGCGGATAACTGTCTAATACAGTCAGCAATTACCAATTTTTGTTGAGCCTGTGACTTTTGTCGCAAAAGCGAGACATAGAGATCCTACATTCCATCATCGTCGGCGGCGTCAACAAATATTCACTCTGTGATGTTTTTATACGCCGTCAATTTTTGACGGGACGTATTATGGTATACAAATGTCTGGTGTCCGTCCGTCTGTCTGTCCGGCGTAAACATGTCGCACCGTAACTTGAGAACGACTTATCCAAACTTCATGAAACTTATCATAGTTGTTTCTTATGATGGTCAAATGATCTGTATACTTTTGGTGAAAATAAGATTAAAACTTTTTGCGTTACGGGACTTAGTAACTAAAACAGGTGTGTGTTTTTTTCACATGTCGCGTTGTATCTCAAAAACAATTTATGATTATTGCTTAAACTTTACACACTTCTTAGTTATATTAATCTTAAGATCTGTATACTTTTGGTGATGATTCAAAATTTTATTTTAGAGATATTCATACCACATCTTCTTTTTATATATTGAGTATTTTGTTAAAAAGGGGAGGGTTTTCACATGTCGCACCGTATCTCAAAAACAGTTTATGATTATTGCTTAAAACTTTACACACTTCTTAGTTATATTAACCTTAAGATCTGTATACTTTTGGTGATGATTCAAAATTTTATTTTTGAGTTATTGAGTATTTTGTAAAAAAGGGTAGGGTTTTTCATCATGTCGCGCCGTATCTCAAAAAGGATTTATGATTTATTGCTTAAAATTTTACACACTTCTTAGTTATATTAATCTAAAGATCTGTATACTTTTGGTTTTGATTCAAAATTTCATTTTGAGATATTGATTTTTTTTAAAGGGGTTTTCACATGTCGTGCCGTATTTCAAAAACAATTTATTATTATTGTTTAAAATTTTACACACTTCTTAGTTATATTAATCTAAAGATCTGTATACTTTTGGTTTTGATTCAAAATTTTATTTTTGAGATACATGTATTGAGGTTTTTTTTTTAAAAGGGGTTTTCACATGTCGTGCCGTATCTCAAAAACAATTTATGATTATTGCTTAAAATTTACACACTTCTTAGTTATATTAATCTAAAGATCTGTATACTTTTGGTTTTGATTCAAAATTTTATTTTGAGATATTGATTTTTTCTTTTTTAAAGGGGTTTTCACATGTCGCCTGTATCTCAAAAACGATTTATGATTATTGCTTAAAATTTTACACACTTCTTAGTTATATTAATCTAAAGATCTGTATACTTTTGGTTTTGATTCAAAATTTTATTTTAGAGATATTGAGTTTTTGTTCGAGTTTTTGTAAAAAAGGGGTTTTCGCATGTCACGCTGTATGTCAGAAACTATTTATGCTTATTGCATAAAATTCACACACAAGACGACAGGCGTATCATGCGCTCATGGCGCAGCTGTTTATTGAAATTTTTTTAACTTTCTTAAAATATCCTCGATTTCTATCAAACTTGGACAGAAGCTTGTTAATGATCATAAGATAGTATCCAGAAGTAAATTTAAAAAAAAAAAATACTGTTTTCCGTATTTTACTTATAAATGGACTTAGTTTTTCTGCCAGTTAACATTACATTCTCTCTGTGGTTAAAGTTTTAAAAATTTTAATAACTTTCTTAAACTATCCTGGATTTGTACCAGACTTGGACAGAAGCTTGTTTATGATCAAAAGCTAGTATCTAGAAGGAAATTTTCTAAAAACTTATTTCCTGTTTTTCCGTAAATTACTTATAAATGGACTTAGTTTTTCTTCCAGTTAACATTACATACAGTTTTAAAACATTTATTAGATTCATAAACCATCCTGGATTTTTACCAAACTTGGACAGAACTTTCTTACAATCAAAAGATAGTATCTAGAGGAAAATTTTTAATAATTTTTTCCCCATTTTTGTTGAGCCTGCGACTTTTGTCGCAGAAGCGAGATATAGCGATCCTACATTCCGTCGTCACACTGAAAACATAGACAACAGCAAAAGAAGGCGAGACACTGGGTTCCGCAGAACCCTTATGAATTTTTTACATTCAATTGTCATTTCAACTTTTGACCATGATGGCCATTTTAATGTTTTAAACTACCAATATAAACATGACGAAAAATTATGTGTTCAATGCCCAAAGACAATGATTATCAGAACCCTTTCGCAACTGGGATTGCAAAATAGAAGGTGAATTTGTGAATAACTTGTGTTCCACTTCTTTCTGTTTCCATTGTAATTTGTAAACCATATCACCAACTTATTTCTCCAAGAATATAAGCATATTTTGAATGATTTCTTCAAATTTACGTTGCCAGAATCCACAATTTTTTTTAACTCATGACATGAGTAATGGCAGGCTAGTGATCACTGTAGATAAAATATTTAGACTACTTGGTCATCTGTGCCCTGATTATCAATGAATAAGGAGATATATCAGGGTTTGAAATTAGCAGGGGCCCACTCAGCCAATGGCCCTAAAATTTGGTGTGGGCTACTTAAATTTCTGCTTTTCTTGTATAGGACTGTATATGTGGGCTACAAAATTTAAGCTGTGGGCTACCATGCCAAAATTTTAACTTCAATCCCTGTATATTCATTTATACAGTGATCCTCACTCAAGGCGTGAGTTTGAAGTTAGAAACCTACTCATGCCAAGGTGTGTTCTACAGGGATCTTAATTGAAAAGGATTGTGAGTTTTTCTATCGTTCTCTCTAGATCTGTGCACCACAACTTCTGCCGCCAATTAAAACTGGCTCCCATAAGCTTTGAAAAATTTTGATGTTGATTTAAACAAAATACATGTAATGCACAATTTAAGGAAATTTGAAAAGAACTAAGTTTTTAAATGATTTTTGTTTGTCATATTCCATTGTGATATGATACTACCAAACAATAGAATTATTTGTCATTCTATTTGGATCAAGCTGTTGAAAAAGTACATGTACCATATGATTCCAGTCAAGATACACATGTAGATGTTTTCTAAAGACTTTCAAGATATATTTTCATGAAGGTGTTTTGCTTTTCTTTGTTAAATCCATTCATAAATCCAATGTAATTCAAACACATTTTTTAATTATCAAATTATCAGATTATTTTGTACAATGTATTTTGTAATCATTGTTTAAAACATATCCATTTAATGTACATGCGCAATCACATTTCTAATGAAAATTTGGCAAGATTTAATGTCTGCAATGTGTTGAACACATGAATTGTTTATTTGAAATTGTGCCAACTGAAGATCAAAGTTAGGGGTAATTGTTAAAAAACAATTTTTGAAGGATTATGAGATTTATGTTTCAAACGAACTAACTCATTAATTTTCATGTATTTAAAGGACAAAATGTCATCCAGAGCGAGTAGAAGTGGTGGAAAGCCATTTTCTGCAAATCGTACACGTGTTGATAGCGCTAACAAGACATCTGGGGGACAGGCTTACCCAGAAATCAAACAGAGAGGATATTACTCTGATATTATAGGAACTGATGGGAGTGATGGACAGTTAGATGTAAGTTCTATTTTACAAATGTATTTATTGGACTATTTTTTAGAATGGAATGTATATATTATCAATTCTCTCTTTTGTTTAATATGTCCTAGACATCTTTTATTATTTTATGACAATTATAATTAGAGCCAATAATTTGTTCATAATATTTAAAAATTTAGTTAATTTACTTTGGCACCAGAACAAAAAAGATTATAAAACCTTTTAATTTGCAGTATGTATTAAATGGACCAGTAACTGCACAAGACACACTGTGGAATGTTGCCAAAGAAAAACACACACCAAAAGGTAAATTATATTATACAGATAATTACGTGTTAATGTATTAGGGGATTCCCCTTATCTTTCCAAATAATGATATTAATTGAATTCTTATATATGTAATAACCATTATAAACCTGATTAAAAATCATATAGGTTTATGTATTTCTGGTTTCATATTTAACATAAAGGAATTCATCAAATAAAAAAAAATAAAAAAGTAAAATAAAGAATTTTTGTCACTCACAGTTATAACAAACTTTTGAGAAAATGTACAATGAGCAATAATTGGGACAATGACAAACAAATTACAAACTTTTATTCTTTGTTTATGCTTTATCTCTAAACATTGGTGGTAGGTTAATAAATGAGAGCATCCTGTTGCCCTTTGTCATTTGTCCATAAATTTGTCCTTCCTTCTATACTTTTTGGTAGCCTTCAAACTGAAGTAACCTCGTTATGCTTAATATTTACGGCATTTTCGTTTTACGATTTGTTGGCATTACTTTAGGATAATAATACATTTCGGTAACAACAGGAATACTTCCACAGCTACATTAACTCGTCTTTGTATAATATTTATTTTCGCACAATGAATGTAAATTTGTGTATTTTGAACAGTGATCTTAAAAGATTTTTAAAAATTATTTGCCGTGCGAAGACAATTCCACGATACACATGTCAGTTATCAACAGTTTGGGTTGAACTTGAACTTGACTTACTTAACAATGTTAAATGCTAAAAATAGTCAACATTAATTTTATCCACAGCACGAGATTTTTAAAGGCGGAAATAATATCACGCACCAGTAAACTCAGGTGACCTTTCTGGACGACCGTGGGAAAATTCATTCAGGTTTTAAAGATGTAGAACGAAATTTTGTGCGTACTTATTGAGGCTCTAGAAGGTCCTTTTACAATTGATTAACCGGAATCTAAAATATAATTTTTTCCAAATAAACGAGAACACATCTTCTTTAGCTATTTGATTTTTATGTTTTATCAGTCAAAACAGGACGTAGACCTGAACATTAGTTATCGTCCATGGTCAATAATATAAATTTATGGTTGGTGAAATATTGAAATTATGATGGAAATTGTCCGGGGATCAATTGTGTTCAAATGACAAAATACGATAAAGAACTGCCAATTGTGGGCGGTTGAGAAATTTTAAAATGAAATTCTGACTGATTTAACTGGAATAGAATATTATGATGGGCAATTGAGGTTCAATAATAATTAAAGGATTAGTGACCTATCGGATGGCGATAAGCGGATTATTTATCATCACAACTTTTAACATCGTTTGTAAACGTTAAATGGCTGAGCGTCATAAACTTGTCAAAAACATGTAGACAGGTAGAATTATAGTAATTTAATGCGAAAATATTTTACACTTTCCAAATTTAAATGACGAAATTGATATAAAATACTTTCGTCAATTTGAAACCGTTTCAGAAAAAATACGAAAATGACGAGCGCTAGCAAAATCACTTGAAGTTATTCCTTTGTTCAACAGAGTTGTCACTTTACAGTTTCTTTTCGTAATTTAAATTATTCAAGTCTGTATAAATGTACCGAGGTGGTGAAACATAATATTTTACATTGCTCAATAAATTGAGTTTACTTGTTGATCCGATTAATAGATTGGACGATCTAGTTACCGTAAAACTACATTTTTTATAAGCCAGTTGATTTTATATAATGAACAATTAATGCACGGATATTGCTTAATGAGTAAGTCATAAAAGATTCTAATGGTGGCAAAATCGTCTTTGTTGAAAGAACACAATGTATGACCTGACCGGACTGTAATAGAAACACAAAATAACAAGTTTTTTCTTCGTATTTTTTTTTTGTTTGTAAAATTATTTCAAAGATAATGTCATGGGACAAAACATAAAAGATATAAATGATAATTTCACATCTTTATCTGTCAAAGAAAGGAAAACATTTAAAACTGACCAAATGGTTTTTTAAATTGGAAATGATGTAAGGACCACTAAACACAAATCAACTTCAACTTGACTAATATTACACATAATTTTGTCATTCCCTAGTTCTGCTACTGCATTATGAGGAAAATGTCAAATTGATGTTTCCATGATGGTTTGACAAATTCATTGAAAATATCGATTTTTTGCTTTGGCTGTCTCGAGTAATACTACTTGATTAGGCAGATTCTGTCTAAATTTGAACTATATTTTTTTCCACCATTTTCAAAGCAGCTTTAGACAATTTTTTATGCCCCCGTCGTAGCGATGGGGGCATTAAGTTTTACCCTTGTCCGTCTGTACGTACGTACGAACGTACGTCCCAAAATTGGTTTCTGTTCTCTAACTTGAGTTTGCCTCAACCAAATGTTATGAAACTTATACACAATGCTTATTACCACAAAACACAGATTAAGTTTGAATTTTGGTGGCATCACTTTAACCGTTTTAGAGTTATGCCCTTTATAAATGGAAAATTGCTAAATTTTTAGTTTCCGTTCTCTAACTTAAGTTTGCCTCAACTAAATGTTATGAAACTTATACACAATGCTTATTACCACAAAACTCAGATCACGTTTGAATTTTGGTGGCGTCACTTTAACCGTTCTAGAGTTATGCCCTTTATAAATGGAAAAATTACAAAATTTTATTTTCTTCTAAATATCAAGTAATTTTTAAATTGGAGTTATCTTTCTTTGTCGATGATTATAGTTGAATCAACTACAATCAATGCTTTATACAATGCAATGTTTAATTTTGACTTCCACTGATAAAACACACATCAAGTTAAATTTGGTTAGTGTCATTTTAACCATTATTGAGTTATGCCCTTTATAAATCGAAGATTGCAAAATTTTAGTTTCCATTCTGTAACTTAAGTTTGCCCCAACCAGACATTATGAAACCTATACAAAATATTCATTACCACAAAACTAAGATCAAGTACAAATTTTTTGTTTCCCTTTTCTAACTTTAGTTTGCCTCAACCAAATGTTATGAAACTTATACACAATGCTTATTACTACATAATACAGATTAAGTGTGAAATTTGGTGACGACACTTTTACCATTCTTGAGTTATGTCCCTTTATAAACATAAAAAATGCTGAATTTTTCGTTTCCGTTCTCTAACTTCAGTTTGTCTCAACCAAATGTTATAAGACTTATACATAACTGTTTTCGAGTTATGCGTGTTTACAAATAGAAAAATTGCTGGATTTTTAGTTTCTGTTCTCTACTTAAGTTAGCCTCAACCAAATGTTATGAGACTTACACACAATGCTTATTACCACAAAACTCAAATTTGGATAGCGTCACTTTTACCGTTCTTCAGTTATGTCCCTTTATAACTATATGATATGCAAGAGGGGGCATCATCTGTGTCCACATGTGGACGCTATCAACATTTATTTCTTTTATTCAGACCTGATTTTCTTCCGCTTTTAAGCGGAATTCTGCTTTCCCCCGTGCTTCTTTCCGATTTCCAGCTTTGAATTCCATTTTTTATTAATCACGGCAAAACCGGATATTTTTTCCGCTCTTCTCCGAATCCGGTAAAAAAAAACTTCCAAAAGCGGAAACAAGCTCATTTTTGATTGGCCAAAGCTAGGTTTTATTAAAAGGACGAATGTAATTGATCCAGATTACAAAGTCTAACAAGATGAAAACATGGTTTGACGTGTTGTACTTCCTTCAGAGGGACTCTTACAATTTGGAGGTTGACAAAGGTGTTAAAAAACTGTTGGAAATGGGATTGGGTTGAGTGTTCGGTTTATGGCAACCCAGTAGGCCAGTTTATAAGGAAAATTAATTCAAGAGGAATGCCAGATGTGAGTTATGTCTAAAAGACAAATTACGCTGGAAGAGGCTGGAAAAGAATGAAGTGATAGAAGTTCATATTCAACAATTTTTTTTAAAATGGGGAAAAATCTTATATAAAATCAATGTTTTTTAAAACTGAAATTAAATGCAAGGAGTAGCTCAGATTGCATAATTTTGCACCATTTATCCCAAAATTTTCAGGGGCCTTAAGCGGTCCCCATACCCCGGCCATGACCCAGGGAATATCTAGGTAATTTATATTTCGGCTTTTTTTTTTTATTAAATCAAAATCAGGTCTGTTTATTACAATGAGCAGTCATTCATTATCCCTTTTAAAGGTTAAAATATCGCATGCATTTGTATTATTTTATCATTTCTTTGAATTTTATTTACAGTCACAGCATTTGAAGAAAAGGGAAATGTTATTGAACAAATCAAAAGCCAGTCTCATGGACCTTCAACAGAAATTACTGCAATATCAGTACGTTATCTAGTCATTATATGATAATTAAGAAATTATTCATGACAGCTCTTGGTTTATTCATGTTATTTAAATGAGAACGCCATATTTTATTTTACACTAAGTGGAGTGTAATGCAATAAATAGTAAAATTTACAAAAATATCAGACTTATTCAATGTAAAATTTAATGATTATTTTATTACATGTACTGTGGATCCTTTGATATATGTGGGATACCAATTTTCATGGGTATGGGGACATCACAATTTTGAATTATGGTGGAGTCTAAAAGCGAGACATAGGTATGCTGTTTCCGGTGGCGGCAGTGGCGATTTCAACATTGTATTAGTTTGTGATTAGGTCTAGTTTATGGGAAACCACTAGTAGCAGGTCACTGATATTTGATATGCAGTTGTATTAGCATTGGTACATCTCATTTCCATGGAGATTATTTGGCCCTGCCCCCTCAGTCATGGTCTATTGACTTTGAAACTTTTGCTTTGGCCCCGCCCCCTCAATCATGGACTATTGACTTTAAAACTTTTGCTTAGTTTACATGTATTAGTTTGTGATTAGGTCAGTTCAAGGGGAACCATTAGTAGTAGGCCAATGTTAATTGGTATGCAGTTGTATAATCATTAGCACGTCTCATTTCCATGGAGAATATTTGACCCCGCCACCTCAGTCATGGTCTATTGACTTTGAATTTATTGCTTAGTTTACATGTATTAGTTTGTGATTAGATCAGTTTAAGATGAACCACTTATGTTAAGTCAATGCATGATATTTGGTATGCAAATTTATTGGCATTTGCAAGTCTCGTTTCCATGGAGATTATATAGCCCCACCCCCTCATCATGGTTCATTGACATTGAAGCTTTTACGTAGTTTGCAAGTTGATATTTGTGTTTAGGTTTGTTTAAAGGGAACGACTCATGATAAGTCAATGTTATTTGCTATGCAGTTGTATTAGCATTGGCACATCTCAATTCCATCAAGATTATTTAGCTATGTACCTTCAGTCATGGCTCATTGACTTTGAATATTTGCATAACTCAGTGTTCTCCCCAGGCCTTTAAAGGACCGCGGGCCCGCGATGTATAATTTTTTACCGTGGTGGTATCGTTCTTACCGCAATGTATAATTTTTCTCCGTGGTGCTAAAATTTTCTGTTAAAAAATCGTAAATCGGTAAAGTTTTAAACGACTTGTTAAATCTTTTCCATGCGGTATAAAATTTCAGGTGAAATTTGACCAGTTCAAACCAGTTCAAATTACAGTTGTAAAGATTGTTTACACCACATGATCGATTTACCTTGTGAGGTTAACCTCGTTGATTGGATTTAATTGCTGTAATTGACACTTGTTACAGGATTCTTGTGTTTTAATTAAGAGATCACAATTAACTATTTTATGGCTTCATTCACCACTCAAGCGCTGACCAGTGACAAGTCGGCAAATACTTTGTACACAAACAGTGTGGACCGATACATTATTTGTACCAATTCCTTGTTTGTACATAATAAAGTTGGATCTTTACGTATAATTCACAATTATACATTTCTCAATTCTTATATTATAGTTTTATATGTCTGATTAAACCATGGCCAAAATTATCTTTAATTATGACATAGTTATTGCATGATAGTCTGGTTTCAAAAACTAGTAATTCAAAGGGAACGGACATGTACATATCACATGACCCAGTTAGAATATTCAAATTTATTTACAATGAATTGCAATCTATTCTATTTTATAAATTAACAAATAAAATGCTTGACTGTACCTTCAAACTGGATATTTATATCCACAATTAATGAATAACAGAAGTAATCTTGCAAATTTTATCCATAAGCACATGTTAAATCTATTTATATCTACTTCCTGTCATTTAGGCGGGAAAAATAGGGAGACTGTTGTTGACATTGAATATGGTTACTTATAGACCTAAGATAAATTTGTAGATTTTGGAATTGTTTTTAAATGGATCATGACAAATAAAGACTTAGATTTCAGTGCAGTATTAATTCTGTATCTATGTTTGATTAGCACCAAAGACAAGAAAGGTTAATATTTACATGAAATCTATGGCAAAATGTTTTAAAATTTATGAAAAATTTCTTTTTATCAAAATTAAGATAGAAAATGGTTCAAATAATAAAACAATATTTGTTCTTGTTAATTTCATATCTCCTTATGACAAGAATCGTTTAACATACAACAACTTTCTTTCTAGAAACTAGAAAGTTTTTTTAAATTGAACATTTTTGGGTCCTTTGAATGATATTTTATTTTTATTGATCATGGATTTTATACAAGATTTAATTACTTTAAATTTAGATGAATATTTTGTAATGAATCCTGTTCTATTTATTTTTTAAAAAATATTAAAGTATACAAACTGTTTATTGATTCACTTCTTTTTTACCAATAATTTTCTGACTCAATGTTTACATAACACAGTACCACAGTATTAAAACAAAACAAGAGACATAAAAACTGCAGTAACTAGAAATATAGCTAAGCGACGTGATGCGACGCGACGCGTCACGACTGATTGTATAAATCATTTCACCAAGCTGTCCACACATGTTACCCTGGTGCTATCCAAAATCCTGGGGAGAACACTGTAACTTACATGTTAAAGTATTGCTATTTTAATTTCAACATTTGCATTATCAAAATTACTAAAAGGCAAGACATATCTCTGTGTTAACAGTTTATTATTACTTTGATGAGAACAAAAGCAAGGACACTTGAACTAGCAATTGTTTCTCCAACCACAAAAATTGATACCGACAAAAATAAATGAATACTTTTACCAGAATTTCATGATGTTTCAGACAACACTTTGAACAAACATATTTATTTATACAATTTTTTCTGACATCAGGAATATCTTGATGGAACATACCATATATCAAAAAAAATATGAAAGATTGAAACAGATTTAGGTAGTAGTGATGGATGTGCACTAGTCATTAAAACTCAAAATTCTATTAAATACTTGGAAAATAACCAAAATTTCAAAGAATAAAACTTTTATTGCTATTCTTCATCCTGAAAGTTATTTGAAGGTCTTCAGTAATGGACTAAAAAGTTCATACTTTTAGAGCATGAGTAAGGGACCTCTTCTTTTACTATTTCAATAGGGGTTGGCAGTAACTTTTTAGCACAATAACTACCTGCAAATTTTATCAGAAGTCTGGGAATTTGCTTTGAAAAACCATATATATTTTATGCTTAAAACTTTCAGTATCTTAATTTTTACCTTCTCTTTATTGATATATTCAGATATTTTTGATTTTCCCAATTTTTGTATTTTCTTTCAGGATTTTTCAAAAAGTTCAAGTGAACCAAAGGTCCAGTTGCCATTTTACACTAAACCCGGAGATTGTCCTAGAAAAATTGAAGTAGAAAGGTTTGTTACATCTCAAAACACTGTGGAATTTGATAACTCTTCAGCTCTTTCTGGAATTCCAGAATTATGATTTTGACGCTAAAATTATGATTTGAAGTTATAATTAAGCTTTATGAATAAAACTAAGAGTTTGTTGTTATTCTATTCAATGAATATCAGCCATTTTGTTAATATAATGCATTCTCTGTTACATTGTGTATATTGAATTTTAAACAATTATGTATCTCTTTATAGGAGGAGAAGATTATATTCCACACTTGAATTGAAGAATCTCTTGAAAGATCAGGGAATCAAAACTGATCAGTTGATGCCAAAACAGACGAGTATGCCAGTCCAAATCAACATGGATCCAAATGATCCTGCCCCATTCCCTGCATATCTGCCTTTACATTTATTTGACAATGAGGAACATGACTGTCGTCTGCCTACAGAGTGGCTTAAGATGGGACAGGATAATGGAACCAGGAAACCAGTTCCTGCTCTTGCACTGTTACCCAGTAAAGATTCTGACAAAGAATGTAAATATTCATTAGATCTGTGTAAAAATATATGAATTAGTAGACATGTTTTTTTATTAGTTTTTGTGATAAAAATATTTGCCCAGCTTTGGTGACAAAAAACAAAAGAATTTTACATATAGTACTTATTATAAAATGATAAGATGTAAACATTAAATCAAGTATTTGTGTGCATTCATTCTGCTCACAATTTTCATTGTACTTTCTTTGGGAATTCTACAAAAGGATTTGCTAGTTTTAATAAATAAAAAGAAAGAGTTCATATTTTTACATCTTAACGTTGTTAGGTTTTTAAAATTTTATTTAGTAAATAGAAAAACATTTAGTTTGTTACAGTTTTCTGAATTTCATTGGTGTCTTTATTGGAATTAATTGAAAAGTAAAGAGGTAGAAAGGTCAGAATATCAGATCAGAATGCAAATTTAGACATTTGGTATTTATTTTAATTTACAGTGGATCCAACTGACCCAAAGATCAAATATGAATGGACAGATGTAGGTATCCTAGATTATGACCCTAAACAGCAGTTATTTTTTGTACAGAAGTGTAATTCTTCAGGCAGGATTGTAGACGAATCTGGTAAAGCTGTAGTAAATGGAGGAATTCAATCAGATGGTTAGTTATTGAGTTATATTAAGGCAAACATAATGGATCGTAGATAGCAAGATTATAATCTATTCAAACTTCAAATGATTTATATAATGATTTTTGAAATTCAAAATAAGATCATTTTCATTAATAGCATGTATTTTACCATTATAAAGATTAACATGTTTTTACTCAATGGAAAATACCAGTGTGTACATAAATTTCTTGGTTAGAAGGAATCACTAAATCCACGAAAAATTGGTACCTATAATTAATAGTACTTTCACATTAAGTCAGTTATCAATTTGTATTTATAGGTTCTAGAATGGACTTAAAGAACCAGTATTGGATACACAGAGTAAGGTTAATGTTAAAAGCAGAAGATCCCCGGATCTTTGCCCAGCGAGTAGCCGAGGCATTCAGATTACGTAAAGAAACAGAAGCACTTCTCAGATATAACCTATATGTTGACTGTATGCCTATGGATGGTGTTGGAGAATTAGATCAAGCTTCACTCAGACGAATGGTAGAGTGTGCTAAAAATAGTCCTGGGATAGGAAGAGACAAAAAGTAAGAGTTTTTTTAACAGTTTTTTAAAACGATGGTGAACATTAATGAGAAGTTAGTGGAGTGCTCTGACATTAATAACGTATCATAAAATGTAAACCTGTAAAAAGAAATTTCAATTAAGAAATTATTGCCATGTTTTATATAATATGTGCAAAAATTGAAAAAGACGGTCATTGCACTTATACAAACTAAATTTTAATTTAGGTAAGTAATGCTCAATTACATTATGGTGTTATACTTCGTTGATTTATCTTGCATTTTGAATGGTCTTCAGTTATAATTTTTTCTCTAATATTTTCGCACATGAGATTTTGCATTAGAAATTGAATGGAAAATCTTTGTTGTATTTAAAATTTTACTTTCAAGCCATGGAAAAAGTTATTTATGATAATGATAAATTGTTTCTAGAATGGCTATAGTGTTGTTGTAGTGCTGTCTTAATTACATTCACCTCTTATTTTCTATTACTCATAGTAAACTCTTAATGTTGCCATTGACTTAAAGTCATGAATTAACTCAAAATGATGTACTAAAAATTTTCATCTTTATAATTTTACAGTTTGGAAGATTATATTCAAGTTTTAGAGAAGGAAGTGAACATTGATTTTTGTTGGTCTATGAACAGAATTATATTTGACAAAACAGTAGATGAAGATCCTGTCACATTTGCCTTTGTCACCAAACCTGAAAAGAAAGAAGAAGTTGTACCTGTGAAAGGTAAAAAATTATCCTAGGTGTTGGAAATTTCTAGATTCTACCTCTCTCCCCACCCTCTTAAAAAAAAATAAATAAAAAAACATCTTCTATTCTTTGTTTGAATATGCAGGAGTTACAAAATTTTAAGAATTTCACATGGATTGTTCAATTTACAGTGTTCTTCCCAGTTTTTGATATAGCACTATGGGATTTGAACTGTTTCCCTAAACATGAAACTAATACAAGAAAATTTTTTCGACTTATGTTAATGTAACATCTTAAATTGAAATGTATTGTATGTGTGTTTTTGGGTGTGTGTGGGGGTGTTAATGCCACATTAAAAACTCTCATACATTAAATGGTGGTATACTGATCTTTATGCTACTACTCTATCAATGACCTTTGTTTTTATTCTATTCTGTACCTAAAATTCAAGTTGAACCTAAATGTAATCTCAATCAAACCTTGACTTAAAATAAAAGCTCCTTTCAAGTGGAAAGAATCACACCAGATAATCCATAATAACTTTTATTCTAGGTTGTGTCCTTGATGTACCAGAATACCCCTATGATCAGAACTATGACCAGTTTGCCTTCCATTCTCTTTTGACACGTAAAGAGAGTATTGAAGCTACTGGAAAAGTCAGAACAGAGTGTAACAAAGTCTGTGGAATGTCACTCTTTCACATCCCCACTACCAAACCAATGAGATTAGAAGAATTTGAACAGACGCAATCACAAGCTACCTCACAGGTGAGAATGTTATATTAATTCATTTGTTATTCTTCCTGAATATGTTTTGATGACAGGGTGGTCTAAGTTATTCATTTATAGTTATCAAATGCCTGTCATCTCTGAGGTTGTGAGTTCAAATCACACTCATGGTGAGCTGTATTCGACTCCCATCTTAATTTGCAAGGATTGCAAGTTCTCATACCTAAGGGATGGTTCTCTCTGGATACTCTACCAAAAAAAAAAACCACTGATTGACATGATATAGCCATGATTGCTGAAAGTGGTTTTTTCACACAAAAAAACAAAAACATTACTTGTACTATCAATTGGTTTTATGACAAGTCCTTTAAATCTCAAATAAATTTATAGTGCCATGTATTCTTATATTTCAGGTATCCCTCTTCCTCAAAGACAGCTGGATCACAGTATTGAGAACTCATATTCGTACTTCACTAAGAGATGTTGGTAAAGGATGGTTCAACATACATGAGACAAATTGGGAGGTGTACCAAATCTCTAAACTTAAAGCTTTTATGGAAATGGTTAAATTTATTATGCAGGTAAGATGATGCAATCTTTGCACCATATATCTATTAGACTTTTTGATAGACACAGTTGTAAAACTAAAGTGAATTGTAACTTGAAAGCTCTACAAAACCTATCCATATTATGATTTAAAGACTGCAATCAAAAGATAAAAGGAAGAATTTTTTAACGCAAAAAAGCTGTAATATAGGACTAATTTCAGTCCAAGGGCATTTTGAAATTGTCATATGCTGTGAATGATTTTCTATTGTTAATGACAATACGGGGACTTCTAGATATCAAAATTGGTTAAAGATGTTATGTTTGTGCTGTCTAAATTATGTTTATCCAAAACCGATTTTATTCATATTACTATTAAGTGGTTTATTTTTGAGAAGTTTAAATTGGGTTATTTCTACGCCAAACCTGTTGGTGAGGTACGATTCTTTTCTTCTACTTTTTCCAAGTAAGAAATAGAATTCATAAAATTTCATGTGAAAACTTTTCCCTTTTTGTTTGTCCCTCATTCTGATTTTCAAAGATCAAATTTATGTTAAATAGTATTTTTGGCAATTTTTACTTAACATGAAACTAGCAAAAATAAACCCCTTATGAAAGATTTCCCTCTTCAATAATTGAAAACATCATGCATTATAGGATTCCATGAGATATTTGATTCAAGAGTCACTACTAAGCTTCACACAGATGGTTATTGATGCTTGCCACTCAGCTCTCACTCTTGAGGAGGAATTTATTTGGGGAGGTGACTTCATCATGAGTCCTTTTAAGTAAGTAGAATTTGTGTAGTCATCATAATATATATAGATCAGAGGCCATTTATTTGTTATAGCGTAAATTGTTTGTGTTAACCCATTTATCTGAGAATTGGTCAATCCTACTTAATTTTATCAGAAGCTGTTTTAAAAGAAATTTGGTTAGAACAGTAGAACTATTTTCCTAATATTTATGTTTTGTTCTTGCAGACCAAAGAGAAATGCCTTGTTCCTTGTTGATCTGATGTTAGATAACCAGGGTGCCCACTATAGTACCAATCTGAACAGCTTCGAGAGCATGTTGGTTGGTCTGTTTGATAAAGGGATACAATCAACACAGCATATCCCTCAGTTGGAAAAGGTAACACATGGATTAAGTTCATTTGTAAAATAAAATATTGGTGCTGTTTGGTTATAACAAAATTAAAAAAAGAAATTTTTTGTAAGGTTAAAATATGTATCTTTCAGTCATGTATAAAGTCATTTAAAAAAGATCATTACAAATAATATCAGTTGGACTGTTTGATGAAGGGGTACAATCAACACAGCATATCCCTCAGTAGGAAAAGGTAACATGTGCATTAGTTAATTTGTAAAATAGAATATTGATGCTATTTGGCAATGACAAAAGAAAAGAAGATAAATCTTTTGAAAGGTCAAAATATGTATCCTTGAGTGACATATAAAGGCATTTAGCAAAGTTCATTAGAAGTTATATTAGTTGGACTGTTTGATAAAGGGATACAATTAACACAGCATATCCCTCAGTTGGAAAAGGGAACATGTGGATTAATGAAAAATAAGGATATAGGTATGATATCCAATGAGACAACTATCCACCAGGTTCCAAATGATGTGGGTGAAGCAGTTATAGGTCACTGTTCAACCTTCAACAATGAGCAAAACCCATACTTTATAGTCAGCTATAAAAGACCCTGACATATTTGAAACATGTTGTTGTTTGGCTATAAATAAATTTTAAAAGATATTTTGGAAAGTCAAAATAAGTATCTTTAAATGTTTTCAGTCATTTAGCAAAGATCCCTCTGTATGGAAAGTTTATTAGAAGAAATATCAGCCGGTCTGAAAATAAACTCATTTATTGACAATGTAGCATTTGTTTGATAGAATTTTTTCATTGTTTTGTAGTACATTCTTGAAGACATCACCTGGTCAGGAACACCACTTCTGGAATCTGTAGGTGAACATGAGCCATTTGTGGAAGAATTAAGAGACAATATTTGTAACTCAATAAGGAAGGCTCTGATTCCAATGAAAGCATATGCCAAAGAGTATGAGAAACATTTAGAGCTGATGAATACAGATATCAACAAATATGTCGAGTAAGAAATCTGCTTGATATAATTGCTTTGGATTACTTATTATTCATAGGGTACTAATTTTTGTGGGTAAAGGTTTATAATGAATTTAAATATTTATGAAAATATGAGTGTTTCTATAAGCTTTCATCCAAAAATGGTTTAATCCATTAAATCAAGTATCCATGAAAATCCAATTTTTTCTCAAACCACAAAACATTTGGTACCAACAACAATAAATTACTCAACAGTATTTAGAAATAAGTGCATGTTTTTGCAATTTTGGGACACTAAACGAAAAACAAGATGAACTACCACTAGAACAAATACAATAATGATTTTAAGAATAAAACTTTGCCTGCATTTTTAATTTAGAATTAAGAGATCAAAACATTGAAAGGTACATGTTACAGATGACAGCAACCTAGAAGAATTTTCATGACAACCATAATGCATTTATGAAAGTCTCCTCCTTAATGGTGAATATACAGGCTAAAACATCAGATTCAATGCAGCCTTTTTGATTAAACTGTGGAAAATCAAATCTTTGCTCAACCAGCTGTTCACATTTAGGTTCAAAAATATATAAATTGAAGTCTTAATTGACTGATCTACCAATAAAATTGAGAATGGAAACAGGGAATATGTCGAAGAGACAACAACCCGACCAAAGAGCAGAAAACAGCCCAAGGCCACCAATGGATCTTTAACACAGCGAGAAAATCCCTCACCTGCAGGCGGGCTTCAGCTGGCTCCTTAACAAAAATGTGTACTAGTTCAGGGAAAATGAAACTCTGAAATATATAAATGAACCAAAATTAATTTATATTGATTGATTGACAAACATTCAAGCATTTCAAATGATGAGTAGTAGTGAATGTTTTGTTGTATACAAATAAAAGTAGATGTGACAAAAATTAGACAGTAACCCAACAATACTAATTCAACAAAATTTATATTTGGTGGTCACTATATTGTTTTCAACAAGAACTTCACCATATGACAAGCTCTTAATTCAGAGAAGATGTGAATGAATTACTGATATGTAGAAGACCCAAGATATAAGTCAAATAAAAAAAAATTCAGTGGAGAAAATTTGACTCTGGGGTCAGTTTTCCATATGGGAAGATGACCCTGGGGTTACTTTTCAGGGAAGAAGGTCATAATATATAAGAAAGGGATAGTTATGTAGAATATTGCTGTTGTGCACTCTTACTTATTGAAATATACAGATATATGATTTATTACTTTACAGGGAATATGATGCTCAAGAACACACTGCACAGGAGGTCAAGGATGAAGTAGAACTACATTTGAAAGAAAGAGAAATTTTAGAAAATGCTTTACCCACTAATGTAGTCATTGGGCCATTCTGGGTCAATACTGACCAGGTCAAGCAGAAACTGTGTAAGAAGAGGAAAGAACTCAGTCTGGCTGTACTGGAACTACTGGCCAAGAAACTAAGGAAACAGGCTGATGATGTAGGAATTAACTTTTCATATTATTTTATATTTCTTATTTAATTGTTATGGGGATCTCAAGTTTTAGTGGTGTCCAGTGACTGTTAAGAGCTTTATTGATTTATGATTAAGGCCATGTCATTACTGATTGACTATATTGCAGAAGGTCAGATATACAGCAGATTTTCACTTTTGTACTAAGTATGATTCAAAGCTTAGTGTGAACTTAATTCTAGACATATTTAATTCTGACTTGACATAGCAGTTTGTATTTTGTACAGGAAAACTACATGCACAAATTAAAACTAGAAAAAATGAGCACTTTAAAGGAAAATGGATTTGAAAGCCACAACATTTTGATAAATTGCCAAATACTGTATCAGTTTAATGATTATACATGAATTTAATTGTTACACATGTGTTTAATGTTTATACAAGTGTTTAATGGTTATACATGTGTTTAAAAATTTTGTAAATGTTGTATCAGTTTAATGGTTATTCATGTGTTTAATGATTATACATGTGTTTAATGGTTTCACACATGTTTAATGGTTGTACATGCTTTAATGGTTATACATGTGTTTGATAATTTTGTAAGTGTTGTATCAGTTTAATGGTTATACATGTGTATTATAATTTTGTAGGCATGTGAATCGTTTAAAGATATAAGCAGGAAGTTGTATGACAAATGTAATTGTATTGAAGAACTGTCAGACATGAGAGAATGGATGAAAGGAATTCCAGAGAAAATCAAAGAACATCAAGTATGAATAGTTAGATAATGTGATCAAACATTTACATTTAAGGAATAATAGTACAGTCAGGGTTCTCACTAAGGCGAGTCCATGAGTCCTGGACTCATCAAAATCTGTCTGGACTCACCATTTTCAGAACTGGTGTCCACAGATGCATCAAGATTGAAATATTTTGTATAAAACTGAACACAGTTAAACACAAATATCATCATTTTATAGCAAAAGTTTAAAAGTGATCTGAATTTAATGTCATTTCATTGCTCTATTTGGAAATGGAGACTAAAATATTACATTATATTGCAATAAAATATTTTCTTCTTGCTGTTGGACTCATCATGGCTAAAAATGACAAGTCCCTGGATTCGCCTTCAGAAATCCTTAGCGAGAACCCTGAGTACTGTAGTTATTTCTATGATTCAAATTTGGATAAAATTACATCAAAATAGCATTTTTTAAGATAGGTATTGTTTAAATTTTTATGATATTGTAGTAATCGAACATTTGTTTTCAAAGCAATTCAAAATGGCAGGTCGTTCCTTAGTTTTTTATGGTAACTTTTAGCCAATGAAAATAATTGTTACATAAAAATTGCATTAGAGTAAAAAATCCACAAGAAAATAATCAAAATATACTGAATAAAAAAAGTTCAGCAACAAATATTTGAATATGAAAATTTTAAAATAAGAATTTACAAATATGAAGAAATACGAAAAAAATTTAATAATTTTGAATGTAGATGAAGAATCGCATTTTGTGTTACAATACTTGATTTATTGTTATGTTTATAAGTATAATTAATTTTTAGATTATCATAAAAATGTTTGTTGCTAAACTTTTTTACTCAGTATAGTAGAGATACAGGCAGTGATGACCCTTGATTGCAAAATGAAATATCTTAATTTTGAGAAAATAGAATTATTACCCTGTTCATTTCATATATTATGGAATATAAGGACATTGATGGTAATTTACACAATGTATGTCAGTGTTTGCATAGATTTCTATATTTTTAGAGTACAAAAAAAAATAATATTTATTGAAATTCCCTTTTAGAAAAATTGATAAAAGATGAATGGTTTTGCTGTAGGTAATATTGTAACACATGTTGTGATATCTTTTGAAAAAAAAAAAGACAAAAGTTTGAAAGATTATGAAGTTATAAAAGAAGTTTTGTTATTTTTAGGAACAAATTGACAAAGCTATGGAAGATTATGAATTGATAGAAGAATTTTACTACAATCTGTCACAAGATGATTTCAATGCAAAGTGAGTAAATGATTCCAGTACATGTGCATTGATCATGTAAGGAGTAAGATCAGGAAGGCTAATATTTGGCCAAACAAATTGGACTTGCTATTATAATTAATAACAAAAACTACTAGATGTAAAAACAAATAATGAAAATATTTCGGAAGTTTTTTGTGCAAATATTTTTGTAAAGTGCATGGTTTCTTTTAAATATTATTAATTTATTTATTATTATTATTTTCAAATATTAAGAATTATTTCAAATATTTAGATGGACTGCTATTGCATGGCCACATAAGATAGAGAGACAAATGGAGGCAACTTATACACAGTTAGAGGAGGATGAAGAGAGGTTCCGTAAACTACAGACATCTGACCAGGCTAACTTCAACGACCGTTTAGACACATTACAAGTAAGTGTCCATATCTATTTTTGTTAAATGTTTAGCCAAATTAAAATAAATGATTTGTTAATACATAAAGCACAATGTTAAAATAAAATAATGATTTTATGTAAGGTAAACAAAATTTAATTGTTTTGGTACATTTTTAGATGGTAGTAGCTGGTATGGCTGCCCATACAGACATCAGCAGAGCACAAGAAATAGCAAACGAGGTCAGAAGAATCAACAAACAACTGAAGGAGGCACAAGGTTTGGCCCAGACATACAACAACAGAGAAAGGCTGTTTGGTCAGCCAGTAACAAATGTAAGTGGGGCAACAGTAAAGTAATATTGTCATTTGTTTACTGGTATTCTGTTTTCTGGTATTTTATGTACAATAGAGTAAAGGTTGTCAGTCACTGCTCAGTGAAGAATAATAGACAAAGGTTATTTGCTAGATGTATAATATGAGCATTTGTTGAACCACATATAAATGCTGATTGATTGTATTCACATTTCTTTTTTTTACTACCGATGCCAGTTAAAATTTTAAAAAGGGCCCATTTTCAATATTATATATGTCAACATATATAAACCAATGATTGGTGTTTTTCAAACTCTGTGAATAACGACAATGTCTTTGAAAAACTCTGAATAACAATAATGTCTTTGATAAACACTCTGAATAACAACAATATCTTTGATAAACACTAAATAACAACAATGTCTTTGATAAACACTAAATAACAACAATGTCTTTGAAAAACACTCTAAATAACAACAATGTCTTTGAATACTCATTCAAATCTAGATCTTTTTTCCTTGTCAGCTTTTATAAAGGCAAAGTACTTACTCTAAATAGTTAAACCCATTTCTTCCCTTTTCCCTTACTTTATAAATAGTTAAACCCATTTCTTCCCTTCTCCCTTACTTTATAAATAGTTAAACCCATTTCTTCCTTCTCCCTTACCTTATAAATAGTTAAACCCATTTCTTCCTTTTTCCCTTACTTTATAAATAGTTAAACCCATTTCTTCCCTTCTCCCTTACTTTATAAATAGTTAAACTCATTTCTTCCCTTCTCCCTTACTTTATAAATAGTTAAACCCATTTCTTCCTTTTCCTTACCTTATAAATAGTTAAACTCATTTCTTCCCTTTTCCCTTACTTTATAAATAGTTAAACTCATTTCTTCCTTTTTCCTTACTTTATAAATAGTTAAACTCATTTCTTCCTTTTCCTTACCTTATAAATAGTTAAACCCATTTCTTCCTTTTCCTTACTTTATAAATAGTTAAACCCATTTCTTCCTTTTTCCTTACTTTATAAATAGTTAAACCCATTTCTTCCTTTTCCCTTACTTTATAAATAGTTAAACCTATTTCTTCCTTTTCCCTTACTTTATAAATAGTTAAACCCATTTCTTCCTTTTCCCTTACTTTATAAATAGTTAAACCCATTTCTTCCCTTTTCCCTTACTTTATAAATAGTTAAACCTATTTCTTCCTTTTCCCTTACTTTATAAATAGTTAAACCCATTTCTTCCCTTTTCCCTTACTTTATAAATAGTTAAACCCATTTCTTCCTTTTTCCCTTACTTTATAAATAGTTAAACCCATTTCTTCCTTTTTCCCTTACTTTATAAATAGTTAAACCTATTTCTTCCCTTTTCCCTTACTTTATAAATAGTTAAACCCATTTCTTCCCTTTTCCTTACTTTATAAATAGTTAAACCCATTTCTTCCTTTTCCCTTACTTTATAAATAGTTAAACCCATTTCTTCCTTTTTCCTTACTTTATAAATAGTTAAACCCATTTCTTCCCTTTTCCTTACTTTATAAATAGTTAAACCCATTTCTTCCTTACTTTATAAATAGTTAAACCCATTTCTTCCCTTTTCCCTTACTTTATAAATAGTTAAACCCATTTCTTCCCTTTTCCCTTACTTTATAAATAGTTAAACCCATTTCTTCCTTTTTCCCTTACTTTATAAATAGTTAAACCCATTTCTTCCCTTTTCCCTTACTTTATAAATAGTTAAACCCATTTCTTCCTTTTCCTTACCTTATAAATAGTTAAACCCATTTCTTCCTTTTCCTTACTTTATAAATAGTTAAACCCATTTCTTCCTTTTCCCTTACCTTATAAATAGTTAAACCCATTTCTTCCTTTTCCTTACCTTATAAATAGTTAAACCTATTTCTTCCTTTTCCTTACTTTATAAATAGTTAAACCCATTTCTTCCTTTTCCTTACTTTATAAATAGTTAAACCCATTTCTTCCCTTCTCCTTACTTTATAAATAGTTAAACCCATTTCTTCCTTTTCCCTTACTTTATAAATAGTTAAACCCATTTCTTCCCTTTTCCCTTACTTTATAAATAGTTAAACCCATTTCTTCTTTTTCCTTACTTTATAAATAGTTAAACCCATTTCTTCCTTTTTCCTTACTTTATAAATAGTTAAACCCATTTCTTCCTTTTTCCTTACTTTATAAATAGTTAAACCCATTTCTTCCCTTCTCCTTACTTTATAAATAGTTAAACCCATTTCTTCCTTTTTCCCTTACTTTATAAATAGTTAAACCCATTTCTTCCTTTTTCCTTACTTTATAAATAGTTAAACCCATTTCTTCCTTTTCCCTTACCTTATAAATAGTTAAACCCATTTCTTCCTTTTCCCTTACTTTATAAATAGTTAAACCCATTTCTTCCTTCTCCCTTACTTTATAAATAGTTAAACCCATTTCTTCCTTTTTCCTTACTTTATAAATAGTTAAACCCATTTCTTCCTTTTTCCTTACTTTATAAATAGTTAAACCCATTTCTTCCTTTTTCCTTACTTTATAAATAGTTAAACCCATTTCTTCCCTTCTCCCTTACTTTATAAATAGTTAAACCCATTTCTTCCTTTTTCCTTACTTTATAAATAGTTAAACCCATTTCTTCCCTTCTCCTTACTTTATAAATAGTTAAACCCATTTCTTCCTTTTCCCTTACTTTATAAATAGTTAAACCCATTTCTTCCTTTTTCCTTACTTTATAAATAGTTAAACCTATTTCTTCCCTTCTCCCTTACTTTATAAATAGTTAAACCCATTTCTTCCTTTTTCCTTACCTTATAAATAGTTAAACCCATTTCTTCCTTTTCCCTTACTTTATAAATAGTTAAACCCATTTCTTCCTTTTTCCTTACTTTATAAATAGTTAAACCCATTTCTTCCTTTTCCCTTACTTTATAAATAGTTAAACCCATTTCTTCCCTTCTCCTTACTTTATAAATAGTTAAACCCATTTCTTCCCTTTTCCTTACCTTATAAATAGTTAAACCCATTTCTTCCCTTCTCCTTACCTTATAAATAGTTAAACCCATTTCTTCCTTCTCCTTACTTTATAAATAGTTAAACCCATTTCTTCCCTTCTCCCTTACCTTATAAATAGTTAAACCCATTTCTTCCCTTCTCCTTACCTTATAAATAGTTAAACCCATTTCTTCCTTCTCCTTACTTTATAAATAGTTAAACCCATTTCTTCCCTTCTCCTTACCTTATAAATAGTTAAACCCATTTCTTCCCTTCTCCTTACCTTATAAATAGTTAAACTCATTTCTTCCCTTCTCCTTACCTTATAAATAGTTAAACCCATTTCTTCCTTTTCCCTTACTTTATAAATAGTTAAACCCATTTCTTCCTTTTCCCTTACCTTATAAATAGTTAAACCCATTTCTTCCTTCTCCCTTACCTTATAAATAGTTAAACTCATTTCTTCCTTCTCCTTACCTTATAAATAGTTAAACCCATTTCTTCCTTCCTTTTCCTTACTTTATAAATAGTTAAACCCATTTCTTCCTTTTTCCTTACTTTATAAATAGTTAAACCCATTTCTTCCCTTTTCCTTACTTTATAAATAGTTAAACCCATTTCTTCCTTTTCCTTACTTTATAAATAGTTAAACCCATTTCTTCCTTTTCCTTACTTTATAAATAGTTAAACCCATTTCTTCCCTTTTCCCTTACTTTATAAATAGTTAAACCCATTTCTTCCTTTTCCTTACTTTATAAATAGTTAAACCCATTTCTTCCTTTTTCCTTACTTTATAAATAGTTAAACCCATTTCTTCTTTTTCCTTACTTTATAAATAGTTAAACCCATTTCTTCCTTTTTCCCTTACTTTATAAATAGTTAAACCCATTTCTTCCTTTTTCCTTACTTTATAAATAGTTAAACCCATCCTTACTTTATAAATAGTTAAACCCATTTCTTCCTTTTCCTTACTTTATAAATAGTTAAACCCATTTCTTCCCTTTTCCCTTACTTTATAAATAGTTAAACCCATTTCTTCCCTTCTCCTTACTTTATAAATAGTTAAACCCATTTCTTCCTTTTTCCTTACTTTATAAATAGTTAAACCCATTTCTTCCCTTTTCCTTACTTTATAAATAGTTAAACCCATTTCTTCCCTTTTCCTTACTTTATAAATAGTTAAACCCATTTCTTCCCTTTTCCTTACTTTATAAATAGTTAAACCCATTTCTTCCTTTTTCCTTACTTTATAAATAGTTAAACCCATTTCTTCCTTTTCCCTTACTTTATAAATAGTTAAACCCATTTCTTCCTTTTCCTTACTTTATAAATAGTTAAACCCATTTCTTCCTTTTCCTTACTTTATAAATAGTTAAACCCATTTCTTCCTTTTCCTTACTTTATAAATAGTTAAACCCATTTCTTCCTTTTCCTTACTTTATAAATAGTTAAACCCATTTCTTCCTTTTCCCTTACTTTATAAATAGTTAAACCCATTTCTTCCTTTTCCCTTACTTTATAAATAGTTAAACCCATTTCTTCCTTTTCCCTTACTTTATAAATAGTTAAACCCATTTCTTCCTTTTTCCTTACTTTATAAATAGTTAAACCCATTTCTTCCTTTTTCCTTACTTTATAAATAGTTAAACCCATTTCTTCCCTTTTCCTTACTTTATAAATAGTTAAACCCATTTCTTCCCTTTTCCTTACTTTATAAATAGTTAAACCCATTTCTTCCTTTTCCTTACTTTATAAATAGTTAAACCCATTTCTTCCTTTTCCCTTACTTTATAAATAGTTAAACCCATTTCTTCCTTTTCCCTTACTTTATAAATAGTTAAACCCATTTCTTCCTTTTCCCTTACTTTATAAATAGTTAAACCCATTTCTTCCTTTTCCCTTACTTTATAAATAGTTAAACCCATTTCTTCCTTTTTCCTTACTTTATAAATAGTTAAACCCATTTCTTCCTTTTTCCTTACTTTATAAATAGTTAAACCCATTTCTTCCTTTTTCCTTACTTTATAAATAGTTAAACCCATTTCTTCCTTTTCCTTACTTTATAAATAGTTAAACCCATTTCTTCCTTTTCCTTACTTTATAAATAGTTAAACCCATTTCTTCCTTTTCCCTTACTTTATAAATAGTTAAACCCATTTCTTCCTTTTCCCTTACTTTATAAATAGTTAAACCCATTTCTTCCTTTTCCTTACTTTATAAATAGTTAAACCCATTTCTTCCTTTTCCTTACTTTATAAATAGTTAAACCCATTTCTTCCTTTTCCCTTACTTTATAAATAGTTAAACCCATTTCTTCCTTTTCCTTACTTTATAAATAGTTAAACCCATTTCTTCCTTTTCCCTTACTTTATAAATAGTTAAACCCATTTCTTCCTTTTTCCTTACTTTATAAATAGTTAAACCCATTTCTTCCCTTTTCCTTACTTTATAAATAGTTAAACCCATTTCTTCCTTTTTCCTTACTTTATAAATAGTTAAACCCATTTCTTCCTTTTCCCTTACTTTATAAATAGTTAAACCCATTTCTTCCTTTTCCCTTACTTTATAAATAGTTAAACCCATTTCTTCCTTTTCCCTTACTTTATAAATAGTTAAACCCATTTCTTCCTTTTTCCTTACTTTATAAATAGTTAAACCCATTTCTTCCCTTTTCCTTACTTTATAAATAGTTAAACCCATTTCTTCCCTTTTCCTTACTTTATAAATAGTTAAACCCATTTCTTCCTTTTCCTTACTTTATAAATAGTTAAACCCATTTCTTCCTTTTTCCTTACTTTATAAATAGTTAAACCCATTTCTTCCTTTTCCCTTACTTTATAAATAGTTAAACCCATTTCTTCCTTTTCCCTTACTTTATAAATAGTTAAACCCATTTCTTCCTTTTTCCCTTACTTTATAAATAGTTAAACCCATTTCTTCCTTTTTCCTTACTTTATAAATAGTTAAACCCATTTCTTCCTTTTCCTTACTTTATAAATAGTTAAACCCATTTCTTCCTTTTCCCTTACTTTATAAATAGTTAAACCCATTTCTTCCTTTTTCCTTACTTTATAAATAGTTAAACCCATTTCTTCCTTTTCCCTTACTTTATAAATAGTTAAACCCATTTCTTCCTTTTCCTTACTTTATAAATAGTTAAACCCATTTCTTCCTTTTCCCTTACTTTATAAATAGTTAAACCCATTTCTTCCTTTTCCTTACTTTATAAATAGTTAAACCCATTTCTTCCTTTTTCCTTACTTTATAAATAGTTAAACCCATTTCTTCCTTTTCCTTACTTTATAAATAGTTAAACCCATTTCTTCCTTTTTCCTTACTTTATAAATAGTTAAACCCATTTCTTCCTTTTTCCTTACTTTATAAATAGTTAAACCCATTTCTTCCTTTTTCCTTACTTTATAAATAGTTAAACCCATTTCTTCCTTTTTCCTTACTTTATAAATAGTTAAACCCATTTCTTCCTTTTCCTTACTTTATAAATAGTTAAACCCATTTCTTCCTTTTCCCTTACTTTATAAATAGTTAAACCCATTTCTTCCTTTTTCCTTACTTTATAAATAGTTAAACCCATTTCTTCCTTCCTTTTCCCTTACTTTATAAATAGTTAAACCCATTTCTTCCTTTTCCCTTACTTTATAAATAGTTAAACCCATTTCTTCCTTTTCCTTACTTTATAAATAGTTAAACCCATTTCTTCCTTTTTCCTTACTTTATAAATAGTTAAACCCATTTCTTCCTTTTCCCTTACTTTATAAATAGTTAAACCCATTTCTTCCCTTTTCCCTTACTTTATAAATAGTTAAACCCATTTCTTCCTTTTTCCTTACTTTATAAATAGTTAAACCCATTTCTTCCCTTTTCCTTACTTTATAAATAGTTAAACCCATTTCTTCCTTTTTCCCTTACTTTATAAATAGTTAAACCCATTTCTTCCTTTTTCCCTTACTTTATAAATAGTTAAACCCATTTCTTCCTTTTCCCTTACTTTATAAATAGTTAAACCCATTTCTTCCTTTTCCTTACTTTATAAATAGTTAAACCCATTTCTTCCTTTTCCTTACTTTATAAATAGTTAAACCCATTTCTTCCTTTTTCCTTACTTTATAAATAGTTAAACCCATTTCTTCCTTTTTCCTTACTTTATAAATAGTTAAACCCATTTCTTCCTTTTCCCTTACTTTATAAATAGTTAAACCCATTTCTTCCTTTTTCCTTACTTTATAAATAGTTAAACCCATTTCTTCCTTTTTCCTTACTTTATAAATAGTTAAACCCATTTCTTCCTTTTTCCTTACTTTATAAATAGTTAAACCCATTTCTTCCTTTTTCCCTTACTTTATAAATAGTTAAACCCATTTCTTCCTTTTTCCTTACTTTATAAATAGTTAAACCCATTTCTTCCTTTTCCCTTACTTTATAAATAGTTAAACCCATTTCTTCCCTTTTCCTTACTTTATAAATAGTTAAACCCATTTCTTCCTTTTTCCTTACTTTATAAATAGTTAAACCCATTTCTTCCTTTTTCCTTACTTTATAAATAGTTAAACCCATTTCTTCCCTTTTCCTTACTTTATAAATAGTTAAACCCATTTCTTCCTTTTCCTTACTTTATAAATAGTTAAACCCATTTCTTCCTTTTCCCTTACTTTATAAATAGTTAAACCCATTTCTTCCCTTTTCCTTACTTTATAAATAGTTAAACCCATTTCTTCCCTTTTCCCTTACTTTATAAATAGTTAAACCCATTTCTTCCTTTTTCCTTACTTTATAAATAGTTAAACCCATTTCTTCCTTTTTCCTTACTTTATAAATAGTTAAACCCATTTCTTCCCTTTTCCCTTACTTTATAAATAGTTAAACCCATTTCTTCCTTTTCCTTACTTTATAAATAGTTAAACCCATTTCTTCCTTTTTCCTTACTTTATAAATAGTTAAACCCATTTCTTCCTTTTTCCCTTACTTTATAAATAGTTAAACCCATTTCTTCCTTTTCCCTTACTTTATAAATAGTTAAACCCATTTCTTCCCTTTTCCTTACTTTATAAATAGTTAAACCCATTTCTTCCTTTTCCCTTACTTTATAAATAGTTAAACCCATTTCTTCCTTTTTCCTTACTTTATAAATAGTTAAACCCATTTCTTCCTTTTCCCTTACTTTATAAATAGTTAAACCCATTTCTTCCTTTTCCCTTACTTTATAAATAGTTAAACCCATTTCTTCCTTTTCCCTTACTTTATAAATAGTTAAACCCATTTCTTCCTTTTCCCTTACTTTATAAATAGTTAAACCCATTTCTTCCCTTTTCCTTACTTTATAAATAGTTAAACCCATTTCTTCCTTTTCCTTACTTTATAAATAGTTAAACCCATTTCTTCCTTTTTCCTTACTTTATAAATAGTTAAACCCATTTCTTCCTTTTCCTTACTTTATAAATAGTTAAACCCATTTCTTCCTTTTCCCTTACTTTATAAATAGTTAAACCCATTTCTTCCTTTTCCCTTACTTTATAAATAGTTAAACCCATTTCTTCCTTTTCCCTTACTTTATAAATAGTTAAACCCATTTCTTCCTTTTTCCTTACTTTATAAATAGTTAAACCCATTTCTTCCTTTTTCCTTACTTTATAAATAGTTAAACCCATTTCTTCCTTTTCCCTTACTTTATAAATAGTTAAACCCATTTCTTCCCTTTTCCCTTACTTTATAAATAGTTAAACCCATTTCTTCCTTTTTCCCTTACTTTATAAATAGTTAAACCCATTTCTTCCTTTTCCCTTACTTTATAAATAGTTAAACCCATTTCTTCCTTTTTCCCTTACTTTATAAATAGTTAAACCCATTTCTTCCTTTTCCCTTACTTTATAAATAGTTAAACCCATTTCTTCCTTTTTCCTTACTTTATAAATAGTTAAACCCATTTCTTCCTTTTTCCTTACTTTATAAATAGTTAAACCCATTTCTTCCTTTTCCTTACTTTATAAATAGTTAAACCCATTTCTTCCTTTTCCTTACTTTATAAATAGTTAAACCCATTTCTTCCTTTTTCCTTACTTTATAAATAGTTAAACCCATTTCTTCCTTTTTCCCTTACTTTATAAATAGTTAAACCCATTTCTTCCTTTTCCCTTACTTTATAAATAGTTAAACCCATTTCTTCCTTTTCCCTTACCTTATAAATAGTTAAACCCATTTCTTCCTTTTTCCTTACTTTATAAATAGTTAAACCCATTTCTTCCTTTTTCCTTACTTTATAAATAGTTAAACCCATTTCTTCCTTTTTCCTTACTTTATAAATAGTTAAACCCATTTCTTCCTTTTTCCTTACTTTATAAATAGTTAAACCCATTTCTTCCTTTTTCCCTTACTTTATAAATAGTTAAACCCATTTCTTCCTTTTCCCTTACTTTATAAATAGTTAAACCCATTTCTTCCTTTTTCCTTACTTTATAAATAGTTAAACCCATTTCTTCCTTTTCCCTTACTTTATAAATAGTTAAACCCATTTCTTCCTTTTCCCTTACTTTATAAATAGTTAAACCCATTTCTTCCTTTTTCCTTACTTTATAAATAGTTAAACCCATTTCTTCCTTTTTCCTTACTTTATAAATAGTTAAACCCATTTCTTCCCTTTTCCCTTACTTTATAAATAGTTAAACCCATTTCTTCCTTTTTCCTTACTTTATAAATAGTTAAACCCATTTCTTCCTTTTTCCTTACTTTATAAATAGTTAAACCCATTTCTTCCTTTTTCCTTACTTTATAAATAGTTAAACCCATTTCTTCCTTTTTCCTTACTTTATAAATAGTTAAACCCATTTCTTCCTTTTCCTTACTTTATAAATAGTTAAACCCATTTCTTCCTTTTTCCTTACTTTATAAATAGTTAAACCCATTTCTTCCTTTTTCCTTACTTTATAAATAGTTAAACCCATTTCTTCCTTTTTCCTTACTTTATAAATAGTTAAACCCATTTCTTCCCTTCTCCTTACCTTATAAATAGTTAAACCCATTTCTTCCCTTCTCCCTTACCTTATAAATAGTTAAACCCATTTCTTATAAATAGTTAAACCCATTTCTTCCTTTTCCTTACTTTATAAATAGTTAAACCCATTTCTTCCCTTCTCCCTTACTTTATAAATAGTTAAACCTATTTCTTCCTTTTCCCTTACTTTATAAATAGTTAAACCCATTTCTTCCTTTTCCCTTACTTTATAAATAGTTAAACCCATTTCTTCCCTTTTCCTTACTTTATAAATAGTTAAACCCATTTCTTCCTTCTCCTTACTTTATAAATAGTTAAACCCATTTCTTCCTTTTTCCTTACTTTATAAATAGTTAAACCCATTTCTTCCTTTTTCCTTACTTTATAAATAGTTAAACCCATTTCTTCCTTTTTCCTTACTTTATAAATAGTTAAACCCATTTCTTCCCTTCTCCTTACCTTATAAATAGTTAAACCCATTTCTTCCCTTCTCCCTTACTTTATAAATAGTTAAACTCATTTCTTCCTTTTCTCTTACCTTATAAATAGTTAAACTCATTTCTTCCTTTTCCTTACTTTATAAATAGTTAAACTCATTTCTTCCTTTTCTCTTACCTTATAAATAGTTAAACTCATTTCTTCCTTTTCTCTTACCTTATAAATAGTTAAACCCATTTCTTCCTTTTCCTTACTTTATAAATAGTTAAACCCATTTCTTCCCTTCTCCTTACCTTATAAATAGTTAAACCCATTTCTTCCTTTTCCTTACTTTATAAATAGTTAAACCCATTTCTTCCTTTTTCCTTACTTTATAAATAGTTAAACCCATTTCTTCCTTTTCCCTTACTTTATAAATAGTTAAACCCATTTCTTCCTTTTTCCCTTACTTTATAAATAGTTAAACCCATTTCTTCCTTTTTCCTTACTTTATAAATAGTTAAACCCATTTCTTCCTTTTCCTTACTTTATAAATAGTTAAACCCATTTCTTCCTTTTTCCTTACTTTATAAATAGTTAAACCCATTTCTTCCTTTTTCCCTTACTTTATAAATAGTTAAACCCATTTCTTCCTTTTTCCTTACTTTATAAATAGTTAAACCCATTTCTTCCTTTTCCCTTACTTTATAAATAGTTAAACCCATTTCTTCCTTTTTCCTTACTTTATAAATAGTTAAACCCATTTCTTCCTTTTCCCTTACTTTATAAATAGTTAAACCCATTTCTTCCTTTTCCCTTACCTTATAAATAGTTAAACCCATTTCTTCCTTTTTCCTTACTTTATAAATAGTTAAACCCATTTCTTCCTTTTTCCTTACTTTATAAATAGTTAAACCCATTTCTTCCCTTTTCCTTACTTTATAAATAGTTAAACCCATTTCTTCCTTCTCCTTACTTTATAAATAGTTAAACCCATTTCTTCCTTTTTCCTTACTTTATAAATAGTTAAACCCATTTCTTCCCTTCTCCTTACTTTATAAATAGTTAAACCCATTTCTTCCTTTTCCCTTACTTTATAAATAGTTAAACCCATTTCTTCCTTTTCCTTACTTTATAAATAGTTAAACCCATTTCTTCCTTTTTCCTTACTTTATAAATAGTTAAACCCATTTCTTCCTTCTCCTTACTTTATAAATAGTTAAACCCATTTCTTCCTTTTCCCTTACTTTATAAATAGTTAAACCCATTTCTTCCTTTTCCTTACCTTATAAATAGTTAAACCCATTTCTTCCTTTTTCCTTACTTTATAAATAGTTAAACCCATTTCTTCCTTTTCCTTACCTTATAAATAGTTAAACCCATTTCTTCCCTTCTCCCTTACTTTATAAATAGTTAAACCCATTTCTTCCCTTTTCCCTTACTTTATAAATAGTTAAACCCATTTCTTCCTTTTCCCTTACTTTATAAATAGTTAAACCCATTTCTTCCCTTCTCCTTACCTTATAAATAGTTAAACCCATTTCTTCCCTTTTCCTTACTTTATAAATAGTTAAACCCATTTCTTCCTTTTCCCTTACTTTATAAATAGTTAAACCCATTTCTTCCTTTTTCCTTACTTTATAAATAGTTAAACCCATTTCTTCCTTTTTCCTTACTTTATAAATAGTTAAACCCATTTCTTCCTTTTCCTTACTTTATAAATAGTTAAACCCATTTCTTCCTTTTTCCTTACTTTATAAATAGTTAAACCCATTTCTTCCTTCTCCCTTACCTTATAAATAGTTAAACCCATTTCTTCCTTTTCCCTTACTTTATAAATAGTTAAACCCATTTCTTCCCTTTTCCCTTACTTTATAAATAGTTAAACTCATTTCTTCCTTTTTCCTTACTTTATAAATAGTTAAACTCATTTCTTCCCTTCTCCCTTACCTTATAAATAGTTAAACTCATTTCTTCCCTTTTCCTTACTTTATAAATAGTTAAACTCATTTCTTCCTTTTTCCCTTACCTTATAAATAGTTAAACTCATTTCTTCCCTTCTCCTTACTTTATAAATAGTTAAACCCATTTCTTCCCTTTTCCTTACTTTATAAATAGTTAAACCCATTTCTTCCCTTCTCCTTACCTTATAAATAGTTAAACCCATTTCTTCCTTTTTCCTTACTTTATAAATAGTTAAACCCATTTCTTCCTTTTCCCTTACTTTATAAATAGTTAAACCCATTTCTTCCTTTTTCCCTTACTTTATAAATAGTTAAACCCATTTCTTCCTTTTCCTTACTTTATAAATAGTTAAACCCATTTCTTCCTTTTTCCTTACTTTATAAATAGTTAAACCCATTTCTTCCTTTTTCCTTACTTTATAAATAGTTAAACCCATTTCTTCCCTTTTCCCTTACTTTATAAATAGTTAAACCCATTTCTTCCTTTTTCCTTACTTTATAAATAGTTAAACCCATTTCTTCCCTTTTCCTTACTTTATAAATAGTTAAACCCATTTCTTCCTTTTCCCTTACTTTATAAATAGTTAAACCCATTTCTTCCTTTTTCCTTACTTTATAAATAGTTAAACCCATTTCTTCCTTTTCCTTACTTTATAAATAGTTAAACCCATTTCTTCCTTCTCCTTACTTTATAAATAGTTAAACCCATTTCTTCCCTTTTCCTTACCTTATAAATAGTTAAACCCATTTCTTCCTTTTCCTTACTTTATAAATAGTTAAACCCATTTCTTCCTTTTCTCTTACCTTATAAATAGTTAAACCCATTTCTTCCTTTTTCCTTACTTTATAAATAGTTAAACCCATTTCTTCCTTTTCCCTTACTTTATAAATAGTTAAACCCATTTCTTCCTTTTTCCCTTACTTTATAAATAGTTAAACCCATTTCTTCCCTTTTCCCTTACTTTATAAATAGTTAAACCTATTTCTTCCTTTTCCCTTACCTTATAAATAGTTAAACCCATTTCTTCCTTTTCCTTACTTTATAAATAGTTAAACCCATTTCTTCCTTTTTCCTTACTTTATAAATAGTTAAACCCATTTCTTCCTTTTTCCTTACTTTATAAATAGTTAAACCCATTTCTTCCTTTTCCTTACTTTATAAATAGTTAAACCCATTTCTTCCCTTTTCCTTACTTTATAAATAGTTAAACCCATTTCTTCCTTTTCCTTACCTTATAAATAGTTAAACCCATTTCTTCCTTTTTCCCTTACTTTATAAATAGTTAAACCCATTTCTTCCTTTTTCCTTACTTTATAAATAGTTAAACCCATTTCTTCCTTTTTCCTTACTTTATAAATAGTTAAACCCATTTCTTCCTTTTTCCTTACTTTATAAATAGTTAAACCCATTTCTTCCTTTTTCCTTACTTTATAAATAGTTAAACCCATTTCTTCCTTTTCCTTACTTTATAAATAGTTAAACCCATTTCTTCCTTTTTCCTTACTTTATAAATAGTTAAACCCATTTCTTCCTTTTTCCTTACTTTATAAATAGTTAAACCCATTTCTTCCCTTTTCTCTTACCTTATAAATAGTTAAACCCATTTCTTCCTTTTCTCTTACTTTATAAATAGTTAAACCCATTTCTTCCCTTTTCCCTTATTTTAAAAAGATTTTATTCTATGGACTCCCTGCATATATTGTGCCTTTGATATAACAAATTTTCCTTCCTAATCTAACCGTGTGGGAAGTTTTGTCTTTTTCAGATTTTTCCTCACCACATCCTTAATATGTTTCCCTGATTTATTTCTGCTGTAAAAACAAACCAGGAAAGACTAGCGCTATAGTTTAGTGCATATGATTATTGTGCTGTGAGAATGATAAAATAAAATGTTTCTGTATTTGACCATAATCTTAATATATCATGTTGTTTAGTTACTGAGCTTTCAAGTTAATTCAGCGATTTATAAAAGTGAAAATTTCTTATTTTTTTATAAAAAAAATATTTTAAGTGCTTGACTGTAATTTTAATTTTCATTTTATTGATGAAGAAAATAGAATTATTGAAAGAGTTCTCCCTTCTATTGAGATTTTTTAGATATTTTTTTTCAAACGTTAAAACTACATCAAAGAAATTTAGAAGACAAAAAAATTGAAAATGATACTTGTTCTATGTTTATAACATCAACAACAAGATTTACAAAAGGTTAAGTCTAATCCCGAAGGCATTCAGTCATATTTACAGCACAACAATTTTTCCTTTAGCTTTTACCTGTTTATGAACACAGCTTTCCATATCAGATTTATTTCTTAGCTTTTTCTCAATACTCTTATCAATAGCTTTCTTTACTCATAATGCACTCGTTTTCCTGTTAATTTATATATTCTTAACTACAACAGTTATCTTTCAAACTTATTTAGATAGTATAGCTTTTCTGTAACAAGTAAAAATACATGTAGTTTTTCCTTGACCTTTTAGTCCTAGACGATGGGTAAGATAAGAGACAGCTACACAACACAAAAATGAAATCAAGAGATATTATTATGAAAGTTCATTTAATTATAGATACCTTGTATCTTTAGAGGGAGGGGGAAAATATCTTTTGTAATGAACCATTTTAAACATCCATTACTTTACTATTCTTATTCAGTTTAATTACTAGAGAAATAGGACCTGACAATCTTCCAAATTTGAAAATCAGGATTCTTTTATCTTGCAAGAAAATCTCTGACCTTGAAATTCAACTTGGCTCAATGTGGAAAGTTGAATTTCTTTCACTCGAGGAAAAATTGAAGATTTTTAATATGGACTTTTTTGAGGACCAATATTTCTCTAAGTAAATGAAACAATAGGCTTCTTTCACTTAATACAGTGTTGTATTTTAAATAGATGTGTTATATTTTTGTTTTAGTTGTATACAAATAGCTTTTTATTTTATTTATGACAACAATTTTTAAAATTTTGCGGTCGTATATTGGTATGACGTCGTCGTCGTCCGAAGACACATTGGTTTTCGCACTCTAACTTTAGTTTAATTGAATGGATCTCCATGAAATTTTACCATAAGGTTCAATACCACAAAAGGAAGGATGGGATTGATTTTGCGGGTTATAGTACCAACAGTTAAGGAATAAGGGGCCAAAAATAAGCATTTTTGTAACTTCCAGACATAACTTGTGTGTTAGTGTATAGATCTCTCTGACATTGTACCACAAGGTTCCATATCACAAAGGGAATGCTGGGATTGATTTTTGGGGTAGTTGCCTCCAAATTTTAGGAATTAGGGGCCAAGAAAGGGGCAAAAAACAAGCATTTTTCTAGTTTCATGACAATAACTTGTGTGTAAGTGTATGGATCTTTCTGAAATTGTACTACAAGGTTCCATATCACAAAGGGAAAGCTGGAATTGAGTTTGGGGGTAATTGGCCAAAACGTTTAGGAATAAGGGGCCAAAAATAAGCATTTTTCTAGTTTCCAGACAATAACTTGTGTTCAAGTGTATGTATCTCTATGAAATTGTACTGCAAGGTACCATACCACAAAGGGAAGGCTGGGATTGAGTTTGGGGGGTGATGAATCATAAGGGGGTTCAAAAAATTTGAGGGGGATTTGTTTTTCATTTTTTTTCTTTAAAATTTTCCATTTTAAATTGGTTATTTCTGATTTATATATAAAAAGCAAATAATAATGATATGATTTGAATAGGTAAATTAAAAATTTTTAAGTTCTTACACCACATTCATTCTGTGTCAGAAATCTATGCTGTGTCAAATATTTAATCGCAATCCAAATTCAGTGCTGTATCAAACTTGAATGTTGTGTCCATACTTGCCCCAACTGTTCAGGTTTCTACCTCTGTGGTCGTATCAAGCTGCACACAGCGGAGCATTTTATTTTTAATAGGAAAGTTGCCGTCTGTTGCATTATTTGTATTGTATGTTTAAGTGAATGTCTATGTGTAAATTTTGTAAATATGGAGAACATAATTCACTTAATATTTATTTACCATAGACATCCGCTTGATAATTATATATATGCATGCATTTTATTTAATGTATGTAAAGTAGAAAAAGAGAAATTATTTATTTATATTTGTGTGACACTATGATTATTATTTATTTATCTCACTATCAGGCCTTAATAATACAGAATCCATTTAAGTACTCTTGTTACACATTATCAGTACAAACTTCACTACCTAATGTTTAAAAAGCGAAAGGTTAAAGTCACAAATTGAACTGATCTGTTACAAAAATTAGGCAACAGTTGTTTGAGTTTAGGTAAAATGTAATACAACTGCTTAATTAACCTTTTTGCTGGAGATCTTGAAACCGGAATATCTTTATTTCCCATTTCTTGATGTGGGGGGATTTTTTTTGAGTTATGGAACTTTGGTTTATAGGAATTTGATCATCAAAGCAGATGAAAAAGATATTTCAATCTTATGACAAACCAAATTAACCTCCTTTGTTGGAGATCTTGAAAGAGGGGTAACTTTTTCCAGTTTAATATGGGAAAAAAAGATTTTGTTTTAGGAACTTTGATTTATAGGAATGGGGAGTATCTCTTCATCAATGTAAACAAAAAATATATTTCAGTTCATATGCAAAACTAAATTAACCTCATTAGCAGAAGATCTTTAAACATGGAGAACTCTTAAATTCTTAATTATTAAGGCCTGTTATATTTATTTTTCATAGATGTGAATGTATAGAATGTATATTTGTTGTTAGCTTAAAGTGCATGTGACCTGAGTTAGTTATGTGTTTGTTATTATAGTACGACAAATTAGGCAAGCTTGTTAAGGATTTTGAACCGTTCCGTAACTTGTGGTTGACTGTTTCTGATTGGTTACGATGGCACGAGAGCTGGATGAATGACCCACTGGAGGCCATCAATGCAGAAGAAGTTGAGAAAAATGTCAACGATTCTTACAAAACTATGCATAAATCTAATAAGGTGTTTGCAGAAATGCCAGGTTTGTTGAAATATTTAAATAATGGTTTGCATAATTAGAAATTCTTCATTATGATTGGTTTTATGCTCTTCTGGTAATGATTTTTGTTGCGGGTTATTTTTGATAGACCATGTTAAAAAAACTATTTTTACAAAATGAACAATGTAATGATCTGATTTCAATTGTCAACATTCAAAACACGTAAAAACATCAGGTACAAACTACCATTGTTAAAATAATGAAAATTTAAAGATTTATAAAAATAAAACAAATTTTCATTCATGAGTGAATTGGTACAGTTTAAACATAAACAAAAACTCCCCCCAAAAATGAGTTGAATCCTGAAGAGTGGTACAAAATTTCATTGAAATGTGATTGTTTCAGCTACTCATCTCATTCAGCAGTAATGAGAATTATGAAATGTACTTACAGCTTACTAAACAGAACACAAGAAAAATACTTTTTCCTGTTGCAATTTTCATTTAATTACTGTAATTTCAGAAATTATTGCAAGGTTTTTATTAATGCGAATAATGCGAGTGGACGAAGATCGCAATAATAAGAACTCGCATTCTGATATCTGATAATAATATCTTTATACAGATTTTCCTTAATTTGCAATAATTAATCTCGCATTTTAGTCCATTCTTCAAAAATCGCAATAATAAATGCACGCAATAATTTCTGACTTTACAGTACTTTGAAAATAATACTCAAATATAAGGGGGAAGTGATGAACTTGTAAAAGTATTTGTAAGAGATGTTAGGTTCAGTATATTCAGAAATTATTGAGATGTTATTATTATTGCAAAAAATTGTGATGGGATATGTTTAGTAAAAATAAAAACTTGTATTACAAATTGCGAAATCATTATCTCTAAGCAACATTTCTTAAAATTGCAATATTTAATCTTGCATTGTGCACATTGTTTGACAATTGCATAAATACATGCACACAAAAGTTTATGAATTTACAGTATACAAGAATCAATGAGACTGCAATTAAAGTCCAAATTAAATATTTTAAACGAGATAATATGATTGAAATTGACCACAGGGGTTTTTACTGATAGTTGATTATCGTTAGTGCTTTGATCAAAATATGAAGAAGAAATGAGGTGCATGTGGATTCATTAAAATTTGTTGGGTACCAATTTTAATGGATAGAGGCAAACTACAATTTCAAATGTTCAAGGAAGTTTAAACCTCCTATAGGCTTGTATGGAAACTTTTGCAAAACCAAAAAATCAATGATGCACAAAAATACAATTTTTCTTCTATCCATGTAAATTGGTAGCCACAAAAATAAATGAGTCCTCAGTATCCTTTAAAAAATATTAGTTTTGAAATGGTTTGAATAGCTGATGCTGAATGTCTGTGATAATACTGTATATACTCTGTATAGTTTTACCATATAAATTATTGTCATTAGGTGTACAACAAGTAGCTGCTGAGATAAAGGCCAACATTGAGGATTTCAAACCATTTATTCCACTGATCCAAGGTCTACGTAATCCTGGTATGAGAAACAGACATTGGGAACAGGTAAATTTGTACCAGGGCCTTTTTTCACACTAAAAAATTACGATAAATATTGATTGTAGGTTATACTGAAATGTTTATTACTTACACAAGTATTTTTTCTCTCAAGATTTTTTGTGAAATTGATTGCAGGATCTTATGTAGATCCATTGCTTCTTCTCATTATTATTTCTAAAGAGAATTTTTTTTATGCATTGGATTGTACAGAGTCTGAACTTCTCCATAGCACACTTTCTAGATGAGTCCATGCTATTTGGGATAAAGTGTTTGAATACACTGAACAATTGATGATTAATTAATGTCATAATGCCAGTAGAAGAGGTATGTACAATACAAAAAATCTTTTAACTGAGACATTGCACTTTATGAAAATAGAGGGAATGGATTGATTGAAAGTAATACAAAAACCTAAATTTTCATGAAGAGCAACAATAGAATTTTTTTCATAATCAATATCATGCTAACATATATTTAAACATTTGCAGTTGTCAGCTGACATTGGCATGGCAGTTCGTCCAAAGAAGAATCTGACATTCTCCAAGTGTTTAGAGATGGGACTTGATAAACATATGGCTACAATCACCAAAGTAGCTGAAGTAGCTGGAAAAGAATATTCAATTGAACAGGTAACATCAAAAATGACAATTTTCAATATTGTAGAACTAATTATTTTCGTGGATTGAGGAAATTTGTATGTTTGATTTCTTGGTTTTGCCAAAGTCTTCATACAAGTCTATAAAAAATATGTACTTGGTTGAACATTTAAATTCATGGTTCACCTTTAACACGAAATTCATGAAAATTGGTATCCCACGAATAATAAAGAATCCACAGTAACAAAATGAGATTGTCCCTAATTTTGGGCATCAGAGATTGGTGTGATAAAAAATATTTACAATTGGCAAAGTCATAATATCAAAGGTTAATAATGAGGGTGCTATCAAAGTTATTATGGTAAAAAAAATTAGATGAAATGACATATCAATTTTTTTGTATGTCTTGAATTTTTCATTTTTTTCTTACATTTATTACAGTAAACTGATTGCTTGTCATGATTTCTGGCTAATTTAAATAACATTAATGATAAATTTTAATGAATCTGAGACAATTAATTATTTAAATTGTAAAATGCTATAGTTTCTTAAAGGCTGTTTTATTGTAAGATCTTATATCATATTTTTTATATTGGCAGCCTTTAGATAAGATGGCAATGGAATGGGGACCAGTCTGTTTTACCATGTTAACAATTGTCTTATTTTTTGTATTGACAGGCCTTAGATAAGATGGAAAAGGAATGGGAACCAGTTTATTTTGAGATTAAAGACTATAAGAATACAGGAACATACATCCTTAAGGCATCTGAAGAAACATCACAGTTGTTGGACGATCATATCGTCATGACTCAGAGTATGTCATTCTCACCATACAAGAAGCCATTTGAGGATCGTATTAGCAATTGGGAAAATAAGCTTAAAACAACACAGGTTTGTACAAATAATGAATTAAAGACAGAAGACATTTTATTTTTCTAATTTAGATATCTTTCAGTTTTTTAATTTGTTTTTTATCAATCATTTTGGAGATGTTTTCCATTGTATCTTTTAAAGCATTCTGGGTAGTATCAAAGCATACATCAGATAATAAAATTCTAAAAATTGATGCATTCATCAAATGGAGACTTTTTTTCAGTTGATATAGGAGTAAATTAATTAATTATAACTATGCTGTAGATTCTAAAACAGCAAGTTAATTGATGATATGATTTTATTATTGAAAAATAATTTTATTTCATAGTAAAAAAAATAATGTTTTTCAATTTTATGAAATATTATATTTATGATTTCAGGATGTATTAGATGAATGGTTAGCTTGTCAAAGATCCTGGCTGTACTTGGAACCTATTTTTAGCTCTGATGACATTCAGAGACAGCTTCCTGTAGAGAGTAAGAGGTACCAAACCATGGACAGAATCTGGAGAAAAATCATGAAAACTGCCAGAGACAATCCACAGGTAAGATTAAATCTTGATGGAAATACTCAGGTTAAAATGGGAGTGACAAAATTTGCTTAAATGGACATTTTGACCAAAAAAAAGTCTGTGAAGCAGTCAGATACATTCTTGATGCATTTAAAAGAAGAATTCAATAACAAAAAAATTACAGAAAATTTTCCTCAGAGTTGTCTGAAATTGCTGATTCTAACAACACCTCAAACAAAATGCAACACTCTACCAAATTAACTAAGACTGGTGACATGCATTTGCCATGGACAGTCTTCTTCTTAGAATTCATTATAGTTTATTTTAAAAGGAGTTTATTAATTTGTTTACTCAGCCTTTCACTCAGGAACTTCATTGGACCATTCTACACCTACTTTTATAATAAAAAATGCTATATTTCTGCCTAATTTTCATAACAGATGCTGATTTTCATATCATTATTACCACATCTCCTTATTTTTATATAGATTGTAAGTGCAAATTTCAAAGTACTTTCATTGATATGACACACACACACACATATCACACACATACACACACAAAACTAACATTTAAGTATCGATATGCTAAAGATATGATAAAGATTGGCACCTATAGATTTATAGATGTCTTAGATAATAAACAATGGCAAGATTTTGAATTCAACTATCTGTCATTTCAGGTTAATTTATCATATCCAGATGTTCTTTTCTTTGATTGAAATCAATTATTTGTAATTTTTCAGGTCATTTCACTTTGTCCAGATAATCGTCTCTTAGACAATCTCCGTGAAAGCAACAAACTGTTGGAACAGGTACAGAAAGGTCTGAGTGAGTACCTGGAGACAAAGAGAAATGCCTTCCCAGATTCTACTTCCTGTCTGATGATGAATTGTTGGAAATTCTCTCCCAAACAAAAGACCCTAAAGCTGTACAACCTCATCTCAAGAAATGTTTCGAGAACATTGCTAGTGTGAGTAAAACACATGTATTGATATAGTTGATATAGTTGAACATTTGATTTTGTCAGGTTCACTCCACAAAATGAACTAAGACAGGTGACATGCAATTACGTTGGAAGATCTTTTTCAAAACTCTTTTTAGTAAAAAAGTTTATGTAAAAGAAGGTTATTGATGTTTCATCTTAGCCTGTCACTCACAAACTTTATTTGACTGCTCATTGGACCTTTCCACACCTACTTTTTTAACAAAATAAACAGTGTATTTCTTCTCAATTTATATAACTGAAGTTTTTTCATACATCAGCAGATATTTGTTTGTCATACAGAGATTACCCACATCTCTTCATTTGATCATTCTATTGTATGAGGGTGTGGATGGGTGTTTACAGAATAGATAATAATGGAAAAAAAATATAAAGAATAGAGAAAAATGGACCAAAAAAATAAAGAATAGAAAATAATGAGGTGCTAAAATATAAAGAATAGAGAAAAATGGCCTAAAAAGTTAAAGAATACAGAAGTGAAGGACCCCATCCAGACCCTCTTGTATATTATACTATTGATTCATGACTTCATTAAAAAAAAAATCCTCAAATTTTACTCAAGATTTTGACAGATTCAATTGAGTTATGATGAATTTTACTTGTACCAAAGTAGAGTTATGGCCCTTGTTTATCTGAAAAATTGTGTTTGTGTTAAAAATTGTATCAATGATCAGCTCACTGTAATTTTAATTTGATTTCAGTTGAAATTTGAAGACGATTTGAAGATAACAAAGATGTTCTCGGGAGAAGGAGAAGAAGTAGAATTCATTAGGACAATGTACCCCACTGGTAATGTTGAAGAATGGATGCTGGAAATTGAAAATTGTATGAAGGAGAGTATGAGACTCATTATCAAAGCTGCTCTTGCAGATTATAAAGTTGTAAGTGTCAGCTATGTTAACAAATATAGTGTATAAACAGCATTACTCAGTGTTAACAAATATAGTGTATAAACAGCCTTACTCAGTGCTAACAAATGTTGTTACAGCTTTTTATGGTAGTTGACACAATTTACCATGTTTATCATACTGTGGATTATTTTATTCTTGTGGGTACCAATTTTCGTGGATTGAGGAAAAATTGTATTTCCGTGGATATTTGATTTTGTGATTTTGCTGAAGTCTGCGTACAAGCCTATAAAAATTTTGTACTTCTTTGAATATTTATATTCGTGGTTCACTTATACCCATGAAATCCACGAAAATTGGTATTCCACGAATAATAATGAATCCACAGTATTGTAAACAGTCTTACTCAGTGTTAGCAAATGTTGTTGCAGCTTTTTATGGTAGTTGACAATTTACTATGTTTATCATAAGGGCTATTCCATTAAAATGTATTTTTCAGTTCAACTGAGTTCGACTTAAAAGCGAAGGTAGGAAGGAACTTTCAAAATATGGGCCTGGAGTGGTGTAATTTTAATCAACACCTACAACCAAAAAACATTTTTTGCTTAATGGTAATAGATGCATACTGAAAAAAGACCCATGACCCACATTCAATAATTAAACTTCCCTTCCTACCCTTCCAAATACATTTTAATGGAATAGCCCTAAGTTATTCAAAAAGAAGATATCTGTTCAAATTTAAAATGCTTTTTCTAAATATATGATAGGTTTCTTACCTACAGTTAATAATAATAATAAAAATGATAATAATTCTTGTTTTTAAAGAGGATAACACAGTTAGCTATAAAACTTATCTTTCCTAAGACCCTCATAACTCAGTTGATTGCAGTTAGCTGTGATAGAAATACTGGTCAATTATATGATGCTTTTAGAAATATGAGAACTTAATGGGTTGTATATATTATTAATTTATAGATATAATAAATAAAGAATAACTGCATTGATATGGGTAAAACTTTCTCAAGATTTTGTTGATGCAAAATTTTAGTTCAATATTTATTTTTAGAAACCCAGAGTAGATTGGGTACTGGACTGGCCAGGACAAGTTGTCATCTGTGGTTGCCAGACATACTGGACAGAAGAAGTGTCCCAAGCCTTGGCAGAGGGAAAATTGAAGGAAAGGTTTGATGTGCTTCTGTCACAATTAGATGATTTGCGAAATTTAGTGAGAACCAATATATCTAGGATTGGACGCATGACCATGTCTGCTTTGATTGTAGTAGAAGTGCACGCTAGGGACGTTGTGATTAAGATGTTAGAGGAAGGGGTGGCCAATCAGAATGACTTTGAATGGGTCAGCCAGATCAGATATTATTGGCATGATGAAAACATGTGGTTACAAGCTGTAAATGCTGAATTTGCTTATGGCTATGAATATCTTGGTAATACATTACGTCTCGTCATCACTCCATTAACTGACAGGTGAGTACTTTACTGATTTATTTAATAAATGAGATGTTGGGTTGATGTCTGTCAAACATCTTTTATGTTTTTTCGGGTAACATTGCAGAAAAAGAACAAGAATAACTAAAATACTCATAGTGAAAGATTAATTTGTAAGATTTTTTTTCATTTATACACTCAAACAGATATCCAATCTAGCGTTTAGATTCTTTTGTGCAGTCTCAACACTCCAATTTCAAATCCCATGACTTTACTTGACTGACCATAATTTTTGTCCAATTGACTGAATGACTTGCAAAAAATTTGGTTATGGTCTGTTACGTCTGACAAATGTTTTCTTTTGTGATACTAAAAAATTTAGGAAAACAATTCATTCCCATAAATGAATAACAAACTGGCAAATGGTGTACTTATCATATTAACATTTGCCAACACAGTTATTTTTGTAACAGACTTTCTGGCAGGTCGGTGAAGATGGAAGATGAACAATATTTTTTATAGACCTATTTACCCTGTATAACGGGAAATTTTCACTGTTTTATAAATGCATTGCACAAGGCCATGAAATATGAATAATAAACACAGCTAAGATTTAAGTGTCCCATGTAAATACCAAACAGCAAACAAAACTTGACGTGAAAATAACTTAATATAAAAGGGTCTGAATATGGGGGGGTCTTCTTTTCTTTATTATTTTTTTATACCATTTTCCTTTATTCTTTATTTTGGCTATCATTCTCTATTCCTTGTATTTCAACACCCCACAATTGATGTTGTAGATGTTACCTGACATTGACTGGAGCTCTCCATCTTAAGTTTGGTGGTGCTCCTGCAGGACCAGCTGGCACAGGAAAAACAGAAACCACAAAGGTATACAAAATTTTTATCCATATTGACGGAGTCAAAAAGGGAGACTTAGGTATGCTTTTTCTGGCTGTGGCATAAACAATTTGTTAAAGTTGTGATTAGATCAGTTTAAGGGGAACCACTTAATATGGTATATCAATGCAGTTGTATAAGCATTGGGGCATCTCATTTCCATGGAGATTATTTGGCCCTGCCCCATCAGTCATGGTATATTGACTTTGAAACTTTTGCATATATTACATTACACAGTTTGTGATTAGGCCATTTTAAGGGAAACTATGTATGATTAGTCAAGGATGATATTTGGTATGCAATTGTATAAGCTTTGGCATATCTCATTTCCATGGAGATTATTAGGCCTTTCCCTTTCAGTCATAGTTTATTGATTTTGAAACCTTTGCATAGTTTACATGTTAAAGTATTGCTATTTTAATTTCAACATTTGCATATTACATTTTTACTATCAAAATTTTACACAGGCGAGACATATCTGTATATCAAAAGTTTATTTAATTTTGAGGATCAAATATTGTAAACTGCAGACAATTAAGGGATTGGGGTTTTTGGTCTATCTGATGTTTTGATTATTCAAGATAAGAAATTTATTACAAAATGAGTGAAAGCAAAGGATCAAATGAAGGTATTTATAATTTGAAAGTGTTTATGTGAGTATGTATCAATGGAACAACAACCATCGATTACACGTAACTTCAAAAACATGCTAAAAAATACATGAATTTGTTATACACAACTGCTGCAAATAAAAGATAGTTCTTTCTTATTAGAACCATTGAAACCATTGAAATATAATATTAATGGATTTTTTATTGTCTTCTTAATGAAAATACATACAATATTAGAAAAAAAATACAAATTCAAAATGGATGAACTAAGCTTTCTGTCTTTATAGGATCTTGCCAAAGCTATGGCCAACCAGTGTGTGGTATTTAACTGTTCTGACCAGTTGGATTACATGGCTATGGGTAAATTCTTCAAAGGATTAGCAAGGTAATTTTTTATTAGCTCACCGGGGCCATGTGAGCTTATGCCATCACTTGGCGTCCGTCGTCGTCTGTCGTTGTAAACTATTTCAAAAATCTTTTCCTCTGAAACTTCTGGGCCAATTACCTTCAAACTTTAAATAAATGTTCCTTAGGGTATCTTGTTTATAAATTGTATCCGAAGTTTGTATCCATCGACAAACATGGCAGCCATGGCTAAAAATAGAACATAAGGGTCAAATGCAGTTTTTGGCTTATATCTCAAATATCAAATCTTTTAGAGCAAATGTGACGCGGTAAAATTGTTCAATTGGTCAAGATCTTTCGGCCCTGAAATTTTCAGACGAATCAAACAACCCATTGTTGGGTTGCTGCCACCGATTTTGGTAGTTTTAACAAAATTTTGCAGTTTTTTGTTATTATTTTGAGTATTATTATAGATATATACAAACTGTAAGCAGCAATAATGTTCAGCAAAGTAAGATCTACAAAAAAGTTAATATGACCATAATTGTCAATTGACCCTTAAGGAGTTATTGCCCTTTAAAGACAATTTTACACAATTTGTTCATCAAGTTTGCTAACATATAAAAATCTTCTCCTCTGAAATACAGGTGAGCGATTCAGGCTCTTTAGAGCCTCTTGATTATTTCAGGAACAGATTTTGGGTAACATGTTTATTTTGTTGGATATAGGAATCATGTGAATTTGAATCAAGAATTTTTCAAAAAAATGGGGGAATTTTACTGAAAACTGAGGGTGACGTAAACTTCTCCTTGAAGCTTCTTTAGACCAAATTCAGGATACCTAGGGAGATAATATGGCTCACTTTGCCTGGTGTGGTGAATTCTGACTTTTACAATATTTTGTCTAGGACAAAGTAGAATAATTTTCAGTGACATCCATAAATAACTACCATTTTTCTAATGGTCTTAAAGTATTGAGCCTTAGAAAAGGTCTCATAGTTAAAGTTGGTAAAAACATGTACCCCATCAAACACATGTTTTTGTCGAGTCTTCGACTTTTGTCAAAAAAGCGAGACATAGCAATCCTACATTCCGTTGGCAGCTGCTGCATTCACAAATATTCATTCTGTGGTTAAAGTTTTTGAAATTTTAATAACTTTCTTTAAATATCCTGGATTTCTACCAAACTTGGACGGAAGCTTGTTTATGATCAAAAGATAGTATCCAGAAGTAAATTTTGTAAAAAAAATATCATGTTTTTTCCATATTTTACTTATAAATGGACTTAGTTTTTCTGCCAGGAAACATTACATTCACTCTGTGGTTAAAGTTTTAAAAATTTTCATAACTTTCTTAAACTATCCTGGATTTCTACCAAACTTGGACAGAAGCTTGTTTATGATTATAAGATAGTATCCAGAATTAAATTCTGTAAAAAAAAACCAACCTGTTTTTCCGTATTTTACTTATGAATGGACTTAGTTTTTCTGCCAGGAAACATTACATTCACTCTGTGGTTAAAGTTTTTAAAATTTTAATAACTTTCTTAAACTATCCTGGATTTCTACTAAACTTGGACAGAAGCTTGTTTATGATCATAAGACAGTATCTAGAAGGAAATTTTGTTTACATTTTGTACCTGTTTATCCGTATTTTACTTATAAATGGACTTAGTTTTTCTTCCAGTTAACATTACATACAGTCTGCAGTTAAAGATTTAAAACATTTATTAACAGTCTGCAGTTAAAGATTTAAAACATTTATTAGATTCATAAACTATCCTGGATTTTTACCAAACTTGGACAGAAGCTTCTTACAATCAGAAGATAGTATCTAAAGGAATATTGCTATTATTTTTTTTCCTCATTTTTGTTGAGCCTGCGATTAACAGCAAAAGTAGGGAGACACTGGGTTCCGTGCAACCCTTACAAATTTTTACCAATTTTGTTGGAACCTGTCTGTTCTAATCAAATTTTATTTAGAGTTATATAAAGTTATGTTATATGCTAAGTCTGTGTCAACCATTTTTTTTTAAATTATATGCTTATAAGTAACACAGATCATTTCAATTCTGTTTCATGTGAATGCATAAAGAAACATTGGTTAAACTGCCTATTACAAACACATGAATAATTCAAAAGTGATTTCCTTGACCTAGATCTAACCCTAATCTGACTATGATTTCAGTGCTGGAGCATGGGCTTGTTTTGATGAGTTCAATCGTATTGACATTGAAGTATTATCTGTTGTGGCACAACAGATAACAACTATACAGAAAGCCCAGGGACAAAGGGTAGGATTTGTGTGATTTGCTATTGCTCTTAGTGTGCCTGTAAATCTCTTCCTTTCTGTAGAATGTAGCTTTCTAACACCATAGAATATTGTAGCTTTCTAACACCACAGAATATTGTAGCTTTCTAACACCACAGAATATTGTAGCTTTCTAACACCACAGAATATTGTAGCTTTCGAACATCACAAAAATATTACAGCATTTTACAAAAAAAAATGTATCGTAATTTTATTAAATTTTTGACACAGTAAATCTGATGATTACAATGAAAATAAAAGAAAATAATTGAACTTGTAATCCCATGCATTCCAAGTTTAGATGAGTAAAGATTGTTTTATTGCACTTCAGTATATATTATTGTTGCATGCTATAGAAATCCAAACTGTCTTCCTCATGAAATTTTTATAATTTAAATTTTAGCAATAGCTACACAATTTTTTCTGACCATTTTGACTTTTTACTATGGTATTTGTTAACCAATATTTTTATTATGCCCCACCTACGATAGTAGTAGGGGCATTATGTTTTCTGGTCTGTGCCTGTTCCTGTGTGTGGGTCTGTGCGTCCGTTCTTTCGTTTGTCCGTCCGTCTGTCTGTCCCGCTTCAGGTTAAAGTTTTTGGTCAAGGTAGTTTTTGATGAAGTTAAAGTCCAATCAACTTGAAATTTAGTACACATGTTCCCTATGATGTGATCTTTCTAATTTTAATGCCAAATTAGAGTGTTGTCCTCAATTTCACGGTCCACTGAACATAGAAAATGATAGTGTGAGTGGTGCATCCGTGTACTATGGACACATTCTTGTTGAATTATGATATTCTTGTTGACAGACGATTCAGAATTATTTTTCTAGCAATGGAACCCTAAACAGACAAATACATTTTTCTTGGTCTTAATTTTTCTTTATACACAATTAAATGTACCACCATTTCAAAGATTATTTTCGAACAGCTTTTAATACTTTTAATCCACCTGCAACTAATATTATATTTATTACACAAGCACTGGATCATGGGCATGCTTTGACGAGTTTAATCGTATAAATGTAGAAGTATTGTCAGTAGTTGCCATGCAAATTATGGTCATTCATCATGCTATGTGTGAAAAGGTATTAATACATTAGCACTGGACCTCAGGATAGAATCACATAACAACGTTTCAAAAATTTAACACTATTTACAGATGTTTGCTGATCTAGCTTTTGAATTACTGTCAGATATTCGAAATCCTCTGGTTTTATCCATGTATTGCCATTAAGGAAATGTTTGCGAAGACCACTACTTTTCTTTTTATAATTTTATTTCATATTGTTTAAAAAAAAAAAAAATTGAAAATCCCTGTTAGTTTTTTTTATAGTTTTTGAAAGAAAAAAGATGTTAATATTAAATGTATGTAAAATCTACACAGAATCATTTCCTGTCAAATTTTCAATGGCTTATATCTCAAAAACAAGGACACAGACCTTTTATTACTTTCTGCTTTTTAGTTCTGTTATTTATATAATATCAATTTATAAGTCTGTAAATAGTTTGTTATTTTAAACAGAGCAGCAAATATAATTAAATGAATTGAACACCGTTGTGTTGAAATAACTTAGACGATGATGCAAGGTCAGCCAGAATTTCCTTTTCTTTGCTGACTTCTGCAAAAAAGAATAAAGAAACAAAAATGATGATTTTTCAACAAGAAAAGATATCTCCTGAAGTCCAGTGTTTATAAATTTTGTTACAATTTTTAAACCAGTGTAGTGTAGGAATTTGTCATTTCAAAATCTTAAGCATTCTGGGTAATATTTTTTTAAAGTACACAAAAGCATTGTGATTGGTTAAAGGAGTCCTCACCAAAGAAATTTAGCCAATGATATGATGTTATTTTCCATCTGGTATAAAAGCAAACAATGAAATAACCCATAGTCCATAGGATTTTGAAATGGCAAGTTTTTGCAGGAACTTTTGTTTTGTTATTAAATATTTCACTTTACTTTGCTAATTTAAATATTTTCCTTTGTAAAGTATCCACATAAGATACTGTTTCTGTACATGACTTTTAATGCATGATTTTCAATTTTGTCTCTTTGAATAAGTTGTTGTTTTTGTAAAACATTGACTTTAATACTTCAGTGTGCTTAAGAAAGGTTCTTATTTTTGTTTAAAAATATTCCTCTTTCAGTGTTAAATATTTTTCACTTTTGCCATCAAATGATTTTTTCTTTGTTCAATCTGATTAATATTACAAAGCGAATCAGTTTTAAATGCTGCAGACAAACCTATTACCTATCAATTTTGAAAGTCTCTTTTTATAGAAGCATCTATTAAATGAAATGTAATTCTCAGTTTGTTTTGCAGCTAATTATAATCACTGTTTTCCGTTAATTATTAAGAAACAATACCTCAACTTAACAACTCTTCAATGATCAAAGTTTCTTTTATAAAGTTTGAATGTTAAGAGAATTTCCTTGAGTTTATGGAATTTACTAATAAAATTAAAAATAATAAAAAATTCTTACACATTTAATGTTATAATTTGTAGGTGGACAGGTTTATATTTGAGGGTGTAGAGCTGACATTGAAACCATCATGTGCTGTTTTTATCACCATGAACCCTGGATATGCTGGAAGAACAGAATTGCCAGACAATTTGAAAGTAAGGGAGATAACTTGTAATAATTTGTCTTTGGAAATAAATGTTTATCTATCCATCTATACTGATTAAAAAAAGTTGAGCAACATATATTTTAATTAAAAAACTTGAAATAAAAATTTCTAAAGATGTGAAAATAATTTTATAGTCAAATTTTTAGTGAAAAAAATGGATCTTATAGTTTATTTTCTTTGTAACAATAATTTATTTAGAAGAATAGTTTAGTATTGGATATAAAATTAAAAACACTTGTTGCAAAACTTTTTTACTCAATGTATATTGTAATTAAGGGATGGAAGTTCAATTTTAAGGCAATTTAAGGTCATGTAATTACAGCGAAAGACAATAATTTTGATGAATAAGTGAAAAATACATTGTTTATAAAGTATGAGGAACTCAGATTCATAAATGTGTCAGAGCCAATTGTTAAACAAATTCAGTGCTGTTATTGATTGTTAAAATTTTATTCAGTCTTATATTTATAAATGAACAACACCTTAGTAGATTAAAAAATGTCTTATAATGCCATTCAAAAAAATTAACTTCTCAGACCAAATTATTTCAATATATGTTTTTTCCCCTATGAAATATAATACTGCTTAATCAAAATGAACATAGAATTTGTAGCCTTTTAAACTATTTCAAAAACGATTCCTTTACCAAGATCACTATTTGTAATATTGGAATGGTACCAGAACCAGGAACCAGGAATTTCCAACAGTGCCTGAGAGCTTAATGATAATTTTTTCTTTGCCTAATGGCTATTTTTATCATTTTGACAGTTTGAAGAATATGTTGACATATGTATTCTGTATTTGACAGGCATTGTTTAGACCAGTGGCTATGATGGTACCAGATTATGCTCTGATTGCTGAAATCAGTTTATTCTCATTTGGTTTCTCAGATGCAAAGCAACTGGCCAAGAAAATTGTTACCACTTTCAAATTGTCATCAGAACAGCTTAGTTCTCAGGTAAGAATAAATCGTCACAGTCCATACTCGATTGTCCAATTCAAGATTATTATAAAATAACTAGTTTTGGTGGTGTTTAATATCTGCATAAATAAATAAATTATCTTAAACATTACGGCTATTTTCTATAAAAAAAAATCTTTGATAGATCTTTCTGTATGATAATTTTCCATCTCATGCACAAGGAATGAGATGGGTTTTTCTTGTGTAGAAATAGAATGTGATGATGTCATAAGCAATACGTCATTGATATTGCCTAGGAATAATGATAATCAGATAATTTAAGTTTTTTTAAACTCCATACATTTTCTCATCATCATTTCATCTCCAGTCTGTCACCCTTTGGTAAGATGAGGATGAAAAAACACATCAAGTTACAGAAAACATAAATAGTCTCTAAGTGCCAGTCTTTGTAAGAATCAGGCAATTTAGTAAAATTTCAAAACATGACCAAAAACCCACCGCCCTAATAATCCTATTTGAAGTTACCCTCATCCTGAGTTAGAAATGGTAGGTCTTTTGTTTCTGCTTGTCTGGTAATTTCGGGAAATCTCGAGTAAACTTTTGGTTAGAATGTTAGCAAATTACGGAGTTAGCTCCCCTTAATTGTTAATTTCTAGTGCATTTCAACCAAATTATATCTTGAATTACCAGAACAGGAAAAGGAAACAAATGTTATATTCCTGCACCATTATACAATTTTAACATAAATTAATGTAAACTTGAGTTGGTTTTTGTTTGTCATGTTTTCACCGCTGCCTGATTCTTAGGCAGATTGGCGCTTTATAATTAAGATGGGAATTCTAATTCAACATTCAATTGTCTGTTTCAAGATATTCTTTAAATAACTACATTATGAAGTGTTATACATCTCTACATAAATAAATATTTTACAATGATATCAAAGATAAGAAAGTTTTTTTTTATGTTTTAGGACCATTATGACTTTGGTATGAGAGCTGTGAAATCTGTCATTTCTGCTGCTGGTAACCTGAAGAGACAGTACCAAGACATGAATGAGGTATTTATCATATTATTTTCAAATGTAATCAGATTAAGATTTTATCTGACAGAAGCATAATACAAGTTTTGTTTATTGTTTCGCCTTGACGGAGTCAAAAATTGAGACATAAGTATGCTGTTTCCAGAATCGGCAGCATCAACAATTTATTTGTTTGTGATTAGGTCAATTTATGAGGAACCAATACTGGTAGGTCAATGATATTTGGTATACAGTTGTATTAGCATTAGCACATCTCATTTCGATGGAGATTATATGGCCCTGTACCTTCAGTCGTGGATCATTGAATTCGAAACTTTTGCATATACATGTATTAGTTTGTGATTAGGTCAGTTTATGGGGAACCACTAGTGGTAGGTCAGTAATATTTGGTATGGGCAGTTGTATTAGCATTTGCATTTCTCATTTCCATGGAGATTATTTGGCCCCACCCCCTCAGTCATGGTTTATTGACTATAAAACTTTTGCTTAGTTGACATGTATTAGTTTGTAATAAGGTCAGTTTATGCAGAACCACAATTGGTAGGTCAATGATATTTGGTATGCAGTTGTATTAGCATTGGCACATGTCATTTCCATTGAGATTATTTGGCCCTTTACCTTCAGTCAAGGTTCATTGACTGAATATTTTGCATAACTTACATGTTAAAGTATTGCTATTTTAATTTCAACATTTGCATTTTACTATGAAAATAACAAAAAAGGCAAGACATATCTCTGTGTTTACAGTTTATTGGATTTAGTGTAAGATAGAGAAAAAGTTGGGCTTCAAATTAGGAACTCAATAATGGCCTTAGGATCGGTTCTGTCCTAGATTTATTTCCGCCATTTGCATGCTATATATTTTAGATATTCTAGAAACTGGTCATTTTAATTAAAATTGTTTCAAAAACTTTTTAAAATTTGTTTACTTGTTTTCTCAGGTGAAACAGCATAATTCAGGTGATTTAACCTTAAATTTAAATGATTCTATCGGAACAATTTTGTTGTCAAGAACAATCAATTTACTGAAATTTCAATAGAGTTATTACACTCATTTGATGTATATTTAAGCAACAAATTTCATACAAGAATAATATCTGTGTAAATACCAGAACATTAATTTATTTAACATAATTTTTTCAACAGGAATTGATCTGTTTGAGAGCTATTAGAGATGTCAATGTGCCAAAATTCTTGGTAGAAGATTTGAAACTCTTTGGTGGTATTGTGTCTGACTTGTTCCCTAACATCAAGTAAGTTATCTTTCTCTGAAAATTCATGCATAAGAAAATAAATAGAATTAAATTTAAAAGAACACAATTCAAATATATTAAAGCAGATTTCTTTGAAAAGCAATGTGCCAACTTTTTGATATAATCTTTTTTCACACCATTGTGAGAGAAATATTTTTTTATCATAAAACAAGGAATTGCTAAAAAAGACAAGACAAAACATTACTTTATTTAAGTCTCACCTCTGAATTTTATAAAACCTCGAAATAGTTAATATAGCATAGACATAAAACATAAAAGAGACACTCTAAAAAGAGTTATAAGAGATAATCTAAATAAAAATATACTTGTAAAAAACAAATCACAGGAATCAAAGGGAGACAATTTGAAATTGTCTCCATTATGTACCTCAAAAAAGGATATGATTAATCAGTTGTTATCGGATAAAAGGTATACTAAGTAATTAGATTGTTCGAAGATATTTCCATATACATTTAGAACATTTTAAGTCATCTATTGAATAATGAGTACAAATCTTAACTATATGAACATATATTATTAGATAACTTTCTACAAAAGATCATTTGAAAGAAATGAGTCCTATAACTTGACATTTCTTGATTTCAGAGAAGAACCAATTGATTATGGATCTCTTGAAACATCACTGAGGAAGAATTGTACCAAAAGTGGAATTAAAGATGTTGATGGTCAGTATTGGTTTTATAATTATGATCAATAGTAAATATTGTAGATTCAGAAATTATTGGGTGCATTTATTATTGTGATTTTGTCATTTTAGACTAAAATGCGATTTTAATTTTTGCGATATTGAGAAAAACCCTGTTTAATTCATATAAAAAATTTCAAAATGCAAGTTTAAATTATTGCGATTATAACCCTGTCGCATTTTTCGCAATAATAAAAACATCGCAATAATTTCTGCATTTACAGTATTTTCTGGTTGAAAAAGGAAACATTTTAACATATCCATGGATGTAACAAAAATTTTCTAAACCATTTTACAAAGTTATCCATGTAGCATCATGCATCTTCTCCTTTGGATACCATTGAAATCAAATTTTGTTGCAAAGAAAAAAAAAAGAAATGCAGAAATTCTCAGTTTTGTATTTTACGTATTTTCTTTAATTTCATGTCTTGATAAAAGGGATTCATAAATGTATCATTCTGTCAAAAGTTTGAGCAGAAACCATATTTTTCTAATGATGGTTTTAATTTAGTTTATCAAGAACTGTTGAAAAAACTGTTAGCTTTGAAATTAATATTGCTCATGTTCATAAAAGATTTTTTGGTTTCAACACCTTGGAAAATATCATATAGTTCTCGTTAAAAATAGTACAGTTAACAACTTATAGAAATTTGATAATAGATAATGGTGCAAATAAAGTTTAGAATTGCATAATATCCCCACAGTTACTTTATTAATCAAAAATTGAAGTTTGTAATTTTTACAGTATTCTGTGGATTCATTTATTTTCATGAATACCAATTTTCGTATTTTGTATTTTTGTGGATACTTGATTTCATGGTTTTGACAAAGTAAAAAATATTTTTTCCTTCATTGAACATTTAAATTCATGGTTCACCTATGCCCACAAAATCCACAAAAATTGGTATCTTAAGGTGGTACCAAACACCTTGACTAAAATTAATTTGGCTCGTTTGATTTTCTTAACATTTTGACAAAAATATAAAAATTTAAAAAAACTTGAACCACACACTTTATCAGAAAAATTTCACTGGATATATAGCAATTTGACAAACACTTATTTTGATCATTAAGAAGCTTAATATTTCCTTAACAATAGAATGTGATTAAAAGGCTCAGATGATTTTTACAGAGTTATCTCCCTGTAGTGTTATGTACCACCTTAAGAATAATAGTGAATCCACAGTATTCAACAAGTTACAGTAATAATATTTCAATTAAGATGTAATGGTCCATCGTTTTATATTCGCCACCATGCTCAAATTATATTGTTTTTATATGAAGATGAGAAGCTATTACATGGGTAAAATGTTGTATTTGTTTTAGGATTTATCAACAAGTGTATTCAGTTGTTTGAGACTACAGTGGTTAGACACGGTCTTATGTTGGTAGGACCTACAGGATCTGGCAAAACTAAGGTATATTCAAAGTCAGAGGCTAAATGGTCAAATATATTTAATGGAATATTTTTAACTTAAAATCTAAGGCTTCAACCTAATCAGATTATACTACTGTATCAACACTATTGAAAATGAAGGATATTTAAACTTGTTTCTGTAGTATGAAACAACAATGTCCATTATCTCAATTAAATAATACAATCAATATTAAAATAACTTTTCACTCCTTCAACTATGCCCCAACACAAACATGCACAAAAAAAAAATATTCAAAAACGCTGTAATATATTACAGATTTGTTTAATAGATATGAAAAAGAGACTGCCAGTGAATTATCACTATCATTTACTTAATTCAAACATTATCTCACTCAGAGGGTAACAGTAGATAGTCTTACATCAAATAAAGTTTGGGAATCACTTTAAATCAGATTGAAAAGTGATTAATTTTTATCAATATATATTGTTTTTATTTTCTTCATCTTCTAGTGTTATGAGGTGCTAAAGAATGCCTGCACAGCTTTGCAAGGAGAAATGTCACCAGCTGGATTTATATTTGACCCAGTTATGACCTATATATTGAACCCTAAATCCATCACTATGGGACAGTTGTATGGTGAATTTGATGCTATGACTCATGAATGGTAAGCCTTTGAAGGTGTTACTAATTTACAGGGAGCCCCATGACCTGTTTTATGATGGCGGCCTACCATTGTTAAATAACTGCGCTATGATTGATTGAAAGTTGTTTTAATTTCACTAGCTGCTGCCAATTTTGTTAGCAATTATAATCAGTTGCATGTAATTCCATAACCCCTATTGTTTAATAATCCAAAGGGTTGTCCTGATGCCCTGAGGATATTTGGCTAATGATCGATAATCATTTGTACAGGTAGATCAACAAACCTGCCAGGAGAATACATTGATCAAGATAGAAAATTAATTGCATTATTTAATTACTTTTCAGCAAATGCTATTGAAAATTTAGATTAAAAATTAAAATTTAAATTCAATTATGAAGAAAATGTTAACAAGTTGAAAAGGTGCTTTTTACTGACTTATGCAATCTGCATCCCCTCTTTAAACAAGTATAAGATTAAACTCTTAATCATAAACGGAACATTATTTAATGCCAAATAACACGAGAACAACAATTATCAATCAAATTGAATCACTTTACAAGTGTACTAGTAAACACAAGAATATTAACAGGAAAAGATTTTGTATCGTAATTACCAATTTGTTTCGTAATTTATGATCAAATAAATACATCCGGTTTACATTCAGAATAGTGATATGTATGTTGCATGGTCTATTCCTATGGCATTTGCAATTTTAGGTCATTAGGTCATTTTATGCAACGTTTTACAAAAACAGGTACGAAACTTCTTGTTGTTGATGTTGCAAATAATCGATCTGTTTTCATCACTTCTGAATTTTCTGAATTGTAACAAAATTGAATAGAAAGAAAATTGGATTGTTTTTCTGGATGAACTTTATACCATGGTTCAATTTTCATCCATTGAGCTCCCTAATGTTAGCTGAGATTCCAGTTTACAAATGAATTTATGAAATTAACATAAAAGAGAGAAAGAAATATCCATGACTTAATGATGGTGTAAACTCTATACTCAGAAGGTTGGATGCTTGTCTCAAGTGAAATCATGCAAGTTTTATCTTGGCCAAATTGCTTTCCCTTGGTACCATGTATGTTTTAATGAAACAAAGTTTGTGATGACAGATGTTATATCCTGTAAATTAGAAAATCAAATAAATATATTATTGATGAATAAACTATATCAAAGGTTGAATTTCTAAAGAAATGATTCATGATTTTTTCCAGGACTGATGGTATCTTATCAACTTTAATTAGAGTTGGAAGTTCTTCAACCGACACCATTAAACGTTGGTATGTTTTTGATGGCCCAGTGGATGCTATATGGATTGAGAGTATGAACACAGTACTGGATGACAACAAGAAACTTTGTCTCAGCAGTGGTGAAATTATCAAGTTAACAGATGTATGTATTGTATTAGTTTCTCTAATTTTGAGTGCAATAAAATAACCTTGCTCTTACTAACTTGATAATTGTAGATAAACCATATTTAGATTTTATTTGTCAGATTTTCTTCATTAACTTTTACAAAAATCTTCTTCTCTGAAACTACTGGGCCAAATTTAACCAAACTTGCCACAATTATTATTAATGTATCTAGTTTGAAAAAATGTGTGCAAGATGGCCGACATTGGTAATTATAGAACATTGGGGTAAAATGCAAGTTTTTGGTATTATCTTGAAAACAGCTATTGATAGAGAAAATCTGACAAAGGCAGAAATGTTGAGATCTTCCTATATCTATTTCAATCAAAACTGTAAAACAACTTCTTATAGGAGTTATTTCCATTATGTGATGATTTTTTTTTTAACCAATTTTTTGCATTTTTGGTTAATATCTTAAAAACTATAAAAGATAGAGAGAATCTTTTAATAGTAAAAATGATCAGCAGAACAAGATCAGCAATTAAGACAGCATTGCAGAAATCATCAGACAACTCCTTATTGGAGTTTTTGTCCTGTAATGACAATTTTTATCAATTTTTTATATTTTTGCCTTATATCTTTAAATTAAATTATAATAGATAGATAAAAACTTTAATAAGCATAAACGATCAGTAAGGCAGGATCTACACTTAAGTGAAATAGTAGAAATCATCAGTCGACTCCTTATTTGAGTAATTGCTCTTTAAAAATGATTTTACCCATTTTTATTGGTTTGTCAATTGTCTTGAAATCTATAATAGAGCAAATATGATCAGCAAGATAAGATCTTCAAATAAGTCAAAAAGGCTGAAATGGTTAGTCTACTCCTTTTTTAGAGTTCTTGCTCTTTAATGACGATATTTATCATTTTTTGCGTTATGCCTATCATCTTGAAAACTACGATTGATAGACACTTAAAATAGCAAAGATAATCAGCTAGACAAGATCTACAAGTAAGTCAAGTTAAGAATTCTATTTTAGTCCACAATGTTGGAGAGTGTCCATTGTTGAAGATGCAATTGACCTAGATGAGTGACACTGGCTCTTTAGAATCTTCCATTTTACCAATTTGCATGAAACACCTGAATAAAATTGCAAATAAGTTGCATGAAAATAACCCTTTATCACCTGCAGTCAAAGTGTTTTCCCAATGTTGATATTGTTCAATGTTGGTTTATTGAAAGCGCTTTTAACAACTTGATAAACTGATTATCTGGATTAGTCAAAAGTTACTGATTGGTCAATGCGTTTTGGTCTTTTTTTTTTTAGCCATGGGGTTGTCAGTTTATTTTCGACTTATGAGTTTGAACGTCCCTTTGGTATCTTTTGTTTCTCTTTTATATAATGAAATAATTATATATAGATTTGCTTTATTTGCAGCACATGACTATGATGTTTGAAGTATCAGATTTAGCTGTGGCCTCCCCGGCAACAGTCAGTAGATGTGGTATGGTCTACTTAGAGCCTAGTTACATTGGGCTACCACCATTTGTAGAATGTTGGCTGAGGAAATTACCAGAACCAATAGAACCTTATCATGACCAACTGAAAGACCTGTTTGATGGTTTTCTGCATGTATGTAAATCTCAGGAAAAAAAATATTTAAAAAAATTGAATTAGCAATCAAATTATGAATTAGATGGGGTCTGTCAGAGAGAACATTTTTAATCGACTTAATTCTGATATATTTCCGGTTTATGATAAATAGAAACTTACATGGTCCATATCAATGGTAAAAAGAAACTTTTATGGTCCATATCAATGGTAAATAGAAAAGTCCAAGGTCCATATCAATTTTGGGGGCTATCGTATATGCTTTTATATAGGCCTATTTGTCTGACAGAGAAAAATCAAAGTATTGTTTAAGTTCATTACATGTACTGTAATTTAATAGTGTTGAATTTAAAGATTTATTTTGTAGCCTGTTGTGAAATTTGTGAGAAAGAACATACGAGAGGTTGTGGATACTGTGGACTGTAACATTGTGTTCAGTTGGCTGAAGTTATTGGAATGTTTCTTTACACCATTTGTTCCACAGGAGGTAAGAACTATCTCTGTGTATTCTGATATAAAAAAAGAAAGGATATGAACAGTTGAAAAGGATGTTACCAGGAAATGTCTGCAATAAAATAAAAGAATTTTTTTTTTTTTTTTTATACTTTTTTAAATTATAATTTAAAGTTATCTTGGGTTTCTTACATGGAGCTGCTTTAATGTCATACTCATAAAATAAAAACTAATTTTCGGTCTTAGAAAATTGTTGCAGATGTTTTAGGCCTGGTTGACAACCATCTATGAGGAAAAACATTTTTTTTTTATTAAAATTAAATGACAACACTGTGGATTTATTTTCGTTGCTACATGTACCAATTTTAGTGGATTGAGTAAAAGTTGTATTTGTGGATATGTGATTTTCGTGGGTTTGTCAAAGTCTGCTTTCAAGCCTTAGAGTCTTGATACTTTGTTTGAACATTTAAATTCTTAGCTTACCTTTTTAGCGAAATCAACGAAAATTGGTACTCCACTAATGATAATGAATCCACATTGCATCCAGACTAAACATATGTACCATTTGTTTGTTTGTTTTTTTTTTTTTTTAAAGTTTTTCCATATGCTTAAATTTAATCATTTTATCTTTTGTTTTGCTTTTCTGATCCTAAAAAAATATTTTATACTACATTTTAAAATGATTTGCTTTTAAGTCCAAACACTTTTTTTCAAAAAGAACATCATAATATTAATTCCCTATTCTGAATTTATGGAATTCTGGATAATTTCTATCTTCATTCACCAAAATGAAAATAACACAATACTATTGACTAAATAATCCTTGCTTATATTGTTGTTAACCAACCATTACATTTTAGTGAATGATGTTTCAAACATTACCCATAATTCCTTTGATTCTGAAACAGGAAATCGCATCATTAATTTTGCATTGCTTAATGAGCTTATGTAGGACCTAAAAATTTTAAAATGTAAACTTGTGATAAATAAAAAGGATAACCTAAACTTTATAACCTGCAGTTGAAAATTACCATGCTTGATTTTAAAAAACAAGGTTTTGTCATTGCTTCAGTTATGTACCAAGCTTCTATAAAGTTCCTTTAGATATATCAAATAGTTTACAATGAATAAGTAAAATGATATATTCTTTTATTTACCTCATGATCTTATAAAGTTATATATTGTTTTTGTTGTGTGGAGACCCAACATATGTGTATATATTTTAATTTGTGTGATTTGATTTAACCTAAAACTATATACAAACACAGGCCAGTCGGCTACGTGTGGTAAGGTTTTAGAGCAGTCACAGTACTATGCATGAAACACATATACAGTATAATATTTAGCTAAATGTCATGTATTTTTATATATAGCTTAAACTATATATCCAAGCTAGAAATAGAGAATATTGAAGCATGAAGAATATTTTAAACTTTTGCAGTATAGCTGATATTGCATGATGGATATGTGATGTCTTCGGATGATTGGCTTTCATTCATTTGCAAGATTGAAATTTTTTTCAACCTTTTATGTTATAAGATAACCATTTCATTTTCCTATTTCTTATAATATTTGGTTGCCTTTTAGAAAATTAAAGGATGAGATTTGATCTACATGTATTTAATTTAAAGAAGGAGGGTCATGGCATCCCTTAAAAAAAAAAATAGAGTGAAAGGTACATTATTTTTATTTTGTTCAAACTTGATTTTTAAACTGCAAAAATACATGCTGATATTTTCAACAGACTGAAATATGACACTATTTGAAACAGGAAAACACTAGTTTCACAGTACATCTTTTTCAGAACTTTTTGGTTATTTTAAAGAAATTTTGAAGTAGGTCAACATATAACATTAAAATTGAAACTTATTGTAACTTCCATGCATAAAAGCTGGCAGCCATGATATTGCCAATAGTGCTGAAAGTGGCATTCAGCACCAACAATCAATCAATCACTATTCTCAATTGTTATTTTGTATCTAGAGAGTAAAATTCCCAGGTGTAAGTATCAAATCAGTCCAGATATTTTGTTGCAATGATGAAGCAATAAAAATGCACATGGTCTAGTTGGTTATGAATTTTCAGAATATTATATACATAGTTGTGGAAAATGTACTGTAAAGGTATCAATTTTGGCAGGATCCAATTTTTATGGTTTTGTTTTTCAGTGATTTAATTTCATTGATTTTTTTGGTATAATTCCATTAATTCTAAGTGAGCACAATATGTGAAGGGTACCATTTTGGGGGCTTTTGTAAAAAAGATGTAAATAGCAAGAGTTTATGCTTTTACAGTACATATAGGTCATCTTAGAGCAATTACTGTGTATTATAATTAAATATTATTGTAGAAATTTATTATGGTGGTGGAAGTAGTACTTTTGTAAAGTAAAATTTTTGGTGATATAACTATTATTGACACTTACATCAAACATTGTTGATGTGTTCATTTTTTGTAACTGATTATTTTAATTATATTATTTTCCAAACCTTTTAAAAAATTGTCTGATGTTGAAATCAGTATCAGCTCAGATAAAACTGTGTGATTCAGTGAATTACATTTTGGATTTACATAAATTCCATCTGAGCAGTATGCGTGTCAAAAAGTGGCATTTTTTTTCAAATATCTCTAAATAAAAACAAAGTATACTTGACCAATAGAAAGAAAACTCTTTTCTCGTGTAGAAAATGTTTTTTTTTGGTGCAAATTAGATACAGGTGCTATATTTGAATATATATGGTCCTGAACGTGCATGAAATATTTGCCTCTGGACATTAAGCAACCAACAATCAATATATTTGAATATTTTTCTGTTGGGTTTAAAGTCTAGTTGATCAAGCTAGCAGGGCTCTAGACAAATGAAGGGTCTATTTATGAAAAAAAGAAATCAGTTCTGTTAAGAACAAGTGCAAGGGTAGAAAATAATCCTACATATGAAATGAGTTTTCCTAGTCATATTAAATTTTACTGAATAAACACATAGGAATTATTTGTGAGTTCCGTTAAAGAAGAGGGAGAGGGAGAGGAAAACCAAGAGGAAGTAGTAAGTCTGTATTCTGGTTCAATCTGAACAAGTAATGGTTACCAGTTTGTGTTTTTTCTGTTGGTTATCAGTTGATTTTCAGTTGTTTTTCCTTGCATGTGAAGCAAGTAGACCAGACATATGGTTATTTGTATTGCTTTTACTGTTGCAGCTCATTCCTTCTTTCAAATAAAATCAAATACAAGGGAAAGTAGTTGATGAAAAGGATGTTAATAACTATAGGTAACTGTAAAGGCCTTCAACATTGAGCAAAAACCCATACTGTGTAGAAAGCTTTAAAGGCTTGAAATGACGAAATGTGAAACAAATTAAAAGAGAAAACCAACTTCCGAAATTTAACCAAAAAACAAATATGCAGACAGGCAACAGCCACTCATTTGACCTCATTTTCATGCCTTATTGACCAGAGCTTTCGAATGAGGTTGTTCTGCATAGGCCATACATTTCAATTCAGCAACATTTGAAATTTGGGATTAAGTGTAAAGAGGATATAAGTGGTTTTTGTTTAGTCTTGATCTCATTCTCACAAAATTCTTATATAAGGTCTATTCTTCAGCAATAATGCATAAGAAGTCAATAAAATTTGGTGTGTTGAGTCATTGATAAATTTGATATGTTCAACTTACAATAGTCATGGTTTTAACCACTTTGTCGCTCACAAATGGTCATTTTATTTCCTTTGCTAGGTATCATATTTAATTTCATTTTTAGGTTCCAGTGGCAATTATATAGTGTTTGAGTTCATTTGTTTTGAAGAAACTAAACATGATAGTTCAATAGTATACATGATGAACATGTGTGTGTGATACATGTCATACTAAATGCATGTGACATAATTTCATAGTTCTATTGAAATATTCCTGTTAAATGGCATGATATTTCAATGTCTCATTTATTGCTATTAATTTTGATATCATTTTTTGCATGACTTTATTAATTATGTTTTGGTTGCATAATCATATGAAAAAAGTCCCTATTTTAATAGATGTTCTTTCTTATACATTTAGCTTACTTAAAAAACTTTTCACTTTTACTTAAAAAAAAGTGTACCATATCAACATATAGATGTCACAAACTTGATAAAAGTTCTTTGTATACATGAAATACAAGTGCTTATGTATGATTACTTTATGATCTTTATAAACTTTCCTCTGTTGTCTGATCTGCTTTTACTTATGTATTCCCTATATGTATTTTTATTTATATCAAAACAAAAAACACATTTGGCAAACTCTCTCTAGTGCTTGTAAATTTTGTTAAGATACATTTTTCAAAAAGTGCACATAGCAATGAAAGATGCATTAACAGTAATTTGTATAATTTTAATAGGGAGACAAACCAATACCACAGGAACGACTGGAAAGAATAAAAGAGCTGATTGAGCCATGGTTCATCTTTTCCATGATCTGGTCTGTAGGCTGTACAGGGGATAATGACAGCTGGACTAAATTCTCAAATTGGGTCCGAGAAAAAATGGCAGAAATGAAGGTAAGTTACCCATTTTAGTATTATAATGCAATCCAATGAGAATGATCTTCATTGGCCTTGAATTAGTAAAAGGAGAAGATGTAAAAAGACCCTAGTATGGCTAATTTGAATTTAAGTTGCAGAGCTATAACAATATGAAATCTTCTTTTCTTTGATACCCTTTGATGATGTCCAATTTTCTAATTATGTTGGTGGGGATGAGCCTATTTTCAGCTGAATTTGTGATTCAGCCTAAATAAGTTTTTACATAATTTTTTTTTATGGAAATGTTCTTTTACAAAGACTAAATTATATTTTGCTTGTAATCTTTTTTATACAGATTTTCTTATGCTAAGTTTAGTCTTATTCAAATGTTCAATGGAGAAAACTGGGAACAGTTTCTAAATTATGTTAATATCATTTTTCACAACGAAATTTGCAATAGAAGACATAACTTTTGATTTTGTCAGGTGTACAATTTATTCGAATCTTTTCATTTAATTTCTTGTTTAAGTTTGGACTTCTATTCCCTGGAGAAGGACTTGTTTACGATTATAGACTTGATGATGCTGGGATCAGTAGCAGTAAGGCAGATGAGTTGATGGAAGAGGAGGTTGTTGAGAAAAAGGAGGTAAGACTTAAGATGATTTTTTTGGTGTTTTAACGCCACTTTTAAGCACTGCCTTTGGGCTATTTCGTGGCGGCCTGTTTTTATTGGTGGAGGAAGCCGGAATGCCTGGAGAAAACCACCGACCTTCGATAGGAAAACTGACAATCCTAGTCAATTAAGATTGGAGTTGAGTGCACCCGCACAAGCGGGGTTCAAACTCACAACCTCAGTGTTGACTGGCTAGTGATTACAGTAGTAACTACTTAGACCACTAAGCCACACATGTTAAATATATGGGTATACATATCTTTTTAAAATTTTGAACAAGAAAAACAAAATTTTTACAAATGTTGGTCACGAACATCTAACAATATACATATACATTTTAATTGTGGAATTATTTTTGGGCCACCCTTAAGAAATTCTTTGTTTGATGTTGTCTAACCATGCCTTGTAGGGTTGGGTAGGTAGGTAGGGATTTTTTTTTTTTTTAGTCAACTACATAAGTTACATGTTTTAAACAGCAAAACAATGTTAGAGCAGGAAAAATCTTTTTAAAAAAATTGATACCATTGGTGTCATTAAATTTTTCGTGTAGTCTGCTTTTTAGGTGGGTAGGTAGGCAACATCAAACATGTAAATTTTATTTTTGGCCATGTTTAAAAATATAATTTTCTGTAGATTCATTTATTTTTATAGGTACCAATTTTCAAGGATTGAGGAATAAATATGTATTCGTTGATATTTCACTTGGATTTCGTTGATTTGCGGAAGTCTGCATACAAGACTGTAAAAATTGATACATGATGATCATGTAGATTTCTGGTTTACCCTTACCCAAGAAATCAAAAAAAATTGATACACTTCACGAATGAAATGAATCTACAGTATTTAAAAATTATTTGCATAATTTAGCTGCGAGGAGTTGAAAAAGTCACCTGGCAATTATCTGAGAGAATAAAAATTGAAACAGGGCAAGATTTGTTGGCAGTTGTACGTCCCTGTGATTAGGAAGTTTTGCCAAATTATAATCCACCCATTCAGGGCTAGATTGATTTAGAAGAGCCAATAGAAAATTCAGTTTGCTTTTTGTTTAGTGTAAAACAGTCTGATTAAAATCAAACCTCTCAGCGCTCCTGTTTTCTGATATGATGCACGACATATAAATAAATGACAGCAAGTGAGCGGTTTGATTTTAATCTGAATGTAAAATAATTTACCATATCAGACTTATTCCTCATGGACATTAAAAATTTCATACTCTATTGATTCTGTTTGAATAGTTTGAAAAGGGTGTTTCTTGTAGCTTTTGTCTTATTTGAAAGACTAAGAGAAATTTAAAAATAGATTTCCTTTTTTACAGGTACCAAAGGTAAAGTGTGCAGCTTTTGATACTTTAAAAAAGCTGAGATAACTCTCATTGATATGGTTTACAATTTTAAACTTGAAAATTTAAGATTGGATGAAAAACTAACAGTAACAATGATGTTTGATGAACCTTTGATTATAAACCATTTTTTAGCAACTGGCCATATTTTGTTCAGTTGTTGATGTTAAGAAAGCTTGGTAACAAGTTTTGGACTAATACATACAAGATCTTGTCATGTAGAGTTTGTGGATGTTATTTATTGCATATATGAATGCAATAACCAATCTAGAAAATTGTGAAAATTAATCTCTGAAGTAGACTTCAACGGGAAATACATTTTTTGTGAAAATAAATTGGTTTACAGTATCAGTCATGGAGGAAATGGGCAAACTTTGTATTAAGGAACCTTATCTTTAAAAATGCTGTAATTTATGATTTTTTAACCTACTGTTTTTGCTTTTAAATATCATATTCAAATTTGTTTTTGCCATATTAACAGGTTTGTGTGCTATATAATTATACATGATTTGTGCAGTTTTTGTCTCGCCTTGACGGAGTCAAAAAGCAAGACATAGGTATGCTGTTTTTCCGGCGTTGGCAGCGGCGTCAACAATTTATTAGTTTGTGATTAGGTCTAGTTTATAGTGAACCACAAGTGGTAGGTCAGTGATATTTAGTATGCAGTTGTATAAGCATTGGCACATCTCATTTCCATGGAGATTATTTGGCCCTGCCCCCTCAGTCATAGTCTATTGACTTTGAAACTTTGTTTAGTTTACATGTATTAGTTTGTGATTAGGTCAGTTTATAGGGAACCACTAGTGGTAGGTCAATGATATTTGGTATGCAGTTGTATAAGCATTGGCATATCTCATTTCCATGGCGAATAATTGGCCTAGCCCCCTCAGTCATGGTCTATTGACTTTGAAACTTTTGCTCAGTTTACATGTATTAGTTTCTGATTAGATCAGTTTAAGATGAACTGCTAATGTTAAGTCAATGATATTTGGTATGCAAATTTATTGGCATATGCAAGTATTGTTTCTATGGAGATTATATAGCCCCACCCCCTCATCATGGTTCATTGACTGAAACTTTTACATAGTTTACAAGTTAATGTTTGTGTTTAGGTTTGTTTAAAGGGAACGACTTATGAAAAGTCAATGGTATTTGGTATGCAGTTGTATTGGCATTAGCATATCTCATTTCCATGGAGATTGTGTAGCCATGTACCTTCAGTCATAGTTCATCAACTTTGAATATTTGCATAACTTACATGTTAAAGTATTGCTATTTTAATTTCAACATTTGCATTATCAAAATTACAAAAAGGCAAGACATATCTCTGTGATAACAGTTTATTATCTTATGCAATAAATGAAACTGGTTTTAACAACATTTTGAAAGTTTGAATTGATATGTTGAACAATTTTGGGAAGTGAAGTAAAATATAATGTTTTTAGTGAACCAATTTTCATCCATTTTGCAGTCTGTCACTCTATTGAGTGGGTTGGTACCAATAATAAGATTTTCTGCAAATTGATGTTGTAGTACAGTATGTATAGAATCAGCGTTGAGTCACAGTATGAAGGTTTTTTTGGCAAGTGAGCATAGTGAACCAACCCAAAAAGCTTGCAAATGTTCAGTTTTAAATATTTGCAGAAAATTCCACTTTTCTTCTATTTTCTTAATTTGTTTTCAGAATTCTTTGTGTTTTTTTCTAGGTCTGTTGGAAGAATTGGTTGATTGGATGTCCAGAATTCACCATCACACCTGATACCAAGTTTTCAGACATTATTGTACCAACTATTGACAATATCAGAAGTTCTTGTATTCTTGAAATGCTGCTGACCAACAAAAAATCTGTAAGTTTCATAAGAATTAAATCTACCTTAGGCATCTGGTAGACCACACAAAAATTTTAATAATATGAAATAAAAAATAACTGAAGAAATGAATCATCCGCAATCCACAAATTTCTTTTTACTTGCAAATATTCTTTAAACAAACAGTTATTCACAACTGAAGTCACCAAGACTCTTAGCTGAAAGCCACAACTCCATAATCACTGTTCTAATGTAGTAGAAGATGGAAAGTTTTCCACTGAAGAATTCTTGCAAGGCCAAAACATCAGGATTGACAGTTTTGTACATTCCTTGTTTAGGTAATGCCTTTTACAGAGTTCCTGAAAAGTGGTGTTCCAAAGCTTTTGGCCACCAAAATTTTGCAAAGGACCACAATTTTGATATTTTGCAATAGAAATTAAAGTGAGGACCAGCAAATTTTCTTTATTGACCACAAGGAAAAAAGAATTTCAAAAAGTCTGCTTTTACTTTTCTTGTTTGAGGTAATAATTGTTACAATTTTGTTTGAGGTAATAATTGTTACAATTTTGTTTGAGGTAATTATTGTTACAATTTTGTTTGAGGTAATAATTGTTACAATTTTGTTTGAGGTAATAATTGTTACAATTTTGTTTGAGGTAATAATTGTTACAATTTTGTTTGAGGTAATAATTGTTACAATTTTGTTTGAGGTAATGACTTTTACTTTTCTTGTTTGAGGTAATAATTGTTACAATTTTGTTTGAGGTAATGACTTTTACTTTTCTTGTTTGAGGTAATAATTGTTACAATTTTGTTTTAGGTAATGACTTTTACTTTTCTTGTTTGAGGTAATAATTGTTACAATTTTGTTTTAGGTAATGACTTTTACATTTTTGATTTAGGTAATGTCTGTAGGTCCAACAGGTACTGGGAAGACACTGACTATTGCTGACAAACTTGGTACAAAAATGCCAAAGGAATACATTCCAGAATTCATGGTCTTCTCTGCTAAAACTAGTGCCAACCAGACACAGGATCTCATTGATGGAAAACTTGACAAGAGGTATGATGGTGTAGAAATTCAATTAGACAATAGAAATTGGAATTTAACTTTCAGGAGAAATATTATAGTCCCACAATTGCTCCTCTATGGCTAGTATATACAAAAGCTAACAAAAGCTGATATTTAAAGAAAATATTTTTTTTTAAAGTGATACTTTCCAGCAATTTATATACTTAGAGGGTGAAGAAAGTTGTATTGGTTAAGATGCAGTCATAGAATTTGTCTCTTTATTACTTTTTATTAGTATACAAGAAATTTTGTATGTTATTTTCTGGGCATCTGCAAAAAAACTGTGGCATTTCTGTGTGACATCTTCAGGCAATGTCATCTGTATTCTTGCCGTCATTATGGGGAACAATGAAAACAGGTTTGAAATAAGAATTTTTACCAGAGAAAGCTGAAATAACTAAACCACACATTGATTATAAAAACTATCAGTCAGCTAGAATGTATAAATCAGCTAGGAATTGGAGAATTATGATTTGCTATAATTCATTAGTTTTTCTACTTGTATGCATGATTTGTCGTGTTCAAACCTTTTATGCAATTATAGTTGTCCTTTTTATATTACAGACGTAAAGGAGTATTTGGTCCACCACTTGGGAAATATTTCATCTTCTTTATTGATGATTTGAACATGCCAGCATTAGAGGAATATGGTGCCCAGCCTCCAATAGAGTTGATCAGACAATGGATGGACTTCAAAGGATGGTATGACAGGAAACAGATTGGTAAGTTTCATAGTAAAATTCTGCCTTTGTGAATATTGCACCTTCCAAGAGTTAGGGAGGTTATTTTTTCATATTTTCATTAACTCGTGCACATTAAAACAAAAGCTTTTACTTTTCCTGCTTACAATTAAGCAAGTATTCAAAGTTTGAATATTAAATGGCACATGGTAAATTACAATGTTGACCTTTATATGAATAAAAGATATGGGGCTTACATCTATGAGACAGAAACCCACCAATACAAGGAAACCCTAAAGATTTCCAAAGATCAACATATTGTCCTCAACAAACAATAGTTGTCTACACAGTATCTCAAGCTCTATATCGCCCAGAGTCTTAACAAAGTAAGGTTTAAATTACGTTGTTGTCACATCGACATTTACTCTATTTGTCTTTTATTCCCAACTTTTTTATGCCTCCGTTGCTAGGCGAAGGAGGCATTGAGTGTTACCCTTAACTGTTCTTCAGTCCGTCCTTCTGTCCGTCCTTCTATCCGTCTTTCTGTTCGTCCCAAATGTATTTTCACATATTTTAAGCAAGCTTGTGTCCTCAGACAATTTCTTCTTTTATTCTTTCATTTATATGGGTATAAGAAATACAATATATTCCACTAAAGTCGTAACTGAAAAGATTAAATGTATTAGTTGTGTTGTTACACAACAGGCCTTTTAGTCATAAAACTTTACTTAGTACTCAGAGTAAAAAATTTGTGCTCGAAATGCCGAATCCATTATTTTGATTGGTTGATTTCTGAGTCTGATTACAATAACCTTGCTGGAAAGTTTTATGACTGTAAGCTCATGTACAACCAAGAAATCTTTTTGATTGATGTTCTTATCCTTCATATGGTTAGAAAATGTCAAATTGATACAATACACACCCTCCTCAAATGAATACAAAAAAAATTCTACTTAAAAAAAAACATATTTTTATATTCAAATTGCTTAAATGTTAATTTGTGACTTTGCATCATTTAAAATTGTTTTCAATGATTTATTTACAGGTGACTTCCGTAACTTAGTAGATGTCAACTTCTGTTGTGCCATGGGTCCACCAGGTGGAGGCAGGAATCCAATCTCTGCTAGATTGTTACGTCATTTCAACTTCATCGCCTTCACTGAAATGGAAGATTCTAGTAAACGAAAGATCTTTGGTAGCATATTCAAGTCCTGGGTCGGTAAGTTGAGCAAAAAGTTAGGGAAAATCTATGAATATTTAAATGAGAGGGGAAATTCTATGAATATTTAAAGGAGAGGGAAAAATCAATGAATATTTAAATGATGCTATAGAAAATCTATGAATATTAAAATGATGCTGTAGCTACTAATTAAAATCTAGCGATGAAAACAAGGAAATAAGATTGCGATTTATCTTTTCTATAAATTAATGAAATTTAAAATCTATTTAGAATATTTAGTTTATAATATAATTATAATTTCTTGTGTGCTTTTAAAAGAATTAAAATATCAATAATAAAATTCTGATATATTATGGATGCTTTATTTTTGGAAAGAGTATGGATAGTTCTGAATTCAGTTACCTTTATATCTGTTGTTTGAAATTTTAATTTGAATACTATATATATGAATCTAAAGATTCTGCTTTTGTGGGAGTTTAATTCAACAGCAAAATTTTTAAGAGATGACATACAGCTGGTAACAAAGAAAAAATGGTCTAAAGTAGAGAAAAATATTATAAAATTTATAATTTAATTCCTGTATATATATTATGCTTTCATTGGAGTTTAAATTGAATAGCAATTTTTATAAGTATTAACACATCTCGTAACAAAGTAAAAAATGGGAAAAAACATAAAATATTTGATATGCAACTGACTGAAATATGTATATATGTTATTAAAGAATTAGCTTTGGGTAAGAGGTTATTGTTGATTTTGTTTTAGATACCGAGTTAATGGGTTTGGTAAATGAAGGTTCGTTGAAAGTAAAACTACAGTAGATTGTAGCCATGTTAATGTCTATCTCTTATAAAGTTGTCTATCAGCTCTTCATCTTTATATTCTGTGCATCAAAACAACTTTCAAAACTGATAATTACTTATATTCTACTATTCTATTTTACTTGTTAGCGCTCAAAGGATCTCTTGTAGTATTGATTGCTTGTTATGTAATACCATTTCAGAATTAAAAGGATTTAATGAAATTTAGCTATTCAGGCAAGGTAATAAATTTTCGCACTCCTAGTTTATGCTAAATGAAATGAAATTAAAAAAACTTTTCGCAATTGAATAAATGAAGAAAAATATCTTTATACGTTTAGAAATGGTTCTTGTAATATGTATTGAAATTGATAAAGTTCTGAAATGGTATTGCAACTTTCTTTGCAGATCTGAAACCTTTAGATATCAAACTTCTCTTGTTCTAGTTTTAATTTGTTGTTTTCTTTTTTCCTTAGATTTTACATTCACTTTTAAACTTGATAACTTTGTAGTATATGTAATAGACTGCATCTAAGAAAGTTATTTAGAGAAGCTCAGAACCTTCTGGTTGAAAAAATATGAAATTTATTTTTACATATTTCCTCAGCCAATAAAGTTTTTATTAGTCTAATCGGACCATCAGATTAATTTAAAATGCTATGTTCCAGTAGAAATGAAGATTTATTATAGCTATTTATATAGTCTAGAATCATATACATATATGAGGGTCTGGATGGGGGTCCTTCATTTCTGTATTCTTTAATTTTTCAAGTCATTTTTCTCTATTCTTTATATTTTTTGCCTATTATTCTCTATTCTTTATATTTTTTGCACCTCATTATTCTCAAATATTTTTTTTTTGGGGGTCTATTTTTCTCTCTTCTTTATTCTATTGCCCCATTTTTCTGTAGATTTGGTAATTTCTCTATTCTGTAAACCTTAACCAGACCCTCATGTATATAGTACAGTTCTGTTCTTCCATTTCATGATTTGTAAAAGTTATTTTCTTGATCTAAATTTTTGGCCTCTGTGGGAATTGCTGCATTATTTTTCATTGCACCGAAATAAAAAATGAAAAAATTTCAGCATGTTTTCTGACTACAGCATGTTATGTGAATTGTGTCTCTATCATTTCAACATAATAGTTTAATAATGGAAAAGGTGTATAGTAATAGGAAAATTTTATCAGGAATTTATGAGTCAAAGTTATTATTAATATGACATGATGAAGCTCCTAATATAGATTCTAAGACAATTCTAGATAAATATTACAGACAGTATTTGTAGAAAATTTCATGGTTAGCTAAATAAGTAGGGGTATTTGTGGAAAAGTCCTTAGTAATAGGAAATTAGGATTTGATATTTGATCATTTTAATTTTAAGAGTTATAACTTGTGGTTTTATTAAGTATACATGAATGATAAACAAATTGATTACCGGTAATTGTATGTTATCTAGTTCAAGCAAATTGATTAATTTTTTTCAAAATATATTTATATAGAGACTGAAACAAACAAAATGGTTTATCTAAGGTATATCATATATAGATAGCCCATTGTTACGTGAAAGAGACAGTTGCAGGTGTTATTCAGTGAGGACTTTTCCAGAAAAAATGCATTTAACACTTTTTTCTATACCCCATCACCCATTATTTTTATTTTCCATTGTAACAAAATTGCATTTGCTTCCACCCTTATTGCCCACAGAAAAAAATGTCATGTGATGTCCAACCCTCCCTAAAGTTTTTTCTGGAATAGCCCTGATCACATACAACATGCCCAAAATGTTTACTATCATAACTTATGAATGTTTGCATTGACAGTTCCTGCCATGCAGCAACATGTAGACCAAATGGTAACAACTTGTATTTCTGTTTACAACACCATCACCACACAGCTCCTGCCGACGCCCACCAAATCTCATTATACCTTCAACTTGAGAGATTTGTCTAAAGTTTTCCAGGGAATGTTGATGGTTGATCCTACAAAAATTGATGTAAGTAATCTCCCCTTAAAACTTGTTATCTGCCCATGTTTGTTCTCTTTGGTGAGTGTCATTTAAATTGTGACAACAGAATCTCCTTTGTCCAAAAATGAGACTCTAGTTTGAATAAAAAAATTTTGTTACAGAATAGAGGATTTCATTACTCTTTTGAGTTCAAATTGTCTTTAGTAAATTCATCAAAAATGTTTAGATATAAGAAGATTTGGTATGAGTGCCAATGAGACAACTCTCCATCCAAGTCACAATTTGTAAAAGTAAACCATTATAGGTCAAAGTACGGCCTTCAACACAGGGCTTGGCTCACACCAAACAGCAAGCTATAAAGGGCCCCAAAATGACTAGTGTAAAACCATTCAAACAGGAAAACCAACGGTCTAATCTATGTAAAAAACGAGAAACAAGAAACACTAATGAACCACATCAACAAATGACAACCATTGAACATCAGGTTCCTGACTTAGGACAGGTGCAAACAAATGCAGCGGGTTTATTAGAAGATGTGGTATGAGTGCCAATGAGACAACTCTCCATCCAAGTCACTGTTTGTAAAAGTAAACCATTATAGGTCAAAGTACGGCCTTCAACACGGAGCCATGGCTCACACCGAACAGCAAGACCAATTTTACATACTCTGTTAGAACATTTTCGTTTACTCCAGTCTAGAAAACATGTAATTTAAAAATTAAAAGAAAGAAAAGATCTTATTCTGATAAATGGATTGAACATTTTACTTATACTTGAAAAAAACCAATCCTCATTTACATTATTAGTTTAAAGTCCCTTTAAAGTCAAATTATTTGAATAAAATCTTGTAAGAATTAGTTTACTAAAAATTTACAATGTTTTTGTTTTTTAGGGATTGCCAAGCCTATTGAGACTCTGGTATCATGAAAGCTGTCGTGTATTCCAAGACCGTCTCGTCAACGATGAAGATCGTAATTGGTTTGCTAGCTTAATTAAAGAAAAAATGAAAACTGACTTTAAAATGGAGTTTGAAGAAGTTGTCACAAAGGAACCAGTTATTTATGGAGACTTTATGTCTACAAGTATGGGAGACAACAAGCCATACATTGAGATAGAAGATCACGTAAAAATGGTCAAGGTCTTAGACGATTCGTTAGAAGATTACAATCAAATCAACACAGCCCAGATGAAACTTGTATTGTTTATGGATGCAGTCAAGCATATCAGCAGAATCAGCCGTGTCATTAGACAGCCATTAGGAAATGCTCTGTTGCTTGGTATGGGAGGTAGTGGTAGACAAAGTTTAACAAGGTTGTCCGCACATATTGCTGAATTTGACTGTTTTCAGATTGAATTGGCTAAAAACTATGGTATTAATGAATGGAAAGACGATTTGAAAAAAGTTATGATGAAAGCTGGTTTAGAAAGCAAACCTGTGGTGTTTTTGTTTAGTGACACACAAATTAAGAGTGAATCATTCCTTGAAGACATAAATAACATTTTGAACGCAGGTGATGTACCCAATATTTATGCTTTTGATGACCAAGAACAAATTTTTACCGCCATGAAGCCAATTGTTCAAGATTTAGGTCTTCCACCAACTAAAACAAATTTGTTTTCTGCCTATACAAAGAGAGTTAAAAGTAACTTACACACTGTTATCACTATGAGTCCTCTTGGTGAGATCTTCAGAGCCAGACTTCGACAGTTCCCAGCTTTGGTCAACTGTTGTACAATTGATTGGTTTAGCGAATGGCCAGCCGATGCCCTGAGATCTGTTGCAATGAGGTTCCTTAATGATATCCCAGAATTGGATTGTACTGATCAAGTTATGGAAGGTTTGGTAAGTTAATTTTTTAATTTTTAAGAAGTCTTGTATTAATAATGTAAACTAATTCAGGATAGTTCTATAGAAGGTGGTCATCAGTAAAAATTGGTGATCTGGGCTATAGTGTTGTTCCGATGATCGGAATAAGTCTGAAATCAGTTGGTTGGGCTTGGCGATGTCGATAATCGATTGGGATTTTGTTCAATCGATTGTCGTTATAGTTTCTGGACCTTTAGCATATCAACTTCCGGTCCGTTTCCAGTTTGCATTTTACATGCGCAGTCAAACAAATTGTAAAGAAAATATCAGTAGATGACAATAACAATGTCAAACATCCTATAATCAAAGACTTAAGCAATTCCTTTCTTTATAAACGTGGTAAAAACATTGACTTTACAGACTGATCGTATTTTATTTAAAATAAATAACTTTTATGAAATACTTTCTTTCAATTCTGGTACTCTTGTCACTCGAAGCGTACAACAAATCATTCTGATTTTCAACAAAATAAATTTGTTGCTACATTAGAACGTGGTGCATTTGCCTTTTCTTAATGTTTCATCCATTTGTTGCGTTAAAACGTCATAATTCTTTCCAAATTGCTTGTCAAACATCGTTTATTTTGTAAATTTTCCGGTTTGTCCGCCATTGACACAGATCAGATACGGACCAACTATGAAAGAATTCCGCATTCTTACGATTATAAGTACAGACGCATACGAATGACACAGCTGACAGAAGAATAATGATCACAAAAGTGAAAAATCGCATACCACATGAATTAACAGACATTGGTTGGATCCCCTAGTTAAATGTATATATTTCAATGCATTGTTTTATTTATTGATTAATTTTAATTGCTTAAAGTTAAATACTTTATATATTTTTTTTAATGAGAAGCATTCAAATTTTGATACAGCTATGTATTTAAAATTATGATGTGAATAAAACCATTGAAATAAAGAAATTTTAGTGTTATTGTCGGTAATAAATGGTGTAATTATAGACAAAATAAGTTCAATCTGAATCTGGATTCTAATTGATTCACTGTTTTAATGGCTAAATAAAATATGTAAAGGAAACAAAAGATCAAATATGAACATATAAAACTCTGCAATGATATGGAATATACCTATTAGACATGTACAATGTGACCGAATGCATGATTTCATTTCAAAAAAGGGCAAGGTATAATGATGCGATTATAACCGATAGTCGGTTGGTTGCTGTCAACCGATAGTAATAGATAATCAGTTGGTAATTTCAACCGATTATCCAACACTACTGGGCTATAGCTTTTGGAAAGGGGAGGGGTGTAACGCTATGAAGTGGATGTACATCTGACAGCATGCCCTAGAAATATTTGGTGAAAACTATAATGTGGATCATGATTACTGGTGGGGTGTAGGTTTTTATGTGTAAAGGTTCACCTCAAATTTTAGAAACCAACTTTTAATTTTTTTAAATGTAGGATTGTATGTTAAAATCGTTAAATCAGGTATCCATGAAATAACAATTTTTCCTTAATCCATTAAAATTGGTACTTCCAAAATCAATCAATCAATCAACAGTGTATCAAAGAAAACCACTTAGACACTTTATGCATAGTAAATCTAATAATCTGTAATTCCAAAAAGAGATATTTCAAAAATACAGATCATAGCAAAATGAATTCATACTAATATTTTGCATTCTACCTAGGTCATCTATTTATCATAATTGTCACCTCTTCAGACCATCATTTTAAAAAAGGTTGTATGGTTTATGACCAATAATTATCTGTATAGCTGTTAAGGTTACCAACTGTTCATGAAGGGTAAGTCCTATTGTAAAACACTGGCAATGAATAACCAATGAATACATTTTGGGTTTTTTGCAGAAATAAAAACAGTCTTGCTGTTTCTTACACAAGTAGAAAACTATATAAATCAGCATAATTTCATCTTATTTTCTTCATTTTATTAGGTTACAATGTGTCAAGAAATCCAGGTGTCAGTATTTAAATATACTGAGAAATTTTTGGCCGAGTTAAATCGTCACAACTATGTCACACCTACTAGTTACCTGGAATTGTTGGGGATATTCTCTCGTCTTGTTGGATTGAAGAAAACGGAATTAAACAGATCCAGGAATAGATTGAAAACTGGTTTAGATAAGGTATGGTATAGTATTACACTAAACTGGTTTAGGTAAGGTATGGTATAGTATTACACTAAACTGGTTTAGATAAGGTATGGTATAGTATTACACTAAACTGGTTTAGATAAGGTATGGTATAGTATTACACTAAACTGGTTTAGATAAGGTATGGTATAGTATTACACTAAGTTTAGATAAGGTAGGGTATAGTATTACACTAAACTGGTTTAGATAAGGTATTATAGTATTACACTAAACTGGTTTAGATAAGGTATAATAGTATTACACTAAACTGGTTTAGATAAGGTATGGTATAGTATTACACTAAACTGGTTTAGATAAGGCATGGTATAGTATTACACTAAACTGGTTTAGATAAGGTATGGTATAGTATTACACTAAACTGGTTTATTTAAGGCATGGTATAGTATTACACTAAACTGGTTTAGATAAGATATGGTATAGTATTACATCCATACTCATACAACTGTTGTCTAATTTTCTTGCAACTTTTTTTTATGCCCCATCTACGATAGTAGAGGGGCATTATGTTTTTCGGTCTGTGCGTCCGTTGTTCGTTTGTCCGTCCGTTCGTCCGTCCGTCTGTTCCGCTTCAGGTTAAAGTTTTTGGTCAAGGTAGTTTTTGATGAATTTGAAGTCCAATCAACTTGAAACTTAGCACACATGTTCCCTATGATATGATCTGTCTAATGTTAATGTCAAGATTAGAGTTTTGACCCCAATTTCATGGTCCACTGAACATAGAAAATGATAGTGCGAGTGGGGCATTTGTGTACTATGGACACATTCTTGTTAATTTTGTAATTTTACCTAGTTATTTAAGTGCAGCTATTTCTAAAAACCAAACAGGGTCTATTATGATGATGATGCATGGTAAAAGAATCATGAAGATATTTTATTTTCATTTCATTTTGTTACTGGTTAAAATGAAAAATTTTAATATTTGTTTTTGTAAATCTCTTTGGTCTTAGAAAATAGTTGTTAAAAATTATACATAAATTCTATTGTTATTCAAGAGTTCTCAATTACTTTATGCATACCATATACTGTAAATTCAGAAATTATTGGGATTTTTTAAGAATGGACATTAATGCGAGATTAATTATTGCGATTTCAGAAAAATCTGCATACATATATATGCATCAGATACCAGAATGTGAGTTCTAGGGGCCTCGGTGTTAGTGTGTTGAACAAGTGTCATATAAAAAGGCACTACTGTAATCACTAGCCAGTCAACACTGAGGTTGTGAGTTATGAACCCAACCTGGGATGGGTGCACTCGACTCAATCTTAATTGACTAGGATTGTCAGTTTTCCTATCGAAGGTCGGTGGTTTTCTCCGGGCACTCAAGCTTCCTCCACCAATAAAAAACTGACCGCCACGAATAGCCCAAAAGCGGTGCTTAAAAGTGGCGTTAAAACACCAAAATCAAATCAAATCAGAATGTGAGTTCTTATTATTGCGATCCTCGCCAATTGGCATTATTCGCATTAATAAAAACCTCACAATAATTTTTGAATTTACAGTAATTTATATCCCATACAAACTGAATAGTCTTTAGAGAAATGAGTGTTATTTGAAAATATCTAATTGTATATGTAAACATGTATTGAGTTAAAATTTTAACAAAAGTTTTTGTATGTATTTGATATAGTTGTTGAAAACAGCAGAAGAAGTAGACAAGTTACAAGATGAATTGGCTTCAATGAAGCCTTTACTTGAAGAGGCTGTCAAAGAGTCAGTATCTACAATGGAACAAATCTCGAAAGATACGGTAGGTTATATATATTTATTTAGTTAATAAACTTGAAAAGGGCATAAGGATCAGGCCTTTATTTTTGCAGGAATTAGGGATATACACTTATCGGGACTCAAGAATTAATTATAAATTTCTCAGGATCAGGGAAAGCATGCTTTACTTTTGAGGGAATTCAGGATTCAGCGTTTGCTTTTCCATTCTACAGTATATTATCTAAATTAAATGGCTCACGGGTATAAATCATTTTTTTTTTAAATATAGGATTTCGCTATTTTTTCTATAAATAAACTTTATCCTTTACTTAATAGAAAAACAAAATAAAAATATGGGGTCACTGTTCATTTAAGCTCAAAATTTGCCTTGAAATAAGCATGTATTTTTGTTCAGGTACTTTTTCTGTTAAACTAAAAGGAGAAAAAAGGTAATAATGAAATAAAAAAGAACTAAATTACAGAAATCACTTAAATTTTAATATAGTTTAGTTTAAGTACAGCTTATTTGAAAAAATAATAAAAATATAGGTCACCGATGAGTTGAGAAGGATATTTCAATTTTATGCAAAAAATGGCATTTTACACCAAAGGGAGATAATTTGGAGCTTTTTCAATGATATAAACATTTTAAAAGTCATCTGGGGTCAAAATGAATCGATTTTCTCGGTTGATTTTGTACCATTTCATAAAGTAACAACTAATAGTATAATAAATAAAATTTGTAATGAAAAACAAAATGTTTGATTTTTGCTGAAATTTTTGTTCCCACGAGCCTCCTTAAGCATAGGAAATTTGCACACAATAAAAAGAAAAGAATATCTTTAAAATTTCTAAAAAAAAAATGAAATTCATCTTCTCAAACTCTAAGCATAAATTTAAATTTGAGATTTATACAATTACATTGATATACTGGGGAGTTCTGTTATTACACTTTTTGGTATTTTTTTTTATTAATTGACACCTTTTCATTGACTTGGTTTTCAGGTGGTTGCTAATGAAACAAAAGCAGTGGTACAAAAAGAGGAGGCATCTGCTACAATCAAGGCTAAAGAAACTCAGGCTATTGCTGATGATGCTCAACGAGATCTTAATGAAGCTTTGCCTGCCTTAGTAAGTTTTCAGGAACATAGTTTATACATCTTTTTAGCATGTAGAACATGTCTTAAGAAACATAATGTGATGAAATTGAAGTACATTTGTACAGTCAAACCTGTAAATAACTGTCACCCTGGGGAACAGAGAAAACTAACCTTATCTTTGAATTGAGGTTCAAAATGCATTGGTATTACTTCGAGGGGACAAGAAGAGGGTGACCTAACAAGACAGGTTTTCGCTTAATAGCGATAGCGTTGACCTTTATAGTAGGTTTCACTGTATATATTCACTTACTTGACTTCTACTTTTGGAATACTCTTGACATATATGTTACTGCATTAAAGAATGATTAGTTTTTACTGTTCTAATAGTGGTAATGGTTAGACCAACTTTCTGTATGAATATTAATTCTACAATTGAATCTCCACAAGTAAATTTTGTCAATAGACATCATTTCAGCTTCTGAATAACAGGTTGGCTATTTGCTTTAAATATTTGAAAAGACACAATGATAATTAAACAACCTGCTTCACTTAGCTCAAATATAAAACTATTACTGTTTAATACTCTGTGACACATGTAATATATTTTGTAGGATGCAGCTGTAGCCAGTTTGAAGTCATTGTCTAAGACTGATGTTGTGGAAGTCAAGTCCCTTAACAACCCTCCACAGGGAGTCAGAATGGTCATAGAGGCTGTTTGTATCATGAAGGGTATCAAACCAAAGAGAGTTGCTGGAGATAAGGTAGTTATCACACAGGGGCTCCCCACAGGGAGTCAGAATGGTCATAGAAGCTGTTTGTATCATGAAGGGTATCAAACCAAAGAGAGTCACTTGAGATAAGGTAGTTATCACACAGGGGCTCCCCACACGGAGTCAGAATGGTCATAGAGGCTGTTTGTATCATGAAGGGTATCAAGCTAAAGAGAGTCGCTGGAGATAAGGTAGTTATCACACAGGGGCTCTCCACAGGGAGTCAGAATGGTCATAGAGGCTGTTTGTATCATGAAGGGTATCAAGCCAAGGAGAGTCACTGGAGATAAGGTAGTTATCACACAGGGGCTCCCACACGGAGTCAGAATGGTCATAGAGGCTGTTTGTATCATGAAGGGTATCAAGCCAAGGAGAGTCACTGGAGATAAGGTAGTTAACACACACGGGCTCACCACAGGGAGTTATAATGATATAAGAGACTGTATAGCAGAACAAGAGTTAATATTACTACACTTAAGAATACTAAATGTTAAATGTTATTTTAAAGAATGTTTTGTGTTATATTTAAATACGTGTGTCTAATGTTACTACACTTAACAAAATCAACCTACCCTATAAAAAAAAATGGGTTGTTCCACACATAAACTAAAATATTATTTTATAACCAGCTGCTCTTAATATGGTAATTTCTTTGAAATATTTCCCACTGGACATTATTCAAACATCAATCAATTATAACACTGGTGACAATCAACTCCAAACTGGTTGATAACAAAATTCCTCACTTATGATTGGTCAAAAAAATAAAGTTTTTTACATGTGTTATTTCAGCCAGGACAAAAGGTAGATGATTACTGGGATGTTGGCAAAGCACAGCTGAGTGACCCTGGTAAATTCCTTGAAAGTTTATTCAAGTATGACAAAGATAACATTCCTGATGATTGTATTAAAAAGATCCAGCCATACATTGATGATGAAGCATTCACACCTGCTGCTATTGCAAAGGTATTTAATGTTTTCTTCATGTTTTTTATGTGCAAGGTAATGAAATGTGTTTCTTTTTATCCTTTGACTGGTACCATGTTACTGATAACTCTGGTACTTTTGATACTAAGCATTTGACTGATAACTTTGGTACTTACAATTTGACTGATAACTGTAGTCATCTGCTTTTTGATTGCATAAAAAACATTATGGCATACACATCATTTTTTTCTAATTTGGAAAATAAAATCTGATTTTTAGACAAAAATGAATAAAAGATTATTTAAAAAAAACTTTAGTTGTACAGAAAATTGCGTTGCCAATGTTGTAGGAATTGCATTAATTGCAATGCCAATGGAATGGAAAATAAAACTATTTAGATAAATTGACCGCTTTTAAAATCGTGTACTGAAATAGGTATTTACCCATTTAATGTGTATTGTAGGTGTCTAAGGCCTGTACATCAATTTGCATGTGGGCAAGAGCTATGCACAAATATCACTTTGTTGCCAAAGGTGTAGCCCCAAAGAGAGAAAAGCTTCGTCAAGCTTCAGAGGAATTAGCTGAAACTCAGCGTATATTGGATGCTGCCAGACAGAGGCTACAGGAAGTAACAGAAGGCATTGCTACACTTCAGGAGAAATATGAAGATGTCCTCCGAAAGAAGGACGAACTGGAAAATAAATGCAAGGAATGTGAAGAAAGACTCATCAGAGCTGACAAGGTATGTTTGGCTTTTTTTAACTCTGTAATTCCATAAAGAAGAATATAGGTCCTTTTCTGGGAGTAATTATAGTTTCATATATTTTGAAAGTTATTTGAACTTATATATTTATAAATATATAATGATAAAATCAATTATTATTTCTAAACACATTCTTATATTTCTAAATTGTTTATCAATAATTGTATATCAGATATTACATGTACTTTGTTTTCTTGGACAGCTGATTGGTGGTCTAGCAGATGAAAAAGAAAGATGGAAGGAATCAGTAGAAACATTGGAGAAAGTCATCGATAACTATGTAGGAGATGTGTTAATATCATCTGCTTACATAGCCTATCTTGGTCCATTCACTGTAAGTTTTTACATATATGAAATGTTTCATGAATAAAAGATCAGCTTCTTTTACCTACATTATATCTTCGATCAATGAAAAATATGCCCTCAAAATATTATAACCCTTAAAGATTTATAGTAGTTTTTACCAAAGAATTGAGAAGTTTAATAATGTTGAAGTTAGAACTAAATGTTTGTAGAAGATTTTAGGGAGAATAATGTTAAACCCATTTTCAGGGAGATTTCAGACAACGGATGTTTGATGACTGGGTAAAAGAACTAGACACACTAAAAGTCCCCGAACAGATGATCCATCCTTAATCTCTACCATGAGTGACCCAGTCAAAGTTCGTAGCTGGCAAATTGCAGGTCTACCTAAGGATAACTTGTCTGTGGAGAATGGTGTCATTGTACAGTATTCTAGGAGATGGCCCCTGTTTATTGACCCTCAAGGACAAGCTAACAAATGGGTTAAAAATCTGGTATGTAACATAATTATATTATATTTATTGGGAAAAGAGGAGAATAATAGTAACAGTCTTCTGGAGGTTTATTGAAAGTGTCATTTTACAGATAGATTGAATTAGGGCTGTTCCAAAATTGCAGGGCATGGGAGACATTTTTTTAAGACCCCAACCACCCATAATATAGAATATTCATTTTTATTATAATTCATACCAAATATAAGGAAAATGTAACCACCAAGAATTCATTAATTTGGATACTTCACATTCCCTACTACGATCAAATTTGGGACATATTATGGTATAAAACCACTAATTCATGGCTCTGTTACTTTCTATCTTAAATCAGCAATTTTCAGCATTCATATCCATTTTGTCTCAAAGTTTAAATCAAGTTACAGTTATGTTATGTCTGAGAAATACCTTAGCATAGAAAACTGCAACACATCTCTAATTGCATAAAAGATTGCACTGGTTCCCAGCTCAGTCTAAAAGTTCAAAACAGATACTTCTGATTTGAGAATCAGCCAAAATATGCCCTATTTGAATTTCATTCAACTTTTTATACCCCCGCTTTAAAAAAGCGGGGGTATACTGTTTTACCTCTGTCTGTCCATACATCCGTCTGTCCATCCGTCAGTCCGTCAGTTCGTTCTTCCATCCAATGAATATTTTTCGTCCCATCTTTCTCAGGAACTACATTACAAGAATTTCTGAAATTTGGTTTCAGGGTTTATATAAGTCAGCTATACCGTGTGCAATGTTTTCAGATTCATCACTCAACAACTTCCTGTTTACCGAACACTTGTATCATTTTACACATGATAGCCTAGCTGAAAATTTTCGTCACATTTTTCTCAGGAACTACAATACAAGGATTTCTGAAATTTGGTTTCAGGGTTTATATGAGTCAGCTATACCGTGTGATGCATTTTCAGATTCATCACTCAACAGCTTCCTGTTTACCATCAAGTATTTGGGCTGGGGGTATCATCAGTGAGCAGTAGCTCGCAGTTTCACTTGTTTTATTTTTCAAAATAAACATTGTACAATGGTTCAAAGGTGTTTACAGGTTTAAACTTTTATTTCAAATCAAAATTACCCAAACTTTGTGTGAAATATGTGCTTCTTTCTTGCATGTTGTTACTGACTGTGCCCAAATATAGTGGTTCTATACCTTATTTGTAGAGTTGCAGATTTATGCAAGAAAAATAAAATGAATATGAATTGATAAAACGGTTGATTTGCATAAGCAATGGTTACTTCAAAAAATGTGGGAAATAGCCAGTGCCTATTTATTAATTTCTGTTTACTAGTCTGGAATTCCTCTGTAAATTGAAGAGTATCAAATTATGAACAGAAAACAACAGTAAGTCTCAATTAGTTTTATCAAGCATACAGAACAAAGTTGTCAACATTTTGCAGGAAAGAGATGCTGGCTTAGATGTGATCAAGTTGTCTGACAAAGATTTCCTCAGATCATTGGAGAATGCTGTAAGATTTGGTAAACCATGTCTACTAGAGAATATTGGCGTTGAACTTGATCCTGCATTGGAACCTATACTTCTAAAACAGGTAAGTCAGTCTTTTTTTAAGTACAATTCTGTTGCACCAGAAGTATTGTTCTTACCATCATTTTTTCTCTACTAAAAGTTTTGGTATCAGCATTTTAACAGCAAGAAGTTTTTGATAAGTTGCTTAAGAGTTAAAATTGCTTTGATGCTTTTGGACACACATTGGTGTCAGTGACCATCAAAGGGATGCATAATTCCAAAACTCTAATGTTTACAGAACTTTATAGGTCATATTTCTAATTGGAAACATTAAATTGCACGTTTCTACTAAGGTAAAAAATTAGATGCTCATTTTATTGGATATCTAGATGCTTCTCTCCATGGCAATTCAGTGGAGGAATAGATAGGTTTATTAAGAATGTGCAGCAGTCAATTATAACTTTTTAAGTGAGCTACTTTAGATTCATTATTAATCATGGGATGCCAATTTTTGTGGATTTCATGGATAAAGGTAAACCATGAATTTAAATGTTCAACGAAGTAAAAATTTTATGTATTCTTTTATGCAGACTTTGGCAAAACCACGAAAAATCAGTTATCCACAATACATTTTTTCCTCAATCCACAAAAATTGATATCAAAGAATATAAAAGAATCCACAGTATAATTTAAACAGGTTTTGGCCTCATTTGTAAAGATGTGTTGTTACTTGTTTTCCAGACATTCAAACAACAAGGAAGCTTGGTAATCAAACTTGGAGATGCTATTATCCCCTATCATCAGGACTTCAAATTCTACATCACAACAAAACTGCCTAATCCACATTATACACCAGAAGTATCAACGAAAGTCACTTTGGTCAATTTTACACTGTCACCAAGGTGAGTGAATGCGTCAACTTTATATACATTATACACCAGAAGTGTCAACTAAAGTCACTTTGGTCAATTTTACACTGTCACCAAGGTGAGTGAATGCGTCAACTTAATATACATTATACACCAGAAGTGTCAACTAAAGTCACTTTGGTCAATTTTACACTGTCACCAAGGTGAGTAGATATGTTAACTAAAGTCACTTTGATCAATTTTACATTGTCACCAAGGTGAGTGAATGTGTCAGCTTTAAATATACTGAATAAAAAAAGTTGAGCAACATAATTTTTGATTAAAATGTTTGAATCAAAAATTATGGAAGTTGTGGAAATACATTTCAATATGATAAAAAATTGCAAGTTCATGGTGAAATGTTTTTAGCTTTGAAGCAATTTTATAAATGATCCTAACTTTAATGTTTTACAGTCAAAATTAATTTATGGAATCTTCATTTATTTCTTATGATACCATCCATAAGATTTTATGAATGTCATTGAGAAAAAAAAAATGGATTTTTTGTTGCAAAATAAGTGGGACCCTGGTAACTAGTTTATTAGAAATTCAAAATGTTTTTATGATAAAGCATATGATGATTTTTTCTGTTTTCCAGTGGATTGGAAGATCAGATGTTGGGTATTGTAGTGGCAGAGGAACGTCCAGATCTAGAGGAAGCTAAGAATCAACTTATCGTTAGCAATGCTAAGATGAAACAGGAATTAAAGGAAATTGAAGACAGAATCTTAGAGAGACTGAGTTCATCAGAAGGAAGCCCTGTAGACGATATAGATCTCATCAATACTCTGGATGCTTCAAAAGTTAAATCTATGGAAATTCAGGTACGATGGGTTCATAATTTATTGTACTGTTTATCTGGAAATTCTCATGCAAGGGTTAAATTTTCTTATTTTGCGATAACATTAAATGTGAAAAATATCCCTTGAACAGATGAACGATTTGATGTGAAGTCCAATGTTATCATTCCATGTGCAAATTTATATATAAACATCGTTCATGCAAGGGTTTATTTTTCATATTTTGGAATAACATTAAATGTGGAAAATACCCCTCATAAAAGTGAAGGCCTCAGTTATCATTCCATGTGTAAATTTATAACCATCTCTCAAAAAGTTTATGCATTACATAATAATGCGAAAAATACAACCCACAACAATATTCACATTAACAGTACCTCATGGTTGATAAAAGACAGAGAGTTAGGTATTAAGTTTACTGTATAAATTCATTATGCATCAGATGTCCTTCGAAGATATTGTATTGCATAAGGAAATTTAGGTTGAATATCATGAGTTCTTCGGTATTTTGGAAAAGATGTTATTTTGACAATAAAGTGATTATTATTTTTATATCTATAGGTTGATAATATAGGGCAAAAAAATGGAGAAAAGTTTATTAAGGTGATTCAGAACTTCTGTAAAGGAGACTATTTAATAAGGGAGATTTCCAAATTAGGAGGCTTCCCTCCAAACAGAAAGACTTCACACCTGTTAAGGACAAAAATAAAAAATGATATATACATAAAAACTTGCATATGCCAAAGGTACTTATTTCTTTGAGGACATGCCTCCTTAAATTTTAGAGGCTTCATAAACAGGGAAACATAACTACTATGATAGAAAATAATACTTTGGTTTTTTTTTTTTTGTAGGCTAAAGTGTTGGTAGCTGAGCAGACAGAGAAAGACATTGATCAGACCAGGAGTCAGTACATTCCTGTGGCAGTAAATACTCAGATCTTATTCTTCTGTGTGTCAGATATGGGCAACATTGATCCTATGTACCAGTATTCTCTTGAATGGTTCGTTACCATTTTCCTTGGTGGTATCTCACAGGCAGAACGAGCAGGTGAGTAATCCCTGAGGGGTAACATTGGGGTGCTCATTTCCTAAATCCCAGCTCCCCTTTTTTCCATCTTTTTTTCCCAGATCCCACTTTTGTTTACCCCTACCTATATCCCACATCCCCACTTTTTTTTTACCCCACTATAGCCCATATCCCAAAAGAGTGTCAGCCCCCTCATAATTCTTTTTTAATCTTTTATGTATTGATGATGAATGCTTTTTGTCGAGCCTTGACTTTAGTCGAAAAGCGAGACATAGCGATCCTACATTCCGTCCGTCGGCGTCACAAATATTCACTCTGTGGTTAAAGTTTTGAAATTTTAATAACTTTCTTAAACTATCCTGGATTTGTACCAAACTTGGACAGAAGCTTGTTTATGATCATAAGATAGTATCCAGAAGTAATTTTGTAAAATAAAATTCCTGTTTTCCATATTTTACTTGTAAATGGACTTAGTTTTCTGCCAGGAAACATTACATTCACTCTGTGGTTAAAGTTTTAAAATTTTAATAACTTTCTTAAACTATCCTGGATTTGTACTAAACTTGGACAGAAGCTTGTTTATGATCATAAGATAGTATCCAGAAGTAATTTTAAAAAAATTTCATTTTTCCGTATTTTACTTGTAAGTGGACTTAGTTTTTCTGCCAGGAAACAATACATTCACTCTGTGGTTAAAGTTTTAAAATTTTAATAACTTTCTTAAACTATCCTGGATTTGTACCAAACTTGGACAGAAGCTTGTTTATGATCAAAAGCTAGTATCTAGAAGGAAATTTTGTTAAAATTTTGTACCTGTTTATCCATTTTTACTTATAAATGGACTTAGTTTTCTTCCATTTAACATCAATACAATCTGCAGTTAAAGTTTTTAAAACATTTATTAGATTCATAAACTATCCTGGATTTATACCAAATTTTGACAGAAGCTTCTTACAATCAAAAGATAGTATCTAAAGGAATATTTTATTGATTTTTCCTCATTTTGTTGAGCCTGATTAACAGCAAAAGTAGGCGAGACACTGGGTTCCTTGGAACCCTTACAAATTTTAAGCACAGAGATGATTAAATTCTGGTTTTAAGTAGGTTTCCTCTATTGTTTATTTGGACTTGTCCTTGATAGATTCTTGATTAAATATGGTAGTCTACTGCCTGTATAGCCATTTCTGTTTTTACTTTTGATGGGGAAAATCTTCTTTTACTTTAGAGGTACCAGCTCATTGTAATTAATTTTGTCATTTTTCAATTTTAACAGTTATTGAGGGCATACAGGAACGTTGATGGCCTTTAACTTTCTCTTTTTATTTATGCAAGTTACATTTTACATATTATTTTCCTTTTTACAGATAACCTTCAGCAGCGTGTGTTAAACATCAACAACTATTTCACATTCAGTTTGTATTCCAATGTCTGTAGATCTTTGTTTGAGAAGGACAAACTTCTCTTTGCTTTCTTGTTATGTACCAGAATGAAAATGTTTCGAGGAGAAATAAATATGGTAAGTATTTCTCACTATTGTTTTTTTTTTCAAATGTGTAGAGTGCTGCAAAGTTAAAGGAGGAGATGATCTTAAGGTTGTAAATTGGCCTAAAAATTTAAGTATTACAAAATATATATTTTGAACATTCACTTACAGGTAGATTTAACTGTTAAAATATACTAACGGCCTGTTTAAAACAAAACAAATATGACAGACATCAACCAACAACAACCGCTTAGATACAGGATATCCTGACTTTGGACAAGCACATTAAGAATGTGACAGTGTTGAACACGTTTGTAAGCGCTCAACTCTCATCCTAACTTTGGACAGTGGTTTAACAGCACAACATCAGAACAAACTAATAATCAGATGGAAATGACTTGACTCATCAGATTGTCACAAAGCACAAAAAACATCTAACAAAAACACAGAAGACACAAAGTACCAGTCTAAGAGTATTCACAGTTACTCACAGTTACTGAGCTAGTTCAAAGCCAATTACAATTAATAAATAAATCTTGTGTTCCCAGACTAAAAAATTACTAGTTGTGATGAATATTAAATTTTTACATTTACAAACATGAAACCCCTTTATAACTTAGAAAATTGTCTATTTACAATGAAAAGTTGATGAAACCAATTGCTTCTAATTTTATGCCTTGACTTAATTTCCACATCAAATTTATTATGTTAGGTTTCAATAAGTTAACTTAGAAATTATTGTTCATTTAGTATTTAGTTATGTGAAACACAAAAATTACAGGGCTTACTTCATATTTGGATAAAACTTGACTATTTTCTTCACAGGATGAGTGGCGTTTTATGTTAGCTGGTGGCACACATGTTATGAAAGAAACACCTAATCCTGCCCCAGAGTGGATATCAGGAAGATCGTGGTTAGATATTACCACCACACAGGTCCTTGACAAATTTTCCAAGTTTTCTGAAGATTTTAAAAACAATTTGGATGGATACAAGAGAATCTTTGACAGTACAAGTCCACACAAGTAATTGTTTTGTAGTATATTTATTTTAGGACACACACAATTTATTCATAGTTTTTTGTTAGATTAACTCTCACCAAATTTTTGCAGATGGACTTATAATTTAAAAAAATAACAACAAAACAGGTTAATTTTGCTAATTTATAAGAAATAAGATCAAGGTACCCAGGCTACCTTGAAATTTTGAAAAAGGCGTAGAATTCTATTTTATTGCCTGGAAACAAACATTCAGTAGCATGTTTTGATATTCAAGTTCTTCTTGTTTTTTATTCTTAAGGATATTCGGGACTCTGTTTCAAAATAACAAGCTTTTTAAAATACTGTTATAAATTGATAGTATATGAATAAAGAATCTAAAAAGCAGAAAAAAATTAAGGGTCAGTGTGCTTGTTTTCGAGATATAAGCCATTGAATATTTGGCGGGAAATAAATCTCTATAGATTTTTCATAAATTTAACATTTGCACCTTTTTTTCTTTCAAAACGATGAAAAATAACAAGGATTTTATAAGATTTTCAAAGATGACCTCTTAAACTATATGTAACCAAATTATGAAAAGAAAAGTAGGGGTTAGTGGGCAAAATTTTTTAATGGCACTACATGGATAAAACCAGAGGATTCCGAATATCTGGCAAAAATTCAAAAACAAGAGGAGCGAACATCCTTAAATGATTGTATTGATTTTGAAGTATATGTAGGAGTAGGAATTACTTCATTTTCCTATCATTAAACCAGTCACTGAACATGACTTCAGTAATTTTTGTAAAGTGAGACTTGTCCAAATGTCTCACATTCAAAAATAACTTATGATTTCTTCTTAGTCTTCTATTACAGTCCTTGAAAATGAATGAATGTCCACCGAGGAATCCTGAAAAAATCCTGGAATATTTTGTTGCAGAAAGACATACTACCCTGTTGTTTTAAAAGTCCTGTCCTGTAATCTAGTCATAATTGAAATTTTATACTGCTTAATAGTAAATATTCTAAATGTTCATAATTATAGAGGATACAAATACAAACAAAATGATGATTTAGACGTTCATTTGAGTATTAGGATGTATTGAAAAAAAACTAAGATTTTTTTTTTTTGAAAAGATGAAATTCTCAGAAAAAGAACAGCATGATGCTATGCACTGACTCGACATTAGGCAATAATCAATTTATATATGATGCAAAACTTCATTAACTAAATTCCATCTTACTTCTTTCAGGGAAGAGCTGCCAGGTATTTGGAAAGAGGACTTTGATGATTTCCAGAAAATGATAGTTCTGAAGTGTTTGAGACCTGACAAAATAACTGATGCTATGCAGGACTATGTCACCAAATACCTTGGACAAAGATTTATTGAGCCTCAGGCGGCTGATTTAGACCTTGTCTTCAAAGATTCCGCTCCAACAATTCCACTGATTTTTGTCTTGTCTGCTGGAACAGATCCTGCTGCAGATCTTTATAAATTTGCTGACAAGTTGAGATTCTCTAAAAAATTGAATGCCATTTCCCTGGGTCAAGGTCAAGTAAGTAATCAGCTTCAGATCTAAAAATTACAGTATTTTCAGTATTATTTTGATCAATATAGTAAGATGTAGTACAGTATAAATTCACCATAGAGCAGGACATGTGTATACACACACGACTTTTAATGAACATTGTATGCTAACCTCTAGATATCTTCTGCTTTTTATACGACCCCAAAAAAATTTTGCGGTCGTATATAGGTATGACGTTGGCGTTGGCGTCGTCATCGTCGTCCGAAGACAAATTGGTTTTCGCACTCTAACTTTAGTTTAAGTGAATGGATCTCTATGAAATTTTACCATAAGGTTCAATACCACAAAAGGAAGGCTGGGATTGATTTTAGGGGTTATGGTACCAACAGTTAAGGAATTAGGGGCCAAAAATAAGCATTTTTGTAACTTCCAGACATAACTTGTGTGTTAGTGTATGGATCTCTCTGACATTGTACCACAAGGTTCCATGTCACAAAGGGAATGCTGGGATTGATTTTGGGGTAATTGCCTCCAAATTTTAGGAATTAGGGGCCAAAAAGGGACAAAAAACAAGCATTTTTCTATTTCATGACAATAACTTGTGTGTAAGTGTATGGATCTTTCTGAAATTGTACTACAAGGTTCCATATCACAAAGGGAAAGCTAGAATTGAGTTTGGGGTTAATTGCCCAAAACAATTAGGAATAAGGGGCCAAAAATAAGTATTTTTCTAGTTTCCAGACAATAACTTGTGTTCAAGTGTATGGATCTCTCTGAAATTGTACTGCAAGGTACCATACCACAAAAGGAAGGCTGGGATTGATTTTGGGGGTAATTGCCTCAAAATTTTAGGAATTAGGGGCAAAAAAACAAGCATTTTTCTAGTTTCAGGACAATAACTTTTGTGTAAGTGTATGGATCTCTATGAAATTGTACTACAAGGTTCCATATCACAAAGGGAAAGCTGGGTTTGAATTTGGGGGTAATTGCCCTCAATGTTTAGGAATTTGGGGCCAAAAGGGCCAAAAACAAGCATTTTCTAGTTTCAGACAATAACTTGTGTTCAAGTGTATGGATCTCTCTGAAATTGTACTGCAAGTTACCATACCACAAAGGGAAGGCTGGGATTGAGTTTGGGGGTGATGAATCATAAAGGGGTTCAAAAAATTTGAGGGGATTTTTTTTTCATTTTTTTTTTTTCAATTTCATTTTAAATTGGTTATTTCTGATTTATATATAAAAGCAAATAATAATGATATGATTTGAATTGGTTAATTAAAAATTTTTAAGTTCTTAGACCACATTCATTCTGTTTCAGAAACCTATGCTGTGTCAAATATTTAATCACAATCCAAATTCAGTGCTGTATCAAGCTTGAATGTTGTGTCCATACTTGCCCCAACTGTTCAGGGTTTGACCTCTGCGGTCGTATCAAGCTGCCCAGCGGAGCATTTTATTTGTGTTGTTGCAATGCTGTCCAATTGACATACAGCACATGTTTTCTTTTAGTCAAATATAAACTCAAAACTTTATTGTTAAAGAAAAAATATATTGATTGAAAGCAGACTTTAATATTGTTCTTTATTTGTTAAGACAAAATTTTCAGAAACTACCACCAGCCTTGAAATTTTAACTAAGAAGCCTTCTGAATCACCCTTTTTTTTATATGCCCATTTACAAGACGTATTATGGTATACCGTTTTCCGTCCGTCCGTCTTCATCATGTTGGACAATAACTCAAAAATGCTTTAACAAATTTGCATGAAACTTTGGTGAATTGTTTATATCTATTGACGTGAGCTTTCTTTCGATTTTTATAAATTTTAGATTTTACGTTTCCAAGTTATGGGGTTTTATTCATTAAAAATGGTGATTTTCCAGTTTTCAGACTATAACTCAAAAACACCTTCACCAATTTGCAAGAAACTTTGGTGAATTGTTTATATCTATTGATGTGAGCTCCCTTTCGATTTTTATGAATTTTAGATTTTACATTTCTGAGTTATGGGGTTTTATTCATTAAAAAAGGGGGATTTTCCAGTTTTCTGATTATAACTCTAAAATGCTTTGAGCAGTTTTCATGAAACTTTGATGAATTGTTTGTATCTATTGACATAAGGTCCCTTTCCATTTTTGTAAATTTTAGATTTTATGTTTCCGAGTTATGGGATTTTATTCATAAAAAAGGGTTGTTTTTTCCAGTTTTCGGACAATAACTCAAAAGTGCTTTGAGCAGTTTTCATGAAACTTTGACGACTGGTTTATATCTATTAAAATAACCTCCCTTTAGTTTTTTATAAATTTCTGATATGAGGATGAGGAGTTATGGAACTTTATTCTTTGAAAAAGCGACGGGTGTATCATGCACTCATGGCTCAGCTCATTATTACACAATAATATGAGTGCTAGCGGTTATACATTATACTAAAGTTAAAAATTTGCATATGTGATTTTAAATTTCAGGGACCCAGAGCAGAAGCTATGATGAGAAGTGCCATGGAGAGAGGAAAGTGGGTATTTTTCCAGAATTGTCACTTGGCACCAAGCTTTATGCCAACATTAGAAAGACTGGTAGAACAGATTGATCCAGATAAGGTTAGCAAAGTCTAAATTTTTTTTTTTTTGATGATGAAGATATTTGTGGGGATTTTATTATGTTTAATTCTTGTATATATTCATGTAATTGGGGATTAAAGCAATTAAATATATTTCCATTATTTTAGATAACATTGATTTTGCATACTGAATATAATCTTCAATTCTAGGTACACAGAGATTTCCGTTTATGGTTGACCAGTATGCCAAGCAAGGTATTCCCTGTCTTCATCCTTCAGAATGGATCTAAGATGACCGTAGAGCCACCAAGAGGAATTAAAGCCAATTTGCTGAAATCTTATACAAGCTTCACTGATGATTTCCTCAATTCATGTGAAAACAGGGTAAACATTATCTTTAAAAAACTATTTATTTAGAATTTGAAGACTCTTTTGCTAACAAGTTAACAAGTGAGTTGCCTATCATGACTTAAAGACCTGAAAATGAAAATTCACCAAAGTCGTGTTTAAAAATGAAAAAATTGAAATTACTTGCAAAACCAAAATTTTACAACAGAACCATGCAATATTCAACAATTTTTAACTCCATAAATTCAGAAATATGTGCATGCATATGATTATTCTGATTTGGGAAAATGTTACATCCAAAGTTAAATTTATTTTTTTTTAATTTTGTATTGAAATGTGATTTTTATATTTGTGAAACCTTTCTAGTTAAATTTTCGCAATAATAAAAACATCGCAAACATTTCTGAATCTACAGTACCATGAATGATTTGGGATAATCAAACTTCATCTACCAAGGACCATTTGAAATAATAAAATTGTTTGAAATACTTGCTTCACTCTAAAACAGCAATATATTTTTTTTCAGCATGTTGAATTTAAAACCCTGTTGTTGTCCCTCTGTCTGTTCCATGGGGTATTGATTGAAAGAAGAAAGTTTGGTGCCTTGGGATTCAACATTCCATATGAGTTTACAGATGGTGATCTACGTATTTGTGTCAGTCAACTGAAAATGTTCTTACAAGAATACAAGGACATACCACTGAAGGTTGGTATATGTAAAATGTCACAAATTTCTAGCACTTGAATGTTTGTTCGTTATAACTGTTGCAACAACCACTGAATTACAGGCCCCTAAAGTTTATCAAATATATGATGTTTCATTTGTAGTTTTTTTTTTTTTTTTTTTTTTTTTACCAATGACATTGACTATTATGGTTTGAATGCCTTAGATATTTTTTTGAAATCAGGACTGAAAAATTAAAATAATCTTGAAGCAAAATAATCTGATGTTTTTTTCTTTCTTCAGGTATTGAGGTATACTGGAGGACACATCAACTATGGAGGTAGAGTAACTGATGACTGGGACAGACGATGCATGATGAGTGTCTTAGCTGATTTCTATTGCATGGAAGTGATCAACGAGGACCATAAGTATTCTGAGTCGGGAGTTTATCACCAGATCCCCACGACCAATGACCATAATGTAATTATGTGATGCATGAAATGTACACAGTAGATGTACAAAACTTTGGTACACTGTACTGGAGTGTACATTAGTAGCTGTACTCATTCTTACTTCTAGTAGCCATGTATCACGGTTATCTTATGGACATGGGTGTGAGAGAGATCAACCATTGTGTTGATGTTGTGTGTTGTGATGCTTTATATGTTGTTATGCTAAAATTTCAAATATGGAGATTCAAGCTTTTAAAAGAAATCAACTTATTTCTTGTAAATATTTTGAATGTCTGAAGTAGGTTTTACGGAGTAAATGTTCCTGTTCTGCTTAAAGGTCAACTTTATTTCAGCTGGAAGAACACTTAATTTTTACAAGTTTAAATTGTACATTAGTTTTATCAAAAGAAATTTTGAAATTTGAATTAAAAAAATATGAAAACTTCTTTTATGCATCAAGCAGCAAATCTTGTTTGATTATATATTTTTTTAAAACAATTGAATAATTGAAAGTTTGTATTTGTTTTGTTTTTAGTAAAGAAATTGTTTAGAATTAGAAAAACAAAAAAACTCTATCAGTTAAGGAAAATGTATGTGTGTAGATGTGTGTCTGCTGTTTTATGCGTGCTTTGCTTTTAACTTCTTGATGTTGGTCAGTTTCAACAGAAATCAGTTATATTTGAAAGGTAATAACTTTGTATGGCTAAATTAAATGAAGAAAACATTTCATTTTTTAATTGAAATTGAAAGACATTTAAAGAAAGAAAACAGAATATTTTTCATGCTTTTTATTTTTATTTTAAACTATTTTAGAAAACATATGATCTAAGAAATTTACCAACATCATTATTGCTGTCTGCTGGATACTAACATTTTCAGATGTCATTTACTTTTAGACTGTCTTCAGACTTTTAACATAAGAAATTATATAGAATACTGTACTATAGACTATAGCTTTCTAGTAAATAACACTTATTAGATATATATATTCCCTTTTTATACAGACTAAGAGCTTATAAAGAATGTTTCTTATATGCATATCACTTTCATTCACTTAGAATGCATCCGTTTCTATGGTAATCACTAGGCGTATTCTTCACATTAAAATATTGTCTCTATACAATATATGTTTTGATTAGTTGTTAGATTTATATATTTAATGAATTTTTTTATGAAGGTCACATCACAAAAGATTCATAAGCTAGTGTACTTATAATGGTAGTTTTTTTTTCTTTTAGTTTTAGTTTAATAACAAGTAACTCGACTGTCATTCACGAAGGTCTCTGGGCCAAGTTGTCTTAAGTAGTTAATTGACATTGTTCACAAGCCTGTCAACAGTGAGGTTGTGAGTTCTAACCCAAATCTTAAATTCTTGCTAGGTGCATTCAACTTTGATCTTATTTGACTAGGATTGCAAGTTTTCCTGCTGAAGGTCGCTGGTTCTCTCCGACAATCCTGCTTCCTCTGCCAATAAAAAGTGGGCAGTAAAATATTGCAAATGACATTTATCACCAACAGTCGATCAATCAATTCTGTCATTCACTATTAAATCTGACAGATAGTTGGATGGATGGATAGCGGTTGAATTTATTGTAAACATTTTCCTAGAAAAAAATTCTATTAAAAAATTAGCTTGTAATTGATGAACAGTTCAGTGTAACTTACTATCAGTTATAGTTATAAGATTTTGTGTGTGAAGAGCTTCAGCAGGTTGTCTTATCATCAGACTTCAGGATGAGAGTATATTCATGTTAAATGAATAGAGTATATTCAAGTTGATTGAATATTAAACCGGCTTTGTACCTGTTTGACATACTAAATCAATTTTTTCCTCTTGATAAAGCCGTTTTGCACTGATGTAACGTTGTACAGCAATCAATAAATTTTACCTCATTTTAATGTTCCGGCTTACAAGGTAACAGTTGCCATGAAATTTATCCCACCCAGACTCATTATTTTAACTCTTGAGCCAGAAAGTTTTTCCTCTTTCATTTAAATGCCATATGTTCAGCAGAGATATTGCAAAACACCAGTTTTAAAATCTTTGGTTTGATCCAGCCAGGGATCGAATCAAAGACCATACACCAGAGGTCAGTACCAAATAAAAACTTGATCAAAGATACTAGGCTTGTTGTTTTGTACCCTAGACATGCTTTTTGTCTACAAAAGACCAAACCATTTAGGCAGTTTGAATAGAACTTATAAGGTGTTTACAATTTTGACAAATTATTTTCTAAACACTTGTGATTATGACTAGTTTTTCTAAACACTTGTGATTATGACTAGTTTTTCTAAACACTTCTGATTATGACGAGTTTTTCTAAACACTTCTGATCATGACTAGTTTTTCTAAACACTTCTGATTATGACTAGTTTTTCTAAACACTTCTGATTATGACGAGTTTTTCTAAACACTTCTGATCATGACTAGTTTTTCTAAACACTTCTGATTATGACTAGTTTTTTTTTCTAAACACTTGTGATTATGAAAGTATTTTTGGAGAAGGCCATCAGCTGAAGGGCTCACAACTTTGGTTTCAGATAAATTGTTGAAGATAATGTTTTTACAGAATCAAGTTAAATGCAGTATTATATGAAGTTTCATTGTCCAAAAGTCTTTGATATTTTGCACAAATTATCAGCAAATGATTTCTGAAAGTTTTTTTTAATGTTTTCTACTTTTGTTTGTTCATTATACATTATACATTATATACAAAATGTACTGTAAATTCAGAACATTCTGCAAGGTTTTTATTAATGCGAATAATGAAACTGGGTCAGTATTGCAATGATAAGAACTCTCATTCTGTTATCTGAAACATAAATCTGTATGCAGATTTTTTTCTGAAATCTCCATTATTTCACATTTTTGTCCTTTCTTCAAACATCGCAGTAATAATGCATGCAATAATTTCTGAATTTACAGTATGTATAATTTACAGTACTTTTTTATTGCACCTGTTGCAGTAAATTGAAATTATTCTAGGGATCAATAAGTCCTTGAAGTGTAATGCATAACCATTTACATAAAGTATATTTTATGTTCCATTCTTCTTTGCTTTTATACTTGATTTAACTATTAAGGGCATGTTCTTTATGTAGCCATCAAAAGAAACTTGTGGTACTTTTATTGCTCAATTAATAGTTTTTTGTTTGTTTTTTTTTTTTAACTTTGAAAAAATTTGTTGAACATTACCAAAGTAAAATATTTGTAATAAATAAAACTGAAAAACATGTACTGTGAACTTTTAGTTGAAATGCATCTGTTTTATTTATAACATTTGATGCAGTATTATGAAAGTATGTCAGAAACTGAAATACGTGTACTGATAAATTTTAAATTTAAATTTTAGTTTAGATGTATCTTGTTTATGTCAAAAGAAATAGAAATTTAGATTAGTATTATATTTTAACAATTATCATATATCTTAAATTCATGCTCTTTAAGAATGAATTGTTTGTATTTAAGTGTGCAACATAAATTGCAATGCATAAACAAGTATTTAAATCTTCTAATGAAGAGAAAAAAAGTTGAGAATTAAAATGGAAAATTTTAATATATGAAATTTAAAACAGCTTTTAAACTGTAGAAAAAGGCAGGAAATGTATGGGAAACCTTGTCAATGCATTGAAAATTGATAATATTTTATATGTACTAATTCTAAATTGATTAACAGGGATATATGGCATACATCCGTTCCTTGCCCATTAATGACACACCAGAAGTGTTTGGTCTCCATGAGAATGCTAACATCACATTTGCTCAGAATGAGACATATTCTTTGCTGAAATCTTTACTGAAATTACAACCCAAAACAGCAGCAGGCGCTGGGAAATCTAGAGAGGAGGTGAGTACTTGTCAAAAACAGCAGCAGGCGCTGGGAAATCTAGAGAGGAGGTGAGTACTTGTCAAAAACAGCAGCAGGCGCTGGGAAATCTAGAGAGGAGGTGAGTACTTGTCAAAAACAGCAGCAGGCGCTGGGAAATCTAGAGAGGAGGTGAGTACTTGTCAAAAGTGAAATCTATTAAGTATAACTATCTACAGTAATAATTATTAAAAGTAGGCCTGGGCTCCTCAAAATAAAATAAAGCTAAAGTTGGGCATGGTGTCCTATTAACACATATTCTTGTTTGAATTTGTATTTGTTCCTTGAATTGAAACCATGCATTTAAGGAAAAACTGCAAAATCAATCTCATTTTGAGATCTTGTTATTGATATTTAGATCAATCCCATATCTAACAAGATATTTTGCTGTAAGACATCATGTTCATATTTAATTTTACCAAAAACTCTGGTTAAACGATAATTTTGTGTCAATTATGTCAATTTCAAAAATGTTTAAAAATTTTGATTATGTGAGTCATACAGTGACATTATGATAGATAATTTGCACAAAAGACACTTAAACTTAACTATCTCATTGTAATTACTTATCAATAACACTAACATAAAATTGGAAATTTTGCAATTTCAGGGGCCACATAATGGCTCTTATCATACCTCCCCTGTTTTTATTAATAATCCCAAAATCCAATGAATTTCAAACTCTTTCTAAATAATACATCAGAATGCATTAAGCACACTTAAGTCTTATAGTAGATTTGTGAAAGATAACTCAGATTCTGAGGTCATGTGATTTTCTTATTAGGTAATGGAAGATAGTGCTAAAGACATCTTAGGAAGAGTTCCAAAGCCAATTGACATCAATGATGTTGTAGAAAAATATCCAGTTTTGTATGAACAGTCCATGAATACAGTATTGACACAGGAAGTCATTAGGTAAGTTTGAGTCTTAGTCCTTTAAGGACTAGTTAGCTTGTTGACTTAAAGACCACAACCATGAATAAAAAACTAGCTGTTACAAAATAGCCAATATTATTGAAAGTGGTGTTAAACACCAAAAATCAATCAATCAATCACCACTACTAGAAGGTGTCCCCTACAAGGAAGAAAACTGTATATAAGAAGTCATGGTAGAAAACTTAGTTCAACTTAGTCCCCCCTGTGAGTATGTACAAAAATCTTTTCTATTCTTTCATTTTCAAACCCTTTGGAGTTAGGAATGAAACTTGGCATGATTATACACCACTACTAAAAGGTATGTGATGTACAAGAAAGAAAACTGTACAATAAAAGTCATGGTCTAAACTTAGTTCATCTTAGATATTCCTTTGCATATGTACAAAAAATGTTTGCAGAAACTAATATATTCATGTTATGAATTCAAACATGTTTACAGTTTTAAAGTTTATTATATATGTAATCTGTCTTCATTTTTGTACATCTTTATAAATTGATGTAGCATATCAGATTTTTTTTAATTTCTAGTATATCTGTTTTCAAAAGTTCAACACTTTTATTAATTTTATAGAAAACTTTTATTAATAATTTTATTTGTTTGCTGTCTTCATTATTAAATAGTTGTGAAAATTTCTGCCTTTTTTGGCTATGTCCAAATTGAATAACCTTGTATTACCTGGTGAAAGAAAATGCTTTTCAAAATACTGGTATTAAACTTGGTAGTAAAAGTCTGTACAGATTATAATTTGTACAAAAGTAAAATTGTACACAACATATATATTATAATATATGCAGAAGTATATAGTTTCAGTAGTATCATTCATCAGTATTATATCATCAGTTGCATTTTTAAAATGGTATATGTGTCTATGTGATATTCTTTTATGTTATGAATAACAAAAATAATGTGTTTATCTAAATTGTTAATGTGAGTATGTCAGTTCCATTTTTTTTTTCATCCTGTCAAGATAATTTACCACAGGATTGCTGTTTTCAATGACATTCATTAAAGTAAATAAGATGATATCAGCTTAGTAGGTGATTTTAATATAGATACCAATTGGAAAATGAATGTAAAGGGTCACAGAAAACTGGGCAGAAACTAATATATTCATGTAATGAATTCAAACATGTTTACAGTTTTAAAGTTTATTATATATGTAATCTATCTTCATTTTTGTACATCTTTATAAATTGATGAAGCATGTCAGATTTTTTTTTATTTCTAGTACATATATATATATGTTTTCAAAAGTTTAACACTTTTATTAATTTTATAGAAAACTTTTATTAATAAATTTTATTTGTTTGCTGTCTTCATTATTACTATGTACTCATAAATTTTAACCAAAAATATTTGACAAAAGATTCATAGATATACAAGTAGTTAAGAATAATGGAGACTGTGTATGATTTATATCATACAGAAATATGTAATTATTATTTCCTGTTTCACATTTCAAAAGAAAAACATCTTTATTAGTACATGGAGTTCACCTAAGCTGTAGATGTGACTAGTTGTCCCACTTAGTAGACAGTTGTTGAACATAAAATATCTAATAACATACAGAATAAAAAAATTCTGTTACATATATATATGAGTGATTAAGAGATTATTTTTAATGCAAATTGGTATGGCCTTTGAGCATTATGCAATATGTATACGTCACCTACAACTTTTTGCTATATATTTCATGTAAAAGTACCCTTTATTTAAAATTATTGTGAAGTCATTTCTGGTTTAGTTTTAACCAACTTGCTACCAATAAAAGCAGAAGTGTCATAAGTTTTTTTTTGGTTATGTATCATGAAGCCTGCTCATTTTCTGATGATATAAACACAAGAATTTTTTTATATCTGTAAGTTTGCTAAATATTTCAACGAAATTAATTTGTAAAAAGTTTTTATACGTGTTCCCTTCAGGAAAAATAAAAAACAAATGAAAACAGAATTATGACCAAAATAAACTAATATAGTTCAGACAAATCTGTCTTTCAACACGGTTGATTAAAATCAAACCACAAATTAATGCCTTCAAAATTTTTTTTTTTTTTTCAGATTGGGTTATCATATGAAGCATTTAGCAAACATTTGTGGGTGATGAATAACACTGCATTTTTTGTGTTTGTGTGTGTGTGTGTGTAGGGGGGGGGGGGTAAAATAAACAAGAAAAATTTGATACATATTTGTTATATCTTGTGTTTCTTTTTATACAGATACAACAGGCTTTTGGAATCAATACATGGTAGTCTACAGAATCTGCTCAAAGCCCTGAAAGGATTGGTGGTCTTGTCTCAGGAATTAGAAATGATGGCTAATAGTCTTTATGACAACAGTGTGCCTAACATGTGGGCTAAAAAGGTAAAAAAAAATCTAGTGCTATGTGTGTAATTCAGAAATTATTGCATGCAGTTAAGTCTGTTTGAACTTATCTCTTGTAAAAGGATATTTTTATGCCCCACCTAGGGGCATTATGTTTTTTGGTCTGTCCGTCTGTCTGTCCCGCTTTATGTTAAAGTTTTTGGTCAAGGTAGTTTTTGATGAAGTTAAAGTCCAATCAACTTGAAACTTAGTACACATGTTCCCAATGATATGATCTTTCTACTTTAAATGCCAAATTATAGTTTTGACCCCAATTTCACGGTCCACTGAACATAGAAAATGATAGTGCGAGTGGGCATCCATGTACTTTAGACACATTCTTGTTATAATTTGATTTGTGTATACTTTTCATATGTTTACTGTAAATTATTGCAAGGTTTTTTTAATGCAAATAATGCGACTGGGTGAGTATCACGATAGCAAGAACTCACATTCTGATATCTGATACGTATATCTGTATGCAGCTTTTCTCCTGAAATCCCAATAGTTAATCTGGCATTTTTGCCATTCTTCAAATATCTCAATAAGAATAATGCAAAGATTTCGGAATTTACAGTTTTCTGAATGAAACCTTCAGAAATGAAGCTCTTTGGTTTAGACCAGTGTTTTTTATACTTGTATACTGTTTGACATTTATATCGTAGGTATCACTAATCACATTATGATACAATCCTCTTGTGTAAACAAACTTACTGTATGGGTTTTGGCAATTGTTGAAGGCCATATGGTGACCTATAGTTACTTGTTTTGAATAACACTGATTGGTCAAGATTTCAGTTGAAAAGGCTGAAGTTGGTTTTCCTGAATTAGTCAGCTGTGATCATTCTTTAAGGATGTACTTAGGTCAGGTTTAGTAATTTTGTCAGATGTTCGGACTCCTTGGTTTTTTCCTATGATACAGGATAAAATATTTTGTCCCATAACACCCATTTTTCATTTCATATAATACTTCAGTAGCTTATAAAAGGTAATTTGCCAAAATTTGAGAAGATTGTAGATTTTTTTTCTTTCAATTTGAGACCCAAATAATACCAATGCAAATATAAGGTAAAAGTGCTAGTCAGCCTTTTCCGGCCATTTTTAAAAAATTAAATATCTTGAAAAGGAGCTCCATAACTTATCAATATTTTTAGCTCATTTTGTTCCTTCACTAATGCTCTTCTGACTTATACATGAAGTATCAATTTTAAATTCTAGATTTTTTTAATTTCACCTAAGTACATCCTTAAAAGTATCTAGCTAAAATGAAGACAAAGGGGAGGTAACACACAACGATTTCATGTCACAGCATTTAAATTTAGTATAATGCATTTACTTCTGAAAAAGCGAATTTATGTGTTACATCATGTTTAAATGACTTAGTCTTAAAGAAGGTTAAACACTGTTTTATTGCATTTTATATTTGTTTTTCAGGCCTATCCTTCACTGAAACCTTTAGCACAGTGGGTAACAGATCTTGAAATGAGGATGCAGTTTATTCAGAATTGGATCGAGCATGGAAATCCAACGGTAATTTCAAGTCTCGTAAGAGACAAATTAACTTTTGTATATGTTTTATAAATAAAAAGAAAAAAATTACATTTATACTTTATTCAGATTCTAGTGCAATTTGTTTAATCCAAATTGAAGGTATATTTTGATATCAAAGACCTTATAATGAAAGAAATATGCAAATTATCTGCTGCAGAAGAAAAAGTGACAATCGATCATTACTTTGTTATTGTGTTCTAAATGTGTATGAAATATATCCGACTGGAATTACATGTGAAGACAATTGATTCATTAGGTCCATTTCCTATCCTTTTGGGGTTATTTAAATGATGATTAAAATACCAATTTATTTATTTTTTTGAATTATTTTTTTCTGAAGTCTTGACTTGTAAAATACAAAATTTTTTTCCTATAATTGCACTTCTAACATTAATGATTTTATTCTATCAAGTTTACAGTAAGATAAAAAGTGTGTAAACCCATAGTTGGTATTTGGATTAAGTATGTTCTAGTTATGATTTTAAAATAATAGTGATATTGACTGACAAATATCACCTTCTTGGAACCATGCTCACCAAGTATATTGTTCTGTTTTTGCAATGACTTATTATAATGTAGATTTACATGACATATTAAGATGAAGTTTCATTTCGTTTAAACATTTTACTTTTCAGTGTTACTGGATATCTGGTTTCTTTTTCCCACAAGCCTTCCTGACTGGTACCCTACAGAATTATGCAAGAAGGAAGATTATCTCCATTGATACTATCTCTTTTGGATTTAAGGTAAATACCTTTATAAAAGTGTTCTTTGTATGCAAAACTGGGATTATGTGTAATTTAAAAAGATGTTGAATTTATTTTCTTGAATTTTTAATTTGCTTCTACCAAAGGGCGCAGTTTTAAAATAGATGTGAAATTTGCATATGTGTTTTTTTTTTTTGCATATTGTGTTTTGATTGCAAAGTACTGGTAATCCCTTTGTACAAATAATTCATTTCAGAAAAAAAAATCATTTTACTAATTTTCTCAATGTTATTCAAAATCAAACAACCGTTTTTGATCGAAAGGGGATGGAGAATGGATCGTCATGAAAGTTTAATTCCCAAAGTTTTATTTTGTCCCATGTATAGTACAGTACCATGACATACAAGGATCACTGCCCATCACACTGTATTATCAACAACTATTCTTCAAACCTTATCTCATATTCATTAAAACTACTGAACAAAAACCAATCAAATTTTGAGAGAATCTTAAAACTCTTATGTATTACATGATTTTCATTGTTTGCTTCCTTGAATTTCCATTATTCAAATCTAAAGGGTTATTTATTGCATGTTTCATAGGAGGTCCTGAATTTCCAGTATCTAATTAACTGATATTTCATGATTCTCAGGAGGTCATGAATTTCCAAAATCCTAATGACGGCTATTGCAGGTTTTATAGGATATCTTGAATTTCCAATAACCAAATAAGGGATTTTGCAGGTTTCACAGTTGTCTTGAATTTCCAATAACAAAATTAGGACCATTGCATGTTTCACCAGGGAATTTGTATTTCCAATATCCAGATAAGGGTTATTGTATTTTGCACAGGGGGTTTTGAATTTCCAATATCCATTTATGGTTTCATAAAAGACATAAACAAGTCTTGTTTCTAACTTCATTTGCTGCTTTTGGATTCAATTAAAGAAGTGAAATGCCACACTTATTCACCGATTTCCAGTTCTGGGACTTTACTTTAACTTTCCCTAATTCTCTAACAGTTCACCTTATGTTCTTTGCTAGCAATCACATTTCTTCGGTCACATCAAATCTGTTTTGTTATGGGAAAATATTTTACTTCCTACTAATGTACCTGTGACCTTGGGGGGTGAGGTTAGGGGTTGGCAGGCGACCTTGCAACCTGACGTCTCATTTTAGAAAAATCTATTACCTTTAAAAATGTTCAAAAGCAAATATCAGATCAGTTTTGAACTTTATATTTTGCTTGAAAGTGACCTAAGGCAATTTTTAAATGTGACTTTGAGACTTAGGGGGATACCCTACTGGAGCCCCATATCTGTCTAATCCAGCAACATTTACATTATTTTATCTGAAATATGTTGTATTTCCTACTTAATTTTTTATCTGTCATTTGTGACACTTACGTGTGCCATTCAGAGAATAGTAACAGCAGGCGACACACATCTCTATAGCAAGATCACAACTATATGTAACCAATAGATCAAGGTCATGTATATGTATGGTCATGGTACACACAAAAAACATCAGTCAGACCTACAGCAGTTAACAAATAAACTGTCAGATAGTCTTAGAACCCTCCTTCCCACCCCCAGCTTCAATTTACCAACGGGTCATACAAATTTAGTGATGTCTCTTTATCGGTGAATTCATCTTTAAGACAGTTCTAAATGTTCACTAAAATTTAGTTGCAAATCACTAAAGCATGTAAAACAACTCCAAAAAGATTTATCAATGTCTGGTTTCAAGATTGACATAGCTGTTTACTTGTACACTCTCAGGTAAACAATACCTCAGTTGTTCACCATTCAATTAATTGAAAGATTATTCTATTAATTGATTATTACAATTTGCTTTTATTATTAAATGTCGATGACTTATTTTAGATTTTACCAAAGGTAAAAACTAGCATGATAGTACAGTATATGACATAAAGTTATCAAAATACTATTTATAGCAAAACTTTATGCTTGGGATTTTCTTGGTCATATATACATATATAATCAGACTTTCACTCTGCCAAGTGGATTATATAATCAGACTTTCACTCTGCTAAGTGAATTATAGGGTTTCAATTATATTTAGAACACATTTTGCATGATAGAAGTTTGTTTTCTATGTCATATTCAGTTAGCATTTATTTATTAGCTTTTAGATGTAGATGTTCATTTACATTTTGTATATTCTGTAGAACTTAGTTTAGTGTATATGGTTTTACAACATTTTTGTAGGATGCAGTATATTATAAAATTGTGACAATTTGATATATGATGATAGATTTCTTTTCAAAAATAATTGAATGACAGAAGAGAGTATTTGATTAGAGTTTAATTAAGAGCACGCCATTGCTTGATCCCCTCATTATCACTGAACGTGGCATGTTTAAAGATGTTCAGTGCAGGAAAGGTATAGCAAAACAAACAAAAGACTGCAAAAGTTTCTATCTGTGCCACAAAATATCAAAACAGAAAGTCATGTTTCATTGATCTTGGTACAATTGTCAATGAAAATTAGGTTGTAAACTCTAAATCAATAATTTGACTCTAAAGTATTTGATATATGAATATATGAATATTTCATCTTCATTTACATTTAAACCATTTGAAATTTTGTATAGCATGTTATTTGAAATATGTTGTGCAATACACTCATTGCACTGGTCAGAAATACCTCTGGACATTTATATAAGCTAATATCAATCAACCAATTTGATAAGAAATTCTTAATTGTACTCTGGCATATGTCATTTAAATATAGTCTTGTTTGAATTATAGTATTCAGAATTCTGAGAAAAATAATAATATCAAGTATTGTATGAGAGGTGAGGTAGCTGTCATATACTGTTAACAAGATCGATTGTAAGTGGAAAAAATTCCGGAAGGTTTCATGGTACAGTTATTTCCCCTCAGCTCATACTCAGGAAGTTAACAATTTCTTGTTTCCTGCTAATATTGATACATACTTTTTCAGTCGATTTGAACGATTTCCTGAAACTGTATGCTTCTGAAGTGCTTATCTTTTTGCTTCAAAGATTTTAAGGCTGTTGATGAAGTGGTTTACAATACTATCTAACAGGAGCTTATATTAGAGAATTTTTGCAGGAAGTGACATTGACTTTTGAATTTTTATGTGGATTCCTTTATTTTCGTGGGTATCAATTTTTGTGGATTGAGGATAAAATATACTTTCTTGGATATTTAATTTCATGGTTTTGCCAAAGTCTGCATAAAAGCCTATTGAAAATTTGCACTCCATTGAACATTTAAGTTTTGTGGATCATCTTTACCCAGAAAATTCACGAAAATCTGTATCCCACAAATAATAAAGAATCCACGGTATTCTAAAAATAATAATGGCATGCAGTCATGCAATACTTCTAGACTATTGTCAAACCGTGTTGTACACCTGAGGCCACCAGAGGCCTTGTCTATGGGACATATTATTTGTAATTGTAATGTAATCTGATTTCTATCTTCCCTACAATTAAAACATTTAATAGCTTATTCATGTTGAATCAAAGGATAATGATGAATAAAATACATACATGGTGGTGTCTTGCAGTACACCTGTGGGGAGGTCAGGTGCAAGTCAATCACATCTGGGGAAATTCCCTACCTACTTTTTCATCAGTTGAAATAAATTATTCTATGCCTGATTTTGCTTTTTGGAGAAAAAAAAATCAAAATCTAGCTTGAAATGATTTTTTTCATATAATTTCAACTTAGTATCATAAAACCACAGAAATTTAAAGCCTATGGAATTAGTCTCATAACAGAAGATATAATTAAAGATACATGTTCTTGATTTCTAAGGAAATCAAGATAAACTTTCACATGAAATTATGTAACACTTGTTTTCTGTACGAAAGTGCATTTACATAATAAATAATTAATAACACATTACTAGTCTTGCAAATTTCAAAGGCAGATTGTGACACGAAATTTACTAGATAACATCTGTCAAACTGTTGTTGTAAACTTTTTACTTATCATTTTTTTATACACTTAAAACTTTTTTAAAGATATTTTGGGGGGAATATGCATATTACTAGTGTAATGATATTATTTAAACAGTTATTTGCCCCTTATAGGGCCACAATTCTGTTTCCCCCATACCCCTGGTCATGGTTTTGTAGTACTCGGACAATGCATGCTGGTATTCTTTTTGACAAAGGTCCTTTAAGTTACCTATGCTACAAAGTAGACTGTGGTATTAAGTACCATAGCTAATACCTTGAGGTCAAGATGGAATATGAACACATGATTTCGTTTGAGAATTTGGCCAATGTTTTTATTTAATCTTTATATTTAAAGATTAGGAGAAAACTCATACCTTCTGATGAGTAGTCAATCAACATTTGGTGCACTACCATTTTTCTTGAATTCAGAGATTTGCACCTTCCAACCAACCATCCTGTGCAACCCAACTCCCCTACCATTTAGTTGGGTTGAGGAGAAGCAATACATATTTTGGCTTAATGCCCTCCAACTTTACTTATTTGTTCACTCAGTCAGTAGTAGTATGTATTGAGTAATCTGAGGTTAATATGATGATGAAGCTATGAGAGATGCAAAATTCAGGAGTTGGCAAGTTCACTAATACCAACCTACAGACATACTGTATTTTTATTCCCAGCCTACAATAGTAGGGAGCATTTAGTTTTTCAGTCTTTGTGCATATATGTCCAGTAGTCTGTTCATCTTTCATGTATAAGGTTTATAGTTCTTACATTTACCCTATAAGACACTTTCAGTCCAGAAAACAATACATATTTAATTTCAAGGACTCACCTCATGCAAGGATGTATAAATCCTTGCCTCATGAGATTTGACTTAAAACAAAAGAATACACTGATTCATATCCCACATCACCGTTAAAATGCTATGAAAACTCCAACTTTAAAGGGTATTTACCTCATAAATTTCGTTTGGCTTAGTGTAAAATTACAAATAACATTATGTTGGTGATGAAAAAGTGTAGGTAAAGGAAGGGGTATTAGGTTAGGATATTTTATTATGACTACAGTAAAAAGATGAACCATACTAAACTGAGGACACTGATTGGTTGACAGTACAATAGAAGAATTATAACTATATAACTATAGTACTTATTTTGATAGTGCCACTTTACTTTGGTACTGAATATTTCATTGCAAATTGAGAATAGCAAGCAATTACCAGAAGTTTACTTATGACATTTTTAAAAATATAAACTTAGAATTAACCATATCTAAACTTAACCCTAAGGTCATATAACATTAACAAAGAAATCTGAGGTTTTTGTGCAATTTGTATACAACAGGGTCAAGGTTGCCAATTCATCAGCATGTTTCAGGACATGTTCTAAAAAGTTAACAGGATCTTCCCATCATTTTATTACCAGTCTTCATGGTCTTTACTTATTTTCTGACTACACTGATTTTACGATTCATTCAAAGCACAGCTAGGGCAAGAGATTTTAAGTAAATACAGAGAAAAGATAAAACCATACAAATAAGTTGATAGTACTATAAAAGTATCACAGCAAAAACTATAGTACTTCTATGGTTGTACCATTACTTAGCCACTTTCAAAACTACTGTACTGAATATTTCATTGCAAATTTGGAACAGCTTTCACAAGAAGTATTCTTGTGACATTTAAATATACTCTTAGAATTTACTACATCCATAGATTGGGTTTATACATCTATGCCATATCTTAATTAATAAACAAATGCAAGGACAAATAATGAATCTGAAGTTTTATATATCTAAATTAATGTAAGGACAGATAACAAAAAATCTGTGAGGTCTTATATATCTAAATTAATGTAAGGACATATAACAAGAAAATCTGAGGTTTTATATATCTAAATTAATGTAAGGACATATAACAAGAAAATCTGAGGTTTTATATATCTAAATTAACGTAAGGACATATAACAAGAAAATCTGAGGTTTTATATATCTAAATTAACGTAAGGACATATAACAAGAAAATCTGAGGTTTTATATATCTAAATTAATGTAAGGACATATAACAATAAAATCTGAGGTTTTATATATCTAAATTAACGTAAGGACATATAACAAGAAAATCTGAGGTTTTATATATCTAAATTAATGTAAGGACATATAACAAGAAAATCTGAGGTTTTATATGTCTAAATTAATGTAAGGACATATAACAAGAAAATCTGAGGTTTTATATGTCTAAATTAACGTAAGGACATATAACAAGAAATTCTGAGGTTTTCTATATCTAAATTAACGTAAGGACATATAACAAGAAAATCTGACGTTTTATTTTAATATAACAAGGTCAAGGTCAAAATTTTCAATACATGTTCTAAGAAGTTATACAGGATCTTCCCATCATTTTATTACCAGTGTCTTTTAATTATTTTTTTTTGTACAATTGACTACAATTATTTTGTATCATTAAAAACATGAAAACAAACAAATCATATTTAATTTATCTTAAGAATTAAGAGAACAAACCAGTAAGGTTTAATTATATTTACAATGTCATAAACAGCTTCAACACCCGTGGGAGACATGTTTAATCTGAAATTGGATCTTTAATTCAATTCGTCTTGATTGATCTTGTTGATCTAATATATTGGGTGAATAATGTAATTTACAATGAATTAATGCTATTAATTGAATAGGCTTTTAATAGACAAATCCAATAAGATGTTTATGAATTTGTCATGAAGTTTATGTAAGGTGAGCTTGTAGGTAGATGTGATTTATTTGATTTGTAAATATTTGTTTCAGTAAATGTGCAGTATTGATCATTTTTGTAAACTTTGTTATTTTGTGTCCATGACATGCAATATATAAAAATAAGAAGATGTGGTATGATTGCCAATGAGACAACTCTCCACCAGAGACCAAAAAGTTACTTAGAAGTCAGCAAGTTGACCTTTTGAAAATAATGGTACATTTGATTCACTTTTTTATACAGAAATTACCTTTAAGCTTTAGTAAGTTACAAAGCTTTATAGGTTCATTAGATTTTGATCATTATGTTTGTACTTGGCAGGGCATATATCCTTCAATTCATTTCTGTTCAAGATTTCATCAAATTGATGATTTTTTTTCAGTGTACATCAGTTCCATCAAATAATGACGTTTTTTCTGTTGTCATCAACATACATTATCTATACTATATTACTTTTCTACTTATCTTTCAATATCTTTGCATTTGATTTTACTAGCAAATGTATTTTTCTCTCTTTTTCACTAAAAGCAATAAAAATTTATCTACTTTTAATGCATTTAGATCTATATATTTTCATTTTACAATGTTTTCTTCATTTTGAATAGATTACCATAAAAGTACATCAACCACTATAAACAATATGCTGAATCTTACTAGCTGCGAGGGGCAAAACTTTATATAACTAGCTGGCTCTTCATAAAATTGTCTAGCTTTTTCATAGTATAAACTTGAAAGAATCACTTGCTAAACAGGAAAGTTATTTTGGGGTTTGTCTGGCTATAAAAAAAATGTTCATGTTACTTGTACATGCTGGTTATATTGCATTTAGACAGTTTGACTACCAGTAATAGTTTTTTGTTGAGCCTGCGACAAAAGTCACAGAAAGCTCGACATAGGGATAGTGATCCAGCGGCGTTAGCTAACTTCTTACAAGCTTAATATTTCAGAAGGTAGAAGACCTGGATGCTTCATACTTTGTATATAGATAGATGCCTTATGATATGAAGTTTCCGTCTGTCACATGTCCATTGTCCTTGACCTCATTTTCATGGTTCAGTGACTAATTGAAAAAAAAGTTAAGATTTTTTGTAATGTTAATTTCTCTCTTATTATGAGTAATAGGATAACTATATTTGGTATATGTGTACCTTGCAAGGTCCAAGTGCCTGTCAGACAGTTTTCACTTGACCTCCACCTCATTTCATGGATCAGTGAACAAGGTTAAGTTTTTGTGGTCAAGTCCATATCTCAGATACTATAAGCAATAGGTCTACTATATTTGGTGTATGGAATGATTGTAAGGTGTACATGTCCAACTTGCAGGTGTCATCTGACCTTGGCCTCATTTTCATTGTTCAGTAGCAAAAGTTAAAGTTTTTGTGTTTTGGTCTGTTTTCTTAATACTGTATGCAATATGTCAACTATATTTGGTGTATGGAAATATTTTACGATGGATGTACATATCAGTCCGGCAGGTTTTCTTTTACCTCAACCTCATTTTCACGGTTCATTGCTCAATATTAAGTTTTTGGGTTTTGGTCTGTTAATACTGTATGCAAGAGGTTAACTATATTTGGTGTATGGAAATATTGTACGATGTACATGTCAGTCTGGCAGGTTTTATTTGACCTTGACCTCATTTTCACGGTTCATTGCTCAATGTTAAGTTTTTTGTGTTTTGGTCTGTTTTTCTTAAACTTTAAGCAATAGGTCAATTATATTTAGTGTATGGAATGACTGTAAGGTGTATATATATGTCTGGCAGGTATCATTTGACCTTCATCTTATTTTCATGGTTCATTGCTCAGTGTTAAGTTTTTGTGTTTTGGTCTGTTTTTTCTTAAACTATAAGCAATAGGTCAACTATATTTGATGCATGGAATGATTTTAAGGTGTACATGTCTGTCTGGCAGGGTTCATCTGACCTTGATCTCATATTCATGGTTAACGGAATGATTGTATTAAAGGTGTACATGTATTTCCGGCTTGGTTTATCTGACCTTGATCTCATTTGGATCATAAATGTTAATGTGATACTTGTAGTAAAACTTTATATTTAGGACTATCAACATAAAATCATTGGTCAGTATAGTAGACGAGACATTTCAGTGTGTGCACTCTTGTTTCTAGTATTACAGTAAATTTAAAAATCATAGGAAATTTACATTTGCACATAAATTTGCATTGACCTTCCCCAAATCTTCCTTCTTCCCACTATTTCATCTACTCTGCATATGCAATTGGTCTTATGTTATAATAGTAGTGTCATATTTGGAGCAAAATTTTTAATGTTCTTGAATCATTACAGTTCCCCATTTGAGCAAGGATTTGTATAGTAGTATCTTACTATACAAATCCTTGATTTGAGTAATTATTTTATTTCACTTTCATGTTTTGAACCATTGAATTATGATTTTCTAATGCTTCGAGTTAAAAATAAGTATTGTAAAGTTCAAAGAGTTATAGACATATACATTTTTACATATAAAAAGAAAACCATTAGAATAGCAACTAAAAGGAGTAAAATCAAACTTACAATCTGTGCAATTTTGGCAAAACATTAAGGGAGCAACCATTTAACTTCAAGGGTGGGGGTATGGTTTTTTGTCTGAGTCAGAAAAAAATTGTCGTGCACAGCTGGGGATCAGAATATTTTTAGGACCCCCTTGAAGTTAAATGATCGTTCCTAACTGTTTTCAATGATTTTACATATTTTAGTGGCTCTTACTTGACAGAGTACTAAAATTTCCCTGTTGAAAAATTATATACTTTAGAGTTAAAAATCAGTTGAATTAAAAAAGTCTATTACAATTCTTTTGTTAAAATGTAGAGTTTATAAACTTCTTGATCCTTAAAGTGTTCTGTATGCATATGTCCTATCACATCTGAAAAATATTGCAATGATCTGTCATTTATAGTAACACTTGATTCATACTTTAAACAATTAGAATATGCTTTACAAAGATTAATAAATATTGTTGGTTGTATTGTTTTGGGTTTTTTTGTTAGTTCAGCGTATAGTGCCCCGATTCTGTAAATACCAAACACATGTGCACCAGTTTGATTCTGTAAATACCAAACATGTGGACTGGTTTGATTCTGTAAATACCAAACACATGTGGACCAGTTTGATTCTGTAAATACCAAACACATGAGGACCAGTTTAATTCTGTCAACTTTATAGTAAATAGGATGGTTTGAATTTTTATAATGGAAGATGCATGCAGGTGTTGCTTTTCTATAGGCATTAAGTATATTATATAATTCATACAAAGTATAAAAAAAACTACCTTTTGAGTGTTGGTACAATGTATTGCATAATACAACACTTGACATTTCATTAAGTTTTGTACATGTGCTTGAAAATTAGAGTTAATAACATGGATTCCAAATTCTTGTTTAAAAATCTGTTACCATTATTCATTAAAATATATTTATCTGATATGTTTGAGGATATTTATGACATTAAGCAAGGTCGTGTTTGTTATTACTGGTAAATTGCCGCTATATATCCTTTTTGTGCTGATGCGGCGTAAAGCAATCACCAATCAATTAATCAATATTACTGGTAAATGGAGATTATAATACAAAATTAGTATTGAAAATTATTAAATATCCATAAGACTCATGAAACTTATGATGTTTCCAAACGTAAAGAGTCTTGAAACTTAAATACAATTCTCATAAAGGTCTGTTATCAGTTCCTGATACAAGAGGAGATAACAATCTTCTCATATAATAGGAAACCAGTTAAATATCAAATTAATTTTTTAGCTTTTAAAAATTGGTTGTCTTTATTTTTTGCAGGTGTATTTCATGTAACAAAATATAAGTTTAAGGCGTCGAGCAGATAAAATGGCTTTAGTTATTTTTCTCGAGCCTGCAACTTTTGTAGCAAAAGCTCGACATAGGGATAGTGATCCGGCAGAGGCGGCAGCGTTTACTAACTTCTTAAAAGCTTTATATTTTAGAAGGTGGAAGACCTGGATGCTTTGTATATAGATGCCTAATGTTACGAAGTATCCGTCTGTCACATGTCCATTGTCCTTGACCTCATTTTCATGGTTCAGTGACTACTTGAAAAAAAAAAAAGTTAAGATTTTTTGTAATGTTAATTTCACTCTTATTATGAGTAATAGGATAACTATATTTGGCCCGTCAGACAGTTTTCACTTGACCTCGACCACATTTCATGGATCAGTGAACAAGGTTAAGTTTTGGTGGTCAAGTCCATATCTCAGATACTATAAGCAATAGGTCTAGTATATTTGGTGTATGGAAGGATTGTAAGGTGTACATGTCCAGCTTGCAGGTGTCATCTGACCTTGACCTCATTTTCATGGTTCAGTGGTTATAGTTAAGTTTTTGTGTTTTGGTCTGTTTTTCTTATACTGTATGCAATAGGTCATATACTTGGTGTATGGAATAATTGTTAGGTGTACATGTCCAACTTGCAGGTGTCATCTGACCTTGACCTCATTTTCATGGTTCAGTGGTCAAAGTTAGGTTTTGGAGTTTTGGTCTTTTTTCTAATACTATATGCAATAGGTCAACTATATTCGGTGTATGGAAATATTTTATGATGTACATGTCAGTCTCTCAGGTTTTATTTGACCTTGACCTCATTTTCAGGGTTCATTGCTCAGTGTTAAATTTTTATGTTTTGGTCTGTTTTTCTTAAACTATAAGCAATAGGTCAACTATTTTTGTTGTATGGAAGGATTGTAAGTTGTACATGTCTGCCTGGCATGGTTCATCTGACCTTGACCTCATTTTCATGATTCATTGGTCAATGTTTAGTTTTCTTGGTTAAGTCTGTTTCTTAGAAACTATAAGCAATAGGTCAACTGTATTTAGTGTATTGAATGATTGTAAAGTGTACATGTATTTCTTGTTTGGTTTATATGACATTGACCTCATTTTCTTGGATCATGTTAAGTTTATGTGATAGTTGTAGTAAAACTTTATATTTAGGACTATCAGCATAATATCAATGTTTAGTAAAGAAGGCGAGACATTTCAGCGTGTGCACTCTAGTTTAATTTTTAGAGAATAAAGTTTTAAAAATGTTTATTGGTGGATATAAGTATTTTGAATATTGCTATACATCATTTGTTGCCATTTACTGCCTTTACCATAATTCCTGGAAAGAAATGGATTGAATGATAAAAACTAAAAATTAGTTTTAGTCCTGCCCTATAGTCAATTCCATGTTTTCTTCAGCCTTCTCCATGTTAGTTATTTTTTCTTTTTAAATTAAAGTTTTAGATTTCCTTTCATTAAATTAATGATTGAACATAAATTTGATGTACTTCTCTGACTGTGATGTCACAGCTGATAGACCGATTTATATCTTATGGATGCAGTAATCAATTTATTCATTGCTCATAAAAAATCTGTCTCTGTAATTGGATGAAATCTATGAATTTTTATCTCAAATGTCCTATGGTGGGATATTTGTTGACAAAATTGATTAAATAACAAATTTACGATGAAATCAACATTTACAATCCGCCTAACTTAGAAAGCTGTTACCATAGTTATTGATCAGTACTTTTGTATATATCTTGTACAACTGATATTCATCAAATTTTGTCCAATGTAGAGTTGAAAACAATTCCAACACTTTTTTACAGTTATGATATAAAAATACTATTTAAATTTTTTATTAGTTTTCCAATTAGTTTAAGCTTTGCTGAATTAGTCATTCTCTTCTACTTTTGTTGAATACTTTAAAAAAGATATACAATCCTTTCCAGTATTGCCTTAATTTAAAACTAATTTTACACAGACTTTGATCCTTGAATCTAGTCAAGTGTATTAGCAAACTTTTAAAAATACTGATTTTAACAGTTAAAAATCACATGAATGAAATGCAGTGATCTAAGAATTGTAAATTAAGAAAAATTGGACAAATTGGTAAAAGATATAAAAATAAAAAGATGTGGTATGATTGCCAATGAGACAACTCTCCACAAGAGACTAAATGACACAGAAATTAACAACTATAGGTCACCGTAGGCCTTCGACAATGAGTGAAACCCATACCGCGTAGTCAGCTATAAAAGGCCCCGAAACGACAAATGTAAAACAATTAAAATGAGAAAACTAACGAGCAAAAGAGTTTGTCGAACATTTAGATCCCAGTTCTTTTACCAGAATTTTAGAATTTTGGCTTGGATTTATTAAAAACAGTGTCTATTTTTACTGTTCACATGAACAAAATGTTGGCAGAGACATCGAAGTGGAATAAAATATTCCATAAATATTTTTTGGTTTTTTTCTCATTATTTAAAAACATGTCAATTAAATTCTTGAACAGTTTAAAACTATTCATTAATCATTAGCCTCCTTGTTGAAGGCCGTACCTTATGACCTGGAATGGTTTATTTTTATAAATTGTTACTTGGATGGAGAGTTGTCTCATTGGCACTCATACCACATCTTCCTATATCTATTAAAAAATATATATACAAGTTTGATTTACCAGAACAATTTTTACTATAAAAATGTCCACCTTTAATAAACATTGTGTCTTAAGATGAAATTGTTCTAAGCAGTTCTTACTTCTGATTCTATAGGTACAGAGAGAAGCCAGAGAAGAATTGAAAGAAAGCCCAGCAGATGGTTGTTACATCTATGGATTGTATGCTGAGGGTTGTCGCTGGGATTTTGCTCGCCATATGTTAGGAGAGTCACGTCCAAAGGAGCTTTATACTGAAATGCCAGTACTTTGGCTACAACCAGAATCCAATCGAAAAACCCCAACTGAAGGAGTCTACGACTGTCCTGCATATAAAACACTTACAAGAGCTGGTATGTATTTACAGGAGGGAGGGAGAATTATCCAGATCCATAAAATCCTTACAAAACCTGCAGTTTACCCTTAAATACTGATATTTCTTATCAGATTAGAATACAGATGCTGTGTCCAGGCTTCCCTAAAAAAAGATCTGATCATGCTGTTTTAATATCTGATTAATTTTTTTCATGGATTCTTTAGTTGTATTGTAATAATACACACCTTAGAAATGTGAAGCAGGAACTTCACTGGTTGGTGTCAGATTATCAGAACAAAAAGTAGAATGGAGTGTTGTAAGCAAATCATGATTATGGGATCTGTATTTTAATCCCAATTTCAACTGTGTTGAAGAAAAAAGAGGAGAAATCTTACATGTTTAATGAAACTTTAGCTCAGTAGTACATGTAATTTTGTGCACATAAAGAATCCAATAGATGAAATTTGTTATTGTTCAATATATAAATTGCACAAAAAGCTGGTGTGTATTTATTAGGGATGTCAACTCGGTGAAGATTTACTAATCGAGTACTCGTTAGATTTACCGAGCGATACTCGAGTACTCGCTCAGAAAAAACATCTACAAAATGGAAACACAAAATTATACCCATTTTACATATTGTGGGTCGTTGTCATATGGACGTAAAACCCTCAACATTATTACTTAGGACTAGATAATAGTCCCAGGAATTGTATACCATAATTAATAGCTCATTTACTACATCCACTAATTATGTAAACTGGCAATAATCTAATCAATTAATTAATAAACATCTATAGAAAAATGTTTACTCAAACAATAGTATTTGTGAATCGTAAAAAAACACATGTAATGATCAACGAAAGGATGATGTTTAGAACTTACGCCTTTAACCATTCTCTGAGGATCAATACAGGGTGCAACGAATTTGGTCTTATTAAGAAATATTATCTTTTCAAATTTTTCTTGGACGAGTCGATTTCTCAACTTTGTTACGTAAATAACAGTCATGCTGATGAAAATATTTGCTCTGACGGTAGAGAGGTGGTGGAATTACTTAGACACGATAGGCTAAAAGTGTAAGTCTTAGAAAATGTGCTCTTGTTCATAGCCTTCATCTGTTCGAGGGAATTTTAAATGACAATTAAACGAAAACATTCGAAGCGTATTTTAATTTTGATTACTATTTAATTACCCGGGAGGCGCTCTTAATTAAAATATTTTTTTCTTTAAGAAGGCAACAACATTCTAACGGAAACCGATTAGTCGAGTATCATTTTGGTATTCGATACTCGGTACTACTGAGCGATACTCGAGTACTCGTTGACATCCCTAGTATTTATTGTATTGGAAAGGAAGACTTTGTTAAGGCTCTACATACAGGAAAGCTTTTACAAGGCTGACAGAACTAAGAAGTTTGACTGGGATTGAAAATAACTGATTTCCATATACCTGTACTAGTATGCCTTTATTTACCCCTTCTTCACTCATAAATAAGAATACAAGGAGTATCACATGATGGACTGACAGCAGTAAACTAAACAATAAGAGAATAAAGACACCTCCACAACATTTATTTTTGTTTTACATGTGACAAATCTAAAAACGTTAATCCAGATATAGACAGTAGAGAATATTATACTTAAGGATCAGCTGTTTGATATGGAATCAGATGCGAGTGTATCTGATTACCATTTTACTTGTCACTTTATGTTCACTAGCATGTGAGCTTGTGTTTGATGATCCAATTATAATTGTGACTGAACTGAGTTATTTATAAATATAAAAAAATAAGGAGATTTGGTATGATTGCCAATGAGACAACTATCCACTAGAGACCAAAGTACGAGGATGTAAACAACTGTATGTCATTGTACAGCCTTCGACAATGAAAAAACACAAATGGTGTTATAAGCTATTAAAGGCCCACGGATGGAGACCTTTAAACCATAATCCTTATATATGCTAAAAACAAAAAAAGAAAAACAGTATTATTTTTGGTTAGGGATATTTTAGGAAATTGATTTGTAGGAATACTTTTGTTTGTAAAATTTAAAGTACCTTTCATTTTCATGGTCCTACCTCTATTGCCTGGGTGGGTGGGGTTCTGGGTGATCTGTTTAGTTGGTCCTACCTTTATTGCCTGGGTGGTTGAGGGTCTCATTGGTCTGTTCAGTTGGTCCTACTTTTATTGCCTGTGTGGTTAATGGTCTCAGTGGTCTGTTTAGTAGGTCCTACCTTTATTGCCTGTGTGGTTGAGGGTCTCAGTGGTCTGTTTAGTTGGTCCTACCTTTATTGCCTGGGTGGTTGAGGGTCTCAGTGGTCTGTTTAGTTGGTCCTACCTTTATTGCCTTGGTGACTGGGGGTCTGATTGGTCTGTTAGTTGGTCCTACCTTTATTGCCTGGGTGGTTGAGAGTCTCAGTGGTCTGTTTAGTTGGTCCTTCCTTTATTGTCGGGGTGGTTGAGGGTCTCAGTGGTCTGTTTAGTTGGTCCTTCCTTTATTGCCTGTGTGGTTGAGAGTCTCAGTGGTCTGTTTGGTTGGTCCTACCTTTATTGCCTGTGTGGTTGAGAGTCTCAGTGGTCTGTTTAGTTGGTCCTACCTTTATTGCCTGGGTGGTTGAGAGTCTCAGTGGTCTGTTTAGTTGGTCCTTTCTTTATTGCCTGGGTGGTTGAGGGTCTCAGTGTTCTGTTTAGTTGGTCCTACCTTTATTGCCTGGGTGGTTGAGGGTCTCAGTGGGCTGTTTAGCTGGTCCTACCTTTATTGCCTGGGTGGTTAATGGTCTCAGTGGTCTGTTTAGTTGGTCCTACCTTTATTGCCTGTGTGGTTCAGGGTCTCAGTGGTCTGTTTAGTTGGTCCTACCTTTATTGCCTGGGTGGTTCAGGGTCTCAGTTGTCTGTTTAGTTGGTCCTACATTTATTGCCTTGGTGGCTGGGGGTCTCATTGGTCTGTTAGTTGGTCCTACCTTTATTGCCTGGGTGGTTGAGAGTCTCAGTGGTCTGTCTACCTTTATTGCCTGGGTGGTTGAGAGTCTCAGTGGTCTGTTTAGTTGGTCCTTTCTTTATTGCCTGGGTGGTTGAGGGTCTCAGTGGTCTGTTTAGTTGGTCCTACATTTATTGCCTCGGTGGTTGAGGGTCTCAGTGGGCTGTTTAGCTGGTCCTACCTTTATTGCCTGGGTGGTTAATGGTCTCAGTGGTCTGTTTAGTTGATCCTTCCTTTATTGTCCGGGTGGTTGAGGGTCTCAGTGGTCTGTTTAGTTGGTCCTACCTTTATTGCCTGTGTGGTTAATGGTCTCAGTGGTCTGTTTAGTTGGTCCTACATTTATTGACTGTGTGGTTGAGAGTCTCAGTGGTCGGTTTAGTTGGTCCTACTTTTATTGCCTGGGTGGTTAATGGTCTCAGTGCTCTGTATAGTTGGTCCTACCTTTATTGCCTGTGTTGTTAATGGTCTCAGTGGTCTGTTTAGTTGGTCCAACCTTTATTGCCTGGGTGGCTGAGGGTCTCAGTGGTCTGTTTGGTTGGTCCTTTCTTTATTTTCTGTGTGGTTGAGAGTCTCAGTGATCTGTTTAGTTGGTCCTACCTTTATTGCCTGTGTGGTTGAGAGTCTCAGTGGTCTGTTTAGTTGGTCCTACCTTCATTGCCTGTGTGGTTGAGAGTCTCAGTGGTCTGTTTGGTTGGTCCTACCATTATTGCCTGGGTGGTTGAGGGTCTCAGTGATCTGTTTGTTTGGTCCTACATTTATTGCCTGTGTGGTTGAGTCTCAGTGGTCTGTTTAGTTGGTCCTACCATTATTGCATGTGTGGTTGAGAGTCTCAGTGATCTGTTTAGTTGATCCTACCTTTATTGCCTGTGTGGTTGAGAGTCTCAGTGGTCTGTTTAGTTGGTCTTACCTTTATAACCTGGGTGGTTGAGAGTCTCGGTGGTCTGTTTGGTTGGTCCTACCATTATTGCCTGGGTGGTTGAGGGTCTCAGTGGTCTGTTTGGTTGGTCCTACCCTTATTACCTGGGTGGTTGAGGGGCTCAGTGGGCTGTTTAGTTGGTCCTACCTTTATTGCCTGGGTGGTTAATGGTCTCAGTGGTCTGTTTAGTTGGTCCTACCTTTATTGCCTTGGTGGTTAATGGTCTCAGTGGTCTGTTAAGTTGGTTCTTCCTTTATTGTGTGAGTCTAGATCACTTCTGCCTATCAACATTACTTTTAAAACATTAATTGCTCTTGCCATTTTAAAAATTTCAAGATGGACTCCACACATTATCAGTTAATTCCCAAAGGCCATTGGTTTGATAAATATTTCTGTAGACGTTCAAGCATTGCTGTGCAATTTACAAAAATTATTAGATTGAATCTGTCTATTGTTAGTTACTTTCAAAAAGCCATGGTTTATCAATTTTTCTGTAGATGTTAAAAAAATTATTGCCTGGGTGGTTAAGGGTCTCAGTGGTCTGTTTGGTTGGTCCTACCTTTATTGCCTGGAAATTTGCAAATGGACAAGTCGGGTCCCACCCATTGTCACTTCATGCAATAGAATACCCCCAGCACCCTGGATTCATCTACCTAAAAAAACCGACTGCAATTAAGTTGTGGAATGAACATAAAGTTTCATCACAACTCAACGAACAAACATATATGGAGGTTATCATAGTTGTAGCTAAGACTGACGCCAATGGTTTAACTTAGTAGGTCAGGTTAAGGGCATGGTTCTTTGAGAAGTCACTTGAAAATCATTTAGCCTCTTTTAAGATGAAGAACTGCAATTAAAGTAATGTTTTGGTTAAGAAAAGGTTGGTTTTTTTTTATTTTTAAACAAAACTTTATAATTTTCAAGCTAAGACAAAAAATTTAACAAAACATACTCATAAAGTTGGGAGATAAAATTTCTATTTATGTAAAGTTTTGCTTAGTGCCATCAAAATTCTATATTGCATAGATGCTATTCACTGATTCGCCTGAAAATGCAATGTATCAAAATTCACTACTGTCAATTATTGTTGAAAACAATTAAGTTAAAAGTATGATTTCATACAATTCACAGAAAGCCAAATAAGACTTTTCCTGAAATGAAAACACAACTAAATACATAGAATTACATATTGATTTGCAGCATTGCTAGGATCTATAGTTTTGCCCTGCTGTCGCACTATAATATTGATATGAAGATGAGACATGTAATTTATGGTTAACAATTTATAATGGCTATAATCCATATATATAAGTAAAAAAAGTTTAAATGTTAATAATAATTTATATCCCATAATGATTTGCACAGGATCACTTATTGAAAAGGTTAAGGAGAGGGGAATTGGAAACCCCTTTAGCGATACAAAACAGCAAAATATATGTAATAACAAATATACTGAATAAGTTAAGTTTTGCAACATATATTTTAATTTAAAATCTTCGAAATAAACATTTAAAAAGATGGGGAAATAAATTTTTAATATTTTTTACTGTCAATGAAGAATTGACTCTTTGACTTATGGTTTATTTTCTTTGGTGCAATAATTTGTTTATTGTTATTTTTAGAAGTATAGGTGTAATACCACCATTGATTTTCCCCTATTAGTCTTTGTTAAATTTGCACTTTTCAAAAAATTGTGCAGAATTCATCTTTGTTTCAAATAAAGAATTACTTAGCATGAGTAAAGTTTTATCCTGTCCAGTACTATAGACAAAATTTCACATAACATTTCATTGCATATAAGAAAATAACCATCACTGGAAGTTAACCAATAAAATTTTCAACTCTTTTTCACCTGTGTACAAGCTTTAGTAACCATGTAACCTCAAGTTTCCAAAATACTCTATAGAAACACCAAATAAAAAAATCATGGTGCTTTGAAACACTCAAGATATATGTTTATGACCCAGAAATTTTTTACTGCAATGAAATGTAGGATTAATTTCTACAACTGTCAAATTCAAAGGAATATTTTTTTTCGACCCTTTTTAGTATGCAACCAGATGTGATGTACTATGATTTGGTGGTATTACACATGTAATAAATTTTTGAAATTAGCATTAAAAATATATGTTGCTAAATTTTTTTTTACTCAGTATATAATATTGATCTTTGATAATCAAATGCAGCTTATTGAGTTCTAAATGCGTACAAAGTGTAATTATCTAAAATACTGCACAATTACATTCATTTCACTTTGATTTATTTTAAACTAAAATATGGTTGTGTTCAATTTTTACATAGTATAAATTTGTGGCTTTTTTTTCAATTTTAGGCAAGGATTCGTATAGTAAGCTTACTATACAAATCCTTGTTTTAAGTTAAAAAATCAACAACAAAAATTGTAGACAACCAATATATTTCATTAGAAATACTATATGTGTATGTTAGAAAATTTAATTATTGCATCCATTAAATGAATAAATTTACCATTATAAACAAAAAAAAACAAAGTGTGTTAGTATACATGCAAAAACTTTACTTGTAGCTATCAATAAATGGGAAACTTATGAAATCAAATTTTCAGAAAATTCAATAAAATAAAAACATGGAGATGTGGTATGAGTGCCAATGAGACAACTATACTCCAGAGTTAAAATGAACAGGATGTGAAGGTCATTTAAATAAATATTTTATCCCAAATTTTCACCCAGAAAAAAATCATGACGTACGTTAAATTTAAAACCCAACTGTGGTAAGTACACCTAAACTTCACACGTTATAGACCTTTACTGTTAGATATTACAATAAAAGATTGTCAGCTCTTCAAATAATGAACATTCTATTCTATTGCTTTTATTCCTTGATTAAACATTTTCCATTATAATTATGTAAACTTTTAAACTGCTTATGGCCCACTGCATTTAAAGAATCTATCCTGGGGATAAATTAAGTAATTCCATTTTTCGATTGTATTGGTGTGGAAAATTTTAAAAATCAAAATTTTGTTCAAATGGTCAATTCTTACTATATTGTAAAACAAACTTTTTTATGCCCCATTTATTATTATGCCCCATTTATGGGCATTATGTTTTCTGGTCTGTGCGTCTGTCCATCAGTTCGTTTGTTCGTCTGTTCGTCTGTCACTCCATTCATCCATTCGTCCCGCTTAGGTTAAAGTTTTTGGTCGAGGTAGTTTTTGATGAAGTTGAAGTCCAATCAACTTGAAACTTAGAATACATGTTCCCTATGATATGATCTTTCTAATTTTAATGCCAAATTAGAGATTTTCCCCCATTTTCACGGTCCACTGAACATGGAAAATGATAGTGCGGATGGGGCATCCGTGTACTGGGGACATATTCTTGTTTTAAATTATTTTAGTTGATATAAAATCAAAATTACTGGAATACAAGCAATTTAATTTCCATGGATAATATTTTTTCTTAAATTATCTGTAACAATCTATAGCTGACCTAATGGATAGCTTATGGTAAAAGTAGAATTCCATGACAGAAATAAAGTTTACTGTACTGTATATTGCTATGATGTCTGTTACAATGCTACTGGGTCCTTGTTACTGAATTCTGTTGTTGGTATATATGATCATTTGATAAATTTGAACAGCAATATGTGGTGGACTGATAAAACACTGTGCTTTGAGATCACAGATAAGAAACAAATCAACCTATTTATTCATGTTATTTTTTTTCATTTTTTTTCAGGAACTCTGTCAACCACTGGTCACTCTACCAACTTCGTATTTTCCGTGGAACTTCCAACAGATAAAGAACAGAAGCACTGGATAAAACGTGGAGTTGCAATGTTGTGTGCACTCAACTACTAAACATTTAAATCGGCAAATTGATAGCCTTAGAACTTTATTGAATTTATATGTATTGTACCAGTGTAATTAGTTTCAACGTGCATAGATCAGCTTGAACTATAATTAGCATTTTGAGACTTACAAAACAGTAAAGTTAATTGAAATAATTGGATTTTACTAATGAAAAATCCTGATAGAGTCTTTGCATGAAATATGATTAGAATGAAGGATTTAAAAAGGTTTATTTTTTTAATACTTTGTGACAATTTGAGGACGTTAAGTCATGCATATTAAGTACAAGTTAAGAACTTTGTACATGTTGTTTCTGTTCTGCTGTGATATTTAACAATCTTACTATAAAGTTTTATTTTTTAGTTTTATTTTATTTAATGTATTTGGTACATAAGCATTCCAATATTAAGATGGTATAGAAAATTTGATAGATCTGAATCTTAATTAGATTTACTTTTGGCTTATTAGAATAATCAAAATACTTTTAAAAATTTAATTGATAAAATTTAATTGATACTTTATGCTCAGTATTATTTGCCACATAAAAACATTTAATATTTTCAAAAAAAACGTTCTCCCTTTGGAATATTTGTTTGTAATTTTGAATGTCATGTTTTGATAAGTTTCTAAACAATAAATATTTGTTTCTTAAAAGACTGAAAAGAGAAATTTGTTTTCATTTAGCAAACATGTTTTCTGTATAATTGAAATATATTTGATGTAATTAAATATTACTTTATACTGCTGAAAAATCAATTTATTTCAAATCCGTCCAAGCATTGCATAGATTTATACTTATTTATACACTTGTTATTGTTGAAGTCCATTTCAGAATATCAGTTTCAATAATCAATTATACATTTATACACAGATTTTAAATCTTGTAAGTTTTTAAACTTGTTGAAAAATAAAAGTTTGGCTACCTTAATGCTGTGTTGTTTGCTGAACTTGATATAACTGTTGTAGAAACAAAAAGATGTATGCAAAAAAACAAAACAAAAAGAATGACAAAGAAGGAATATTCTTGTGTAGAAATTCAAAAGGGATCACACTTTACATTTAAAAAAGGAAAACTAACACACAAAAATAAAAAATAAAATAAAATGATGTTTCAATCATATGCTTTGTCTATCAATTTTCTAAAAATATTACACAAAAAATCTATACATGGCCCATCTAAAAAAACTGCCAACTTCAGGCTCATTTTAACCTATTTTATTATCCAGACACAAGATTCAAGTATACAAAGTGGTTACCATCTCCTTGATATGCTATATATTATTGAACTGTGTTGAACAGCTGTTATAAGCAGGGCATTCACTAAGTAATGATATTGATTCAAATTTTATTGACATTTTAATAATTTATTTCGGATTATTTACACTGGAGGCTGTAATGAATCTTAAAAAACAGTGTCTGTAAGACTTTATCCCTTATTGTACTTTCAGAATTACAGGGAAAAAATATAGAGGTGTAATTCCTGAAAAATTTGGGGCGATTTTATGCCTACATCTAAAGGGCAAGCTGTCTAATCCCTCCCCTGAATTTGCCACTGCATGTTAAAATTGACATCTTCATTTCTGCCATGTCATTATTCTGCTACTTCTACCTTTGATTAAGGGCTTTGCCAAAAACTTGAAAATCATTGACAAGGGACAATTTGAGTGCAGATATTGACTAATTATTGAATAATTGACTAAACCTGCCTAATCCGACACCTGAGTATTCCAACATCCTGCTTTAACCGACACATTTTCATGGTCCCAAAATATACCTATCCTTGCAGAAAAAACCTGAGTATTCCGACACCCTGCTTAATCCGACATTTTTTTCTGGTCCCCCAGTGTGTCGGATAACACAGGTTACACTGTACATTTAAAACAGTTGATATTTGTTGTCTGATATTGAAACTAATATGGTTTACAATCAAACCGTTATATTAAGGTCACCCTCAGGACCAAATAAGACTAATCTTAAAAAGACCGGTAACCTTCGGACTGAGGTTCAAAAAACATCGGTACTAAGACTACATGATAAGAAGAAGGTAACCAGAAGAGACAGGTTTTACCTTCATAGCAGGTTTCACAGTATAATGAATACCCATGATGCACTGCATATCATCGTTGGAGGCTTGATACTTGAGGTTCAAATTAGTCTTATAATGTATGCCAAAAAAGCAGTTCATTGTTTACTAGCAGAAATAATAATTTATGGTTAGATAACAAGGATGTCTAAAGAGAGAGATATTAAATAGGGTACAAGTAATTAGAAAATAAATATACAAAAACACAACATTTAAAAAGACATGTTGGTATGTGTAGTGACCAAAGGAAACTGTCTTCTCTGCATCTGTAGATTCATACTAACATTTGACATGTATAACAAAAAACGAATATTGGTAGTGAGCAAAGGAAGCAGTCTTATCTGTGTAGACTCATTTTAACATTTAACAGAACAAATAAAAAACAAACATCTGTAGTGACCAAAGGAAACAGTCTTCTCTGCATCTGTAGACACATTTTATCATTTGACACAACAAATAAAAACATTTGGTAGTGAGCAAAGGAAACATTTTAACATTTGGCATAACAAATGAAAAGAAATATTGGTACTGAGCACAGAAAACAGTCTTCTCAATATGTGTCTTCTCTGTGTAACTTCATTCTAACATAATTAGAGTTTGAGCTTTAGGTTTTATCCTACCAAAACATAGAAACTAACATAACATGAAAAGATTTCAAACCTATGATCTCTGAGATTGATGTCATGGTCAGATTGTACATGCCTGACTAAAATTATGCTTTCAACTTACCAAATAGCAATAATACTGTAGTATCAGAAAACAGACCTTATAGTAAACAAAATAAACATAGAAAATCATCAATCAAACAAACTTATAATAAACATAGATAATCAAACAGACCTAATAATAATAGATAATCATCAAGCAAACACCTAATAATAAACATAATCAATCAAACAGACCTTATTGTAAACAGATAATTGAACAGACATAATAATCATAGATAACCAACAATTAAACAGACCTAATAATAATCATAGATAATCAAACGGACCTAATAATAAACAGATAGTCAACACTCACACAGACCTCATAATAAACATAATCAACACTCAAACAGACCTAATAATAAACTTAGTCAAAACTTACCAACTTACACAGACAAAAGGCGTATTTGTTAGTGCAAAACCAGTTTTAGTTTGATAAACTTTCCATTTGTTAATGAGAACCGGTTTTAAACTGGTTTCGAAATGAAACTGGTTTGCCGTTTGTTATTCTCAAACCGAAACTGGTTCAAGAAACTATTCAAACTACGTTCATGGGTGGTTTGTGGTTTCGGTTTAGGATTTAAATGGAGGCAATGTTGATGCAGTGTAGTAGTCATGAAAAAATTTATGCAGATTCTATGGTCAAATTGATTTTTTAATGGATTTTCAATACTTATATGTATAACCTTTTGTGTTTGGTGTTTTTTAGCTAACATCGTTTAATATAGATAATTAATGTTCATTATAAACACAATTCATTTATATTTCTGTTAATTCGATTTTTCTAGTCTGACAGTTGTCTTTTGTATGAATTGGCAATTAAAAAAAAACCTTTAAATTGTTTAATTTTATTTGTTGTGAATTGGAAAATACTGAGATGACGAATAAATGTTTAAGAGATAACAATCCGATAAAACAAAACAAAAATATGTAAACCTTTCTATACATGCTATAATTCAAAACTGTGAAGTAAATGGAAATATCCTATGAAAACAAGAGCAAATGAAATTGTTAGAATTGTTAAAATTTGTGAGTAGGTCTACATTTCTAGGTCCGTGATATTTGGTCTATATATTGTTGCATTAAATTAAGCATAACTCATTGTCATGTTAAATTAAAAAAATGGCTTCATTCTCCAATTGGTCTATTGAACACTGAAACATTTGACAGGTAACATGTAAGAGTTTATGATTAGGTATGTTGATGGGAAACCACCATTAATAATTCATTGATATTGGTATGCAGTTTGCACATCTCATTTTAACAGAGATTTTTATAATTTGACTTGGTGCGTCTGTCACTCGCACGGTATCTTACCAATAATGAATTCAGAGACTGGTTAATTTTATGTCCAAATTTTAAGTAACAAATCACATCTTCGACTCTGCAGTGTCAGACGGACTATGTACATCACAAAATTATTTATTTCTTCAATCTCTAACCCCTCTTCAATGTACTCATTCATGTACATTTTGTAAGAGGGTAAGCAACAGCTCAAAGCTTAAGTATGTAATTCTGACACCCTCAATATTTATTTAAAGGTTTTATTGATACTTATCGATGGGATTAACAGGTGCTTGACAATACACATGTATAATTCAATTAATCTCTTATTTAACGTTTTAAAAGGTTTACTGGACAACCTTCTGATGTCCACCATTGACGTTATTGTTTCAGTTTACATATAACACGAACAAATCAAGTTAAAAAAAACTAGGATTTTCTAAAGAGGACTATAGAAATGAATATGCTAGCCTGGTTTAAAGACATATGTCTCTGCATGGTTAGTACAAGGGTCCTTGGTTGGAACTTGGAAAAATATATTTATCCACAACAGGATTGAAATGCCCTATTCTTCCCCACAAAATTCAGGAACGTCAGAAAATAATTGTGAATCTGGGATAATAATATAGTCCCAGTGGGAACTGAAAATTTATAAAATAAAAATACAAACATTTGATAATGAATATTTCGTCAAAAAAAAATCGCCTGTAACACCGCCAACACCCTCTCAAAGAATCAAATGATTGTCTCTTGAATAAAAAAACTATCATGAATGGCCAGTGGCCAATTTAAATCAAAACAGATATTCAGTTCGGTGGTCTTAATATATTTTCTTTACATTTTAATTTACGGTCTAATATTTAGAAACTGTTATAATGTAAGACTAACGATTTGTTGGTAGGATGAGTGTCGAATCGAGCAGCCAAAATCTCATTTTCCTGAATCTGCATACATATATGATAAATGCATACACTTTACAAGTGTCACCCAAACGTTGGCTTTCTACATCCCTTTCCTTTTTTTTTTTTCAAAATCCTCGTTCTGTCCCGTATTTATAATAAAAGACCAAGGATTTGTACTCATACCACATCTTCTTATTAATATTGAAAAGACATCATGTATGTTGTAAAATATATGTCGATGATTTAATTAAAGTAATTTTAAAAGCCACACGAAATACCTAAAATGAAGATAATATTAGGAACAGTTGTCTTCTTTTGTGAAGAATTTTACCGTCTCAAATCTGAAACAATAGTGTAACATCACAACATGAAAGACACACTATAAATTTTCAATTGAAATGGCTGAACTCAACTAAAAAAGACATATTAACACTAGTGAACATACACTGAACGAATAAATTTGATCTATGATACAATGTACATACAAAATCAAAAGCACATATAGTATAACGAAATCAGAGATCTATATTTTAATTAGATTGTAGGCGAATCGCATAGTAAATGTGTATTACCTGGGAACACCTCTTTGCCTTGTTGAATACTGGATAGAAATGGCCATCCACAAAATACATAAAAAATTATGCAAGAAATGCCTATTGCTATCACGTTTATCCTGTAGATTTATTGAATGGAAAGATTTGCGATTAATGTAGTTCCCGTGGAACTCTCTAGGTGCGCTTATAGGAATGTGTGTCCCGTCAATTACACCTAAATCTTTAAACCGGGCCGTAACTACCGATGAGCCTCGTCTGAATTTCTGGCAAAAAACAAAAACAAAAAATTTTAATAAAGAAACAAAATATGGAGAAAGTTAGGCATGCAGAGGGTAGAACACATCTTTGCATTTTTACATCAAGAATTATAAGTAATGCATACTTCGAATAGTAACTTATGTTGACGTGCAGCTTCTGTACTTTTATTTCAAACTCTCTGTATCTGATTACCATTGCCAGTAAACCAACATTTGGTTCTGCAATTATTAAATATCGCGAAAATGAATTATTGATAATGGATATTTCCCACATTATCAGTGCGCAAAGTAAATAAAAATTTAAATGGTTTGAATTCTTCAACTTGCTAGGTCAATACTATTAAAGAAGCATTCACAGATCACCCATGAATACCAAAGCATCCCACACTTTGTGTGTAGTTCTCTTTCAAATAAAAAAAAGATTTGAGGCATTTTCAAATGTTTTGCTACAAACCTGGCTGCTATTTGTTTGGTTTAACAGTAAGTTGGCTGTCTTTCAGCTCAGTATATAATAGAGAGCAGGTTTTGTGATCATTCCTTTCAAATGTTAATTGGACAGGAGAAGACCTTGACAAACTAACAATTTGATTGCTTGATACTTATAATTTCCACAGAGTATTGTGGGAGTACTTCGGGCTGGCGAAAAAAAACGGTCAAACAATTAACCGTGGTAAAGGTGACTAGAGAGCATATAATTTGTATCATTATTGATTCGGGTGTTATGCATTTATAAAATAATATTAGCAAAATAGATTAAATCATAGATACAATTCCAAACGTAGCTTTTTAAAGTAGTCAGACGATGGGATCTTAGTGGCACAGAAAGGTCGAACTAGCATTCACAGACAGTGACTAGATTCCACTCTTAGTGCTTTATTTAAGTGTTATTGAAAAATGTGTGTTATTTTTAAATGAAGCATTGACCACACACACTTGTCCCGCATTTTCCACTACCAAACATATACCCTACTGTAAATTGTACATAATTGGTGGTATAAATTCGAGGCAAGTATCTGTAAACTGGCTCTGATAGCCTATTACAGTTCTTGATACGGTAAATATGAAACAATAACAATAAATATGATACAAAAAACGAAGGTAACAAGATATATTTAGAACCATAATATTACAAGTTTTAAATAAACTTTACATTTGTTGAAAAATATCTAAACCTTAACCAGTTTTGAAACCTAACCCAAAACCAAACCAAACCAGTTTTAAACCAAAACCTAAAACTAAAACCAGTTTTTCTGTAACAAATACGCCTCTAATGATAAACATATATAATCAACAATCAAACAGACCTAATCATAAACATATAATCAACAATCAAATTGTTCAATTCATTCCCTCAGTTAGCTTTTTTAAGGATGAAAACCATTGAAACAACCCTCTAAGAGATTTGGGACCTTGAAACAACCTCTAAGAGGTTGGGAACCATTGAAACAATCCTATAAGAGATTGGAAACCATTGAAACAACTATAAAAGAGGGCATTTGTGTGCAAAATTTCTGCCACTATCCAAAATACTATGGGCCTAATTTTCCAGTGGCCAGTTAAATTTTCGTTCTCCATCCCTGTTGAATTGCCTTGCAGAGCCTCCCTATTGTATTAATTTTAACTTTGTGCTTGTCCTGAATATGCATGAAATATTCGCCAGTAGATGTTAAGCAATCAACAATCAATCAATATAAAAAATTAAATAGATATGTGATCGTATCATTAAAAAAATTGTTGTTGTGAATTTAGATATCCATATCTTTTATTTAAAACTCAAATCGGTTCGCGATGAATGCACATCCGCGCACGAATCATCGATTCTGATATAAATTTGGTAACCTTTTAAGGAGTCAGACGCGCGCGCGCAAATCATCGATAATTATATTATTTTGGTAACCCTTTATGGAGTCGGACGCGCGCGCGAATCATCGATAATTATATTATTGTAACCCTTTATGGAGTCAGACGCGCCCGCGCGAATCATCGATAATTATATTAATTTGGTAACCCTTAATGGAGTCGAACGCGCGCGCGCAAATCATAGATAATTATATTAATTTGGTAACCCTTTATGGAATCAACAAAGTTTCTGTTGTTAAGTATGTAATTCTGACACCCTCAATATTTATTTAAAGGTTTTATTGATACTTATCGACGGGATTAACAGGTGCTTGACAATACACATGTATAATTCAATTAATCTCTTATTTAACGTTTTGAAAAGGGTTTACTGGACATAAGCCTTCTGATGTCCACCATTGACGTTTATTGTTTCAGTTTACATATAACACGAACAAATCAAGTTAAAAAAAAACTAGGATTTTCTAAAAGAGGACTATAGAAATGAATATGCTAGCCTGGTTTAAAGACATATGTCTCTGCATGGTTAGTACAAGGGTCCTTGGTTGGAACTTGGAAAAATATATTTATCCACAACAGGATTGAAATGCCCTATTCTTCCCCACAAAATTCAGGAACGTCAGAAAATAATTGTGAATCTGGGATAATAATATAGTCCCAGTGGGAACTGAAAATTTATAAAATAAAAAATACAAACATTTGATAATGAATATTTCGTTCGCAAAAAAAAATCGCCCTGTTACACCGCCAACACCCTCTCAAAGAATCAAATGATTGTCTCTTGAATAAAAAAAAACTATCATGAATGGCCAGTGGCCAATTTAAATCAAAACAGATATTCAGTTCGGTGGTTTTAATATATTTTCTCTTTACATTTTAATTTACGGTCTAATATTTAGAAACTGTTATAATGTAAGACTAACGTATTTGTTGGTAGGATGAGTGTCGAATCGAGCAGCCAAAATCTCATTTTCCCTGAATCTGCATACATATATGATAAATGCATACACTCTTTACAAGTGTCACTCCAAACGTTGGCTTTCTACATCCCCCCCCCTTCCTTTTTTTCAAAATCCTCGTTCTGTCCCCGTATTTATAATAAAAGACCAAGGATTTGTACTCATACCACATCTTCTTATTAATATTGAAAAGACATCATGTATGTTGTAAAATATATGTCGATGATTTAATTAAAGTAATTTTAAAAGCCACACGAAATACCTAAAATGAAGATAATATTAGGAACAGTTGTCTTTTTCAGTTGCACACTGAAGAGTGAATCAAAATAACGATATGAATAGTAATCCTGGAGTACTATTTTTCTTGATATAAAGCCTACGATTTTTAGAGAGCTAGGACTCAATCTTACTATAGACAGATCCTGTATCCATGCTTTCCTTACAACCTATTTTTTTTCGATATGATTGAGTAAAAATACATCGCCAATCTAGAACGAAAACAAAAAGTAAAAACTATAAAACTCATGCTGCTTTTATAATGATTTATTAATCCAAATCTGAATCCGGATACAGCACTATTTATTGTTTAAATGTGCTTTTGTGAAGAATTTTACCGTCTCAAAAACTAAGAAATATTGCAATAACATCCGCCTGATAATAATATGATTAACAATGTACATAAATTATTCCTAGCAACCGCATTGTACTAAAATTTAATGCCTATTCTATGAAAAAATGCCGTAGTGAGAAAAACACCAGTTGTGTCCGTTCAGGCAGAGACATATATATGTCTCTGGTTCAGGCTTACGTCATGGATTTCTATTCTAAAATTTCTAGATCTCTGAAGCAAACAATCTATTTTTAAAAGATTTTTAAAAGATGAAGTATGAGTACTAGTAAAAACCGACACAGATTGCAAAAAAAAAAAATGAAATGAATCAAATTTATTCAAGGATCTTAATAGTAAGACTAAGAATAATCGGAGGCAGTTCATTCTGCCTGTTGTCATTTTCCGGTATCGAAAGAGCATTTAACTGTCTGTCTTTTTGTAAAAGCTGAAAAGGATGAGACGATTTCAAGAAATGAAACGAAATCGAAATTCTTGAGTAAAAAAGTTAAAACTAGAATATCTTACCAAAACATCTGTCCTAAGTCAGGAATCTGATGTACAGTAGTTGTCGTCTGTTTATGTAGTTCATATATATACGTGTTTCTCGTTTCTCGTTTTTATTTAGATTAGACCGTTGGTTTTCCCGTTTGAATGGTTTTATACTAGTAATTTTTGGGGCCCTTTATAGCTTGCTGTTCGGTGTGAGCCAATGCTCCGTGTTGAAGGCCGTACCTTGACCTTTAACGGTTTACTTCTATAAATTGTTACTTGGATGGAGAGTTGTCTCTTTGGCACTCATGCCACATCTTCCTATATCTATATATCTATATATTGGTCCATACCATATATGACACTGTGACGGACTTATAACAAATACATGATGCTATACTGACGAGTCAACAGAAAACCATACCAACAAATTGCCAGATTTGTTTTCTTTACGAGGAACTTTTATCGATGAAGTCAGGAGACTAAATATTTGATCTAATCTAAAAGTTAAGTTTTGGGGGGAAACCAGCCCTGTAGACTAATTAACAAATTTTAAAAATGTGGCCGGGTTGATCTGAATTATCAGGGTCCAGATTATCGAATGGAGACGTTTGTGAGTACCACCAAAAATGCCAATGTCGTGAAAAGACATCAGTTTCAAGAGAAGAAGCTTGTCAGCGAAGTTTTTTTCCAGATTTGAAAACAATATAGATGAAATTAAGTCGTGATTGTGATAATCAATTATTTTTGATTTTACCGTCATATTTATAAAAAAAAAAAAAATGCACATGCATTAATCTGTTACTAGAGTGGAAATTAGAAATGATTAGAAGACAAATGAAACTAAAAATAAGCGTGGTACTCATGCATCCTGAAATAATCACCCCTCTTTCAGTCTACTTCTATGCTATTTTTTATCCTATAATATTAACCCGCCGATCAGTGCTCTTCTGTGCATAGAAATAGCGTTATCGACATCCTGCGGTGCCAACAGCTACGTAGTCTGAAGTTTGTTTGGTCGCATGTCCGACGGTTGTTTTGGGACCCTACTGCATGCTCAAGAGTCTCAACGTCTTTGACTTTGCGATGAAGAACAGCAATAAAAGTGTTTTCCCTTTGATTTGGGGTTCTGTCAAATTTTACGTCTAGAAACTTCGTGTCACGGCATGAATTCAGTACAACACGTCTTTTTTTTTTTTTTTTTTTCAACCGAAACAACTTTCTCCGTAGAAATGGAAATGTAGTTCCAGTAGGATATAATTTCATTCTGTCCTACAAAAGTTAACAAGAGGCATTGCCAAATTTACCATTACATTGTTATATTTGTTATATGAGTAAAAATATCAGTGTTGATATTTGAGAAAAAAAAACTAATGGAATTTGAATATTAATTACTCTAAGTAAGATTTTAAAAAGATTTTGAAACAATATTTTGTATATCAACAAATAAAAATGTCTCAAAGGGCTAAAACATCGCGTTTTGATACTATTTGATACAATTATATCTCCTTTTTTTTTACATTTTTTTAAAAACTTTACTATGAACTGGGACTATTATACTAACGTTAGTATAATCGTCCCAGCTATGAAGAACATCTGAAACCAAAATGGGTAACAGTTTGTTTTTGGGTTTTAAATATCATGTGTTGCTTATTTTTATACATATAAACGTAAAAGAGCAAGAGCACGTTAGATAAGAAAAAGTTGAAATATATTTGCTTATGAAAAAGGGGGGATCCCCGTTCTTTTTGTTATGTACTCAGGATATTTGATACCAAAAAATAATCTTGGATCAGACGCCTGTGTGTATTTTAGAATTGCTTATATCAAGACTTGATTAATAACCCATTAATGTTCTTTCATTAGCACTTGTGTAAATCCGTCAAAACAGGTGGTTGTCCCCTCATTATATTTAAAACTAATTTGATTGGTCGAGCCAAAGATGACGTCTTATTTATCAAGTTGACCCGAAGTAAAATTCATTCGCATATCGAAGTTGCATGTTGTTTGTTAAATATACACATACACAGTAAATCAATAAAAGTATATACATAAATGTTCGTCATATATTCCAGTATATGGATTTTTAAGATTCGTAACAGCTTGAATGCTTCTGTTTAAATTGAATATAAAACTAATTTTATTGGTGGAATGATTCACGTGGTTTGCAATAAGGTTGTTTAGCTCAGACAGCTCGATCTGGATAGGGAAAAGGAGAGGACACATTTAACAGGCGGCTGACCCACGGAAAACGACCCATCCCTCGAGGTATTCTAGGACACCTCCCGGGACTTACGACCATGGACTTGCTATACGAAAGTGATCAAAAACTCGGCGATTTGGAAGAAGACATGTGCGATATATTGGACAACGACGCTTTTCACTCCCCCTCCTCAATGGTAAGGATGCTATTTTGTTGTTCCATATGTGATACATTTTAAACTAATTTAATTTGTTGACTGCGACTAAAAATGTCTAAATGATTTATGAAAAATGTATGGATAATTTTATCCAAGAAGACCAAGGTGAAAAATATGTTTTAAACAAAACATGCCGGTAATTCGTGATTTAATTTCCATATGGTTTTGAAATTTGTAGTAACACGCCCATCTCATTGACCACGGATGGATGATTTTACGGTCTAATATTTAGAAACTGTTATAATGTAAGACTAACGTATTTGTTGGTAGGATGAGTGTCGAATCGAGCAGCCAAAATCTCATTTTCCTGAATCTGCATACATATATGATAAATGCATACACTCTTTACAAGTGTCACTCCAAACGTTGGCTTTCTACATCCCCCTCCCCCCTTCCTTTTTTTCAAAATCCTCGTTCTGTCCCCGTATTTATAATAAAAGACCAAGGATTTGTACTCATACCACATCTTCTTATTAATATTGAAAAGACATCATGTATGTTGTAAAATATATGTCGATGATTTAATTAAAGTAATTTTAAAAGCCACACGAAATACCTAAAATGAAGATAATATTAGGAACAGTTGTCTTTTTCAGTTGCACACTGAAGAGTGAATCAAAATAACGATATGAATAGTAATCCTGGAGTACTATTTTTCTTGATATAAAGCCTACGATTTTTAGAGAGCTAGGACTCAATCTTACTATAGACAGATCCTGTATCCATGCTTTCCTTACAACCTATTTTTTTTCGATATGATTGAGTAAAATACATCGCCAATCTAGAACGAAAACAAAAGTAAAAACTATAAAACTCATGCTGCTTTTATAATGATTTATTAATCAAATCTGAATCCGGATACAGCACTATTTATTGTTTAAATGTGCTTTTGTGAAGAATTTTACTGTCTCAAAACTAAGAAATATTGCAATAACATCCGCCTGATAATAATATGATTAACAATGTACATAAATTATTCCTAGCAACCGCATTGTACTAAAATTTAATGCCTATTCTATGAAAAAATGCCGTAGTGAGAAAAACACCAGTTGTGTCCGTTCAGGCAGAGACATATATATGTCTCTGGTTCAGGCTTACGTCATGGATTTCTATTCTAAAATTTCTAGATCTCTGAAGCAAACAATCTATTTTTAAAAGATTTTTAAAAGATGAAGTATGAGTACTAGTAAAAACCGACACAGATTGCAAAAAAAAAAAATGAAATGAATCAAATTTATTCAAGGATCTTAATAGTAAGACTAAGAATAATCGGAGGCAGTTCATTCTGCCTGTTGTCATTTTCCGGTATCGAAAGAGCATTTAACTATCTGTCTTTTTGTAAAAGCTGAAAAGGATGAGACGATTTCAAGAAATGAAACGAAATCGAAATTCTTGAGTAAAAAAGTTAAAACTAGAATATCTTACCAAAACATCTGTCCTAAGTCAGGAATCTGATGTACAGTAGTTGTCGTCTGTTTATGTAGTTCATATATATACGTGTTTCTCGTTTCTCGTTTTTATTTAGATTAGACCGTTGGTTTTCCCGTTTGAATGGTTTTATACTAGTAATTTTGGGGCCCTTTATAGCTTGCTGTTCGGTGTGAGCCAATGCTCCGTGTTGAAGGCCGTACCTTGACCTTTAACGGTTTACTTCTATAAATTGTTACTTGGATGGAGAGTTGTCTCTTTGGCACTCATGCCACATCTTCCTATATCTATATATCTATATATTGGTCCATACCATATATGACACTGTGACGGACTTATAACAAATACATGATGCTATACTGACGAGTCAACAGAAAACCATACCAACAAATTGCCAGATTTGTTTTCTTTACGAGGAACTTTTATCGATGAAGTCAGGAGACTAAATATTTGATCTAATCTAAAAGTTAAGTTTTGGGGGGAAACTAGCCCTGTAGACTAATTAACAAATTTTAAAAATGTGGCCGGGTTGATCTGAATTATCAGGGTCCAGATTATCGAATGGAGACGTTTGTGAGTACCACCAAAAATGCCAATGTCGTGAAAAGACATCAGTTTCAAGAGAAGAAGCTTGTCAGCGAAGTTTTTTTCCAGATTTGAAAACAATATAGATGAAATTAAGTCTTGATTGTGATAATCAATATTTTTTGATTTTACCGTCATATTTATAAAAAAAAAAATGCACATGCATTAATCTGTTACTAGAGTGGAAATTAGAAATGATTAGAAGACAAATGAAACTAAAAATAAGCGTGGTACTCATGCATCCTGAAATAATCACCCCTCTTTCAGTCTACTTCTATGCTATTTTTTATCCTATAATATTAACCCGCCGATCAGTGCTCTTCTGTGCATAGAAATAGCGTTATCGACATCCTGCGGTGCCAACAGCTACGTAGTCTGAAGTTTGTTTGGTCGCATGTCCGACGGTTGTTTTGGGACCCTACTGCATGCTCAAGAGTCTCAACGTCTTTGACTTTGCGATGAAGAACAGCAATAAAAGTGTTTTCCCTTTGATTTGGGGTTCTGTCAAATTTTACGTCTAGAAACTTCGTGTCACGGCATGAATTCAGTACAACACGTCTTTTTTTTTTTTTCTTTTTCAACCGAAACAACTTTCTCCGTAGAAATGGAAATGTAGTTCCAGTAGGATATAATTTCATTCTATCCTACAAAAAGTTAACAAGAGGCATTGCCAAATTTACCATTACATTGTTATATTTGTTATATGAGTAAAAATATCAGTGATGATATTTGAGAAAAAAAACTAATGGAATTTGAATATTAATTAGTCTAAGTAAGATTTTTAAAAGATTTTGAAACAATATTTTGTATATCAACAAATAAAAATGTCTCAAAGGGCTAAAACATCGCGTTTTGATACTATTTGATACAATTATATCTCTTTTTTTACATTTTTAAAAACTTTATATGAACTGGGACTATTATACTAACGTTAGTATAATCGTCCCAGCTATGAAGAACATCTGAAACCAAAATGGGTAACAGTTTGTTTTTGGGTTTTAAATATCATGTGTTGCTTATTTTTATACATATAAACGTAAAAGAGCAAGAGCACGTTAGATAAGAAAAAAAGTTGAAATATATTTGCTTATGAAAAGGGGATCCCCGTCTTTTTGTTATGTACTCAGGATATTTGATACCAAAAAATAATCTTGGATCAGACGCCTGTGTGTATTTTAGAATTGCTTATATCAAGACTTGATTAATAACCCATTAATGTTCTTTCATTAGCACTTGTGTAAATCCGTAGTGGTTGTCCCTCATTATATTTAAAACTAATTTGATTGGTCGAGCCAAAGATGACGTCTTATTTATCAAGTTGACCGAAGTAAAATTCATTCGCATATCGAAGTTGCATGTTGTTTGTTAAATATACACATACACAGTAAATCAATAAAATATATACATAAATGTTCGTCATATATTCCAGTATATGGATTTTTAAGATTCGTAACAGCTTGAATGCTTCTGTTTAAATTGAATATAAAACTAATTTTATTGGTGGAATGATTCACGTGGTTTGCAATAAGGTTGTTTAGCTCAGACAGCTCGATCTGGATAGGGAAAAGGAGAGGACACATTTAACAGGCGGCTGACCCACGGAAAACGACCCATCCTCGAGGTATTCTAGGACACCTCCGGGACTTACGACCATGGACTTGCTATACGAAAGTGATCAAAACTCGGCGATTTGGAAGAAGACATGTGCGATATATTGGACAACGATGCTTTTCACCCTCCTCAATGGTAAGGATGCTATTTTGTTGTTCCATATGTGATACATTTTAAACTAATTTAATTTGTTGACTGCGACTAAAAATGTCTAAATGATTTATGAAAAATGTATGGATAATTTTATCCAAGAAGACCAAGGTGAAAAATATGTTTTAAACAAAACATGCCGGTAATTCGTGATTTAATTTCCATATGGTTTTGAAATTTGTAGTAACACGCCCATCTCATTGACCACGGATGGATGATTTTATCTGTCAAAAAGTATGACAGTGAAATGTAAAGTGATTATATGTAATTTGATGTGTATTTATTGGGGACAATGGCCTCCAGTAGTTATTAAGTATTAAAAGTTCTGAGTTTCGAACCGGTTCTTGTAAATAATAACAAACAGCTGTTCCTAAATAACATGTTTTGCCCCCAAGAAATTATCCCGAAAATGTATATGGTATTACCTGAATATATCAGGTTCCTGTTTGAATCTTAGTATGTTTCTTACAGTAAATTTTCAAACAAAGAACTTCCTTGTCTTCTAAATTTTGGCAGAATTCTTGGGAAACAATACATATGTACATGTACATGCAGTGAAAAGATATAAATCATTTGGGATTATTTAAATTACAAAAATAGAAAAAGGAAGTTAAGATATATTTTTAGTATTTAGTTGTACTTTCTGATGGAAATTATACAAATACTTCTCTGTCAATGACATTAAAGTAAAAAAAAAATAACATGAGAATATTGCCTTTGGCTTTGTTAAAAAAAAGCCTTTCCATTTTCAGTGTTTTAAATTTCATTAAAAATTAGAATAGGAAAATACCCTGCTGCCCTAAAATATACAAAAACTTGCAGAACCCCTGCTGGTTAAATCCAGATTATATACAATTCACAGTTAATGTGCCATTTCAGGAGTAAATTGACCTTAACTGGCTAAAGTATTTATCTGTTATTGGAGCACTGACCATTAGTACATGTGTTACAAGTACCATACATAATTTGTTATAATTTGACAGGTACCATATAACATATTTGTCCTTATTGAGGACAAATCTCAGTGTTTTTTTTTCGTTTTGATCCACAGTTATAATACAGTGTGGGAATATTGCAATATGTACACTATAGAACCACTTGAAAACTTAACTTTCCACGAGATGGGACCACATGTTGTTTATTACTGATTAAACCTGGAATGAATTATTATGTATGAAGCACTGGTGTAGTCACATTGTAACCTCTGTTTATTTTTATGGAGGGATAAATTCTTTACATTTGCGTTTTAATGTATTTGTCATTTATACATCATATTAATTTTAAGACAATTATATAAGAGGTTGACTTCTCAGAATTTACTTAAGTGTACATTACTATGTACAAATGAAAGTCATAGTTTGAGGGTTCAGCTAAATATATTTTTAGGTACAACAGATTCAATTCAGTGACTATATAAATATCATAATTGAAAAGAACCAGACCAACAAAGAGTAACAAAACAAATATAATCTTTGTCAGTGTAAAATATGATCCAATGACTGTAAGGGCTCCCCATAATAGAATATTTCACAGTTTTGTCATGAAGTTTATTGATAACTGACTGATAATTATAACATCAGAAAACCATTCAATGCTCTAGAGATTCTAGAACTTGCTGTAAAAGGTGCTAGTTATGCAGCTGATCATTATTACCTTCCAACAATGTACATTTTGACAATCAAAGTCTCTTCTGTGATACTTTAGGCGAACATATTTGAAATCTGAAACAGTTACCTAATATAAATGTTGAACTGATATAACCAAAAAGAAGCATAAGTATCTAAGCCAGACAACGAAAATGAATCAGAGCTATACATGAGGGAAATTCATTCCAGTATTTAAAATGATTTCCAAAATTTTATGAACTGGCTACTAGGCTTCAACTGTCAAGATAATGAATAGAAAAAAAGCTGTTCTTTTGCTATTTATTTAATAATTACACAATGTCCTACTCTAGTTTTGTATAACAATTCACCAAATACAGTATATACAAGTGATTCAGTTAGTAATCACTCTTGGTGGTCATTGTTTTGGGGTGAATTAATCTGGTGATTGTTAGTGATTCACTCTGAAATCTCTCTGAATATTCTACTGAATGGTAAGTTAAATCAGAGTTTCATTACTTGTATTCACCCAGATTTTCAGAAATTCACTCAACCCCAGCAAGAGAGATTTTATACAATAGTCATCTTGTGTGTAGTGTAATATGATAAGTAACATTTTTTATTATTTGGTACAGTTTTTTTATTCAAAAGATTTACGATCACAAGTTTAAAAAGAGGAGGAAAATGGCTCCTGCAAAGTGTGTGACTAATGGTTGATTTATGTGGTAATTTTAAGAAGTAGTTGTTATATAATGCATACTAAACATGTTTTAATCATCATATGCAAATTAAGTCCAGAAACAATGGATTTTATTGAGGATAAATCTGTACCATGTCTCCATGTGTGCGAAAGTTGTATCTGTAAGCAGTTTGTCTTCATGAAACTTGCTGAGCCAGCAAATTTGATTTCAAAGTTTTTTGATGATTCTTGAGGAAAAGAAGTTTTTACTGGGTTGATTTTAGATTGGCTATTTAAAGATGCTGTCACTATTCATTACCAAAAAGGTAAATAAAAACTTTAAGGTAGGCATTATGAGGTGCAGACAACTAAGGAAACCCTGAACACAGGTGGTTTTCATTTTGAGTCAGGAACAGTCTTAGTACAAAATGTAGAAACAAATTGCAGACCTGTTCACATCAATCTTTATTACTAAATTCTATTCTAAGCCCTTGAAATGTATTAGATAAACATTCAAGAATTTAAGGGACAAACACTGGATTTTGTAATTCAATTTATCCCAATCTGTTACGTAATTATGTCAATTCATGTTGTCAACCAAAATAATGAAAATCCCTTATTGCTGCTCATATATTACTTGCATATGACATCTCATAGCAGCTGGCACAATGAATCCATTATTCCTGAAAATTCAAATGAACATAGGCAAATATTTGCTTTATACCACTGCTTGCAGCATTGACTATTAGACATGTAAATATATAGTCAACATGTTACAAAATGCAGATGTTCTTTTTATCTATTTTCAAAGTTCAAACAATACCTTTTACCTTTAACCTGCATTGACCCTCAAGCAATTGACCACAACCTTTCAACAGAGGCATCAGCTGTGAATTGGTAAACAAAGAATTTTATCATCAGAACTAGTGCATTAAAGTGGAGTTTTCCTCTCGCCCATAACTATGTTTTAATCATTGAGTTTAGACATTGTAAGATGATGATGTGGATGTGATTCAGACCATGATTGTTTATTGTTTTGGTAGCCTTAGTGTTAATTGAATTAAGGGGCTCCTGAAGGAAATAATGAATGTCCTTAACTTTGTATTATCACTGTAGTAATAAAATTCATGATCTTTTTTCTCATTTTGTCTCCCAAACAATTCCAAATGCGTAAGGGTCCCCTCGGGAATATATGCAGAGAACAGATATATTTTGTACTTGAATTTTCGAGGTTAAGATACTATTGTGCCATACACATGTACATGTAGATAGTATAAAATCTGTAAGATAGGTAAAACTTGAAAGTCAGAAGGAATAATAGGTATATTAATGTACATATTTCTTACCTTATCTGGTTTGAGGAGACAAAATTTGGGGTTAGAATTAATTTAGAATAGATTTGGGTGAAATCCGTTGTTTTTGTCTAAAAACTCTAAAGTCTCTGGCAAAATTCCACATCTTATCATTTTTCTAAATGTTCATTAACTGCATTATAATTTACATGTAGGTACATGAAGATGGCTTGATGATCAGAATATAAAGGGTGTATCCCAAAACTGGGTGTTGAATTCAAATGTTACAGTTGACTTATCTAAAGAAAAGTAAGAAGTCCTTAGTTTACCCACCCGTCTATCAATAAAATTTACGATAACAAATTAGTACATTTACTTACTTATCAGGTCTGAAAGTTAATTTTGAAAAGGTTTCTTTTGTCAGATGAGTGTAAAGGCACATAAATAGATTTTTGAACTAATCATTCATTTTAATATACAACATAAAAACTTATATAAAGTGTAATTTATTATGGTAACAAAACAGTTTTGTGATTGGAGCATTTAAATCCTGTTTCCTGTTTCTTCATTTGGAAACCAGTTAATGAATGCCAGGCAATCATAAAAGCAAGACTTCCTAAAGATAGACCCAGCGTATTGGTGATACAAACATGTAACAGGAAAAGTTGTAATTTATCGTCAATGTAACTTACCAACTTAATATTTCTTTTTCATCCTTCATGTTCAGTTATAATATTAATGATGTTTACATGCAGTAACTGATGGTGACAATATAAAAAAAAAAGAAGAAGAAATAAAGACGTCCTGTTTCTTCTAAAAGAAAAAGCACATGGTAGACTTAACAGTCCTTTCCTACTTATATAGATATAGAAAGATGTGGTGTAGTGCCAATGAGACAACTCTCCATCCAAATAACAATTTATAAAAGTAAACCATTATAGTTTGTTTATTGTTACCATATTACACCACTACTTATCGAAGACAAATTTTGGTAACTGGAGAAAGTCTTCTACTGCAGTTACCAGTAGCACTAAATCCATTTCTATAATAACAACTTTATTGAAAGAAAGAAATGTACAAAGAAAGGAACTTATGGAAGGCTAATTTAGGCCAAGGTAATGAGTGAGGGCTTTTAGTGGCGTCGAGAGAGTGTTCTGTCTTTAGCAAAAAAGTAATTTAATTTTTAGTTCTAACTTTAAAAAGAATTCTGGATAGAAATTTGAGTGTAAGGGTTGTTTGATCCAATTTTCCAAAGATTTGATCTTCGTACTGACACTGTTTATTTTGCTTTTCATATGACTTATATGGTTGCTATTTTACCCTTTGAACTCTGTACCAAGTAAATATAAACAAAAATGTACCTTTGTATATAAATATATCAACCACAAAAACTTTCCAGTTGCAATTCAACTATACATATAATACTATCATAAATAATTTATTTGGGGGTCATAGTATCAATGATATTGATTAGATACATGGTAAAGGTTCAACAGCTGTTCTTTGGCTTAATACTACATACAGTCTCAATTGATTAGCTGGTACAAAGGTGTTAGAGCTAAAGAATTCCTCATGTGATCATTACTAAGGCTGACTAACAACATCCCCCCCCCACCCCCTTTTTTCGTGAATTGGAAGATTGTTCTATGACAATAAAACCGAGAGATTCCGTATGTCATATTTGTAAAATAAAATTAATAGTATTTCACAATTTCCTCTTCCAGGGTTAATTTGTAGAACTCCATGAAATGTATATCAAATTCTGTGTTTAAAATAAAAAATTAAATATCCAAAATCTAATTGCATGGTCAACAGTGTATAAAATGTAGAACTATGTAGTTCTTTAAAAGAAACTTAAAAGAAAAAAATATTTGAAATGCATTCTTGTCAGAAAAGGGGGAATGATTTAAAGGTTGACTTATTTTTAAAAGACATATCAGAAAATTGAAATAAAACTTATAGTGTTGACTAAAAAATTTTGAAGAAGAAATGTTTTTATCAATAGGAAAATGTAAACTATAGGGTCATATTTGTGACATGATGATATATGTATCTTATCTAGTTCACACACCTTCTGTGGGATATGTCACCTGGTGTACAATGTCGCTTAAAAGATGGAAATATCAAATACGCACAAATTTGTCAGTAAGTTTTTATCAGTTGTGGCACATGGTTATTAGTAACAGTCGTACTTTTCCATGAATTACAAGCAAAAATGGCTTTTTATTAATATGATGCAATGCTGTCTTCCATACATGTAGATTTTGTACACTACAGTAACAGGATAGGTACATTTGAACTACAGATAATGTTGTGAAGAATTTGGACTAGTTTTGGCATTATGTGGAGATCACACATTTTTAATCATCCCTTAGCTTACTGAGACATTTGTTCTCCATAGAATAAAATAATAATAACTTAAACACTATATTCATGCTTGGTTCTTTTTTTCCCCTTTAAAACCTTAACCACATCAAACGTTTTTGTACAAGTCATGCAACTTAACAAAGATGAATGTTTCAGTAATTTGGTTAATTTGATTTCCACAGAAAGTGGTGCATAGTGTTTGTGATGATCTACATATAAACCAGACATTGCCAAGGAGGTTAACGGTCTGATTATGATCTCTGTAATACAAGTCTACCGTAACTTGATTTGACTCAGCTTTTCTTACCATGATCTAGTTTGAGAAGAGAGGTGGAAAAGACAGCAATAATGTGAAAGAGTGATTGACCTGAATGTAACAGTTTGTTTTTAATTGACCACTTTTTTGTTGGCTGTGGATGTAAACTTTTTGCAGGCTGCAGATTGGTGAAATGGTTAATTATTTCTGGATAGGAAGGTTTCCATAGCTATTGGAAATGGAGATTGTTTGGGTTAAAGTAAAACAAAATTTTTTTAGGTTGCATTTAATTTATTGACCTATTTCCTAGTTTTATTTTTGTATTTTTTTATCCATGGCAACCTTTCTTGACTCTCAAATTCCTTAGTAGTACCATTATGTAATTCATATAGCATTTGGTGACAAATAGTATGTTTCTCTCAGTGTCATTTTATGGTGGACACTTTGGCAGACCTTAGCTTCGGTTGATTTATGTGGTAATTTTAAGAAGTAGTTGTTATATAATGCATACTAAACGTGTTTTAATCATCATATGCAAATTAAGTCCAGAAACAATGGATTTTATTGAGGATAAATCTGTACCATGTCTCCATGTGTGCGAAAGTTGTATCTGTAAGCAGTTTGTCTTCATGAAACTTGCTGAGCCAGCAAATTTGATTTCAAAGTTTTTTGATGATTCTTGAGGAAAAGAAGTTTTTACTGGGTTGATTTTAGATTGGCTATTTAAAGATGCTGTCACTATTCATTACCAAAAAGGTAAATAAAAACTTTAAGGTAGGCATTATGAGGTGCAGACAACTAAGGAAACCCTGAACACAGGTGGTTTTCATTTTGAGTCAGGAACAGTCTTAGTACAAAATGTAGAAACAAATTGCAGACCTGTTCACATCAATCTTTATTACTAAATTCTATTCTAAGCCCTTGAAATGTATTAGATAAACATTCAAGAATTTAAGGGACAAACACTGGATTTTGTAATTCAATTTATCCCAATCTGTTACGTAATTATGTCAATTCATGTTGTCAACCAAAATAATGAAAATCCCTTATTGCTGCTCATATATTACTTGCATATGACATTTCATAGCAGCTGGCACAATGAATCCATTATTCCTGAAAATTGAATTAACATAGGCAAATATTTGCTTTATACCACTGCTTGCAGCATTGACCATTAGACATGTAAATATATAGTCAACATGTTACAAAATGCAGATGTTCTTTTTATCTATTTTTAAAGTTCAAACAATACCTTTTACCTTTAACCTGCATTGACCCTCAAGCAATTGACCACAACCTTTCAACAGAGGCATCAGCTGTGAATTGGTAAACAAAGAATTTTATCATTAGAATTAGTGCATTGAAGTGGAGTTTTCCTCTCGCCCATAACTATGTTTTAATCATTGGAGTTCAGACATTGTAAGATGATGATGTGGATGTGATTCAGACCATGATTGTTTATTGTTCTTGGTAGCCTTAGTGTTAATTGAATTAAGGGGCTCCTGAAGGGGAAATAATGAATGTCCTTAACTTCGTATTATCACTGTAGTAATAAAATTCATGATCTATTTTCTCATTTTGTCTCCCAAACAATTCCAAATGCAAGGGTCACCTCGGAATATATGCAGAGAACAGATATATTTTGTACTTGAATTTTCGAGGTTAAGATACTATTGTGCCATACACATGTACATGTAGATAGTATAAAATCTGTAAGATAGGTAAAACTTGAAAGTCAGAAGGAATAATAGGTATATTAATGTACATATTTCTTACCTTATCTGGTTTGAGGAGACAAAATTTGGGGTTAGAATTAATTTAGAATAGATTTGGGTGAAATCCGGTGTTTTTGTCTAAAAACTCTAAAGTCTCTGGCAAAATTCCACATCTTATCATTTTTCTAAATGTTCATTAACTGCATTATAATTTACATGTAGGTACATGAAGATGGCTTGATGATCAGAATATAAAGGGTGTATCCCAAAACTGGGTGTTGAATTCAAATGTTACAGTTGACTTATCTAAAGAAAAGTAAGAAGTCCTTAGTTTACCCACCCGTCTATCAGTAAAATTTACGATAACAAATTAGTACATTTACTTACTTATCAGGTCTGAAAGTTAATTTTGAAAAGGTTTCTTTTGTTAGATGAGTGTAAAGGCACATAAATAGATTTTTGAACTAATCATTCATTTTAATATACAACATAAAAACTTATATAAAGTGTAATTTATTATGGTAACAAAACAGTTTTGTGATTGGAGCATTTAAATCCTGTTTCCTGTTTCTTCATTTGAAACCAGTTAGTGAATGCCAGGCAATCATAAAAGCAAGACTTCCTAAAGATAGACGCAGTGTATTGGTGATACAAACATGTAACAGGAAAAGTTGTAATTTATCGTCAATGTAACTTACCAACTAAATATTTCTTTTTCATCCTTCATGTTCAGTTATAATATTAATGATGTTTACATGCAGTAACTGATGGTGACAATATAAAAAAAAAAAAAGAAGAAATATAGACATCCTGTTTCTTCTAAAAGAAAAAAGCACATGGTAGACTTAACAGTCCTTTCCTACTTATCGAGAGACAAATTTTGGAAACTGGAGAAAGTCTTCTACTGCAGTTACCAGTAGCACTACAATCCATTTCTATAATAACAACTTTATTGAAAGAAAGAAATGTACAAAGAAAGGGACTTATGGAAGGCTAATTTAGGCCAAGGTAATGAGTGAGGGCTTTTAGTGGCGTCGAGAGAGTGTTCTGTCTTTAGCAAAAAAGTAATTTAATTTTTAGTTCTAACTTTAAAAAGAATTCTGGATAGAAATTTGAGTGTAAGGGTTGTTTGATCCAATTTTCCAAAGATTTGATCTTCTACTGACACTGTTTATTTTGCTTTTCATATGACCATACAGTTGCTATTTTACCCTCTGTACCAAGTAAATATAAACAAAATGTACCTTTGTATATAAATATATCAACCACAAAACTTTTCAGTTGCAATTCAACTATACATATAATACTATCATAAATAATTTATTTCGGGTCATAGTATCAATGATATTGATTAGATACATGGTAAAGGTTCAACAGTTGTTTTTGGCTTAATACTACATACAGTCTCAATTGATTAGCTGGTACAAAGGTGTTAGAGCTAAAGAATTCCTCATGTGATCATTACTAAGGCTGACTACCAACATCCCTTTTGTGAATTGGAAGATTGTTCTATAACAATAAAACCGAGATTCCATATGTCATATTTGTAAAATAAAATTAATAGTATTTCACAATTTCCTCTTCCAGGGTTAATTTGTAGAACTCCATGAAATGTATATCAAATTCTGTGTTTAAAATAAAAATTAAATATCCAAAATCTAATTGCATGGTCACGGTTTATAAAATGTAGAACTTTGTAGTTCTTTAAAAGAAACTTAAAGAAAAAATATTTGAAATGCATTCTTGTCAGAAAAGGGGAATGATTTAAAGGTTGACTTATTTTTAAAAGACATATCAGAAAATTGAAATAAAACTTATAGTGTTGACTAAAAAATTTTGAAGAAGAAATGTTTTTATCAATAGGAAAATGTAAACTATAGGGTCATATTTGTGACATGATGATATATGTATCTTATCTAGTTCACACACCTTCTGTGGGATATGTCACCTGGTGTACAATGTCGCTTAAAAGATGGAAATATCAAATACGCACAAATTTGTCAGTAAGTTTTTATCAGTTGTGGCACATGGTTATTAGTAACAGTCGTACTTTTCCATGAATTACAAGCAAAAATGGCTTTTTATTAATATGATGCAATGCTGTCTTCCATACATGTAGATTTTGTACACTACAGTAACAGGATAGGTACATTTGAACTACAGATAATGTTGTGAAGAATTTGGACTAGTTTTGGCATTATGTGGAGATCACACATTTTTAATCATCCCTTAGCTTACTGAGACATTTGTTCTCCATAGAATAAAATAATAATAACTTAAACACTATATTCATGCTTGGTTCTTTTTTTCCCCTTTAAAACCTTAACCACATCAAACGTTTTTGTACAAGTCATGCAACTTAACAAAGATGAATGTTTCAGTAATTTGGTTTAATTTGATTTCCCATAGAAAGTGGTGCATGCAGTAGTGTTTGTGATGATCTACATATAAACCAGACATTGCCAAGGAGGTTAATGGTCTGATTATGATCTCTGTAATACAAGTCTACCGTTACTTGATTTGACTCAGCTTTTCTTACCATGATCTAGTTTGAGAAGAGAGGTGGAAAAGACAGCAATAATGTGAAAGAGTGATTGACCTGAATGTAACAGTTTGTTTTTAATTGACCACTTTTTGTCAGCTGTGGATGTAAACTTTTTGCAGGCTGCAGATTGGTGAAATGGTTAATTATTTCTGGATAGGAAGGTTTCCATAGCTATTGGAAATGGAGATTGTTTGGGTTAAAGTAAAACAAAATTTTTTTAGGTTGCATTTAATTTATTGACCTATTTCCTAGTTTTATTTTTGTATTTTTTTATCCATGGCAACCTTTCTTGACTCTCAAATTCCTTAGTAGTACCATTATGTAATTCATATAGCATTTGGTGACAAATAGTATGTTTCTCTCAGTGTCATTTTATGGTGACACTTGGCAGACCTTAGCTTCAACAGACAAATGTTTGGCAGTTATTTTAACTAAATCTAGATGACTACTGACAAATCAGCTGATCTTCAATAACCACCCTCCCCTGAAGTCTGAACATTTTAATATGTGTTTTTCAAATGTAGGTCATTTGTTATTTTTAATTTAAATATACTGGAAGATACCCCTTATCTACATTAGATAGGGTTTTCTTGCAAGTAGAAAAGTTGCAAGTTCAGGTTGATCCATTCCATAGTGGGAGTCAGCACTAAGTTGATAAAAACCTCTAGCTTTGACAGTCTGACCCCACTGGATTGACATGAATGCTATTCCTTTTTGATTTATTACAAGACTGACAAGTAAAATCCATTGAAGCAAGCTAGTAAGCATTTGTATTCATTAATTAGACAAAATATGCTGTAAACCAACTTATTTTTGTGAGTAAAATAATAACGTGAAAATCAATTTTTGTGAACATGTAAAATTTGGCCCTGCCCATATAGGATTATATCAAGAAAATTAGAAATTTGCATCAAACTCGACTAGAAAAGGCTACAAGAGAAAAAGTATCCACAAAAATAAGTTGGTAATATAAACAGTATCAGAGGTTAAAACTTGGAAGATTGGGGTGTTGACCACTTCAGATGGGCAAAAAAGTGAAATCTTCGGATGTAGTTTTAACAATCAGTAAATGACCCAACTTATTTTATATGTTACAGTAATACAAATAAAACTGTAAATCTTGCATTTTGTTTTAATTTGCATAACAACAGATGTCTCAAATATTGTAGAAATATGTTGGTCCAAACTCACATATAGTTACAATCTGTTGCCATCTTCAATCTGTTAAAAGAAACTTTCTTCAAATTGTCCTTTCCTATCTTACATCTTTGTGTTTGGGATAATCTTTGGTCAATGAAAAAAGGGATTAATTGACTTTTATATTGAATATTGATGGAGATAGGTTGCAAGATGTGAGTTGGCAAATCCAGGTTGGCAAGCTGACGCAACATTGATAAGTTTTCTATCAATCGATATGGCTAACAATGTACCGGTATACTATCCATTCAAATTTGTGAGGAGTAACCGTGCAGCCATGTTTGAACTGATGGAGGATATCGTGGATTATTTTATGGTTGATATTTATTTGTTTTCTTATTTTACTAAGTTATAAATGTGAAATGAAGATATAAAGTCTATTTTTGTATTCACTTTTGTCTCATCTTTTGTTTAAGGATTTGAATTGTGCTTTTAAAATGACAATTATTGGATTAGATTTTGTTTGTTACAATTTCAGCAAGTTGTAAATATTGGTACTTATTGTTTATTTTGTGGCTTTGTATTTGTATTCAATTATATATTCACTTTGACCTTTTTAAAACTGCTAATTACACAATGGAATGTGTTACTATAACTTCATCAAGGGGAGGTAATTACTTATTACAGAGCTGTGTAGGGGAGACAATAACAAGGATTTGGATTATTCCCTTTTGCTATAAATAACTTAACCAGCTGCATTCATATGTGAATAAATTAAAGTATTATAGAGACAATGGAGAATCAAAACATATATGAATATTTGATGCTTGTCTAGAAAGATTGTATCCTCATTGCTTTTAAAGTACTTGAAGACAATTCCTAAATTATACTAATCAGAGCTACAAATGGAGATAATTCTCAGTTAACTGAGAAAAACAAATACACTTTTATTGTTTACAGTTAAATTATATATCCAATAATATGAAAAATATGTTATGCACATCAGCTGTTCAGTGGACTGTCCTGATAAGAGATTATAGATATCAATATTTGTTAGTAATACTTGAAATCTTGATTTGATCTTTAACCCCCAAGTCATGTTAATTGAGAATAATTATTAATAAGACAATATTCTTAGTACAAAAAGAATGAGGAGATAAAATGTTGACAGACAGATTGTGTTACCTGTCAATTCAAATGGCCTAAGGGGAAGTAATTATTGGTGGCAAAATTGTCTCAACTCCTTTAAATTAAGGGGTATAAATATAAAGGGATCATTTTATAAATGATAACTGAAGAAGAATGGAGGTGAAGAGGACATGTTGATAGATATAATTGTTAGTTTTCATACTTTCTTTGTTGATTGATAAAAAGTGATCGATAGATAATTAATGCTTCATTTAAATGATTGTTTAGACATCTGATAATGTGCTTGGATTTTCTTTTTTATATTATGTAGGAAAGTGGAATATGTTTGTGATGATCTACATATAAACCAGACATTGCCAAGGAGGTTAATGGTCTGATTATGATCTCTGTAATACAAGTCTACCGTTACTTGATTTGACTCAGCTTTTCTTACCATGATCTAGTTTGAGAAGAGAGGTGGAAAAGACAGCAATAATGTGAAAGAGTGATTGACCTGAATGTAGCAGTTTGTTTTAATTGACCACTTTTTTGTTGGCTGTGGATGAAAACTTTTTTGCGGGCTGCAGATTGGTGAAATGGTTAATTATTTCTGGATAGGAAGGTTTCCATAGCTATTGGAAATGGAGATTGTTTGGGTTAAAGTAAAACAAAAATTTTTTTTAGGTTGCATTTAATTTATTGACCTATTTCCTAGTTTTATTTTTGTATTTTTTTATCCATGGCAACCTTTCTTGACTCTCAAATTCCTTAGTAGTACCATTATGTAATTCATATAGCATTTGGTGACAAATAGTATGTTTCTCTCAGTGTCATTTTATGGTGGACACTTTGGCAGACCTTAGCTTCAACAGACAAATGTTTGGCAGTTATTTTAACTAAATCTAGATGACTACTGACAAATCAGCTGATCTTCAATAACCACCCTCCCCTGAAGTCTGAACATTTTAATATGTGTTTTTCAAATGTAGGTCATTTGTTATTTTTAATTTAAATATACTGGAAGATACCCCTTATCTACATTAGATAGGGTTTTCTTGCAAGTAGAAAAGTTGCAAGTTCAGGTTGATCCATTCCATAGTGGGAGTCAGCACTAAGTTGATAAAAACCTCTAGCTTTGACAGTCTGACCCCACTGGATTGACATGAATGCTATTCCTTTTTGATTTATTACAAGACTGACAAGTAAAATCCATTGAAGCAAGCTAGTAAGCATTTGTATTCATTAATTAGACAAAATATGCTGTAAACCAGCTTATTTTTGTGAGTAAAATAATGACGTGAAAATCAATTTTGTGAACATGTAAGATTTGGCCCTGCCCAAAGGATTATATCAAGAAAATTAGAAATTTGCATCAAACTGACTAGAAAATGTAAGTTTTAACAGTATCAGTTAAAACTTGAAATGACCACTTCAGATGGGCGAAATCTTCGGATTATTTTATATGTTACAGTAATACAAATAAAAAACTAAATCTTGCATTTTGTTTTAATTTGCATAACAACAGATGTCTCAAATATTGTAGAAATATGTTGGTCCAAACTCACATATAGTTACAATCTGTTGCATCTTGATCTTCAATCTGTTTAAAGAAACTTTCTTCAAATTGTCCTTTCCTATCTTACATCTTTGTGTTTGGGATAATCTTTGGTCAATGAAAAAGGGATTAATTGACTTTTATATTGAATATTGATGGAGATAGGTTGCAAGATGTGAGTTGGCAAATCCAGGTTGGCAAGCTGACGCAACATTGATAAGTTTTCTATCAATCGATATGGCTAACAATGTACCGGTATACTATCCATTCAAATTTGTGAGGAGTAACCGTGCAGCCATGTTTGAACTGATGGAGGATATCGTGGATTATTTTATGGTTGATATTTATTTGTTTTCTTATTTTACTAAGTTATAAATGTGAAATGAAGATATAAAGTCTATTTTTGTATTCACTTTTGTCTCATCTTTTGTTTAAGGATTTGAATTGTGCTTTTAAAATGACAATTATTGGATTAGATTTTGTTTGTTACAATTTCAGCAAGTTGTAAATATTGGTACTTATTGTTTATTTTGTGGCTTTGTATTTGTATTCAATTATATATTCACTTTGACCTTTTTAAAACTGCTAATTACACAATGGAATGTGTTACTATAACTTCATCAAGGGAGGTAATTACTTATTACAGAGCTGTGTAGGGAGACAATTACAGGAATTGGATTATTCCCTTTGTTTGCTATAAATAACTTAACTAGCTGCATTCATATGTGAATAAATTAAAGTATTCTAGAGACAATGGAGAATCAAAACATATATGAATATTTGATGCTTGTCTAGAAAGATTGTATCCTCATTGCTTTTAAAGTACTTGAAGACAATTCCTAAATTATACTAATCAGAGCTACAAATGGAGATAATTCTCAGTTAACTGAGAAAAAACAAATACACTTTTATTGTTTACAGTTAAATTATATATCCAATAATATGAAAAATATGTTATGCACATCAGCTGTTCAGTGGACTGTCCTGATAAGAGATTATAGATATCAATATTTGTTAGTAATACTTGAAATCTTGATTTGATCTTTAACCCCCAAGTCATGTTAATTGAGAATAATTATTAATAAGACAATATTCTTAGTACAAAAAGAATGAGGAGATAAAATGTTGACAGACAGATTGTGTTACCTGTCAATTCAAATGGCCTAAGGGGAAGTAATTATTGGTGGCAAAATTGTCTCAACTCCTTTAAATTAAGGGGTATAAATATAAAGGGATCATTTTATAAATGATAACTGAAGAAGAATGGAGGTAGAAGAGGACATGTTGATAGATATAATTGTTAGTTTTCATACTTTCTTTGTTGATTGATAAAAAAGTGATCGATAGATAATTAATGTCTTCATTTAAATGAATGTTTAGACATCTGATAATGTGCTGTGGATTTTCTTTCTTTTATATTATGTCAAGGGAAAGTGGAATTTAAGAAGATTTTGTAGAGCAGGTGTGTTTTGTAAAAAAAAAAACAAACTGAATTTGTTAATGGAAGGTTTTTGATTGACAGTCCTATGAATTGGGTAACATTAATAATAAAGTTGAGGTTTTTTATTGCAAAATGTTGGTAAATATTCAAGATTGCTGCCACAAACATTTGACAAAGAGCAAAAATTTGTGAAAAGTATCTTTTTATACATATACATGTATAATATATCTGAATACTGGCATTTTTTATATGTTATTAAATGACTGTAAGTGGTGGTGCAGGTTCATTTTGGACTTTTTCATGTTTTTTTTTTTTCATAAAATGCATTCTGCAATTTCTTGATGGAGTGCATCATGCTATTATTTAACCTTTAATAATTTATATCATTTCATTTACAGTAAGCTTCTTTTGTGCCTTTTCTGTATTTACTTTAGCTTGTGTATTTAATTTAGCCGTAATTTACAGATACGAAACTTATGAATATGAGAAAATAGTCAAAGTTTTTGAACTAAGCTTATTTAAATAATACATTTCTAAATTTAGCCATGTGTGACAATGGAGGGTAACCCAAGTCATGATATTTTTTGTCCAAACTTGCGTCACCTGAATGGTGTGACGTCTCTATAAACATTAGCGTAAACATCGTGAAACTATATTTTGTTAAAGGCTAATAATCAGAGCATATTTTAACATGTTTAAATTCAAAAGATTTGATTTTTGATTGCTTCAGTTTTTATGGGAGATGGTTACATTAGAATTTAAATCAAGCCGGTTTAAGGTTAAAAAAAAAATCTTTTAAGGATGTTTAAATTGAGAAATTTCAATGTGGGAATGTAATCAAGTCTAAATATTTTACATAAATTTGTTATTATAAAATTCTCTTTTGTTCAGTTTGTAATTTCTCTCCTTTTTCATGTGAGGGCGGGTTATTTGGGGAAATATGTAGTGCATTTGTAATTCACAAGCATCATTATTTCCTACTGTTATGAATTACAAATATCTGAAAAATTGGAATTTTTATTGATGAAAGCTAGTCAAGTAAAACCACCGAATGCACTCTTTCAAAACAAAAATGAATATTTTCATGATAATCTGTAATATTTTGTCATCTATTAACTAATACTGAAACCAAAACAGAAATAATTATTATATATACCGGTATATGTGTATTCAGCTTAGTTGTACTTTTAGTATTATTTGTAAGTTGAAGTAGACTTTCATAAGGGAAATAAGAGAAAACATGTAGAGGCCATTGACCTCAGTGTCAGTAAACCTCTGTAAATGATGGATTTGTTACAAGTTTGTTATGTAGGTTTACATTATCATTGAGCCAAGAAGTCATTAAGGAAGCCTTTAGATTTTGAAAGTCTGTGTTGAATTTGTTCCACCATGCCAGAGCTTTATAGGCAGTCAAGGTCATTTGTGAAACTTGTCTAGACTCTGGTGGTCATATACCAAGTAAAAAAGTTGTGCAACACATATCTTAATAAAAAATCTTGAAATAAAAATTTTCAGAGTTGTTCAAATAAATTTTTAAGAAATTCTTTTGTCGAATAAATATTGCACCTAATGGTTATTTTCTTTGTTACAATAATTCAGGTAATGTTATGTTTAGAAGTTGTAGTTTATTTTTGAAATATGAAATTAAAAAAACATGTTGCTAAATTTTTTGTACTGGGTATATCATAGTAAAGAGGCTTGTAAATTCATTGTATAACATCATACTGTGGATTCATTTACTTTTTATGGATTGAAGAAAAATATATTTTCTTTGATATGGTTTTGGCCAAGTTTGCGTACAATCCTATGTGAAATTTATACTTAGTTGAACATTTAAATTTGTGGTTCATCTGCACCCACGAAAATTTGTACCTAACGAATACTAAGGAATCCATAATACATGTATTTAGAATTTGGAGTTCTTTTTTAATTCTGCTGTTTAGTTGATGTTGAATTGATGTATTTCACAAAAAATGGGAGTCCTGTGCATTGTTTGTTTGTTTGTTTGTTATCAGATGATTTGAGATAAAAATGGGGGTTTCTGGTTTGTTTTTTTAAGGGGAATATTATATATAATGCTTCTATTCAACCATGGATTTCCAAATGTATTAAAAGCTTTTCTTGTTATTTTAGGCCTAATTGCGTAAATAAAAAAATCTTTCAAATATTTAAAAATGAAAATTGGAAGTGGCGATTTTGTTTTGTTTCTAATCCGTGAATGTTTGTTGCATTAACAGATAAACCTTGTCCTCTTCCTGTTTTGTATCCTTGAGATTACATGATAAGTGTCTGCTGTGGATCAGTCTGCTTACAATTAGCTTTCCGTCCAAGATGACCACATGTATTGTGTGTCCTTATAATATGGAAGTTGGTCATTATTATGTATGTTTTTTTATTGATGATTTAATGGATATTGATATACTGAAGAAATATGTTATTTAGCTGTGTAAATCATACTTAAATCAACGTTCAAGGCCAGCGAAAATATGTTATGATTAATAATTAATGCAGTTAGGTGGATAGTAATTATTGATGTGTGAATACTAAATCCATTTAGGAATTTTCATTGGATACATGTATGAATGAAAAATCAACTATCAAGGGAGTATTTGGTGTTCAAATTTTGGAAGAAATTTTTTCGATTGTAGTTAATTTATTATAAAATTTTGCCCACAGATAAGATTAAAATGAACACTTACATGTACACTGTGACACTAAGCTAGCGTGACATTTTATAGAATGCTTCTACAATAGGTCTAGCTATTTCTGACTACTGCATGTAAAAAAAGGTCTAGCTATTTATTACTACTGCAGGCAAAAAAAGGTCTAGCTATTCCCAGCTGATGCCTGCAAAAATGTTTAGTTCAAACTAGGTTGTATACCGGTAATAAAATTGTAATTTGTGCATTTCAGAGCTCTGATGACTACATGGACAATGACTGGCTCAACAGTTTTTTTGAGGACCCTGTCCTCAATGACAAGATGATTACAGATGCTGTTCCCACACCAAGGATTCGATCAGAACACAGTTATTCTACAATCAACAATGATCCAACATCCCCCTTCGGACTTACGAAAATTGAAGGTAAATAAAACAAAACACAACATACACCAACTATGGGTCTAGAACTCTTTGAATCAACATCTTACGAATGTGGTCAAATCTTGTTGTTTTTGTTTGATATTTATATCCTGTAATGATCTCTCACAAGCAATTTTTACAAATTTAATAAATTATCCAAAAAAATGTCCTCAATATAATATAATTGGCTGATAAGTTACATCATAGGGTAGACTTCATTGAGCAATTGCAAATAAACATTGAATAGGCATGTATTTGTTGGTAAACAATTAGATGTATAAATTTGTTTGGTTTAGACTCAAGATATACAGGTCGATTATATAGTGATATGGTGATCATTTGATGTCACATTGCTGTTGCCTTGAATGCTCTTTTGTTCTTTTTATTTCCGATTACAATGTATTAAGTTTTTTCAAAGGCAGAAGGTCCATCTTTAATAAACACATGTTGGCAGTAAAATAGTAACCAGCGATAAAAGTCTTTAAGACACATCTTGATTATAATTTTTTGTCAAAACAGTTCCAATGTACACAATTGAAAGACATAAACTTAATAAACAACTAGAATTATCAAAAATGATAAATATACATATATATATAGTATGTGTGTGTTTGTGCTGTTTGGTCACACCCTATTACTGGCTATCAGTAGGGCAGCAGCATCAGTATACGATTGCAAAATCCATTGTTTTGTAATTGGAAGTCATAACTGCAGACAAAAATCAGCTGTTCAAGATAGCAAAACCAGTTTCCCATAGCAACCAGGAACACAAATCCTACTGTATTTGCCAAAATGATAGCCAGTAATAGGGTGTGATGTAACATAGTCACTGCTGATGCCAATGGCCCCTAAATAACTGATGGAAAAATTTTAAGTAGCTGGAATCATTTTAATTAACTATACCGGTACATGCATTTCAATATTGACAGAGAGGGTGTTCTGATGGACTGTTTACTGGTAGTTCTTTTGTTGGGTTTAAGATAACATTATCTACTTTTATTTATCTACAGAATTAAGTATTACATATCTATAGTGAATGTGATTAGGTCATAAATAACAAGATTATATGTAATCAATGAAAATGGCCTGAAATTGTTGTTTGACCTAGTCATATGAATGCACTGCAATCTACTCTTTAAGTTTTAATTGTCAAATTTTGATTTTAATTATTTTAATTTACTACATGACTTGCAGGGATTTATTTAACAGTAAAAACATATATATATATGTGAAAAAACATAAAATGCTTTTATAACTTTTACGATGTTTAACTAATGAATAATTTAGTACATTTAAACTAGGCCTAAAATCCTGGTATTGATATTATTTTAAAAAAAAAATTTCCAACATCACACACAATTAAAAGTTTAGTACCTAATGCATTGTCAAGAATTTAGGTCTGGTTTTCCTTTAAATTGTACATTTTGTTTGAGTTTAATTAGTATTTACAGTGGTGTAAAGTTTATTTTGGCTCTGGGGAAACATATATATCATGTCCATTGTTGGTGTAGGATTTAAGGGAGATAACTGAACATATTTTTAATTTTTTAAAATGCATTATTTGTTTTTTACATTATCAGAAAAAGACTTACTTAGTATTGAAATTATGGACAGGCTAACTATATTGTAAGAGTTCAGTAGTCTTAGAGGAAATTGTCCTCAAATCAGGCCTTCCATAATTTGTGTAAAAGATTTCAACATTTAAAATCATGTGCTTGTGTCGTCAAGTTGTTGGCTGGTTTTATAAACATAAAAGTAGTACATAATAGTCCTTATATGTACATACCATATGTAATGTTCTTAAACATGAGTTTCCACTTTTTTTTTGTAAAATTACATCCCCATTCTTTTGATTTTAAATAGTGTGTGCTTTCATTGGACATTAATTTACCTTTCTTAATGTATTGACAAATTATTTCAAGCCAGCAAAGTTAAAGCAATATATTTATATGTGTATTAATCATCTTGCATTTCAGAGCTTGACTTTTTTGGGAACAACCAGGCTCTGGACTTGTCAGGTACAACAGGAACTCCTAACAAATCAATCCCGGAAATGAGCATCAATCTGACGCAGTCATTACTGAATGTTACGCCAAAAAATGAACCAGATGCAACATCACTGCCCATGATAACTACAACAACTACACGATCATCGGTGTTGACAAAACATCAACCAACCATAATACTTGCCACATCAACTCATAGTCAACCGACACAAGTTGAACATGTCATATCTCATACAGCACCAATCGTTACCATTAAAACAGAACCACAAGATTTCATTGATTATTCTGACAATTCAGGTAATTTATCTATGGAGTGTTTTTCTGTTAAAATTATGTGTATTTTTTATATGATTTTGACATTCACACAGTAACTTGGTAACAGCTGTTACCAGGTAGATGTATAAAAATGTCTGATAACAGTACATGGAAAATGTAGACACAGTACACAGAAGATGTAGAAACTGCACAGAAGATATAGAAACAGTACACAGAAGATGTAGAAACTGCATAGAAGATACAGAAACAGTACACAGAAGATGTACAATAGACAAATCTGTTGATGTTAAAAAAATTGTCTTCTCATTATTATTTTGTTTCATTATTTTAAGTTCTAGGGGTTGCATTTATATTCATAATTAATAATGGAAAGGATATTTATGATTTTATGATTTAAATTTCGATATTCACCTTCAAAGAGGCCTTTAGATATTGGGCAAGCTAGTACAAATTATGTTACAGATATCAGATTCTTTGTTGTGATATAAAACGTTTATTTTAAGGAAATCCTCTCCTAAAATTATTAGTACAGGTCTTATAGCCTATGGAGTGTATTATATTCATTGTTAGAACATTCAAAAGACAATAGACATTATCTATGATAAGGCAATTATGGAAATTGTTGTAATTTGCCGTATAATTAGTAATTATCATTTATGATAATTGTTTAAGTATTCCATTATAATTGACCAGAAGTAATTTGAAAGTGTAATTATGAAAGTATATGATGTGTAAAGACAATAAAAATGTTTTCTGTCATAGAAAGTGATTTGGTTGACACAGGGAATAATTAGGGCTTTTTTACACCTAAAAATGTCTACTCGGCTCAAAAAGGGAGGCGTTCATAGTTATTTATAAATTATTCCATGGTACTTATTCATGGTGGGGAAGGAATCTGATGAAATCCTTGAATTTTTATATGTCAAGTTTCTTTTGTTTATGTTTTATTTAGTGGGAACTTGTCATTTGCTTGTCAAGTAAATGATGATATTAGTTTTAAACCTGTTGTTGACAATGAGCCTGAGGGAAAATACAGCAAGTTTTAAATAGAAGATTAATCTGCCATTTTGTCTATAATATTGTGTTAAGAGCAGCTATGATCTTGATTAATGGTTCTTTAATCTTGATCATTTCTTTTAATTCTATTATGATTAATTACATTTCAATATAAGCCTATGGGCAAAAGTATACACTACATGTTTTAACTCATTGATCGTGATAAATGTAGTACATGTACACCAGACTTTTAGTATAGGTTTTAAAGTGCTTTTCTTTGTCAATTTGAAAAAGTAGCACAGTTAACAAAAACAGATTATATTTTAATGAAACTTTAAAAGACTCCTGTATAATTTTGCATTTTAACTTTTTAACTTTCTTGTTCAGTTTTCCTTTGGTTAAAACAATGATCGTAAATTACTACAAAAATTGGATATTTGAAAATAACAACATGTTTTGTTGTTCATATAAATTAGCAAACAGTTCTTTGTTTAACTTTTTTATCTTGTCAATAAATGTCTACAAGTGCATATGATATCATTAAGTATATGTACAAGTGGTTATGTTGTACCAAGAACCATATGGCGCAAACTTCTTTTTTTTTTTGCTGTGCCAAAGTGCATATTTTTAGCAATTACGTAATCTCTGGAAAAAATGAAGCGTTTTTTAAAACCTTATTTAGAATTACTGATCATTAATGAAAATCTGGGGGGGAAATTAGTGATTTTTTTACACCACGAATAAGAAATATTCGAAATTTGCTTAGGTAAATCATTTTATAATAGTATAAAATCTTTTATTTTTTATTTCAGTAAACATTGACTCATTACCACTGCCACCAACTCCTCCAAGCAGCTCCTGTAGCGACAGTGACGGAGGATTGAGTCCACAACGATCAGCACCATCTAGTCCTATTCGCCACATGCCTCAGAAAGCATCACATTGTTCATCACTATCACCATCATCATCTAAACCATACTCTCAGCCATTCTTCACTAACCCTGTAAGTAGGAGACATGATGATTTAGTTTATTTGAAATTTTACTACCCCTGAATGCATGAGACATGATGATTTAGCTTCTTTGAAATTTTTCAACCCTTGAATGTAGGTAATTTGATTATTTCATCATCTGAATAACAGCTTAGTCTTCAGTGTCTCTTGTTGATTTAGATAGGCTCTCCTGTTGATAACAGTTAGATGTATAATTGGACAGTGAAAATGAATGAGAGCTAAAACAAAACAAGATAAAAGGACTTAAGATCTATGCAATAGTTTGGTCAACTTCATTGGAAAATAATAAGTAAATTTTCAATTAACAAATGAACAGAAACATAATATAATAATTGAGCTACTAATAATCACGTTTTTTTAAGGCACATGAAAAATCTTTTTAATTTCTAAGCTTGATTATGTTGTAATGTTTTTTTTTTACGAGGAATATAAAATAAAATAATTTAAATGTATTTTACAGATACCACAATCAGGAGTGCTAATATTATCAGAAGAAGAAAAGAGAACATTAATATCTGAAGGGTATCCAGTACCTAATAAACTTCCATTAACAAAACAAGAAGAAAAAAATTTGAAGAAAATCAGAAGAAAAATAAAAATAAGGTAGGATTCTTTGTGTAGTTGTATATTCCAGTTAGAAAGTAATCTATCAAGTAGTTACAGATTTTTGTTTGTACTGTAGTTTGATTATGTCTTAAATGTAGATGGATATCCTTCCTCTCTTGAAAGAAAAAAACATTGTTGATACCATATATGTTGATACCATATATATGACTTAAGTAATGGAAAAGTTAATGAATTCAGAAAATATTCAAAATTAGTTTAAATTCATTCAGATGGGACATTGCATATAAATATATTCACCATTTTCATAACATTAAGCAAAGTAAAAAATTAAAACAGATCAAAATAAATAGTGTTACTAAATAGTACACCATTGTAGACATTGACCTAATTTTCATATTGTTCCATCACAAATTTGAAGCGCAAATATGTCAATTTAAGATAACTGATAAGAGCTGACCTTTGTTAATATGTAAAACATTTTGCAGATCTCAGCACAAGAAAGTAGACGGAAAAAGAAAGAATATGTTGAGGCTTTGGAAAAAAGAGTGGAATCCTTTTCACAAGAAAATAATGATCTGAAGAAAAAAATGGAATTGTTAGAAACAAACAATAGGTCTCTGATAGGACAGTTACATAAACTACAGAATATTGTGGGAAAAGTCACACGGACAACTAGTAACGGAACAGGAACAGTGCTTATGGTTAGAAAATAATCCGGGATTATCAGGGATTAAGACTTTGAGAGGGATCATTTTATTATCTCCCCTTGTTTTATGTGTGATAATAAACACAGTTTTATATCCAGGAGGATATTGGACTTAAATATTGAGGATGTGAAACAAGGAAATGGACCTGAATTATTTTATTGTAGAAATGTGTTTTTTTTTTTACTTGACTGTTAAATTATGATCCCTCTCAAAGTTTTTTGTTAATAGGAAATCTGTGTTGGTTAAAGTGCTATGTAAAAAAAACTGTTGAAAATCAGGAACTGTTTGAAGTGAATATTGGGAAAAATATTGGAGAGAAAATCAGGACAAGACACAACAAAGCAAAATCAGGACGAGACAAGACAAGACACTGCAGATATGAAAACAATGTTTGACAATTTGTCCCCACCATGATATTTTGTGAAAAAAATAAACAAATCCAGCTGTTGCAAAATAATGAGCTACATTTGAAATTAAAAAATCACAGATTTTGATTTTCAACAGTTGGTACATGTATGTGTCTAGTTTATGTTCATAAAACACAGAACCATTGATATATTGAATATTATGAGTGTCTGACTGGAGTAATATTGTCTTAAAATGCTGAAATTTTCAAATGTAAATAAGTGTCAACTTTGTAAAGTTTTGGCAAAATATTTTTTTAAGTTGACAAATTGGGAAAAGTAAAAGGATTTATTTGTAATGACAAAAGAAAACAAAGAAAAAAAACAGAATGATGGAATAGTTTGTATCATTGCTGACACATGTTATTTATTGCTCGGATAAATATCACGTTAAACCATTATGTTTTTTTTCATGAATATCAAAATTTTATGTAAATTTATTACAAAACAGTTTTCTTAACTGGCTATATTTTTTTAAGAATACCATATAACATTAGAAAAATTCAGCATTTTAAAAGCAGTGATTGATGGAAAACAATGTATACATTCATGAGAGCATTATTACCTCAGTCAAGACATACAATTTAGGTTTAAAGAAAAAGTGAAAAACAAATCAAATGTTTACATGTAAACAATTATATTATAATCCACAGTTAGGTAAAATTTGAGAATAAAAAGATTTAAAACAATTCTTGTGAGAAAAAAAAAATTTGTGTGGAAAATTCCAAAAGGGTTGGTTATATTTATGAGAAAAAAAAATATGGTAAAAATTTTGTTTACATGTAAAAACTTCAAAATTAATAAACTAAATTGTTTGCATGTTCTAATGCAGGTTTTGGTTTTGTGTTTTGCTGTATTTTTGGGAAATTGGACACCATCCTCGTTGAATATTGGTTATTCTACGAGTTCTAGCATGATGAATGGTGGGGCTTCTTTATTTTCCAATCCACGTCTGCTTCAGCCATCTCCCAGGATGGGACCCTCTGTGCAGAATCCTAAGGTGGATGCTTACTCTACTCCTAACAGTGAGTATGGGGTCAAGGGTTATTTGTATAATTTCTTGACCTGCTTATTTATACTTTTCAGTCAGCTGCATATATATGATGGACAAAGTAAAGTGCATTCTTTACTGAAAAATATGTTAGTGTGTGTACCATGTTACCTAAAAAAAATTTGTTTGGGAGGGAGTGAAAATTTCACTACCAACCAACAATAAATAGGATTAAAAACTAGAAATATAATTTCACAAATTCATTTTCAATCAACATTTTTATCAACAATACTGTAAATTCAGAAATTATTGCAAGCTTTTTTTATTGCGATTGTTGAAGAATGGACAAAAATTCAAGTTTAATTATTGCTATTTCAGGAAAATCTGCATACAGATATATGTATCAGATATCAGAATGGGAGTTCATATTATTGCGATACTCACCCAGTGGCATCATTCGCAATAATAAAAACCTTGCAATGATTTCTGAATTTACAGTAATTGAATTTTGTTTTGTGGGCAGACTTGATGTCTTGATGTTCAAAATTTGTCGGTTCATCTGTTTTGGAGTTATATATTCAATATTCCAACAAAAACAATTACATTTTAATGATTGTCATTAATCACAATTTACTTTTTGACGTATGCATGACACACAGTTAGATTTCCAGTACAGAATCGTACAATACTGCTGAAGTGTTTACCGGTAATAATGTAAAATTCAAACTTTTAATGGATTACATATAGTATATGTATTCTTGGATATAATGAATGTCTCAAAATTTTGTTAAATCAGGGTTTTCACTAAGGCGAGTCCATGAGTCCTGGACTCTTGAAAATCTGTTTGGACTCACCATTTTCAAAATTGGTGAGTCAAAAAAAGGCATCAAGATTGAAATATTTTGTATAAACTGAACACACATATCATTTTATAGCAAAAGTTTAAAAGAAATCTGAATTTAATGTCATTTCATTGCTCTATTAGGTCATGGAGACTAAAATGATAAATTATATTGCAATAAAATATCTTCATCTTACTGTTGGACTCGCCTTCAAAAATCCTTAGTAAGAACCCTGTTAAATGAACAAATTTTGTTCACTTTCTGTTGTTACTGCATTGATAAGGTTATTACATTGTCTGGTTTCTTTGTTGATGATATACACCTAAAGAACAGGAAACTAGTCCGGACAATTAACATAATCTTACATTAATTTAAACCACAAAAATTGCTTATTGGGTAACATAAATATCTATGTTTCATACGTTGTCAATGAAATACGTGTTCAAATATGAAAAAAAACTTGCTCAATAATAGAGAACGAAATTGTAGATAAAATATATATAAATTCATGCATATTTATGAAAAGATTGAATAAATGAATTTAATGACAATTATTTATTTTTTTTAGTGAAATCTAGAGTGCTATTATCCTTGTTTGAAGAACTAGAAGATTCAACAAGGTATTATCCATATGGCCCTGTAACACCAGGTGGCACTGGAAAAGAATCTCTATCACATGATCCCATCAAAACTTGTGAGAAAGGTCCTGAGATATCACCACCAACTTCTGATGACAAAACTGCCAAAAAAGTGGAAGTCGTAACAGTCGATGCCAGAATTGGTAATGGTAATGCCACCATCAATGAAAAAGATCCATCACAAGCCATAATGCATCCAGACATATCGGCTTCAGCAGATTTCTTACAGCAAAGTGGTGCAAAAGCTGTTGATGTAGAAACAGCGTAAAAAAAAATACAATTTAAAAAGTGCTCTAGCAGTGGTTATGGACGTGGTATTCCGTAGAAAAGTGCATTTCACAAGTTTGTTTTAGTCATTTTTAGGAGGGTTTATGTATAGGTACACTGTTAATATTTGTTTTTGTTGATTACAGCTGTTATGTGAGAAGAATTGTTGTTTTGTGAATTTTGCAAATGTTTATTGATGAACTTTGACCTTTTAATTATGTGGACCAATTTCAGTTTTAGTGAGGTCTATGTGAAACTTTCCATGTTTGTTACGAGCGTGGAAGTTATCTCTGTCTCTTTTATAATCACCTTTTTTTGCTATCTGTTTTACAATTTTTTACTGCAGTTTTATTTTTTATTTTTAAGGAAACAGAAAAAAGTAAAAAGAGAAGAAAGTAATTCATAATCTTTTTTTTTATTCTGGATTTTTTTTTTTTTCTGTATGACGGCCATGAGTTAGAATTAAGGATCATTGAAAACCAACAGAATCGGAGAAAAAAAAATCTGAGAAATTTCGTGTGTTACCATAATTAAAGGTCCACATAATTGTATTTATTATTTTGTTGATTGTTCTCTGTATGTATTGATACGTTGGTGCTTCGGCCATAAGTAAATTACTTGTTCACTGTCATAAGAGAAAAATCTGAAGTTGAGGTTGAAAAGTATTCAGAATTTCCAGTACAAAATATAGCAATGTGTTTGTTTTAAAATACCGGCTTTGAGGAATTTAAAAAAATAAAATACAAATCGTATTTCCTAATTCCACCTAGAATATCATCACCTGTGAACAGTGGACAAACTAATTTTGCTTTAATAGGCCTGACATTTATGTTAGCATCTCAGGTGGAAACGTTGATCGTAAAATTACTTTTGAGATTGGAAGTATTTATTTATTTGTAAATTACAGATCATTATTTATCGAATGTTAAATTGTTAAAAGATTATTTTGAAATTTTAATTATTTTCAATGATATATTAAACAATATTTTGCATCTCTGTGATAAAAAATTATCATGACTTGAATGATTTATTTTTATTTTATTTTTTTCGTTTGCAACAGAAAGAAAGATAACTCTTTGGGATTTTATTTTTGACAAAAAGTACTTATGGTATCTTTCAGTCAAATTCTGATGACCGACTATTAAGTTTCAATGAATTATTTGTTTGTATTTTTTCAATGTCTAAAAGATAATAAGAGTACAATAGTGCGTATTCATATGTGTGAATGGTCATGTGTGATTCTGAAGTGCATGTATTGTATATGTTTGTTTCAGTTGTAAAAAAAAAGATATATATTTTATTCATGAATGGATGAGCTTTTCATTTATCATTTTATTGAGTTGCAATATTTTATTTTCATGCCAGTAAGTGCATGAAAATTGGCTATTGTCGGCAAGAGTGCATTTTGAACATTTAGTTATTTAATGAAATTGTATTAATAAAGTTTTAACATGAGTCCAAAATAAATTAATCTCAGTTTTATTGAATGGAATTTTAAATTTCCATATTCGTACAGCATTTCCAAAATAATCACATCTTCTATGCAAATGGTGTTGTAAAAAAACAGTCATCAAATTTCATATTTATTTATTTGTATTTATCAAACATTAATTTATTTTGGTTTCATATTCAATTATTTTTGACACTAGTCATATGTAAATAGATTATAGATGGAAGGGAGCTTCCATAAAAATATGAAATGGTTGTGGGTTTCAAACCATTATTTCATTATATCATATGTCTGCAGCAGTACAGCTGGTTGTAATAAATTGATGTACATCATTCATGATAAGCATTTGATGTACAACATACAAGGTAAAAATCAATGTACAAAATAATTATATTTCATTGAATTTGTTTATTAAGACATCTAAAAAAGTTTAGACATTTTTTTTTAGATTTCATCAATTTCATGTGCAACAGAAATTATAAAGTTCATAAATTATTTATTTGAATAAGTTGAAGAAAAAAGATAAAATTTTGAAGTGTGTACAATGGACATTGAATTGTAGAAATTAGTTGGAAAGTGCTGTTTTGCATCATTTATCATTGTAAAATTTCGGGATTACAATGGGCATGATTGTACATACAACATGTTAAAAATATATATTAATATATCAATAAAAAAATCAGATACAGTTGTGTGTTGACTCTTCATGGTTGACAACCTTTTTGAAGTGAAATGGTTACCGGTAGTGTACTTGCCTTTTGTGCCAAAGATAAGTCTTCAATTGGTGTGATCAGATGTAAAAAACAAGATAGTTGCTTATTTCTTTCCCAAGAAATATGTCTACTTCATTTGGTAGGTAGAGCTAAATGTCCATTAGTGACTTGCCATCTTTGGACTTATCAAGCTAGCGCTATGCTATCATTTCAATACAAAGCAGTATTTATATTAATATTGGTGCTATTTTAGTATTCCAAGACCTGAAGATTTAAAAACTGATTCATGGCAGCCGTAGATTTGTTTTCATTTAACCATCAATTCTCCGTTACTTCCATCTTTTCAGTCATTCCTGATTATTTACAAAATTTCAAAGATCTGCCCTCAACATTACATTCTCCAAGTAACAAAAATATTTAGAAAAGACCATAAAAACATTGACTTGGGACAGGCACATGAATTAATGATGGCGATAAACTAGTTTTTGTCTCATTTTTACAAAGTAAAAAAAGCGAGATTTAAGTGTGCTGTTTCGAGGGACAGCTTCAATAATGTATTAGTTTGTGATAATGACAGTTTAAAGGGAACCACTAGTGGTAGGTCAGTGATATTTGGTATGCAGTTGGAACCACCCATTGCGTACAGATTATTTGGCCCGTCCCTCAGTCATGGTTTATTGACTTGTTAACTTTTGCATAGTTTACATGTTAAAAGTTTGTGATTAGTTCAGTTTAAGACAAACCACAAATGGTAAGTCAATGATATTTAGTATGCAATTGTATTAGCAATTGCACATCTTATTTCCAAGGAGATTATATGGATCTCTGCCTCATCATGTCTCATTGGCTTTAAAACTTTTGAACAGTTTACATGTTAAAGCTTGTGTTTAGGTCAGTTTAATGGGAACCACTTATGACAAATCAATGTTATTTGGTATACAGTTATATAAGTGTTGGCATTTTTATTTCCACCAATGTTATTTGGCTCTCCACTTTCAGTCATGGTTAATTGACTTTGAATGATTTGCATATTTACATAATAAAGTATTGCCATTTTAATTTCAACATTTTGCATTATACGATCAAAATTGCAGAAAGGTGAGACATACCTCTGTGTTAACAGTTTATTTTACTGTAATGTGTTATTGTATTTGGCCTAGGTAACTTATAGGAATGAAGTAAATATGATCCTTTGTCAGTAACTGAATCTAGGATAGTGATGGATATCCTGGTAGTTTGATTGGCGTTATCCTTTTGTCAGTAGATACATGAGTCTTTGAATGGAATGTCCTGGTATGTTTCTGGTTGAGAATTATAAGCATCATCTTGTATCAGTTGTTAGTAATGAAGATCTGGATCAGTAACTGCTTCAGAAGGATTTACATTTCATTTAAACAAGGAATTATTTAAATCGGGAATAATTTTGAATTCTGGAAAATTGATAAATATATGATGAAAACTAACCCAATTTAGGAGGGTTAGCCATGCATCCATGGCTCAGGGGGATTAATTAGTTCATACTGAAATATCAGTAAAAGTAAAATTAACCTTAGCCATGCGTGCATTGCTAACCCTCTTTAGTTAGGTTAGTTTCCATCATCGATTTTCCAGAATTCAAAATTATTCCAGATTCAAATAATTCCTTGTTATGAGGATTATTTAAAGATGCCATATTAAAACAACTTCATCAGTAGAAGAAATATACATGGTCAATGACTATGTCTTTGGTAGATTTTGTTAAGGGAGATAAAAAAATCATGTGTTGAAGGAGAGAAAACAACATGATTAAAAGAAAGACTACAGCCTATTAAACCCTGAGATTTGAGTGAACCCAACTTTTAAACACTTGCCACACTATGGACACCACAATCATTCAGTGACAATTCATATATGATAAAAGGATGGGGTGGCTGCTTCAGCAAATGGATAATATATGCAGTTATCTGTGACACAAATATCATGTAATTTCCTTAAATGGTTAACTAAATCATGATGGCGTCAAAACTTTCAAAGGATGACTTCAAATTTGCCATTTAGAACCCCTAGTTCAATGTCTTCATTGTAAGACTGAAATCTTGATAGAAAACCCAAACTCTAGAATATTGTATCAACTGGGAAACATATAAACATGTACTCTGTGCAAGTGCTGCTGAATAGTTCCTACATAAAAATGGTCTTCCTTGTTGAAACTTTTCAACAGATGTTGGCATTTCTATATGGAACAAACTGCTAATCTGGCCAACTTGTTCAGTCCATTTTATTGATTTTATCAAAACTCCTTGTATGAGGTTTCGGATTTCATAATTCTATAACTTTTTCTCTATTCTGTATTTGAATCCCAGGCAGGTGCGCTCGACTCCAATCTTAATTTACTGAGATTTCAGTTTTCCTACGGAAGGTTTGGTTCTCTCCTGGCTCTCTCGATGCTGTACATATCAATACATAAGTTGCTGTACAGTATGAAAACTTTGTGATTTATATAACTTTTAAACACAAGTTATGAAAATTATGGTCTTATGTATTTATAGTTGGTCATAATTGATAATAGGAAGAAATATACAATCTTTAGAAGCATTAGATGGGCTACTTTTCTTGATCTGAAGCAACAGGTGCCTTTTTTTCTGTACTAGATGGTAGTTTTTTATCTCCAGATTTAGTTACAGTGATGTCTAACATTCCTGAATGTTTCGTAGAACAGGTCAATTCCCGAAATATCATAATAGAAATCTTTAGACACCTGCAATAATTACAAATGCATAAAAATTAGGAATTCTTGCCTGTGATTACAAAATTTTACAACCTTTCTCCGCTTCAGCTAGTACCAATATCTGGTGTTGCTCTCATTCATGATTTATATTTATTCTTTATTTTTTGCACTTTTTGCCTTTTATTCTCAAGTCTGCAAACCCGTCCTAGCCCTCTTTTCTTCATTCAGTTATCATTTATAAAGACAAAATATGAGTATAAAATAAGGAAGAAATAAATAAGTATCCACCAAATGATAACTCAGAAAGTTATAGAAGACAAAACGTACATAAAAAGCAGATAATCTTAACTTTTCTCATTGAAACTTGAGGAATTGATTAAACATGTATTTGTGGTTAATGAGATAAACTGATGTTCATGTAAACAAAAAGTAAGGTGTTTTTATATGCTTAGATGACAGGAAATCCCTTTAAAATAAAACACTATTTGGTAACTGGTTAGTCAATTTCATTTGCCTCAATTTCAACCCACTCAAAGGCTTCAACATTAAATATTTAAGGGGATGCACCAGAGTAATGTAATATGAGTTAGCAAATAAGCTGGGGTGTTTAAAAGAAATTGTGACCTTGAAGGTCGTATTTTTTTTGAAATTTCTCTGAAACAAATGAGCCACATTTTACCAAACTTTATCTGAATGTTCCTTCGGGTATCTAGTTTAGCATTTTTAGCTGGGGAATTGATCCATCATTAAACATGGCCAATGTTGCTAAAAATAGAACATAGGGGTAAAATGCAGTTTTTTGGCTTATATTTAATAAACTAAAGTAGTTAAGGGAGCAAAACTGACAAGGGTGAAAATTATCAGCAGGTCACAGTCTATATTTCAATTGAAATTTTAGAATAAAAGACAACCCAGTTTGGAGTTATTACAACTGAAATGTCAATTTTTAGAAAATTTCAGTATTTTAATAATAGCTTATATCTCAAAAACTGAAAAAAATTTATAGCAAAATGACAGGGTAAAAATCTACCTATGTAAATTTCAGAAAAATAGACAATTTATTTTTGGAGTTATTGCCCCCAAAATAGCAATTTTTGCAAATTTCACAGTTTTTGGGTATTCTCTTAAAAACTATAATAGAATGCGAGAAATTCTAAACAGTTTAAAAAATCACCCAAAAATCATCTACAAATCAGTCAACCTGGACGTAATCATCAATTGACCCCTGAATGGCCATGATTTGAGTTATTACACTTAATAGGCAATTTTTACATATTTTCAACTTTTGGGGATACAATGATAGAAAGAGAGAAATTGTGAAAGGAAAAATGTTCAGAAAATAAGATCTATAAAGAGGCAACATGGCAAAATTATCAATTTAACCCGTATAAGGGAGCTACCATTTGATTTTTATGGGGGGCAGGACAGGAGTTTTGAGTAAAAAAAAAGGCAGGATGAGCAACTTTGCAAAAAAAAAAGGCAGGATGACAATTTAAGGAGCTACCATTTGATTTTTATGGGGGGTGCTAGGATGAAATTTGAAAAAAATAGACAGGACAGGAGTTTTGAGTGAAAAAAAAAAGGCAGGATGAGACACTTGCAAAAAAAAAAGTCAGGATGACAATTTAGGTAAAAAAAAGTCAGGATAAACTTTAAAAAAAAGGCAGGACCGAATAGAGTGAAAAATAAAAAGGCAGGACAGAGATTACAACTAAAAAAAAAATGCAGGACAAAATTTTCATCCTAGCCCCCATAAAAATCAAATGGTAGCTCCCTTATGTAAAAAAAGTCAGGATAAACTAATAAAAAAAAAGGCAGGACCGAATAGAGTGAAAAATAAAAAGGCAGGACAGAGATTACTACTAAAAAAAAATGCAGGACAAAATTTTTCATCCTAGCCCCATTAAAAATCAAATGGTAGCTCCCTAAGAGTTTTTGCCTTTGAAGATGAGATTTACCCATTTTTGCAGAAACCATATTCAATAAAGAGAAACTAAAATACTGGTAGCAAAAATGTTTAGCAAAATAAGATCTACAGGTAATTGACATGGCCAAAATTGTCAATTGCCCTTGAAAAAAGACTTTTCCATTTTTGCAGAAACCATAATGAATAGAGAGAAACTGTAAATAGAAAAAATGTTCAGCAAAATAGGATCTAAAAATAAGTTAACATGTCCAAAATTGTAAATTGACCCCTTATAGAAGTTAATTCCCTTGAAAGATGGTTTTGTATTTGTGGCAAAAACCATAATAAATAGAGAAAAATTGTAAATATCAAAGATGTTCAGCACACTAAGATCTACAAATAAGTTTTTTTAAAACAACATTAGTTTAAGAGAAAACAGTAAATAGCAAAAACATTCAGCACAGCAAGATCTACTATAAATAAGTCAATCGTGGCCAAAATCATAAACCGACACCTATTATAGGAGTTATTTCGTCTGAATTTTAGATTTAGAGCTTCACTTATTAGATAAACACCTGCCTGTCTGTTGTTGAAATTGCTCTGGAAATGCAATAAAGCATAATGAAGGTAAATAGGGTATTAAAGTCAAATGTTTTTAACTTTAATGAAATTCTTTTAGTTTCATGCTAATTACATTAAATTATCTTTTCCCTGAATGAGAACTTCAGCTCTATTTGATAGAGGAAGAGTCCTACCATCTTATTAACCTATTAAAGTTTGAATTAGGTTTCATTGAGAAGTATAATCTCCAATCCCATTTCAGTGAGGGAGAGGCCAAACCAACTAAAAGTTTTGCATTAGAAACTACCCAATATATCAAAGGCTATTGAGCCTTAATATTTATTGCATAAATTATACCCCTTCATGTAATTATATTAGGCAGCTGATACCTGATGATCATTCTTTGGAAGGTTGTTGGTTTTTAACAAATGGATTTTGATTGTTTGATGAAATTGTAAACATACTTTGCAGCAATCAGATATACAAATTCGGGGAAAATTGTTTGCACCTTTATGACGTTGTACAGGAAAAAAATCTGAAAAATCAAAAACTGCAAAAAAATTAATTTTGATTGCCACCATGTTGTTGTAGTTTTTCAGTGCCATAGTACTTGAACATGACAAAATCGACCATTCTACCATTTATTATTCCGGCTCTTGACATGCAACTACAAGTGGAAACCCAGTTGAAATTAAACAAAAGAAATGGAACTCTTTGTTAGAGAAGGTAAAAAAGGCGAAGTTGGTAAATTTGAATTGTTTACATCTGTTTCTATGGGCTTTAAAAGTTTAATGAATGTGCTTAATTTAGGATTTTATGCATCTTATGTATGTGTTTATACTTAAATTATTGAATTGAGCTTCAAGATATTTGTAAAATTTTAAATTATAGACAAATTTTCACAAAACAGTCGATTGTGGTAGGTTCAAATTCACATGGATCTTTTTGTGCATAAGCATAAATTCCAAAAAAAAAAAATTCCAAAGAAAAAAAATAGATTGATCCTTTCAATGCATTAATTTGCATCTCTGCCCCTGGCTTCAGTTTTTTATGAAAAAATCCCCAAAATGGGCAAATATATAATTTCATCAAAAAGAGAAAGTTGAATACACCTTTTTATGTTTTATAGGCATGTTTGAGTTGACTTTTATGTCTTCAAAACGTATAAAAGAAACATATTTCATACATCATCTCGCTTCAGATTCTATTATTTTTATATATTTAGGCTCTAGGTTCATATAATAACATTAAAAATTTACAGTACTAAAAAATGAAATATATGGGTCAAGTGAAATACCTTTCTATTGAGTCATAACAGCAGAATAGGTTTGCTCGAATAACAAATTTTTACTAAAAGTACTTGACGACAGACTTTTCAAGTGGATCTTAAAAATGCATATCTTCGAAAAAACTTCATTTTTTGTGTGTGTTATCTAGGATAAGTAGTCTTCAACCTCTGAAAATTTTTAGTCTGCCCTTCCACGAAATATTTAATTAGAATATTTTTGAACTTTCGAAAATCCCCCATGACAACCGATCAGATAATAGTTTCAAGTTGACCAATGCATAAAAGTACATTAAACGATGCCAAATAGCTAGACCAATGCATAAAAACACATTAAACGATGCCAAATAGCTAATATAGATATATTTGTCTTTTAAAACGCAACTGCTTATAAGGATCGTAATGATGCTATGTGGATAAATTTATTGGTTTTCAAGAGCTAAACTGACAGCGTGTCATCACTACAATGGCTTCTAAAAATTAAGTTGGGGTAATGGGGAAATAATTTTGACGAAGTAGAATCCTGACTGACTAAAGCCTCATTTGATAGATTTTTTATGGATTGTTATTCTTGTGTTTTTATATGGCATTATGGACAAATATATGAAAAATATTCTAGTAACAATGTGTTCAAAACACGTCAAAGGGCTTCAAAGCAACTCGACAGAATCATAACCAATATAAGGGCCGTTTCAGTACATTAAAAAATCTTTTCCATCTGGTATTTAGTTGAAGCTGGAAAAGAGTTACTTCCCTTTAAATGCAAAATTTTATTTCCTGAAAAAATTATAATACACAAAAATTAACGATGTCAAATTATTTATTTAGAATGAGACTACATATATGTTTGCTTTATCTCCTGACATTATTTTCATTCTTACAGGTAAAGTAATCCGTTATATCAGCTAAACATAGTAACTTAACAAGTTTGAGCTTTCTAAAAAGCTGTGGGCTGCTTCGCTCTATCCTAATTTAAAGTATAATATGTGTGCATGTGGTTGTTGAATTAGTATTCTGGAGGTGTGCCTAATTGGCAGAAGTTATAAAATACAGATAATGCATTTTTGTAAACATTGTATAAAAGCATTGTTTAGCAAAACAAATAGTGCATATTGCAGATTAACAAAGCAAATAAACACTATTAATAATTGATATTTAAATGTTGAATTTCAGTGTGCATTATATGCATAATAAAATGAACATGAATTAATGACAGTTGAGCGGAACTGAAATACACATAGTTTATGTTCTGGCATTTGATGTCTTATTCTGAGACGAGAAAAGTCTGTAATTCTTTATCTCATTTAAGCCAATAGCTGTTGCTGTATCTCAGCCACATCATAAAGCAACCAATCAGGATCTATATGTGATTACTAATTATTTCCAGATGGCGTGTATATCGACTGAAACTAAATAGCTCTGCACCATGATGCAAAGCAAAAACAATGTATAAACGAAATGTCACCCTATTAATAATTTGTCAAAAACTGCATGTCTGGCACAGTCTGGGATGTCTTGAGAATATCTGATCTAGGATCTCCTGTACTTGCCAATCACAATACTGGCATATCAGTTTGCTGGTGTTATACATTTTTTTTTCATATCAATTCACTAGTACAAAACAAATTTTCTATGTCAACATGTGCCAAAACACAACAGATATGATTTGTCCAACAACCCTTCCAAAGTATCATTTGGTCAAGGCATAGGGACTTGAATATTTTCAGATATACAGCTTGTTAAACATTACATGCCTTCCTAAGATGTGTACCCTACTATCCAACACCCACAAGAGTGTCAAGTTGACATATTGGAAAATTTTGACTATATGTAAGACACCTCAAACTCAATTCAAGTGTTGATCTACATATTTAAACAACTTTCACATTCATGCACTTTTCCTAAAATTTCTCAGATTTCACCATGATTATGTTATTGCGTCACACTTATATGAGGCAGGCATTACCTGTGAAAGGATTCTGTGGATTCTGTGAAAGAATTATTTGTTTAATCCAAACATATTTTAAATTAAAACCTATTCAACATGTTCAAAAAGAAACGGAAGTACCGCAACGTTTCCGATGTTGGTCCTGTTGTTAGGGATTTTAGTTGTGACGTCATTTTCAACGTAAACAAAGAAACACTATCATCAGGTAACGTTTTTTTTCATATCTAAGAATAATGAAAATGAAATTGTTATTGTGCACCATTCTATATTTTACTAGACTGATAAAGATATATTTTACTTAAAAACTCATGACAAACGAGACCGGAAGAAAGAAAGAGATTTCTGGGCAATTGCGGGATGATAATAAAGTCTGAAAATAAGAAGTTAACGATTTTGAGTTCATTAGTAGATTGTTTTTTTTGTTTTTTGTTTTTTTGATTTTTCTACTGTAATTTGGGACTTGGTCCCCATATAAAGAACAGATTGTGCAATGACCTCATTTTGATAGATTGTCATTGGGTCAACTGATGTACAACTCATTCTTCATTATTCATAGGGGCCTCTGTGGCCGAGTGGTCATAGACTTAGTAGTGCATCTACTGTATCACAAGCCTGTTATCTCTGCGGTTATGTCAGAGTTTGAACCCTGCACATGGAAGCCGTGCATTCAATTCCAGTCTTAAATGGCTAAGATTGTCAGGTTTCCTGTTCATGTTATTGATCTGTTCAGTGGTTCTTCTCTGGGGACTCTAGCCATGGCTTCCCCTCTTATTTAAATCCAACCGCTATGATATAGCCAATTGTGCTGAAAGTGGTGTCAAACACCAACAATCAATCAGTCAATCATTGTTCATAAAAAAGAACTTGAAATCGGTTTATGAATCTCTAAATAGGATAGCAGTGTATTATTCTGATATCTCCTTGATTATAATCCTTCTAGAAAAGCCTTTTTTTTGTCAAAACTATGTCCTCTATCAGGATATACAGCTTGTTTTATTGACCATTTTCACACAAAATCAGTTGAAAGGAACTGCAATTCATGGACCAGAACAATTCTACGGAAATACATTTTGTTCTTGTACTAGGAACAACAAAATTATTTATTTTGTAAAAATTATTTCCGTACGCCATGTATACCTTACAACAAAATTATTTTTATTTACCTGTGTACGTTATTTTATTTTGCGGCATGTTGTCCAAGGTTATGGTTGTCTTTCTGATATTGTTTTACATCTAACACCCTTGTTTTATTAATTTTGTATTTACATTGTGTCATAGATCAAATTTATTCATTCAGTTGTAGTCTTGTTTCGTGGCAAATGAATACACCAAGACAATATATAGTTATGGATTCTTTATTTCGTTATATTTGATTTTGATTTTTGGTGTTTTTACGCCACTTTTAAGCACCGCTTTTGGGCTATTTCGTGGCGGTCAGTATTTATTGGTGGAGGAAGCCTGAGTGCCGGAGAAAACCACCGACCTTCGATAGGAAAACTGACAATCCTAGTCAATTAAGATTGAGTCGAGTGCACCCGACGAGCGGGTTCGAACTCACAACCTCAGTGTTGACTGGCTAGTGATCACAGTAGTAACTACTTAGACCACTCGGCCACCGAGGCCCCTATTTCGTTATATATTGTAATCCAAAATAAATACCCTGTAATAACAGTACATTATATTAATGGATGTAATATAATTAAGTAACTATATAAAAGCTTTAAAACATTATATTAACAATTATGAACAAGGAAACTGTTTACTTTTCCAAGCATTTCAATAATAAAAGAATACTATATTATTTCATTAAGTCGGAAATACAATGTAGTGATCTCCAATTCTATTGTCTCATGAATACATCTGAATACCAAATCTTATCATAATGCATATATCGGTGCATTAGTAATACATTATAACAGTAATGCAATGAACAGTTAAATTCCAAATTTAAATAAGCATAATTAAAAATAACATATACATGCAAAGCAAGAACATACGTGCAAACAAAGCATAAAGCACTTTCTAAAGCAGACAATACAATAAGCAAAACGCACATAAATTCAACATAACATAACCTACCTCACAGGTATTTGTGAAGGCTTGAAATACAATTATAGTAAAATCACATCAGGTTGATGCCAACATGGTGGGTCATCAATATGGTAGATACATGTACCTGCAGTACAAATATTAAATTCATAACTAACCTAATCTGCATATCAAAATAAGATAGTTATTATCTTTATCAACTTATGACTTTATTTAATATCTGAAATTATTATAAAAACATTCATTCTATAAGATTCAATAGTTTAATCCAATTTACTGAAATTTAGCTGTTTTATATAATTTACCGTATTTAACCATAAGAGCACATTTATTAAAAGATTTAAAGTTCTTTTAAGTTTTCTATTATTACACTTACATATCACATCTACACATCATTCAAACATGCATTTATTCATAACATTCATAAATCATGCATACATAAAATTATAAGGATAGATAATTAATATATTAGTATAAGAAGAATAACTGACCTTTTAAATAGGAAAACCAAACTCCAAAAGTAATATAATATTACAATTTACTGGACAATGAAAATGGTGTCCATCACACAAAGTGACCATGTAGAAATGTAAAGTTCCCGTCAAAGAATTGACCACTAATCAATGCCAATAAAACCCAATTGAAACACCTGATAAAAGTCACACCTGAGCGAACCTGAAATTTACACTCCGTATAGTTTAACCATGCAATAATATAATGCTACAGTATTAATTATAATATCTTCTGAAATAACAAAGTTAGATTAAAAATATAGAAATAATTAAACTTATATATAAAATACATATATCCTAAAATAACACTTTACCACACAGTGAATGTTCACCTGTTTTTGTTAATATGTCTTTTGATTGAGTTAAGCCATTTCAATTGATATTTTATAGTGTGTCTTTCTATGTTGTGATGTTACACTATTGTTTCAGGTAGGGTGAAGGTTTGCGCCTATTAAAACATTAAAACACACTGCATTTGTTTGCACATGTCCTTAGTCAGGAACCTGATGTTCAGTGGTTGTTGTTTGTTGATGTGGTTCATAAGTGTTTCTCTTTTCTCGTCTTTTATATAGATTAGACCGTTGTTTTTCCTGTTTGAATGTTTTTACACTACCGGTAGTCAATTTTGGGGCCCTTTATAGCTTGCTGTTCGGTGTGAGCCAAGGCTCCGTGTTGAAGGGCGTACTTTGACCTATAATGGTTTACTTTTACAAATTTTGACTTGGATGGAGAGTTGTCTCAGTGGCACTCATACCACATCTTCTTATATCTATTTGTCCATATCCAATTTTGCTGCAGGATGTTCAAATTACTGTTCAGGGTTTGGTGAATAACCTGTATCATGTATATGTTCCAATTTTTATCAATTAAAAATCAGTGTTTATGACATAGAAAAAAAACATGTTTTGAAATTTAAGTAAACTTTATATTAAAGTTTCTGATGAATGTTACTTTATGTCTTATTTTCTCTGTATGTATTTCAGGCAGCATCACAAGACACAAGTTTTGAAGATGTAAGATGTAAATGTGTTTGTCCTAAACTAAACGAAGTTAACTCCACACAAGATCGAACAGTGTACATTAGTGCTAATGTTAATCCTAACATGTGGTAAGTTGTTCAATCAGTGTTGGATGAGGACATTGTACTAGTGTACATGTACATTAGTGCTAATGTTAATCCTAACATGTGGTAAGTTGTTCAATCAGTGTTTGATGAGGACATTGTACTAGTGTACATTAGTGCTAATGTTAATCCTAACATGTGGTAAGTTGTTCAATCAGTGTTTGATGAGGACATTGTACTAGTGTACATCAGTGCTAATGTTAATCCTAACATGTGGTAAGTCGTTCAATCAGTGTTGGATGAGGACATTGTACTAGTGTACATGTACATCAGTGCTAATGTTAATCCTAACATGTGGTAAGTTGTTCAATCAGTGTTTGATGAGGACATTGTACTAGTGTACATGTACATTAGTGCTAATGTTAATCCTAACATGTGGTAAGTTGTTCAATCAGTGTTTGATGAGGACATTGTACTAGTGTACATTAGTGCTAATGTTAATCCTAACATGTGGTAAGTTGTTCAATCAGTGTTTGATGAGGACATTGTACTATTGTACATTAGTGTTAATGTTAATCCTAACATGTGGTACAATGTAAGTTGTTCAGTCAGTGTTTGATGAGGATATTGTACTAGTGTACAAAAGTGCTAATGTTAATCCTAACATGTGGTACAATGTAAGTTGTTCAGTCAGTGTTTGATGAGGACATTGTTCTAGTGTACATTAGTGCTAATGTTAATCCTAATATGTGGTAAGTTGTTCAATCAGTGTTTGATGAGGACATTGTTCTAGTGTACATTAGTGCTAATGTTAATCCTAACATGTGGTAAGTTGTTCAATCAGTGTTTGATGAGGACATTGTACTAGTGTACATTAGTGCTAATGTTAATCCTAACATGTGGTAAGTCGTTCAATCAGTGTTGGATGAGGACATTGTACTAGTGTACATGTACATCAGTGCTAATGTTAATCCTAACATGTGGTAAGTTGTTCAATCAGTGTTTGATGAGGACATTGTACTAGTGTACATTATTGCTAATGTTAATCCTAACATGTGGTAAGTTGTTCAATCAGTGTTTGATGAGGACATTGTACTATTGTACATTAGTGTTAATGTTAATCCTAACATGTGGTACAATGTAAGTTGTTCAGTCAGTGTTTGATGAGGATATTGTACTAGTGTACAAAAGTGCTAATGTTAATCCTAACATGTGGTACAATGTAAGTTGTTCAGTCAGTGTTTGATGAGGACATTGTTCTAGTGTACATTAGTGCTAATGTTAATCCTAATATGTGGTAAGTTGTTCAATCAGTGTTTGATGAGGACATTGTTCTAGTGTACATTAGTGCTAATGTTAATCCTAACATGTGGTAAGTTGTTCAATCAGTGTTTGATGAGGACATTGTACTAGTGTACATACATCAGTGCTAATGTTAATCCTAACATGTGGTAAGTTGTTCAATCAGTGTTTGATGAGGACATTGTTCTAGTGTACATTAGTGCTAATGTTAATCCTAATATGTGGTAAGTTGTTCAATCAGTGTTTGATGAGGACATTGTTCTAGTGTACATTAGTGCTAATGTTAATTCTTACATGTGGTACAATGTAAGTTGTTCAGTCAGTGTTTGATGAGGACATTGTACTAGTGTACATTAGTGCTAATGTTAATCCTAACATGTGGTAAGTTGTTCAATCAGTGTTTGATGAGGACATTGTACTAGTGTACATTAGTGCTAATGTTAATCCTAACATGTTGTAAGTTGTTCAATCAGTGTTTGATGAGGACATTGTACTAGTGTACATTAGTGCTAATGTTAATCCTAACATGTGGTAAGTTGTTCAATCAGTGTTTGATGAGGACATTGTACTAGTGTACATTAGTGCTAATGTTAATCCTAACATGTTGTAAGTTGTTCAATCAGTGTTTGATGAGGACATTGTACTAGTGTACATTAGTGCTAATGTTAATCCTAACATGTTGTAAGTTGTTCAATCAGTGTTTGATGAGGACATTGTACTAGTGTACATTAGTGCTAATGTTAATCCTAACATGTGGTAAGTTGTTCAATCAGTGTTTGATGAGGACATTGTACTAGTGTACATTAGTGCTAATGTTAATCCTAACATGTGGTAAGTTGTTCAATCAGTGTTTGATGAGGACATTGTGCATTTGTTGTGTTACCAATGGGATAGAATTACCTGGTTTCAACTTGTATAAAAAAATAAGGAGATGTGGAATGATTGCTAATGAGACAACTATTCACCAGAATCCAAATGATATGGATGTAAGCAATTATTTGTCAATGTATGGCCTTTGACAATGAGCAAAACCCATACTGAATAATTAGCTGCAAAAGATGAGACAAAATTTGATATACATGTAATTTAAAAGAGAAAACCAACAACCTGATTTATGAAACAACAAAAAAAAACAATATGATATGAGCAAACAATGACAACCACTCAACTAAAGGCTTTTGACTTAAATGAAATTCCTTGAAAATTTAAAAATAATTTTTCATGTCATGCTCTATGCTCATTTTAACATGGGTAGGCATTATATTTGTCAAATATCTTAACACCGAACATTAGCGTTGTTTTAAATACATCTGATGTTGCAATTTCAATTGTGATGTCAATCACGTGCAGCTCATGTTCTGTTTAAATTAGAATAGGGCTTTATTTCTAAAGTGAAATAAGAAAATCATATTAGAATTATTTATAATATTGTATTCTTTAATACATATATTATTGTTTGCAATACATATGCAGGGTTCTGGTTTTGTGGTGGTCAGTGTTTATTGGTGTAGGAAGCAGGAGAGAACCACTGACCTTTGGTAGAAAAACTTTCATGAATGAAGGGTTTTAAACATCTCATAAAGAAAATTTACAAGACATTAAAATTAGATATATATATAATTATTTTAGAATACAAGTATAAAACAAAACAAAAATTGTGGAAAAAGTCTAATGGTTATTTTTCAGAAAACAAAAAGAAATAATTGATTTAACATGTAGAAAAAACAAGAATTTGAACTTTTATCAGAAGTGTAGCTGTGATGTATGCTTTAAAATTATTGACAAATATAGTTCATTGGCAAACATGGTTGGTGATAAAAAACAGTTGTGGTCAGAAGGGAGGAACAGACAAATGTTTGTATTTGGTGTTAACATGAATGTTATGCTTTATACTGCTACAGTGGTCCATTTGAAGACGAATATTGATACCACCACAACTCTCGTTTTTCAGAATAAACAAGTTTATTTTTTCAGAAAATTAAAATAATTTTCAACATTAAAACAGTGATTTCAAAAATAAAAGAATAATTGGCATTTTTCTTTTTTTTTTTTCAATTTAATTTATGTACAAAGCCAGCTGATCACACTAATCACCAAAAAAAAAAAGAAAAGAAAAAAAAACTGGAATAGCATCATGATCATGATAAATATTTAATTGCAGGATTTTTCCTGGTGGTTTCTCATTCTTCTAGAAAAAGTCATTAGTAATCACATATACATTATTTATTTGTTTTAAGTTTATATTTTACAATGATAGACAATTTATTTCTTATTTTCAGTACTTGTGTGGAGGTGGTAAAACATGCTTCACCCAAATTATGTGCACAGTGTGAATGTAAATATGAAAGTAGAAATACAACTACAATAAAGGTAGGGAAAATAAGAAAAGGTTGTAATTCTGTCAATACAGGGATATGAGTCACTGTACAACCTTCTACAATGAGCAAAACCCATATGGTATAGTCCATTTGCTTATTAAACTTATAGACAACAGAAAACTTAAAATTGCCATTTTGATGATTGAGGAAAAAAAATTTCAGTAAACACTCAGAAGGGAAACTATGTACATACATTGTATGTTACTTTTAAATCCAATTTTGGTTGCGAAAAATATCCTGATATACGGTAGTTTAAAAATTTGAAGAAAGACAGAATCTAACAAGATTTCGCATATCTGCTCACCATTTACTTATAGAGAGAGGTAGATATTATAAACTCCTCGACACAATAGAGTATGTCAAAGATATTGTAGTAATGAGGTCGATGATGAAACACATTTTCTTTTGTGATAGTCTATCTGACCAGCAAAAAGATATGATAACAATGATGAATAATTGCTGCAAGAATTTTAAAAAATCTAAACCCTACCTAAAAACTGATATGGTTAACAAATAATGAAGATGAGAAATTGTTATCAGAATTATGCATATTCGTTAAGAAATATGAAAACTTTTGATGGGATTTATACAAACACATTCATCTAAATCTTCCATTTTTGGATAGCAACTATATGTCCAATAATATACAAATATGTAGAATAATCTCCCTCTTTTTCTTATCACAAGAACTTTATAACTTTCCCATAGTGAGCTCTAGAGCACCGTCCCTTGATGAATCTTGCACAGTAGCAATGTCAGCCCCTTGCTGTTGTGCATTAGTCATGAGGAGAATGACTACTGAGGATAATCTCATAATATTTGTAGCTGGTTCTGAATGACTGCCCCTTGATGACCTCTGCATTGTCGTGATGTGAAGTTCCTCGCTGCTGTGCAATGGTCATGAGGAGAACTACTATAAATAAGAAACTATATTTCTTGTAATATTAATATATTTATACATTTTTTTTTTTTTATAAAATTTACCTCATTACACTAAACTCTTTATACTATACTCATATCCTATATTGCTCATATTTTACTTTATTTCTTTGTGTATTGTGTATTTTCACTAAACACTCTCATGTTTTATAATAATAGTTGTATTATGATGTTTATGTGTCGTGCCTGACAAGGGCCCATGATTGGTAAAATAAAATATTGTCTAATGTGTAATGGCTATCTAGACCATGAGTTTTAAAAATAAAGCCCACAATTAAAAACGTGCACAGTCCAGTAATTTTTTTGTGTTTACACTTTTTTTTCTACAAATAATACTGTATAAGCTCAATCTGTACTATGTTACTGCTGTCAATCAATATTCTCACATAAACATTTTTATTATCTTTTTCAACAGGTAGTAGTCATCTTTACCATATGCGTGGTGTCTCTGCTGTTTGTTTATATGGTATTCTTGTTCCTGTTGGATCACCTAGTGTCATGGAGACCATCGTCATATCAACAACACATCAGTGAGGAGGTGAATTTGGTAACCATTAGGGCTTGGGGAAAGCCTGTTTTATATAACTTCGTATTTTGATACATAAATATAAACAAGTTGGTGGTTAAAATTTGAATGACATGTTTTATGGAGATGAAAGATCTTGCTGGGTGTTTTTTAATTGCAAAATTATAAGAAAACATTTGAATATGGTAACTGTATCTCTGAATTTCAAAGAACTTCACCTTTTGAAATGTTGAATACTACTTATCGTTAGGTTAGTATTTTTTCTATGATTAGAAAAGGGCATGGTTTTTTTTCATAAAAGGACAATGTAAAGGTATGGGACTTCTATCTAAAATGACCCTTGGCATTTTATCTTTTATATTTTATAAAACATATGAAAAAAAGAAGATGAATTATGATTGCCAATGAGACAACTATCCACCAGAGACCAAATGATGTAGATTCAAGCAACTATAGCTCACCCCTGTTCTGTTGATTTTATTAGAATAGACAAGCCTGAATACAAGTAATTGCAGGTTTTTGGTTGTTTTATAAGAAATACCCAAAACATTTTTTCACAAATTCGACATTATCTTTTGATTTAAATATGTAAATAATAACGGAATAATTCTTAGTATCAAAATGTTGATATTTATAAAAAAAAAAAAATAGAAGCTAAAGTATGTTATTAATATCTTTTTTTAAGTAAAACTTGTTTGTATTACTGTACATGGTGTTGTAGTGCTTTGCTATATATAACTATTAATATATGCATACATACATGTATACTTTGACTGCAAGGATAAAATTATTTAGTTCCTGTAATAAAATAAATTGAAATTTTTAAAGATTTAAGCATCTCAGCCAACTTCTTCAGAAATGCAATGTTTGCTTGATTGTTTTATAGGAGTTTAGGAGATATTACCAGTAATAAGAGCTTAAGATGAACATCTCCTAGACAGTGCCTGATTCAGGAGGGGATTGTAGAGGGGGTAACCCCCCTTTGATCGCCAAAAAGATTAAAAATCTCATGTTATTCACGAGATATATCAAATTTTAGTATGAAATTGTCCATAAAAGCTGGTATAAATTCATTTATTGGGAATTACACCCCCTTTTTAAAATCCTGGATCAGCCCTGTCAACATCGCTTGAGTTGTCTCATCAGCTACATAACCATTGTCTGCTCTTGCAAAGTCTACTGGACAACATGTTCACAATCTTTAAAAATAAGTTGAATATTTTTTGTTTTTCCTGAAAGCAGGAAATCAGGAAAAAAGTTAGGAATTCAATTGAACAGGTGCAGGACTCAGAATTATATTTAAGAATATATAAGAACTTTAAGAAAAATAGGGAATTATTCATGTAACTGAAAAACTTGGACATGAAAATTAAAAAATTGGTTACCGAAGTCAGAGTAAAAATGACTTTTTATGATTTATGAAGTGGGAACCAGTATTGTAATTTAAGGTACTTTTAGCTTTATACATGAATTGATTTGTAAATGGGTCAATGAGACATGTATTTACTGGGCAATGATTTTGAACAGAGCTGATATGTTATTATTCAAGTCACTTTTGAGAGAGAGAAAAAATTATTATAAGTAAATTACATTTAAAATAGTTGAAACAAAATTTAGAAAAACCCTAGAATATTAGTTAAAGAAATCTATGGGAACTGTATGAAATTGTACATTACTTAATGTGCATTGATGCTTCTTAGGTGTAGAGTTAAACATTTTGTACTGTCATCCCAAATATATTTAATATGCATAGTAAGCATTTTATGCACATCATAATCATGTGTGAAACCTGCATAAGAAACAAGTATATACTTATCTCCTTTTGTTGAGCCTTGACTTTTGTCGAAAAAGCGAGACATAGCGATCTACATTCCGTCGTCGTTGGCGGCGTCACAAATATTCACTCTGTGGTTAAAGTTTTGAAATTTTAATAACTTTCTTAAACTATCCTGGATTTCTACCAAACTTTGACAGAAGCTTGTTTATGATCATAAGATAATATCCAAAAGTAAATTTTGTAAAAAAATTCCATTTTTCCGATTTTACTTATAAATGGACTTAGTTTTCTGCCAGGAAACATTACATTCACTCTGTGGTTAAAGTTTTGAAATTTTAATAACTTTCTTAAACTATCCTGGATTTCTACCAAACTTGGACAGAAGCTTGTTTATGATCATAAGATAGTATCCAGAAGTAAATTAAAAAAAAAAAAAATCATTTTTTCCGTATTTTACTTATAAATGGACTTAGTTTTTCTGCCAGTTAACATTACATTCACTCTGTGGTTAAAGTTTTAAAATTTTAACAACTTTCTTAAACTATCTTGGATTTGTACCAAACTTGGACAGAAGCTTGTTTATGATTAAAAGCTAGTATCTAGAAGGAAATTTTGTTAAAATTTTGTTCCATTTTCCGTATTTTACTTATAAATGGACTTAGTTTTCTTCCAGTTAACATTACATACAGTCTGCAGTTTAAGTTTTAAAACATTTATTAGATTCATAAACTATCCTGGATTTTTACCAAACTTGGACAGAAGCTACTTACAATCAAAGATAGTATAGAGGAATATTTTTTTTTTTTCCCTCATTTTGTTGAGCCTGTGATTAACAGCAAAAGTAGGTGAGACACTGGGTTCATGGAACCCTTACAAATTTTTTTACAAAAAAGACATTATTGATTTGACTCACAATCATTTTCAAAATGCATTTTATGTTTCATCTTCATCACAAATATTAATCTTCAAGTCCTTGGCTTCTGCTTCTTGTCATTGATTTAAAAAAAAAACTTTTTCTGAGCATGTTCCTTTTGGAATTATATATGGGAAGTTCAATGCATACTTTTATTAAATAAATGTAGAACTTGGCATGCCATCAATGCGCTATTCAAGAATTATATATATTACAAGATTTCTCAGATCACTTTTAAACAATAGAATTCTACAGTTTTTAGAAAGGTGAAAGATGGTGTAAGATAATGAAAATTTTTTTAAATTGAAAATGAGATACAATTTATCATACTAATGTACATTCTATTATAAATTCCATTTTTGAGCATGTGAGGCTCACTAAGTTGTAGAAACTGGTCAGGAATATATGCAACATAAGAATTTGTAGATTCGCAGCAATCTGACACTGAATGTGGAGTGGAAGATCTAGAGAGGCTTTAGTTTTTTATTTATCAGAAACTAGTAAAAACTGCTCAGTAACAACTTAGATGAAGTATGGTTTGTTATTTTGATTTTATACGTGATTTTTCTACAGTTGCTCATTATGAAAATCCTCCAGTTTTTGTCTCGCCTGCTACGAAAGAAAGTCGCAGTATGCGAGACAAAGGTATTACTATCCAGCGGCGGCGTAAACTATTTGTATAAAGCTTTATTTTTCAGAAGGTAAAAGACCTCAACGCTTCATACCTTGTATGCAGATACCTTATGTTACGAAGTTTCCATCTGTCTTTTGCTCATTTTCCTTGACCTCATTTTCATGGTTCAGTGACTGCTTGAAAAAAAATTACAGTTTTTTTGTCATGTGAATTTCTCACTTATTATGAGTAATAGGATAACTATATTTGGTGTATAGGTTCCTTGCAACGTCTACACATCCGTCAGACAGGGTTAAGCTGACCTCGACCTCAATTCATGGATCAGTGATCAAGGTTAAAGTTACGTGATTAGGTCCATTTCTCAGAAACTACAAGCAGCAGGTCAACTATATGTGGTGTATGGAATGATTGTAAGGGGTACATGTCAGACTGGCAAGTTTCATCTGACCTTGACCTCATTTTCATGGTTCATTGGTCATTTTAATTTTTGTGTTTTGTTCTGTTTTTCAAGTACTGTAAGCAATAGGTCAATTATATTTGGTGTATGGAATGATTGTAAGGTGTACATGTCTGTCTAACTAGTGTCATCTGACCTTGAACTCATTTTAATGGTTCATTGGTCAATGTTAAGTTTTTGTGTTTTGGTCTGTTTTTCAAGTACTATAAGCAATAGGTCAACTATATTTGGTTAATGGAATGCTTGTAAGTTGTACATGTCTGTCTAGGCGGTGTCATCTGACCTTGACCTCATTTTCATGGTGCATTGGTCAATGGTAAGTTTATGTGTTTTGGTCTGTTTTTCAAATACTAATAGCAATAGCTCAACTATAATTGGTGTATGGAATGACTGTCAAGTGGATATGTCTGTCTTGCCAGTGTCATCTGACCTTGACCTCATTTTCATGGTTCATTGGTCAATGTTAAGTTTTTGTGTTTTGGTCTGTTTTCAAATATTAATAGCAATAGGTCAACTATAACTGGTGTATGGAATGATTTTAAGGTGTACATGTCTGTCTAGCCAGTATGATCTGACCTTGACCTCATTTCAATGGTTAATTGGTTAACATTAAGTTTTTGTGTTTTGGTCTGTTTTTCAATTACCATAAGCAAAGGGTCAACTATATTTTGTGTATGGAATAATTGTAAGGTGTACATGTCTGTGTGACAGTTTTTATCTGACCTTGACCTCATTGTCATGGATCTTTAAAAATGTTAAGTTTATGTGATACTTGTAAAAAACCTTTATCTTTAAGACTTTCAACATAAAATCAATGGTCTGTAAAACAGGCGAGACATTTCAGCGTGTGCACTCTTGTTACACTTTTATGGTTTATTCTCAGTTAAATCGAAATATATGGACATCACACATTAACAAAATCTTTAGGACATGTCTGTTTGAAGATGTAGTTAGAGGGGCTAAAACTCTGTCAAATTAGGTTTGGTATATGTGTACAAACAAGTAATCCATGTATTTTTTATACTACCATCCAATATCCCTAATTTACCAAATGAGGTTTGATGCAATGAATTTTTACAAACCTGTAATGATTGAGGTTCTGTAAATAATAATATTGTACAAACATATAATCCATTAAGGTTATTTTATTATTAGCCAAAGAGGTTCTGTAAATTGTACAAACTTGTAACTTGTATTTATTCAATTGTCAACGAATTGAGGTTTGGTACATTCTAACATTGTATAAAGTACAAACATGTAATCGATAATGATTCTGTTATTAGCAAAATGAGATTCCATATATTACACATCATGATGAAGAGGTATGTGAATAGAGTAGACCTTTATAGTGATTTATTAGAAATACTGAATATACTGGCATATAGGATATACATATTTAGGTCTATATTAAGGACTTGTTGATATTTTGGAATCAAAATAATCTTGTATCAATTGCTACATTGTGTATTTAATATAAAATTAATAAATTTTAGTGGGAGTATTTAGGATATCTAGATGCATCTACAACTGGCAAAAAATGTGCATTAGCTTTCTACATAAAGATAAGCCCTTTCTAAAGAATACAAAGTTTTATTCATTTCAGGGTTCACAGTTTTAATATGCATAAAAAGAGACTTTTATATAAAATTTGTCAATATATTCAGTAATTCTATGGTATATTGAGTGAACATATATCCAGATTTCCTCACTTTTTTTTACACAATCTTTCAGACTAATGAACTCTTTTACATCAGTATATAGGGGTAAAATATTTTACTATTATTACATATTGAACTTAAATGACAATATTTTTCTCTTTTGTATGTCTATACATTAATTATTACAATAAAGTTTTTCTGTATCAATATTCATTGCAAAAACAATATCCTTGTACTAAATTTTTTCACCCTGACCTCCCCTCGCTATCATTTTAAAACTACTAGAAGCAGAAGTACTGTGACATTTTTGTAGATATTTCTTGTAAATTAGTGTTAAGAGTTCATTCTATAGAAAAATAAATTCGAAATGAGCAGAACAAATGAAGTTGTTAAATTTTATTTTTTATCAGTTTTACCTCAAAATTTGCACAGACAGATGATGGTTTTTAGACCATTATGTTATTATGTACATACTAGTTGACTCTCAGAATATTCAAATACTTCATTCTTCATAATTTTGTTTGGGAAGTCAAAAAATGAACTGAGATTTTCAGCTAATGTTATTTTTATACAACCGCAAAAAAATTTTGTGGTTGTATATTGGTTTCCGGACAATAACTTTAGTATAAGTAAATAGAAATCTATGAAATTTAAACACAAGGTTTATAACCACAAAAGGAAGGTATGGATTGATTGTGGGGGTTATGGTCCTAACAGTTTAGGAATTAGGGCCCAAAAGAGTTTCCAGACCCAATAAGGTTTACTTTTATAAATTGTTATTTGGATTTGTCTAGTTTCCATCTACTAATAACTTTTGTTTAAGTGTACGGATCTCTCTGAAATTATACCACAAGTTTCCATTCCACAAAGGGATGGTTATGATTGGCTTTGAGGGGTTATGGCTCAAACGGTTTAGGAATTAGGGGTAAAAAAGGGGGAAAACAAGGATTTTCTGGTCAATGGACAATTTAAAAGCAGTGTAAGGGAGGTAATCCCAAAACAAAATTGTACAATGTTGTACAATGTTGGATTACCTCCCTTACACTGCTTTTAAATGATCTATTTAAGACTTTTATGATTCGCACAGGCACAGTGTATTGCACAAAAACAAAAAATTGAATATAAATTCAAATCATATAACCAATTCTAAGTTCTTTGACTACAGTTATTCTGTGTCAGAAACCTATTATGTGTCAAATATTTAATTACAATCCAAATTCAGACCTGTATCAAGCGAATACTGTGTCCATTTTGCCCCAACTGTTCAGGGTTGGACCTCTGCGGTCGTATCCAGCTGCGCCTGGTAAAGCAATTTATTTTAATTAATTTTTTTATATGTTAAAATGCCGAATCACACTCTGCCACATCACAGAATAAATTACATCCCCCTTAAAAAAAATTCCAAAAAAGTGTCTTCAGTACCACCATATAACACCAGAGGTCACATGTCTGTGAACCTATTTTCTTGAAAAATGTCAATTTATTTAGATTGTGTTAGAACCTATTTAAAGAAGTTAAAAAATACTGAGATGCAATGAGGCAATTATCCACCACAGACTAAAGGATCCAAGAAATTGCACTTAATACAAGAGGGAATGGAATTAAAAAATTCCAAAAGGGCCTGGTTTTACTAATATTTAGTTATAGATTATATTTATAGGCCATGCATGTATACTAAATATGATGTAATGGGTCAATTTTATACCAATATAATGTTATAGGGAAAAAAACACATACAACATTTGTTATATATATATGTTAAAATTGACATAAAACAATATATTATACCATATGTAAGAATTGACAAAATAATTTTGGACAAACCATGGTTGTCTTCTTTTATAGAAAATTGATTGATATTTCCTGAATTCATATTTTAATGTATAGATTATATATATAGATAATGTATAACATAGATTTTTAGTAAAATTTACAAAAATAATTTATATTTTATATATTTTGCAATGAAATATTACAATCTGCTTTAATCTTTTACACTTTTGTAAGGAGATTCATATTTAAGTAAGCTTTAAGATTTGAAGATTACAATGTATATATATGATTATTTCTATTTCATAGACTAATTCTTTTTCTACCAGTTTTGTATTTCTCTATTTCATAAACATATAACCAAAAACTGTATGTCACTACTATATCTCTTATATAGTAGGGTAAAATTCAATACAAAATGACAATTGAGTCACATTGACCTACAAAATATGTATGTTTTATGCTTGTTGCAGTTTATTATGGTGTCCCAAACATCTGATGATTCCTGTTAACTCTTTATCGAACTTGATGACTTGCAAATTTTTTATTTCAACCTATAACCCCTTTTAATTCATCAATCCAATTATATTTTAATACAACTTTTCTGTAAAAAGATATTTTGGTAAAAAAAAAGAATTTCTCATGGTTTATCCTTTTTCCTTTTTCCTACTTCCACCCCCCGGTCCCCCACTCACCCTCAGCATTATCCCTTGTCATCTTACTTATGCTCATAGTAGTATACTACTTATATATAACACTTTCTCCCTTTTATAACAATGCCACAATATTAAGTAAGATGCCATGGTATATTGCATTTCAGTTTAAAGACTTCTGTGAAGAGCTGCTTAAACAAATTTAGAAGTCAGTGTAAGATGAAATCTGTAGTTGATCCACAACTGAAAACTCTGCCAATGATTTTATACATTATACTTTCTATTTATAGGATGAACACTCTGTGACGTCTGCTACACCAGTGGTGTCAAGGGCAGAGTTGACAAGACAAAGGTCGATCATTAATCGTATGACAGATGAACAGAAAAGATGGAAGGGAACTGTGAAGGAACAGAGACGGAATATTTACGATAAACATTCCATGTTGAATTAATAATCATGAGACTAAGTAGGACTGAAATAAATGGAATTTCATAATGAAAAAAATCTGTTTGATTGCCAGTAATTATGCATAATATTTATCAATATCTTAAAGAAATAAATACATCGATTATGAGTATTCCACCATTTAAGGAAATATTTAAGCGTACAGAATACATTTGATGTCCCACACAGTCATTCTAAAAGGGATTGTTTTGCAAACCCCATTAAATGTCCAAATTTATGCTCAGTTGATGTCTATCAAATTATAGTCCCTGATCTCGAATGTGAAATATTACTATAATGAATTTTAAAATGAGTTAATAACAGATTTGTTGTGCTTAGATTAATTGTGTAATGGATAGATATTATTTTGAAGTACATATAACAGCTTCTGAACCATCGTAAGAAATATGTTATGTTAAATTTGAACACGGTAATGTATTATGTTTAAGCTCATATAAAATACAAAGCCCACCATGAACAATTTTAAATATTTATTATACTGATGATGTTAATAAAGCATGCTGGTTTTTATGCCCCGCCGTAGTGGAGGGAGCATTAAGATTTACCCTTGTATGTCTCTCCGGCTGTACATACGTCTGTACGTCTCTCCGCCTGTACGTACGTCCATACAATTGGTTTCTGTTCTTTAACTTTAGTTAGCCTCAACCAAATGTTATGAAACTTATACACAATGCTCATAACCACAAAACACAGATCAAGTTTGAATTTGGGTGGTGTCACTTTTACCTTTCTAGAGTTATGCCCCTTTACAAAGGAAAAATTGCTGAATTTTTGGTTTCCGTTCTCTAACTTAAATTAGCATCAACCAAATGTTATGAAACTTAAACATAATGCTTATTACCACAAAACTCAGATCAAGTACAACTTTTGGTAGCGACACTTTTACGGTTCTTGAGTTATGTCCCTTTATAAGGTTATATGCAAAGGGTCATCATCTGTGTCCCATGGACACATTCCCCATTTATTTATTTTTTGAGTGCCAGGCAAAAAATTTATTTTTTTGAGGCAAAAAATAATTTTGTTAATTTTGTGTACAGTTTAATATTAAAATTTTCAGAACTTTGTGAATTAAGTGGGTCAAATATTGTGACGAGAAATGATTGTGTATGAGAAACCAATAGAAACACAACAGTTCCATTAATATTTCTCTCTAGTAAGGGGTTCAACATTTATTAAAAAAAAATTGAGTTTCAAATATGAGTAAATTAAGATTATATAAATTATACCGTACATTCCATATAATGTGTCAAATGTTAATATTAATTTATTTTAGTATGTAAATGATATTTTGTTTTGTATGATTTTATGTGTATACTTGCTTGAAGATAAGAAATGGAATATTTTATGATAATTCAAAAGTTTCTATTAACAAACTGCCCAACAAATGAATTAAGGAGTGCCAGTAAGGATTTGTAAGATCTCAGTGATTTCGATGAACCTTTTATACTGAAGTGTCTTGTACTACAGCTGATTCTTTATTATTCATGGGGGAACCAATTTTTGTTGTATGGGTATGGATGAACCACTATTTTATAAAAGTGTCCAACGAAGAAAAATTTTCAAATAGGCTTGCATGCAGACTTTTCAAAAACAAGGAAAAATTAAGTATCCATGCGAAAACAATTTTTCTTCCATCCATGAAAATATAGGAATCTCTTGTATATGAAGATTGGTAGCATCTATGTCACTCTTTGCTGAATAATGATACAGACCTTTTGTAACCCTTTTGTATTGTACAACTAATTTCAGAAACATTTGAATTTGGCCTCTAATTGATTCTGACTTTACTTTTGTTAAGATTATCAGGTTGAAACATCCTTTTCTCATCAATGCATTTTGGTATTTTATTGATACTTCTAAATTGCAGTCCTCATATAGTGCAGTTTTGCAGTATTTTGAAAATCATGACCTACATACACAAATAATCAGAAATTAGCAGGTTAAAAGGTATGAATATTTTTATGGAGCATGATAATGCAATCCTTTCAGGGGCAGATCCAGCCATTTTTAAAAGGGGGGTTCCCAACCCAGGATAAAGGGGTGGGGGAGGGTTCCAACTCAAATGCATTGATCGTCAAAAAAAAAGGGGGGTTCCAACCCCCAGAACCCCCCTCCTGGATCTGCCACTGCCTTTTTATCAAAAATTACTTGTTAGGTAGATCGGAAACACTGTTGGTAGACATATGTATAGCTAGGAAATATTTTCTATTTATTCTGTGATATTGTAATTTACGTTTTATAATGTGATTTTTGTATTTAAGTTAAAACTGTATGTGCAATATAACATCTCTTGTTTTCTAGAGACAATTATTGTAATGGAAAGATGTGTTGTCTTAGATTTCAAATAAAACAGAATTTTTTTCCAATGATAGTGTTCTTTCAACCACTTAATACATGTAGCTCAAGTTAAAAAGGTTTTGCAGAAAAACCAGTACATGACTGGATCATCTTTGATCAAATAAAAAAAAAAACAACAAAAAACCACTTAAATAAATTGTCTTGATATCAGCATGTTGTTGTTAAAGGGTTTGGTTATATGCCCTAGGGTAGTGGCAATATTGGTCAAGATGCTTGTATACCTGATAATCCGAGTGAACAAATTCAAGTTTTTGGCGGAGGGGGCATTAAGTTTTACCCTTGTCCGTCTAAATGTCCGTATGTCCCAAAATTGGTGTCCGTTCTCTAACTTTAGTTCGCCTCAACCAAATGTTATGAAACTTATACACAATGCTTATTACCACAAAATGCAGATCAAGTTTGAATTTTGTGGCATCACTTATACTGTTTTAGAGTGTTGCCCCTTTACAAATGGAAAAATTGCTGAATTTTAGGTTTCCGTTCTCTGACTTAAGTTTGCCTCAACCAAATGTTATGAAACTTATACACAATGCTTATTACCACAAAACACAGATCAAGTTTGGATTTTGGTGGCGTCACTTTTACCATTCTAGAGTTATGCCCCTTTACAAATGGAAAAATTGCTGAATTTTATACACAATGCTTATTACCACAAAACACAGATCAAGTTTGAATTTTGGTGGCGTCACTTTTACCATTCTAGAGTTATGCCCCTTTACAAATGGAAATATTGCTGAATTTTTCCTTTCCGTTCTCTAACAAGTTTGCATCAACCAAATATTATGAAATTTATACACAATGCTTATTAACAAAAAACACAGATCAAGTTTGAATTTTGGTGGCGTCACTTTTACCATTCTAGAGTTATGCCCCTTTACAAATGGAAATATTGCTGAATTTTTCCTTTCCGTTCTCTAACAAGTTTGCATCAACCAAATATTATGAAATTTATATACAATGCTTATTACCACAAAACACAGATCAAGTTTGAATTTTGGTGGCGTCACTTTTACCATTCTAGAGTAATGCCCTTTACAAATGGAAATATTGCTGAATTTTCCTTTCCTTCTCTTACAAGTTTGCATCAACCAAATATTATGAAATTTATACATAATGCTTATTACTACAAAGCGAAGATTAAGTTTGAATTTTGGTGGCGTCACTTTTACCATTCTAGAGTTATGCCCCTTTACAAATGGAAATATTGCTGAATTTTTCCTTTCCGTTCTCTAACAAGTTTGCATCAACCAAAGATATGTAACTTATACACAATGCTTATTACCACAAAACTGAGATCAATTTGGGTAGAGTCACCTTTATCGTTCTTGAGTTATGTCCCTTTATAACGTATGATAATTTTAGCATGTTTGAAAAATTAGGATGCATAATTAAATTTCCCACCTGCGCACACGTGTACTAGTTCAAACAACGTGGTTCTGATGATTTTTCGTTTAAAACCTTTTTAAATTTTTCATCAAATCATATTTATAAACGTATTTCTGATAACTTCAATCTTTTTGGCTAAATTAATTAGATGCAAACCGCTGAAATGAAGGAAAATAACTTTGAATAGACCGATCAATATCCGGTACAAAATAGCTTACCTGTTGCCTGAACAGGTAAATTTCAGCTGTCCGACAACTAATTAACCTTGATTAAAATGAGAAGTTATTAAAGTAGGGTTTGTTTTGATAGGACTTATTTATCATGTCACTTTAATGACCAGAAATGTGTGGCAAAAGGTCGGGTCAAAAAGATCGGGAATGATGTTCAAATGACCGTCTCTTAAGAAAGCCTTGAAAACTAAAAGTAGATGACCGTTTCAGGCTTTTCCCAGCCGGACAATGTCCGGTAAATTTATAAATGTCCGGAATATATGATGGTTTTGGAAGCCATGGGGCATCATCTGTATCCCATGGACACATTCCCATTTATTTTTAATGCTATTACCGGTACCTACTTTAGTTCCTTAGTCACAATATGTTTAAGTTTGTATTTAGTTGTTGAAAATAATTAAATTCAATTGAACAGTTCATAATCACAGTATATAAATGGATTGAAATGGAAACCAAACGCTTGTTCATATCATGCCTTAATGACCAACCAACAGTTATGTAACAAAGTTTCCCATAGGCCTGTATGCAAACTTTTGCAAAACCACGGAATAAAGGATCCATGAGGGCCTTGTGAGATATAGCTATCATTTTGTGTTTGTCATATATTGTACAAAAATCCTCTCTGAGACCAATTATAACCAAATTTTATCTACATTATCCTTAGGATATCTATTATAAAGATTTTGTTTTAGTTCCTGCCACAACATGGCGGCCATGGCACAAAATAGAACATAAGGGTAAAATGCTTTTGTTTCCAGAATGACTAATTGAAAATTGTAAAAATAAAAAGGGAACATACTTTTATCAGTTGTGACTTTGTCAAAAAATTACATGTACATAATTTTCTTGATCATAACAATTCTAAGTCCCAACTCTGGAATGATTGATCTAAAAATCATCAAAATCAGAAAGTAGAATGTCTTTGTGGAACCATTGTGAAAAAAATTGTAGAGGAATTGTTAAATATAAAATAAGAAGATGTGGTATGATTGACAATGAGAACTGTCCACCAGGGACCAAATAACGTAGAAGTTAACAACTTTAGGTCACTGTACCGCCTTCAACAATGAGCAAAACCCAAACTGCATAGTAAGCTATAAAAGGCCCCGAAATGACAAATTTAAAGCAATTCAAAAAAAAGAGAAAATTAAAGGCCTGATTTATGTACAAAACACCCAACGAAAAAGCAAATATGATATACAGCAGCAATGACAACCACTGAATTACAGACTCCTGACTTGGGACAGGCACATATAGAACGTGGCAGGGTTAAATATGTTTGTTATTTCAGTTGTTAGGAGAAGTGACTGAGATAGAATAAACAGATAAACATTGGTATATATTATATATATATGATGGAAAGATGCCTTGAAGTTTATATAGTGGTAAATAGATGGATACTCAGTTTTTTTACCAAAGGTCCAGTTCTACTATTCGGTCACAAGCATCAATTCACCACTAATTTCAATCAAAGTGACAAACACTACCATTGACAGTAGGACTGAAAGCCAACCAGCACTAATTTCTGAAATTTGTACTATAATTGAATTTGTTATCCCTGAAAAAGACAAGGGTGCAAAATACAACAAATAAGATATTCATACTTTTAATTTATGAATTCATGCAACTGAAACTGAAAATGTTCAGTAATGTACATGTATACCAGTAATATTTATGTTCAATGAACAATTAATTACTATTTTAATGTAATATGATACATTGTATTCTGAAAATTCTAAAATAAGACAATAATGTTGTAAAATATAAATAAGGTTAAAAGTAGGTCTACTAAGAGGAATTTCCAATGATATATTGAACTTCTTTAGAATCTCATTAAATATTCCAGAATGCTTTAAAAGCATTATTGGGCCAAAAGTGAAACTTGTTCTTTGTTTTTATGTTAATTAGAACTATTAAAATATGTCCAGATTGCTTAAATAATGAAAAATTTATTTTCTGTGTGACATACTAAGCTCTTCCATCTACTTTGATAAAAACAAAATTAGGGGACCTGTAAATTTTTTTAAAGGGCAATAAATAACTTTGATAAAAAAAATTATCCTCATATAATAATAGACTATCATTTAATATGGCCAGTCATTATATTCATATGAAAATTCCTCCTCAATATACAGAAACATAACAGTAAATGACTTAAAAAGTAAATTTAAAGTATTCAATTACATTTTTACCTTATAACGTATCTTTTAAAAAAATGGATACAATAAAGCTTGGCACACTAACATTTCTCTGCGCTTTATAAACATTTGACAGAAAATGCATAGCATTAACAATAAAACTTGTCCAATCATTAGCAAGGCCTCAGTGGCCAACTAGTAGAGAATGGTTTATATCTTCAGTACAACTAAGTTTCGTCACCTTTCAACATTATGTTATGACAGTTTGAAATTTAAGTCATTGGGATGATCCCTTTGGTCGATATACTGGAAATCCTGTTATATTTATTGGAATTCAAATGAAAAGGCAGATTCCAGAAAAACCCTGACATTGGGGTGGTGGGGTTTAAATATTGCTTTGTTCAGGTACAAAATCTGATATATTTATATGATATCAACATAATGGTATGACAGTGTTTGAAATTTAAGTCAGAGGTCTGAAGAATCCAATTTATATGTTACCATAAAAACATGCACTTCAATTATGTCAATGCATGTAGATAGTTTTGATTGACACAAGTGAGCAAGAGTTTCTTCCCTTTTGTTGACATGTTGGAGGTCTATGTGCACAAATTCCTATCGTAAATCAGACAAATTCAACTTGTCATACTGACTGCTAGATTTTAGAAAAAAGATGTTTTTAGAACCTTTTTCAATTTCTTTTAGCCTTGCTTAATTGATCACTCGATCTATCTACTCTTGTCAGACTTCTTTGTACTATATGTTTCATTTTGGTGAGAAAAATAAAAAAATCAACCATTTACCCCTCCAAAATGGTGGCCAAGGGAAATAACTCAATCTCAAATTATATCATATTGAAACCTATCTATTCATTACAGTCTTTAAAAAAATAAACAAGCATTCTGAGAGTATTGCATGGCAATACATAGTCCCCTACCGGGTAAAAATTACATCATACTGGAACAAAATGCTAACTTGTTCTATAACTTGTCATGGTGTAAACAAAAAGTAAATATCAAGTCATTATATTTAAGCATGACTAAAAACTGAATAACTGATTATATGACTGAATTTTTAAAGTCCAAGGACCATAACATGCAGAAAATTATCAGACCAAAACAAAAATTTGAACTTGATCTGGAACTTGTCATGATAAAACTATAAACCAATTTTCAATCAATATCTTCAAGCATGATGAAAAAAAGTGTGGAAAACACTCTCAACATTGGATATGATTAATAGTTCTCTAAAATTAGATATGATGTAATACAATGTATATCTATTTTCAAATTATAATCAAATATAATTAATAGTTCCAAATATTTTTCTTTTATTTGTCACAAACTAATATAGATTTGTAACTTATCTATAAAGTGCAACAACTTTTATCTACACAATGTAATGTAATGAAATATATACCTTAATAAAAATAGATTATTATCTTATTAAAGGATTTCACTTAATAATATTTTTATATATATATAGCAATCAGAAAATTAGTTAATACATGAAAGAACCTTAGTGAGCGCTCACATACCCCACGACCCCACATTGTCATTCGAGAAATAAAATAAGTGTAAGAAAAAAAAATTGTATCAGAAAAAAATTGAATCATAATTTCCTGTCAATATGCACATCTACATAGTATGTCCATATTATGTACACAGTTTCATGAAATTCTGTTGTGTGGTTTGACAGGAGTTGCGATGACAAACTGTTGCAGAAGTACATTGAAGCAAATAAGTTCAAAGGCGTAACTCCTGGAAAAAAATTGAATCGTAATTTCCTGTCAATATGCACATCTACGTAGTATGTCCTTATTATCTGAAAAGGTTTCATGAAATTCTGTTGTGTGGTTTGAGAGGAGTTGCGATGACAAAAGGTTGCAGTAGTATATTGGGCAAATAAGTTCAAAGGGGCGTAACTCCTGGAAAAAAATTGAATCGTAATTTCCTGTCGATATGCACATCTACGTAGTATGTCCTTATTATCTGAAAAGGTTTCATGAAATTCTGTTGTGTGGTTTGAGAGGAGTTGCGATGACAAAAGGTTGCAGTAGTATATTGGGCAAATAAGTTCAAAGGGGCGTAACTCCTGGAAAAAAAACTGAATCGTAATTTCCTGTCGATATGCACATCTACGTAGTATGTCCTTATTATCTGAAAAGGTTTCATGAAATTCTGTTGTGTGGTTTGAGAGGAGTTGCGATGACAAAAGGTTGCAGTAGTATATTGGGCAAATAAGTTCAAAGGCGTAACTCCTGGAAAAAAATTGAATCGTAATTTCCTGTCGATATGTACATCTACATAGTATGTCCTTATTATCTGAAAAGTTTTCATGAAATTCTGTTGTGTGGTTTGAGAGGAGTTGCGATGACAAAAGGTTGCAGTAGTATATTGGGCAAATAAGTTCAAAGGCGTAACTCCTGGGAAAAAATTGAATCATAATTTCCTGTCGATATGCACATCTACGTAGTATGTCCTTATTATCTGAAAAGGTTTCATGAAATTCTGTTGTGTGGTTTGAGAGGAGTTGCGATGACAAAGGTTGCAGTAGTATATTGGGCAAATAAGTTCAAAGGCGTAACTCCTGGAAAAAATTGAATCGTAATTTCCTGTCGATATGCACATCTACGTAGTATGTCCTTATTATCTGAAAAGTTTTCATGAAATTCTGTTGTGTGGTTTGAGAGGAGTTGCGATGACAAAAGGTTGCAGTAGTATATTGGGCAAATAAGTTCAAAAGGCGTAACTCCTGGAAAAAAACTGAATCGTAATTTCCTGTCGATATGCACATCTACGTAGTATGTCCTTATTATCTGAAAAGGTTTCATGAAATTCTGTTGTGTGGTTTGAGAGGAGTTGCGATGACAAAAGGTTGCAGTAGTATATTGGGCAAATAAGTTCAAAGGCGTAACTCCTGGAAAAAAATTGAATCGTAATTTCCTGTCGATATGTACATCTACATAGTATGTCCTTATTATCTGAAAAGTTTTCATGAAATTCTGTTGTGTGGTTTGAGAGGAGTTGCGATGACAAAGGTTGCAGTAGTATATTGGGCAAATAAGTTCAAAGGCGTAACTCCTGGGAAAAAATTGAATCATAATTTCCTGTCGATATGCACATCTACGTAGTATGTCCTTATTATCTGAAAAGGTTTCATGAAATTCTGTTGTGTGGTTTGAGAGGAGTTGCGATGACAAAAGGTTGCAGTAGTATATTGGGCAAATAAGTTCAAAGGCGTAACTCCTGGGAAAAAATTGAATCGTAATTTCCTGTCGATATGCACATCTACGTAGTATGTCCTTATTATCTGAAAAGGTTTCATGAAATTCTGTTGTGTGGTTTGAGAGGAGTTGTGATGACAAAAGGTTGCAGTAGTATATTGGGCAAATAAGTTCAAAGGCGTAACTCCTGGGAAAAAATTGAATCGTAATTTCCTGTCGATATGCATAACTACGTAGTATGTCCTTATTATCTGAAAAGGTTTCATGAAATTCTGTTGTGTGGTTTGAGAGGAGTTGCGATGACAAGAAACAGGACTGACGGACGGACAGGCGGACGGACGGATGGACGGACGGGTCAAAACATTTACCCTCCGCAACTCGTTGCGTGGGGTATAAAATAACAAACAAACAAACTGGCACAAATTTTTCAAACAATTTACTTAAGAATTTCTTTTAAAAATGAGTTATCTCTCTTTGTATAGAAATATGGTTTAACATAGTACTCTAACATTTTAGATATGGATTTTTTATGGACCATAACTCTGGACTAAATCATCAGAATGGAACAAAATTCGAACTTGATCTATAACTTGTCATGATAAAACCATATAACAAATATTAAATCAATATCTTTAAGAATGAAGAAAAAAAGTGTGGAAAGCTGATTTGCCGGACTGACAGATGGAAAGACAGACAGACAGACAGACGGACGGAGTGCAAACCTAAAGTCCCCTTTGATTTCGTCGGTAGGGGGCTAATAAAAATTGTAGTTTAAGCAATAATCATCATAAAAACAATACTTTGATTTCCGATTGAGTTATCGCAAATTAAGCACCAACAATAAAAAAGGTAACAAGTATAAAAAAAAAACAAAACAATTGAAATAACTAGAATAAATAACATAATTCTTTACAAATAGTCTCTCACTCACTCTATTTGAGGGACTGTGTATTCCATATTTGTTGGGTACTAATTTTTCATGAACTTTATGGTTATAGGTGAACAATGAATTCTAATGTTCAAATATATACACATTTCCGAAAATAGATTTGTATAAATAAGGAATTATTTGAAACTCGAATAATTTTGAATTCTGGAATATTGATAAGAAATGTATGATGAAAACTTACCCGATTAAGGAGGGTTGTGAATAGCTAAGGGGTGTTAGTTAGTTTATACAGAAATATCAGTGAAAGTTACCTGAATCAACCCTCAACAGTTGGGTTAGTTTTCTTCATACATTCCTTACCTAATTTTGCAGAATTCTAAATTTTCAAGATTCAAATAATTCCTTGTTTATAGAGAATTTGACAAAAGGACGAAATCAAGTATCCATTAAAAGAGATTTATCCTTAATCCAGGAAAATTGATATCCACGAAAAAGATATGAATTGAAAGTACCTGCAAGATCCTGTAAATGTTTATGTTAATTATAGAATAAATTATTCACTAAAATATTACAAAGTAAGAACTGGTTTGTATTGACAATTCTTCCTATATCAAGCATACCTAATCTAAACACCTACCTAGACCAAAACAAAATGTTTTCTCAAAAAGCCATTCAGTTTAATTAGTATGATTATAAAAATATGTATGAGTAACAAATGACATGAACACATTTCTATCATTTCACATCCAGAATATCAGTTAAACAAAAATTGCAGTTATCAAGTAACACATTGAAGTACTGTATCATAGAAATTATGTATTCATCTACAAATAACATAAAGAAAAAAGTACAAATACTAATAAAATTTCTTCAACAGCTTTTTTTTCATCCTCTGTCTCATAAGAGATAATTTATCATTTTTTCATCATCTGTCTCATAAGAGATAAATCATTTTTTTCTTGCACATTTTCAAAACTAAGTGACAGTTTTCATATATATACAAAAGCTGTAAAGGATAAGTTAATACTAGATAAATTTTTAATTTTATTTCTATGAATCAAATATATGTTATGGAATTATATACCTATTGTATATAATGCTTGTACACAAGGGTAATAATTATATATTTTTATAATAAAAGAAATTGTGTTCCAAATTCTGGAATAAATGAAAGAAATTCTTTTATAAATACCATGAATTTTCCATTTTCATCTTATAATATATTCACATTTCTTAAAAATTTATGGATATTGCATTCTGAGTTTACCAGTAATTTTCTGCAATGCTGAGGTAAGATATCACACAATCCCGACACAATTTAAGTAGCTAATTCTTTTGACTATGAGACTATCGTTACGTTTATTCTTTAAACATGCAAAACAAACAAGCAGTCAATTTATCACAGTCAAACTGGTTTGAATTATAAATTAAAACCTCAACAGATTATTTCAACTTGAATTAAAAAAAAAAAATAAATAAAACATGGTTTTGATTACTATAAATAGCCAATTTATCACAGATAAAATATAATGAAGAAAACAGCAATATAAAAATTTATTAAGTTGGTTTGAAAACATGTTCTTTTATAAATGAATCATGCAAAGTATTTTTACCATATCAAATGTCACTTAATAACATCTGTAACAAATTAAGCACAGTCAACTCTTGTTATCTCAAAGATGACGAGACTGAACAAAATAGTTTGAAATAACAGGAATTTTGAGATATCAGGAGAAAATATAATGCAAATCTATCAATTGGGGTCAAAATTTTATCTTGAGATAACAGTAATTTTGCGATATCAGGGGCAAATATAATGCAAATCTATCAATTGGGGTCAACATTTCATCTTGAGATAACTGTAATTTTGTGATATCAGGGGTAAATATAATGCAAATCTATCAATTGGGATCAACATTTTACTTTCAGATAACAGTCATTTTGATATAACAGGAATTTTGAGATATGAGAAGTAAATATTATGCAAATCTATCAATTGGGATCAACATTTTACTTTGAGATAACAGGAATTTTGAGATATCAGGAGTAAATGCAATGCAAATCTATCATTTGGGATCAACTTTTACTTTCAGCTAACAGTAATTTTGAGATATCAGGAGTAAATATAATGCAAATCTATCAAATGGGATCAACATTTTACTTTTGAGAGAATAGAATTTTTTAGATAATAGAGCTTGAGATAAAGAGAGTTGACTGTACTACTCCATGTAAACATAAACATAGTCCAAACAGGCACTATTTTGTATTCTTTCTCTGAAATCCAACTTTCTAACAAAGGTCTTTATGAAGATGATTACTACTTTTATTGGTGGTACATGTTGACATTGACTGCCTTCCTTGGGTAGAAGTAATGCTTAATGGTAAATGGTAAATGGTGGTTAAATTGAAACTAATTTCTTTATTTTCTATAGCCTGTTAAGCAGATTCACAAATAAGTCAATGTAATTCACATGCTATCAACAATAGCTATTAGCAATTTTAAAGCAATGTTATAGTTTTGTTGTTTCTTCATTCTCAGAATTACAGATTCTTTTTCAAAGTTTTCAGTTTTCAGCAATTTTACTGATTGGTTGGATATTCATTAGTGTTATGAATATTCATTATCAGTTTTCAAAATTTATACTGGTTGGTCAAATATTCATTATCAGTTTTCAAAATTTTTATTGGTTGGTCGAATATTCATAAGTTGCATGAATATTTATTAAGTGTCTGGATTACAAACTAAGTTATTGTCTATCATTCCATGTATATATCTTCTGTTGGATGTGTCAATGCCATATATTCCTGGTAAAATCTCTTGAAAGCTTGTCTGAAAACAAGGAATAAACAATTAGAATGGATAACATGTATGCCATATTAACTAATAACTGACACAAAAAATGTATTTAATAACCAGCGTTTCAAAATTGGGCTTCTTTATACAGTCGACTCTCATTATCTCAAAGTCAGCCTGACCAGAGAAATATTTTGAGATACCCATAGTTCGACTCATACAAATACCGGAAGATTGACATACCAAGAGACACAACTCTTGCTTAGCTTGGTAAGTCTAAAATAAATCCAGAGGAATATGGGTAGGGATTGATATTCTAGTCTGGGATCAAAGTATCTTTTTAATTGTCTTTTATTATTATAATAAAACTAATTTTTTTTGTCTCATATTTATTTCTGTGTACAGTTTTGACATATGTGTATTTATAGTTCAAGATAAATATTGTAATTTGAATGCTTTTGTTAACCTTGGGACCGTAAATTTGGTTCATGTCAACCGAAAATTTCAGCTCATCCAATTTCGATTCATCAGGAGTCGAATTACAAATATTTATATGGGACAAAGTTCGGAACCATGGGATAACTTCAGCTCATCCGAAATTTCGAGTTAACCTAGTTCGATACAACAAGAGTTAACTGTATAATAATACAAAACTCATGGTATGTAATTATTTTCACAAGGACATTGATTAATTGTAAATGCATAAACATAGATTTTCCATACACATAAAGGTTCTCTTAAAGAGTATATATTTGTTTACATGGTTTGAGGAAGTAATTGCCTATAAAGGTAAAAGTAATGTCATAAGGTTAAACTTTTGTTGTTGAGGATTTTATGCCAATAAATGCATTTTTTTCAATCAAAGGGATTGGGGGTACACCTCTACCCTTCCCTAAATATACCACTGTTAACTATATAACAAGCCTTTTAAGTACAACTGTTTCTCAATTTGTAAAATTCAGAAATGCTTAGTTTAATGCAGATTTTCCTTCATCCACAGTGGATGTATCCTCCTGACCTAAGTTCAAAATTCTTTTATAAAAAACAAATTGTGCTTCATTTTTACATAAATCTAGAATGTTTGTTCATTTTTCAAGCCAAGCACAATGAAAAATACTAAGTAGCTAATGACAGAATCAATCAATCTTTGTTTATTCTGTTTCCATTTTTTTAACTATACAAAAAAATAATGTAATAATATGAACATACCCTAATGCATCATTGACTTGACGAGTTGATTTTTCACCAAGAAATACATGGCATGCAAATCTATATAGCTTAGGATGTTTGGTAATAAAAGCAAAATACCTGCAAAAAAAGATATGGTATCATACAATGCATTTTTTTAATTTAAGATAGTGTAACTTGACATAAATGTGAGGTAACAGAAATTGTTTTCAGAGAAGAAACAATTCATAAGTCTGAATTTACACAATAATTAAGATCGTAATTCTGATTTTTAATATTTTAAACAAACAGTAATATTGAAGTCTGGACTTTGATATATCCAGTTGTATGAAACAAAAATTTTAGATTAATTTAATCTGTATGATGTGTTGGCTTAATGAAAAACAACACTATGATGAATATTGCAATTGTGAATTATTGAGTTATCTCGCATTATAAAGATCAAATTATTGAGTTATCTCCCATTGTAAAGATCATATTATTGAGTTATCTCCCATTAAAAAGATAAAATTATTGATTTATCTCCCATTATAAAGAACTCCCATTATAAAGATCAAATTATTGAGTTATTTCCCATTATAAAGACCAAATGTTGTTTTTTTTTTAAATCTGTGTCCTTGTATCTCGAACAAAATGTTCAAAATAATGTTTGAAAACTTTTAAAACATATTCAAATTCCAGATACTTAGGTGAATTATTGAGTTATCTCCCATTATTAAGATCAATTGAACTTGTATTTTTACAAAATCCTTGTCCTTGTATCTGGAACAAAATGTTCAAAATGATGTTTGAAATATTTCAATTCATTTTCAAATCCCTATACTTAAGTAGTGTGGTACTTTATGAAAACAGTCCAGTTTGGACAAAACAGAATAAAATAAATAAGAGTTAACATTTATAATAATCCTGCTTACTTGTCTTTCCTAGGATGACATCCACAGAAAGATATATTCTTTAATGCAAAGAAATGAGTAAAATCTGTGTCTTCATGCTGGAAATATAATAATGATAATTAAAACTTGTAAATAATTAAAAAGCAATGCTATGGACACTGTAAATATTGAGATAAATAATATTTTTTGTTTACAAATTGTGTACATCTAAATTAAATCATGTATTAACAATATATTTGTATGTATACAAGCAGTTAAATATAAGCGTTTTTGTATGTTTTCAATCTCAAAATGGTTAAAACCAGAAAACTAAGAAGGTAAGGTTGCTTTTGCTTGGAAGTTACAAAAATAATTATTCACATAGTATATTCAAATGTTTTATAAAAACAGTAACTCACCCCGGTTTTACTTTTGTCTAACATTCTTATTCCATACTGACTTATTTCTACTGTACATAATGGTGGAGGCACTGAACTCTTCTGTGACCGTCTGGATAAAGCAACCTGTCAAAATAGATAAAGAAAAAAATGTTAAACTAAGTTTGAGATGAAACAAATGTGTAAACCAATTTTTTTCTGCAAATACTTTTTTGTGTTTAGTCCATTCTAGGCGACTTTGTAGTGATATATTTTTGCTTACTTTATTGATTTCTAATAATAAGAAAAGACCACAGTTTTACATACTGGCAACAATTTACATTGGTCTTTTCACCTACTTGCGAAAGTCATGAAAATAAATTGCTAGCAAACATTACTTGCTTTACAGTATTTTCAAAGGAACTCATACACTGCTCTGGTCATTTGCAAAAATGTAAAGATGAATACAAAGATAGTACAGTTTGTCAGCAATCTGTTTCAGGGGATGTTGATATTGTCAGCAATCTGTTTCAGGGGATGTGGATATTGTCAGCAATCTGTTTCAGGGGATGTGGATAGTGGAAGCATCAAGGTTTTTATTTCTCTTAAAGCTTATGATTAAAGGAATTTTCTGTGTCCAAGCATCACAACTCATGTAACTAGCTCAACCAGAATGAAACTAAAACTCAATCTGTAACTTCTTATGATATGACCATGTATCATAATACTAAATATCATATCTACTGATTCAGGAATATCAGAAAAAAGTGTAGAAAACACATAATTTCAAGCAATTTTCTCTATGTCAAAGGGGGTGCAACTTCTGCATAAATTGCTCAAGTGGACAAAAAACTCATACTTTAAAATCTGTAACTTCTTATAATATGACAAATTACAAAATATCTAATCCATCAATTCAGGCATTACAGAAAAAAGTGCAGAAAACTTACTGGATGGACTGCTGGACCAAGTGCAACCTTCGTCTTCAATGGTAGGGGGCTTAAAAACCTGAGGGCTAAAGCCGAGAATCAGTAAATATTTCTATTGTACCAACCTTATTTATTGCCTGACATAAAACCTCATCTCCTTTGTGACCATTAACTTCTACTGATCCTAGAAATCGTAACTGGAATCTCCAACTTCCATCTTCGTCCTCTGTAAATATAGGAAAATAATTAAAAAGTATGTAAATTTATTTGTTTTTGTAACTATGTATAATAGTAGGTCTCTCTTATAAATAACTTTCAATGGGACATAAGCAACAAAATACATTCTGATATGTGGCAGTTAGACAAACTTTACGTAATAGCTAACCAAACCACTGTATAGCAGGCTTGACTGTATTATTAATAAATAGTTAGAAAACATAATTGCCTAAAAGAAATTACCCCTGCTTTTTGGTGGGGTTCGTGTTGCTCAGTCTTTAGTTTTCTATTTTGTGTTTTGTGTACTGTTGTTTGTCTTTTTGTTTTTTTCTTTTTTTGCCATGGTGCTGTCAGTTTATTTTCGTACTTATGAATTTGGATGTCCCTTTTGTATCTTTCGCCTCTCTTTAATATTTTAGAAAATACAAGCCACTAGATAAGATACAAAATATATATCTTAATAGCTAAATCAATGGATATTGTCTTCTATGTCGATTAAATGAGCTATCAAACAGTTTAGTTGCAAATAAAGTGCACTTATCGTCTAAAATTACCTGTTTCTTCTTCCAAGAACTGTAAATCTGTTGCATACATTGATGGGAATATTCCTTGTTGTCCTGATCGTAAATTGACACCTTTAAAATTAATTAACATTTATAAGTATATGTCATTAATTTGTCATAAATTATTGCTTTTATTTATTTTTTATTTTTTGTGCCATATTGTGGGTAAGACATTGTTACCTTTTACCTATTTTAGATTTATCAGAAATGCCTCAAAATTTAAACTTCAAATATATGTATATAAATCTTTGCAGCAATAGTTTTGGACTAGAGGTTTGTTATAAAAATAGATTTTTCATTTAACAATTTCATAACAGTGGAAATTAATTTAACCCCAATAATACTGTAAATTTATAAATTAATCATGGCACTTTTTTTTGTGTATCCTTGACCTCATGCAAAATGTGAAATCTAATTAATGTGATTGCAAAAATTGTATGAAGGAAAATTACTACAGTGAAATTACCATATGAATGCAAGTTTTTATTGTTGCTAAACCTGATGCTGTTGCATTTTACGCATTTAAAAAAACCATACGATAATTTTTGAATTTACAGTTGTTGACCTGCCTGTCCCAAGTCAAGGATCTTTTCAGTGTGAGTTTCTGTTCTTCATGGGTATTGTTTATTGAGCATTTGGTTTCACGTCTGATATTTGATAGTGTGTTGAATTTATCTAAGAGTATGCATAAAGTTTGAGTGCATAACTACTGAATTTTACCTCTTTAAATGTTTAGTATGATTAAATTGTATTGATAGGTTGCTGTCTAATTGATTTTTCCCACATTTTCTTTTTCTTAATTTGATAAATGAGAAAAAAAATACTACATTTAAAACTAACTCCCAAAATCTTTTTTAACAAATAAATAAATAAACTGCTTCGCTGAGCGCAGCTGGATACGCAGAGGTCCAACCCTGAACAGTTGGCCAAAAATGGACACAATATTCAAGCTTGATACAGGTCTGAATTTGGATTGTAATTAAATATTTGACATATTATAGGTTTCTGAATAAACGTAGTCAAAGAACTTGAAATTTGGTTGTATGAATTGAATTTATATTCAATTAAAGATTTCTTGCTGTTGTGCAATACACTATGCTGTTGCGCAATACTTAGTAAATCAGTTGTCAGACTATAAACAAATAAAGTTCAATTTCTTCTCAATGTCATATTTGAAATTTATGAAAATCAATAGGGAGATTACATCAATAGCTATAAATAATTCACCAAAGTTTCATGAGAACTGCTGAAAGCCATTTTGAGTTATTGTCCAAAAACTGGAAAATCCCCCCTTTTCTAATGAATAAAACCCCATAACTCAGAAATGTAAAATCTAAAATTTATAAAATTCTTAAGGGAGCTTACATCAACAGATATAAACAATTCACCAAAGTTTCATGAGAACTGCTGAAAGCATTTTTTAGTTATTGTCCAAAAACTGGAAAATCTCCCCTTTATGAATAAAACCCTGTAACTCGGAAACGTTAAATCTAAAATTTATAAAAATCCAAAAGGGAGCTCATGTCAATAGATATAAACAATTCACCAAAATTTCTTGCAAGTTGGTGAAAGCATTCTTGAGTTATTGTCCGAAAACTGGAAAATCCCCCCTTTTTTAATGAATAAAACCCCAAAACTCGGAAATGGTAAATCTGAAATTTATAAAAAACGAAAGGGAGCTCACGTCAATAGATATAAACAATTCACCAAAGTCTCATGCATATTGGTTAAAGCTCTTTTGAGTTAATGTCCGACATGTTGACAACGGACAGACAGATAGACAGACTAAATAGAGAGCGCTAACAAGACCGGACGGACGCCCGGTATTTCCATGTCCCCCACAACGCGTTATGCGGCGGACAATAATGATAAATGAAATGACAATAAACTTAATTTCTGTCCCTATATGTTAACAATATTAAAGGTCAAACCTTCACACCAAAGATCATCACTGGTTTTTGTTACGTGGAGGGGATCTCCTATTTCTATCTCCACTTCGTCTTTATGTCTAGGTATAAATCTGTGCATTCCTCGGTGGGTTACTTCCAAATCTAAATAATTAACACCAGGGTAACTAGACGAAGACCTTCTCCTTGAACCTGAACCTGAAGTACAGATTGGCAGGTTATTATAGATAACTATTCAACACTTTCAATATCAGCCTTGGCATCAGTCCTCCTCATCTCTAAGATCAAGCCTGAGAGCTTTAGTTTGAGGTCTGATATGGATCAAGGACTGATTCCATTGACAATAGGGTAAATATAATATGTAGAATTCTGTGCATTCTTTGAGAATATGTGTACATTTGATAAATTTAAAACATAATCCTTAAATCAAAGTGTTTGTGAGCACTAAAAGGTAAAGATTGCATTAATTTTGCAATGGGAGCTAGAATTTAAACAATTGTTGTTGAACCAAATTCAATTATTGACAAAGAAGATAACTCCAATTTTAAATATTACTTTAACAATGAAATGATTGATAATTTTAGAACAGATACTAGATTTATGCACCATGTACAATTTATGTGATTTTCTTGACAAGTTTGGTTATACATATAGATATAGGAAGATGTGGTATGAGTGCCAATGAGACAACTCTCCATCCAAGTCAAAATTTATAAAAGTAAATCATTATAGGTCAAAGTACGGTCTTCAACACGGAGCCTTGGCTCACACGGAACAGCAAGCTATAAAGGGCCCCAAAAATTACTAGTGTAAAACCATTCAAACGAGAAAACCAACGGTCTAATCTATATAAAAAACAAGAAACGAGAAACACTTATAAACCACATCAACAAACGACAACTACTGAACATCAGATACACATCATTGTGTAATTTTAATATCTGAGTACATATTAAATTGATAAATTTCTGGAAATGTTCATGGCCCAAGTAAGGAGCCTGTAGTACAGTGGGTGCCGTTGATTCATGTTTGTCGTATTTGATTTTCTTAAATTTGTTTTGTTATAAATTAGGCCGTTAGTTTTCTCATTCGAATTGTTTCACAATTTTTTCATGTCAGGGCCTTATGTAGCCAACTATATGTATGGACTTTTCTGATTGTTGAAGGCCATACAGCGACCTATAATTGCTTATATCCTCTTATTTAAACTCTGGTGGACAGTTGTCTCATTGGAAATCATACCACATCTTCTTATCTTTATACAGATAGTATGTCCTGAACATTGTGTTCAATGCACAGGATGTCCAGAATGTTGTGCTCTATGCACAGGATGTCCAGAATGTTGTGCTCCATTCTCAATGTTTTTTTTATCTCAAAAGTAGTGATAAAGTCTAGAAAATTGATAACTATCAAGCCAGCCATTTAAGGCCCCCCCCCAAAAAAAAAGTTTCTGAAATTAAATGAAAGGATAGCTTATCAATTCTGGAATTATGCCCCTTTCAGAATATCCTGGATACACCCCTGATCACTCTACATCACCAGCAATCACCCTGATTCACTGTGAATCACTCTACATCAGAAAAAGTGATTTTTGACTGAATTTACCTTTAAATTAAAAATTCACCATGCAGAATCATAACAGGCTCTGAATATATGAAAACATGAAGAAAAAACATACCATCAGAATCTCTTCCATCTCCTCCTGATGCTGATGCTACAGATAAATGTTTTGTCTCTACAGATGAATCCTCTTCCAAATATATATTATTAGAATTTAGATATGGTTTTGTGTTCTTTGAAACACTGTTTGTAAAGTGTGAACATTTCAACTCTTCTAAATATTTTCGACTAAATTTTGGATATATTTTGTCATTAGCAGATGACTGTTTTGTTACAGTAGGTTCACTAGGTAAAAACACATCATCCTCTTCAGAATCAGTTTTAAGTAGAGCTTCTTGCAGTTCGTCAGCTAGGCATTTCTCATTTTTAACTGTTGGCTTGTCCTCTTCTACTGGTAATTCAGCTGTAATGAAAATCAATTCCAATCAAAATACTTAAATTGAGATTAATTTCAAATCAAAATATTAAAATCAAGATTCTAATATGACGTTCTTCTTTCACTATGGAAACAAACCCACGTTCTAATTCCAATAAAACATGGGCTGTAGGTGATGTGATTGACGTCACAATTAAAATTGCAACGTTAGTTGTATTTTGAACAATGCCAGTGATCAAAATGGACATTTGTGTTGGTGTTGCCCACTAGGAAATTAAATAAAATCATTCTAAAAGTAAGTTTACATGTACCTGTTTACTTTTTATCATGAACCGGTTGATTTTCTGTAATGTTTTGGCTTCATTAAATTAAAATGACTACCTTTCGAACGTGTTCTGATAGTTTGCCTTATGATGTGGCTAAAGTTCTATTGACTAGAATCAGGTATAGAATTAGTAACTTGTCCCAAACAGAAGAAGATATTAAATACCTAAGATCAGGAATAAAATAACAGTATGGGTATTCAAGTATCGATCAACAATTATTCACCCCCAGTTTTGTGGGGTTCTTGTTGCTGTCTTTAGTTTACTACGTTGTGTTTTGTGTACTGTTGTTTGTCTGTTGGTCTTTTTCTTTTTTGGTCATGGCATTGTCAGTTTATTTTCGACTTATGAGTTTGAATGTCCCTTTGGTATCTTTCTCCTCTCTTTAATTGTATTGATTACTTCATTACTATGCCTTATTTGTACGGAAATCCCCTTCTTTTCAAATACATTGCAAAAAAAGACTCTTTCTAAAGGCCATACTGACTTCACCTGTTTACCATACTAATACTACCATATCAAATAACCAATAGTTGAAAATGGCCTTGCAGAGATGGACTTGCAGTGACTTGGAAGGAGAGTTGTCTCATTGGCACTCATACCACATCTTCTTATTTATAATTGCAGAGAGCCTAAATGCAAACCACATTTGCTCTTATGCCAGGCAAAAGTTCTCAAGATGAATCCTAATAATTTTTTTTCCATAGCCTTCAATTGAATTAAATTCAACATTAGTCTTATTAAATTAATCGTTTTTGACCATCTGATATTTGTATGCCTGTCTGAACAAAAAAAATCTTTTGGTATAAAGTATCCCAGAAGGAACTTTTCTATTATGTGATTCAGTTGGTCAAGTGAATTTCCAGGTCTACTGTGGATCCATTTATTTTCGTGGGTACCAATTTTCATGGAATAACTAAAAATTGTATTTTCATGGATATTTGATTTTATGGTTTACAACAGTCTGCATACAAGCCTATAAACTAGAGGCTCCAAGGACCCTGTGTCGCTCACCTGATATTTTTATTTACAATTGATGCATGATAAATGCAACTGTTGTACTGTCGTTTAGTTTCAGAGATATAAGACTAAAAGTGCGTTTTATTTCAGCCATTTGTGCCATGTTGGCAGGCAGGGTCATCATACACAGTGGTCCCTGGATATCCTAGTGGTGATTTAAACCAAGTTTGGTTTAATTTGACAGTAGTTTCAGGGAGAATTTTTGTAAAATTTATCTAACGAGAAATGAAGTGATGAGAAAGTTTGTTGTGAAGTTTTGTTGTTGCGCAACACCCCCCTCAAAAAAAACAACAAAAGGTAATAAAAATTATCATTTAAGGGCAATCTTTCCTATTAATGATTTCTGCAAAATTCAGTTGATTGTGCAAGGGTTGTATAGCCAGCTGAGGTCGTTAAAACTCTCATTTGTTGTTGCAAAATTCAAGTGGTTTTGAATTGCTTTGTTGATCTTTTTGTATTCAACTTTTAAACAACAAAGTACAACAAATATGATGACTGATACTCATGACACTGAAAATATGGTCTTCATTCTTGTGAAGAAAATGGTAAGGTTTGAAATATTTCTTAAATATTAATTCAATACCAATACTTTAATTTGTATTGGATTTATCCCAGGAAATGAGAACAAGGGACACAATTAAATTCAATTTTTTCCCTAAATTTCTGATAAAATATAAAATGAAGAACTATATTTTTTAATGAGAATTTTTTTTTAATAGTGAATTGATAATTTGAACAATATTAATTAAGTTTTAGATCTTGCATGGTTGATTAATTTTCTCTAAAATTTCTGATATTCTGTTAAAGTTTTAAATATAATATGAGGCAGGCATTACCTGTGAAAGGGATAAAGTCTGTATAAATTAGTGTAGGAATTCAAGCATCATTTGCACTTCAGAATCTGTAGAAAATGAAGCCAAAGTACTGAAACATATCTGACATTTGACCTATTGTTCGGGATTATAGTTGTGACATCATTTTCAATGTAAAGAAAGAAACACCATCATCAGGTATTAATGTGGTTTTTTTTTCATGTTATAGAATTATCAATTATTTTTATTGCCAGTACATTAGTAGATTGTTTTCTATATTGATTTTCTACTGCAGTTTCAGAAAAGAAGATTACAAAAGGAAAACATTTTGTAAAAACTTACCAAAATTTACCAAATTAATGAAAATTGTTAAAAATTGACTATAAAGGGCAATAACTCCTTAAGGGGTCAACTGACCATTTTGGTCATGTTGACTTATTTGAAGATCTTACTTTGCTGAACATTATTGCTGTTTACAGTTTATCTCTATCTGTAATAATTTTCAAGATAATAACCAAAAACGGCAAAATTTCCTTAAAAATTACCAATTCAGGGGCAGCAACCCAACAACCAGTTGTCCAATTCATCTGAAAATTTGAGGGCAGATAGATATTTACTTGATAAACAAGTTAATTCCTGTAAGATTTGCTTTAAATGCTTTGGTTTCAGAGTTACAAGCCAAAATCTACATTTTACCCTATGTTCTATTTTTAGCCATGGCAGCCATCTTGGTTGGTTGGCTGGGTCACCACACATTTTTAAACTAAATACCTTAATAATGATTGTGGCTAAGTTTGGTTGCATTTGGTCCAGTAGTTTCAGAGGAGAAGATTTTTGTAAAGATTACAAAATTTACAAAAATTGGTAAAAATTACTTTAAAGGGCAATAACTCCTTAAGGGGTCAACTGACCATTTTGATCATGTTGACTTATTTGAAGATCTTACTTTGCTGAACATTATTGCTGTTTACAGTTTATCTCTATCTGTAATAATTTTCAAGATAATAACCAAAACGGCAAAATTTCCTTAAAATTACCAATTCAGGGCAGCAACCAAACAACCAGTTGTCCAATTCATCTGAAAATTTGAGGGCAGATAGATATTTACTTAACAAACAAGTTACTTCCTGTAAGATTTGCTTTAAATGCTTTGGTTTCAGAGTTACAAGCCAAAATCTACATTTTACCCTATGTTCTATTTTTAGCCATGGCAGCCATCTTGGTTGGTTGACTGGGTCACACCATAAATATTTTTAAACTAAATACCCTAATAATGATTGTGGCTAAGTTTGGTTGAATTTGGTCCAGTAGTTTCAGAGGAGAAGATTTTGTAAAGATTACAAAATTTACAAAAATTGGTAAAAATTACTTTAAAGGCAATAACTCCTTAAGGGGTCAACTGACCATTTTGATCATGTTGACTTATTTGAAGATCTTACTTTGCTGAACATTATTGCTGTTTACAGTTTATCTCTATCTGTAATATATTTCAAGATAATAATCAAAACGGCAAAATTTCCTTAAAATTACCAATTCAGGGCAGCAACCCAACAACCAGTTGTCCAATTCATCTGAAAATTTGAGGGCAGATAGATATTTACTTAACAAACAAGTTAATTCCTGTAAGATTTGCTTTAAATGCTTTGGTTTCAGAGTTACAAGCCAAAATCTACATTTTACCCTATGTTCTATTTTTAGCCATGGCAGCCATCTTAGTTGGTTGGCTGGGTCACAGCACATATTTTTAAACTAAATACCCTAATAATGATTGTGGCTAAGTTTGGTTGAATTTGGTCCAGTAGTTTCAGAGGAGAAGATTTTGTAAAAGATTACAAAATTTACAAAAATTGGTAAAAATTACTTTAAAGGGCAATAACTCTTTAAGGGTCAACTGACCATTTTGATCATGTTGACTTATTTGTAGATCTTACTTTGCTGAACATTATTGCTGTTTACAGTTTATCTCTATCTATAATAATTTTCAAGATAATAACCGAAAGCGGAAAAAATCCTTAAAATTACTAATTCAGGGCAGCAACCCAACAACCCATTGTCTGATTCATCTGAAAATTTCAGGGCAGATAGATCTTGACTTGATCAACAATTTTACCCCAGTCAGATTTGCTCTAAATGCTTTGGTTTCAGAGATATAAGCCAAAATCTACATTTTACCCTATGTTCTATTTTTAGCCATGGTGGCCATCTTGGTTGGTTGGCGGGTCACGGACACAATTTTTAAACTAGATACCCCAATAATGATTGTGGCCAAGTTTGGTTAAATTTGGCCAAGTAGTTTCAGAGTATCAAAAAGGGAACCTTTCATTTATATTTGTTTTTCATTGGTTTAGAAGTTTGCAAGATTTTTCTTATATATTTTCATAAGTTCCAATAAAATTTAAGTTTCACACTCATGCCCATGTTGGTTGGATAACTTAAACCATAGCAATAACACTATAAAAATTTCTCACATACTTTCTTTAACTGCCAAATAGCACTTAAAAATATAAATAAAAAATATATTTCCCAAAATTCCAAAGAAATATTAAGTTCTAAGATGTAGGCTATATTGGTTGAGTGATCTACACCCATGTTACAATTCTTAACAAGAAATGATTGTTACAGGATGCTGTTACGAAGTCTCCCAAACAAATCCCCATAAGTATAAACCCCCTATTGAATAAATTGAGAAAAAAAAAAGTTCAAGGTCAAAGGTCAAGGTCATAATTGAACATTGACCTTTTGACCTTTCAGTATGTTCCAATGGTCATTACTGAAGACCCCATGTGTCTATCACTAACTGTTCTCAAGTTATTAACCCGAATAATTCAGTCCCTCCCCGTGATCAACTCTCCCACTCACGAGGGCCTGAACTCTTTATACGATAAAAACGCGTCACGAATCCAGGATTTTGATTGGTGCCCTCTGTGAGAGAGAGCCAATCCGCTAATAGCTGAATGTTATCGAGATAGGTAAATCCCGAGCTAATTCCGAATGATTTTTTGACGATTTTTCATTGACTAGGCCTTCAGGCGTTAATGTAGCCATCGTAGAGCAGTGGAATATAACGACTGAATTATTCGGGTTATCAAGTTATAATCATTTGAAAAGAAGAAGAAGAAGAAGAACCCACACCCAATACAGAACCTTTCAGCAGTTTTAAGAAAGATTTTTCAATATGTTTCACAAGTTCTGATTTTTAATCTAACCTGGTTACCATAGTAATTGACCAAAATGAATTTAATTGTCTCAGAGCTTGAAAACTAGAAGATCTAGCCAAACAGAAAATCATATTTCTGGTTGTAACAATGTCATCCTTATTCATTATTAAATTGGAAGCAAAGTTATAAATTTTAGTTCAACATTCAGGAAAATATCTACCCAGGATTTGGCTTACTTGCAAAACAGAAATTCAAAGTTTTTATAAAGGAGGGTCTGGATGGGGTCCTGCAAGTCTCTATTCTTTATATTTTTGCCCATTATTCTCTATTCTTTATATTTTTTGCCCATTATTCTCTATTCTTTATATTTTAGCACCTCATTATTCTCTATTCTTTAATTTTTAAGCCATATTTTCTCTATTCTTTATATTTTTGCCCATTATTCTCTATTCTTTATATTTTTGCCCATTATTCTCTATTCTTTATATTTTAGCACCTCATTATTCTCTATTCTTTAATTTTTTAAGCCATATTTTTCTCTATTCTTTATATTTTTTGCCCATTATTCTCTATTCTTTATATTTTTTGCCCATTATTCTCTATTCTTTATATTTTAGCACCTCATTATTCTCTATTCTTTAATTTTTAGGCCATATTTTCTCTATTCTTTATATTTTTGCCCATTATTCTCTATTCTTTATATTTTTGCTCATTATTCTCTATTCTTTATATTTTAGCACCTCATTATTCTCTATTCTTTAATTTTTAAGCCATATTTTCTCTATTCTTTATATTTTTGCCCATTATTCTCTATTCTCTATCCTTTTTGCCCATTATTCTCTATTCTTTATCCTTTTTGCCCATTATTCTCTATTCTTTATCCTTTTTGCCCATTATTCTCTATTCTTTATATTTTACCCATTATTCTCTATTCTTTAATTCTTTAATTTTTAAGCCATATTTTCTCTATTCTTTATATTTTTGCCCATTATTCTCTATTCTTTATATTTTTTGCCCATTATTCTCTATTCTTTATATTTTTGCCAATTATTCTCTATTCTTTATATTTTAGCACCTCATTATTCTCTATTCTTCAATTCTTTAAGCCATATTTTTCTCTATTCTTTATATTTTTGCCCATTATTCTCTAATCTTTATATTTTAGCACCTCATTATTCTCTATTCTTTATATTTTAGCACCTCATTATTCTCTATTCTTTATATTTCAGTACCTCATTATTCTCTATTCTTTATATTTTAGCACCTCATTATTCTCTATTCTTTATTTTTTGGTCCATTTTCTCTATTCTTTATATTTTTGCCCATTATTCTCTATTTTTATATTTTAGCACCTCATTATTCTCTATTCTTTATATTTCAGTACCTCATTATTCTCTATTCTTTATATTTTAGCACCTCATTATTCTCTATTCTTTATTTTTTGGTCCATTATTCTCTATTCTTTATATTTTAGCACCTCATTATTTTCTATTCTTTATATTTTAGCACCTCATTATTCTCTATTCTTTAATTCTTTAAGCCATATTTTCTCTATTCTTTATATTTTTGCCCATTATTCTCTATTCTTTATATTTTAGCACCTCATTATTCTCTATTCCTTATTTTTGGTCCATTTTCTCTATTCTTTATATTTTTGCCCATTATTCTCTATTCCTTATATTTTAGCACCTCATTATTCTCTATTCTTTATATTTTAGCACCTCATTATTCTCTATTCTTTAATTCTTTAAGCCATATTTTCTCTATTCTTTATATTTTAGCACCTCATGATGATTATTCTCTATTCTTTATTTTTGGTCCATTTTCTCTATTCTTTATACTTTTTGCCCATTATTCTCTATTCTTTATATTTTAGCACCTCATTATTCTCTATTCTTTATTTTTGGTCCATTTTCTCTATTCTTTATACTTTTTGCCCATTATTCTCTATTCTTTATATTTTAGCACCTCATTATTCTCTATTCTTTATATTTAAGCACCTCATTATTCTCTATTCTTTTTTTTTTGGTCCATTTTCTCTCTTTATATTTTATGCCTATTATTCTCTATTCTGTAAACCCCCATCCACACTCTCATAAAGGATGATCGATAAATAAGATACACTATAATTAAATTTATTCAATTGCATAATCTAAGTTATACATGTACTAGTACATGTCTTTAGTGAATAAAATAATATTGTAATTACGTAACAGTATTTTGAATTGATGGTATCAATTTACTAATTATGATTAATAAAACCATAAAACAGTATTAAATGAATTATTTCTGATTAATGAATACTCATTTGTCTACTTGTTATAACCTTATAAAAGCTTTATATTCAGAAATTAATTTCAGTAACGTGCAATAGAAATGGAAACATTAAACAATATTAATAATTCACTAGAGGTGTAATGAAACACTGATGGTATCGATCTTGTCCTAATTGACACCAGGATATTGACATTTTAGAAATGGAATAAGGTAAACAAATCCTAGTTAAATCCAATGTATTTTTCTCTCATTTAAAATAACAGCAATTTATTCAGAGGTACTTCAAGGTGAGTTTACAAACTTCAGTTGCATACTTAGTCAATGATTATTTTTATAGCATAAACTACAACTTATAAAACCAAAAAGACTTTAACTGCAGATTTAAATTTAATCAAATCATCTTATTTAAATTTGATCAAGACTTTGATAGTCGCTTAACAAAAGGTGTTGTATCCCATATGCAGGGTTCTAAATACTGTTTATAAGAATTAAACTCTCTTACAAGTCTAGGCAAACATCTGAAACACTTTGTTAAATTGTAAACCATAAAATTCCCCATACTGTAGAAAATCAACCCACTAGTTATCCTTGTGAAGATTAAGAGATACTGTGGATTCATTTATTTTCATGAATACGAATTTCCGTGAAGACGAATTTTCATGCATTAAGGAAAAATTATATTTTCCTGGATATTTGATTTCATGATTTTGTCAAAGTCTGCATACACGACTGAAGAAAATATGTTTTTCCTTAAACAATTAAATTCATGGTTCACCTGTACCAACGAAATCCCCTAAAATTGGTATCCGAAGAATAATAATGAATTCATAGTAATGTGAAAACAAAGTTTTACTCTAATGTTGTGATATTTTGTGTCCTACAATGTTTCTTGGGAATACATTACATCAAATAAAAAAAAACTGAGCCATTTTGGTTGGTTTGTAAGGCCAAAATAAAAATATAGTTTGTTTCCCCTCGCCCGACCGACGCACACAAAGTCCCGCCGACCCAAAAGTTTTTATTCTGTTTTTTCTTTGCGATTTTTTTTTATTTCAGGAAATTTTTCAGGGTTGTTTCCGGTACCGACTGTCATTTTTCAGTGACTGGAAGTTTCCCATTTTTCATCGGATCCTATCAAAAGTCAAGAAACGATACGATTAGAAGTGGTCTGCTAGGGAGACTATCGTCTATACGAGGAGAAAAGAGACTTAAAAGTGGTGAAACATTTACACTGTATTTATCAATGATTGCAAAAGTGGTCATGACACATGGAACGACATGCTTGGACATCAACTTCATGACGTTTTGCGTTGGCTTTGGACGGAGACGACTTTACTTTCCACATTGTTTCATACATGTGTGTCTGATATGAAAGAACCCATCAGAATTGTAAAGGAAATTGACAGAATATTAAAACATGTAACTTTTCCTATATATTTGTTGTAATTACAAACAGAGACAAAGATGCTGGTTTGACCAACCCAGAAAGTATTCCGATATTACTCTGATGTCCGACGGCTGTTTTGCCAGACAAAGCTTATCTGGCAAAACAGCTGTCGGATGTAAGGGTAATGTAATTCATAAAAAAAGGATACAAGTGACAACAGCAGCAAATTTCACAGGTAGATTAATTGAAACAAAATCATTTCCAAAGAGTGGATTGGTTCCTTTAGGATAAGGGGAACCTTCTCCCATCTTCTCTTTGCTTTTTTGTTACAACAGATAGTCCTGGGTTTTAGAGGGTGGTGGGAAAAAGCTTAAAAATTGGGGGAACCCCTGCTCAAATTTTATTTGCAAACCTTTTTTATATACTTCCTTAAGTAATACCATAATGATAAAACCATATATCAAATTATTATTTGGCAACTCTGACACATGAATGTAAACCATTGACATTGGTAAAAAGAAGGACTTGTGACTAGGGTTGTGGGTTGGACTCCTGTCACCAGCAATAAACATTAAGCAAGATACTTCCCTCGCTTCTTCCAGTCTATTCAACTGTTTAAAATGATAATGTGGTTCAGGGCAGTGCTGGACATGTTGAATCTTGTATGCTGTTTGCTTCATAGAGGAGTTGAGAAAGATTATGGGTTGAAAGACCAAATGCCCACGGATAATAATTTGTGAATCGCTTTGAGACAATTTATTGTAAATATCTAAGACCATGTACAAAAAATAATGGTAACCAGGGTATTAAGATATAACATCATATTGCATGATTAATGCATGCATTTAAAAATCCTCTTTATTTAAATTGTACTGTCAATGAAACCCCAAATTTTAGACTTTGAATAGAAAAAGAGCAAACCTTGTTGTATATATAAAGCTTTGTGCAATGTATGTGTTCATGGAAATTTACAATATACATTGAAAACTGCTGGAGAAAAAAAAAACTTTTGACCTACCTACCTACCCTCCTGTGAAATCCAGGGTTGGGAGAGGGAAAAAAAAACATATTTTTAAATGTGGCCTAATGATGGGTTGCTATCTCAGTGATATTTATCTTTTCTATTCATACATAGTGCTTCAGTTTAACATAAACAACTATAATAGACTAAATGAGACTAAAATAACTGCAGAATGTGTCCATGGGACACAGATGATGCCCTCACTTGCATATAATGTTATAAAGGGGCATAACTCGAGAACAGTAAAAGTGACGCCACCAAAATTGATCTGTATTTTGTGGTAATAAGCATTGTGTATAAGTTTCATAACATTTGGTTGAGGCAAACCAAAGTTAGAGAACGGAAACCAATTTTGGACAAGGGTAACACTAAATGCCCCCTCTGGTGGCAGCAGGGGCATAAAACTGGAAGATTTCTAAAATGGGAATAATATTAGATCTGTATCACATCAATGCAATAAATATCAATAAAATGAAATAATTATCACTTGAAGGTCATTTACCATTACATTGTCTAGGAATTTCTGGGAGTTTTCTTGGCCTCTTGGGAATTTTAAAACCATTTGAACTTTGGCATCGTCTGTTGTTTGGTAAATACTTATGAATTGTTTTGTCTTGAGATTTGTCTAGATCCTGAAATAAAGATAAAAATTTGCATTAATTTTAGTGTTAACATTTTTTTCAAAACACCATCAAGAATTATTTTCGAAAGTTGTTCAATTTTCAGTGTTTTATGTCAGATGTGGTAATGTAATAAATGACATTCTACTTATTATATTAAGGAGCATAATGACTCACAAACCAACACATGATAATAATAATAATATAATAATAATAATCTTTATTTCAAGAGGGTATGCTCAATTAGTACAAACACTATTCTCCCTTGAGGCCCTCACACTCCACTCACAATGCATCACACAATTTCTTCATAACAAAGATAAACATAAGAAAACATAATCAAAATTGATACATAGTCATTTAAATAATTCCTGGATTTTCAAGTAAAAACTTAAAGCAGTTTGTTTTAAAAGTATTTATGTTTGACATGTGTCTTAGTGCTTCTGGTAGTTTATTCCATAAAGTTGGGCCAGAATATGAAAAAGATCTTCTAAATGTGTTTGTTCTTGCTTTTGGTATATTAAGTAATTGGGTAGTATTTGATCTAAGTTGCATTCCATTTTTATTTGTAACATAGGAGATTTTGTTAGACAAATATTCTGGGACAGATCCATATAAACATTTATGAACATATAAGGCCTTGTGGTAAATTACACGATCAGTAAATCGAAGCCATGATAACTTTTTAAACATTGTATTAGATGGGGTATCATAAGGAAGTTCAAGAATAATTCTAGCTGCTCGTTTTGAAGTTTATCTAATCTATTTGTATTTTGGTCACTGGTTTTCCCCAAATTGTACAACAGTAATCCAAAATAGGAGAATATAACCATTAAAGTATAACTTTCGTGTTTCCAGGGAGGATTTCTTTATCCTAGACAAAAGATTTAGCCTGGTACTGATTTTTGTGCACAAAGTGTCAATTTGGGCTGTCCACTCAAGATTTTCATCAATAAAAACCCCTAGGAGCTTTTCGCCATTAACATCTCTAATGTGGGAGTTACCAACAGTCAAATTAAGAACATGGTCTGTTTTTGCTAGTTTCTGTCTAGAACCAATAACCATAGATGTAGTTTTTGTTGGATTTATATACATCTTATTTCCCTTGCACCATTCTTCAATTCTGTCTAAATCATTTGTAATGCTGTCCTGGATGGTATTGAGACTACGACCTGTGCAGTGAATGGTAGTATCATCTGCATAGAGGTCTGCTTGAGATGAGGTTATATGAAGGGGCAAATCATTAATGAACAATAAAAATAAAAGGGGGCCTAATATGGAGCCCTGAGGTACTCCAGATTTTATTTCTAGTGCCCTTGACTTGATTGTCCTATTTTCAACTTGTTGGAATCTATGAGATAGATATGATTTAAACCAGTTACATGATAAATTTGAAATTTTGTAGCACTGCCATTTTTGAAGAAGGATAATGTGATCTACCAGATCAAATGCTTTTTTAAAATCTAGGAAGATAATACCTATAATTTCTCCATCATCAATGGCTTTCAACCACTGATCAATAAGTTTTAGTAAAGCAGTGTGACAAGAGTGGTGGCTTCTAAATCCAGACTGACTTGCATGAAGGAGCTTATATTTTAATAGGTATCGGTATAGGTGTTTGCAGACATGCTTTTCAAAAATCTTTGAAAGAGTAGGCAAAATAGATATTGGTCTATAGTTGTCAACAGTATCTTTAGGACCCTTTTTATGACTTGGCATGACACGGGCATTTTTAAGCTCAGAAGGAAATATACCAGCAGTGATACTCCTATTTATAATATAAGCTATTGACGGTGAAATAACTTCTGATGATAGTTTAAGTATGCGAGGACTGATCTGATCAATGCCTGTAGCTTTTGCAACATTTAAATTGCTAAAGCAGTCCTTAACTTCTGCAACTGTAATCAAGGGGATGTAAAACCAAGTATCTTGAGGTACTTTTCTGCTACCTCCTCATAAATCTTATTACTATCAAATTTGTATGATTGAGATGTTAATAGGCTATCTTTCGGGGCAATATTTATAAAATGTTTGTTAAAAGCATCAACTATATGCTGAGTTTCTGTGATAACACCATTGTGTATCTTAAGTTGTGATGGAAAAGGAGAACTTTTAGTTTGGTTGAGCCCCTTGATATATTTCCATAATTCTTTTGGATTTTTAGCCTGTTCAATAGATGTTTTATAAAAATTGTTTTTTGCATCATCTATAAGTGATGTGCTTTTGTTCCTCCAGAACCTGTATCTGTCTAGATCATGCTTTTTATGGTAATAATCCCTGTTTTGTCTGGCAGTTAATATTTCAGGGGTTAACCATTCTGGCCTTTGAACATTTTTGACTCGCTTTATTTTTATTGGAGCATGCTTATTTAAAACATCATTGAAAAGAGAATACCAGATATTTAAAGCTTTGTCTGTGTCATGTTCTTCTTTCACAGTATTAAATGGTTTACATTGAAGTTCTTTTATAAAATTCTCTTCATTAAACTTTTTAAAACACCTATAAGTTATGATCTTGTGGCTAGAATCAGGTATTTCTTTAACATTTGTTTTTCTTGTAAGGCATACTGGGTAATGGTCACTTAATGCCAAATAAGGTACATATGTTTCAATTATATTATCGGACTTATTTGTATATATATGGTCAATGATCTTTTTACTTTTATCTGTTACTCTTGTTGGATTATCAATAAGTTGTGTAAGACCATAGCACTGTATCATATGGGACCATTTGTTGTTACTACATCCTTGAGCATAGTCAATATTTATATCACCCATAATAATAATTTCTAAATCTAAGCTTGATGCTTTACTTATTTCTAATTCAAAAGCATCTATCCAGTCTACTTTCATATCAGGTGGTCTGTAAACTGAACACAAAAGAATAGGTTTTGTGGATGGAAAATTGATCTGAAGCCAAATTGATTCAACATTACCAATCTCTAAGTCTTCTCTCCTTTCATATGCCATTAAGTTGTTTATATAAACTAATACCCCACCCCCTGTTTTGTCTGTTAAATTTTGATAAATATATCGATTGGGACATAAAATAGTTGATTAGAAATCAGATACACAATCTATAACAGAAAACATTTTCTTAAATGGAACATCCCACAATAACTGTTGACATCCAGTGATCATGGTCAGTCAAGTCAAAAGTATATCGTAATAATATTGATAAATTACTTACTGACCACAATTAGTTAATATTCAAGTAATATTTCAAGGGGTATTCTTTAATGGACATATTTGTTGAATGGGACCAAAATCAATAATATATTTCTAAAACAGCAGAAAAAAATAAAATATGTGTGATTCATATCATATCAATGTACTGTGGATTCATAATTATTCGTTGGATACCAATTTTCGTGGATTTCGTGGGTACAGGTGAACCACGAATTTAAATGTTCAACGAATTACAGATTTTCTATGAAATTGTATGCAAACTTTGGCAAAACCACGAAATCAAGTATCTACAAATGCAAGTGTTTCTCAATCCACGAAAATTGGTACCCACGAAAATAAATGAATCCACGGTACCTTATAAGGCAATAAACAGCTGCGCCATGAGCGCATAATACGCCCGTCGCCTTTTCAAAGAATGAAGTTCAATTACTTCTCAATGTCATATCAGAAATTTATAAAAAACTAAAGGGAGGTTATCTTAATAGATATAAATCAGTCTACAAAGTTTAATGAAAACTGCTAAAAGCATCTTGGAGTTATTGTCCGAAAACTGGAAAATTCCCCTTTTTTTAATGAATAAAACCCCATAACTCGGAAACGTAAAATCTAAAATTTATAAAAATTAAAAGGGAGCTCATGTCAATAGCTATAAACAATTCACCAAAGTTTCTTGCAAATTGCTGAAAGAGTTTGTGATTTATTGTCCGAAAACTGGAAAATCCCCCTTTTTTTAATGAATAAAACCCCAAAACTCGGAAACGTAAAATCTAAAATTTATAAAAAAACGAAAGGGAGCTCACGTCAATAGATATTAACAATTCACCAAAGTTTCATGCAAATTGGTTTTTGAGTTAGTGTCCGACATGTTGACGACGGACGGATGGACAGACAGACGGATGGACGGACGGACAGAGGTATGCCATAATACATCCCGTAAACAGGCGTATAAAAAACTGGGTATAGATTATGGAAAAATATTACTGTTTCATTCTTTAACAGAAATTATGTTGGATTTCATGTTATTTGTTTTCATTATTCAGCAGAGCAGTTTATCATTGTAATGTAATATAGTTGATTATACAGCAAGAAACATATATAGAAATAAGAAGGTGTGGTATGAGTGCCAATGAGACAACTCTCCATCCAAGTCACAATGTGTAAAAAGTAAACAATTATAGGTCAAATTACAGCCTTCAACACGGAGCCTTGGCTCACACAGAACAGCAATGTATAATTCACCCTGCAATCAGCTATCGTACAAATAACAGGTACACAAATAAATGTTTGCTTTATTGAGAGGGAACAGTAATGTTAAAAATTTCTGTTTACATCACAGTTTATTTTGTTGTCCTCTTCATGCTCCATGGTTTATAGTCATGTCTATTTATATAAAAATCAAAGACTTATAAAAAGTTAAATGTAATAGTGTCACAATTAAATTGCTGGATAAAAACAATATATGTGCTCACTATGAAACAGGAGAAACAGAGTTTCTAAAGCTAATATAAATAAATTTTATATGTACCGACAATGCACATATATTGTTTTTTTTTTATTTTGACCCTGAATCCCTTTATGTAGTTCTGATTATAAAGTAAAACAACATAAACATACCTCAGAAGTTACAGAACCTGTCCTTGCATCAGATTTAGTTTCTTGGCATTCTAGATACTGTGAATTTATAACATTATTTAATTTCTCTAGAGCTTTCTGTTGGGAAACCAGTATATCTTCTTTATGTTGGTACCCTAATTTATCCTCTGTTCTTTCAATGTGATTTTTAGGTCTACATCTGTCAATAGTTTTTTGTTTCGTTTGTGATAAACATGAGAGTATATACTGTTGTTTGGCTGAGTAATCACTACCACCATCTTCTTCATATGCATTATCAGGGCTGATGTCATGAACAAGTCTGAAAAAAGATAGAATTATCAGGGCTGATATCATGAACAAGTCGGGTGAACAAGTCTGAAAAAAGAAAGAATTTTTATCAGGGCTGGTATCATGAACAAAGTCATGAAAAAGTCTGAAAAAAGAAAGAAATATCAGGGCTGATTTCATGAACAAGTCTGAAAAAAGAAAGAATTATCAGTGCTGATTTCATGAACAAGTCTGAAAAAAAAAGAAAGAATTATCAGGGCTGGTATCACGAACAAGTCATGAACAAGTCTGAAAAAAAGTATGAATTATCAGGCCTGATATCATGAACATGTCTGACAAAAGATAGAATTATAAGGGTTTGTATCCTGAACAAGTCTATAAAATAAGGAATTACCAGGGCTGATATCATAAACAAGTTCATTAAAGAAGGAATATTCATGGCTGATATCATAAACAAGTCTGAAAAAATATTGAATTTTTCAGGGCTAATGTCATGAACAAGTCTGAAAAAAAGTATGAATTATCAGGGCTGATATCATGATCAAGTCTTGGACAAAAGGAAGAATTATCAGGGCTGATATCATGAACAAGTCGGAACAAAGATAAATTATCAGAGCCAGTATCACGAACAAGTTTGAATAAAAGAACAGAGTTCCAATGTCCCCTGCATTGCACATATTTTATCTATCCAAGGTACAAGGGCAATAACTAAAAAAAAACACTTTTTTGTTTGTTCTTTAAAACAATTTATAAATATCTTAGAGAAATGAAGGCTTCAGAGCAAATGCAATGCGATTTCCGTTATGATTAATTTTTCCAAGGGGCATAACTCTTTAAAAATATTTGATCAGCACTTATTTTCGAAAGTGTAAAAGACATTGCTGATATAAACCTATGATATAAGTTTCATAAAATTCTGGCAAGAATTGTACACATGAGAGCACTAACAATGCAATTTTCATATAATAAATGTTTCCAAGGGGCATAACTCTTTTAAATATAATTGATCAGCACTGATTTTCAAACTCGTCCAAGACATTGCTAATATAAACCTATGATATAAGTTTCATAAAAATCTGGCAAGAATTGTTCACATGAGAGCGCTCACGATGCAATTTCCCATATAATAAATGTTTCCAAGGGGCATAACTCTTTTGAAAATAATTGATCGGCACTGATTTTCGAACTCGTCCAAGACATTGCTAATATAAACCTATGATATAAGTTTCATAAAAATCTGGCAAGAATTGTACACATGAGAGCGCTAACGATGCAATTTTCCATATAATAATGTTTCCAAGGGGCATAACTCTTTTAAAAATAATTGATCGGCACTGATTTTCAAACTCGTCCAAGACATTGCTAATATAAACCTATGATATAAGTTTCATAAAAATCTGGCAAGAACTGTACAGGTGAGAGCACTAACAAGGCCGGACGGAAGGCCGCAAGGACATATGGACAGACGGACAACCGGTATTTCTGTCCCACACAACGCGTTGCGCAGGGGACAAAAAAAGAATGAACTATCAGGGCTTCTGTAATGAACAAGTCTGAAAAAAAAAGAATTATCAGGGCTGATGTCATGAACAACTCTAAAAAAAATATATAAATTATCAGGGCTGTTATCATGAACAAGTCTGAAAAAAAGAATGAATGATATATAAAGGCTGAGGTGGTTATACAGCAAGAGGTCTGGTTCAAGGCCCACAGGAAGGTCTGGGGTAAAAGAGAGCCCAAAGATTACTAAAGGAATATTCAAACTCATTAGTCGAAAGGAACTGACAATGCCATGGCAAATTCTGCCTCTTGGCCATTTTAAAGAAAATGAATCTGAAGCTGAGCATAGATGTACATGTTTGAATATTTATCATATCTGAGTAATTATCTACCTTTTGCTTTTCTATATCAGTGTAGGAACCTTTAACCATAACACACTAATTTGAACTGTACAATTTTTCAAGAACGGCAGACCAATAAAAAATCTTAAAGATACCAATGTAAGGACTATAAAAATAAGCTGATGTGTTATGATTGCCAATGATACAACTATCCACCAAAGTTCAAATGAAGTGGATGTAAACAATTAGAGGCAATGGTATAGCCTTCAACAATGAGAAAACCCCATACGGTATAGTTGGCTATAAAAGCCCTGGCATGAAAAATGTGAAAACTAACAGCCCAATTTATAACAAAACAACTTACAAAAACAAATATGACAGACATGAACCAACGACAACCACTGAACTACAGGCCCTGACTTGGGATAGGCACATAAAGAATGTGGGGGTTAAACATATTTGTGAGAGCTCAACCCTCCCTTAACCTGGGACAGTGGTGTAACAGCACAACAAAAGAACAAACTGAAAAAATCAGTTGCTATGGACTCAACTCAAAAGATATGAGGCACAAAAACAACTAATATAAAAACAATAGACACAAAGCACTGAAATAAGATTACAGTACTCGTACTGAGAGCTAGTTCAAAGCCAATTACCATGATTACAGCTAATAAATAAATCATGTTCTCCCAGACTAAGACTACCCTATCTCAAATTTTATCAGAAATACTTAAAGAAGCCATAATTTGATGAACTATATAACCAAAACTCCCATAAAGCAATAGCCAATGTTGTACATATGCGGATGTTCAAAAGAAAAAAAATTGAAAATTTGTTAAAAAAAAGATGATTCTTGAAAAAATCTTTTCCTAATGTGTCATTGTTTAAATCCTTTTTGATTTTTTTGAAAAGTTTGTTTGAAAAGTTACATGTGTCCTGGGAAAAAAAATCCTACATCCTTTCCATGCACTAATATAACATCTTCTTGAAATACATCCCATACTGTTTTTTGTATACAAATCGTAACAGTTTATTAAAGTGGATAAACAGAGTCAAGAAGACCAGATATTCATATTCATATTTCTAAAAGCTAAAATGATATTCTGCAAGGAATTTGAAACTTCACTCCAGTTTAGAAGTTAAAAAATACAACTGACATATAATTTACTTTTCTTAAATGATCAATTATCAGGGCTTTAAAATAAAATAAATTTGAAATATTTTCAAAGATTGTTTATGAAATATATTACAATTTCAGCTAGGCTACAGGGCTTGGAGTGAATTGCATAGACTGATGACTGCCCTCCCCCTGCTTTCCTATTTTTCATATTTAACCAAGCATGAGTGAAAGACATCCTCCCAGACAGTATGATTATATGTAACTGTAAGTCCAGGAAGAATTAATTATAAATGGTATACATATACATAATATTGTGAACCCAAAGTTTCGCATATGAACATGTATATATGTAAATATTATGAAATGGTCATTGCATGTATATAAATATGAACAATATGCCATCTTGATGGTAGACAATACACAATAAACATTACAAAATAAACAACAACATCAAAATACCTGAATGTCAAGTCTGAATTCAGAGGTCTATGTAATCTTAACATAATTCCAAAATTATACCATTAAAATGTTCACTGTTAAGATAGTGTTATCCTTATTCCATTATTAAGTGTCATATGATCTTTTCCTTGCATGAATTAAATTTGTGTGTGGGCTGAAGCATCCATTGACGTCTACATAAGACAATATATTACAGAAACTGAATCAATAAACCTTTACCATATTCCTACTGGCTGGCTTCTCTAATTATGATAATTTGTAGAGGAAAATCAATATCATGTGATGTTAAAAGGAAAAATCCAATTGTTTTATTAAATCAGACTATTTACTGTTCATTTAATGATTTATTTGATTATAATAACCTTAACAGGCCATGCTTTCGTTAATTTATTGATGGATTTAGTGGAATATTTGTACAACAAATCTGAATCAGCGAAATCCTACAGCATTTTTTCTTTGAACATATTAAGTGGAATGTTTTTTTTTAAATTACTTTTTCAAAGAGGAATTTTTCATGTTTTAAAACTTTTATTGAAACCAAAGTTTTGTTGGAATGAAATTATTATCATGTATTATTGTGAGTTATCTCCCCTTTTCCATTTGGGAAACACTGTAGTGTATATTTGTCATATATTTTGAGACCGATAAAGTATCATCCCTTTTAATTCAGAATTAAAAGATGAATATTGTATTAAAAGATTAAATTTCTTTTTTTTCTGGTTAAAGATGAATAATCAAAACTATAAATAGTCTGTTTGACCTCAATAAATCTTCAAATCTTATTCTAAAGTTTGAGTAAGTTAATCAACTGCATATGTACAAATACATTGGAACCTGGACTAAAAATATATATTTCTGAAATTCTTTTGAGTAACTCAATCAAATATAAAATGATGTTAGAGTGCAGGCTGGATACCAACTGGTTCAAATCAAAGGCTTTAACGGTTAAAATACATGCCCTTGCACCTGGCGTTTAGAAGACAGAACAATCTGGGCTGCTTGGAGCTTGTAAAAACATTTTCAGATGGTTTAATCAGCCATTATTACCTTTGAGCTAGTAAGCTATACGTCAAAGTAACTAATACAAAGGAAAAAAAAACTAACATTTTTCATCTAGCAGCTGTCTAGGAACCAAACCTGCCATTGCTGCCAAATATGGAAAATTAACATATATGCACTACGGAAATTTTCGCCTAAAATTTAAGACCTCAGACCAAAATTTAGTAGTCTTGGCTACTATTCCCATATAAACCCTTTTTTCAAGCATTTTCATTCCATATTATCATGTTCTTGTCCAGTACATTGCCTAAATATTGCCCACTGGATGTTTTAAACATCCATTTATTGGCAAGTTGAATCACTTGATTCAAATGTCATAGTAATTCACAAGTTATACTGAAATTAAAATACTAGTAGTTCTGCTTCTATTTAAATGTTTATGGATATCATAGCTATAATGTTGTATTAAATGTAAATCAGCTTATTGTTTATCAAGAAAAATGCCTCAGAAGCTTATTAAACTATAATATTTAAGATGTGAATTTTTACCATTATTACTGCATTATAAACATAAGAATTAAGATGTGGTATGATTGCCAATGAGACAACTCTCCACTAGAGACCAAATGACATAGTGTAAGTATAACTGACAAAAGTAATCTTGAACAAAACTTAAAATTTATTTTTTTCCAATTTACATAAATTTTCAAGAATACCAAATCATAAAGGAGGTACGTCTGTTTACAGAATACAGAATAATGAGCCAGGACTACAGAGAAATGGGCTAAAAAGAAGAATAGAGAAATATAGGCCAAAAATTAAGTGTACATTAATTTTCAGTGTGTTTGAAAGTCATAAGCTATATATATATATATACAGTCTCTGTGTAAAGATAATAATTTAAAGTTATGTCTGTTGAGATAAAAAACATATAATAAAAGTATATTTTTAATAAAAACAATTATCCAACTAGAACAGTTATATAAATTGATGCATTTCAAAGAAGACATTTTTAAAATGGGATACCCACATAAATTGGACAAATATCATAAATCTGTGTATCTATCAAATCTGTACTTATTGATATTTGTCAACCATTACAGTGCATGAAAGAAATTTGTATAGTCTTTGATTGATTGGTTGTTTTTTTGGTGTTTAATGCCACTTTCAGCACTATTGGATATTTCGTGGGGGACAGTTTTTATTAGTGGTGGAAGCCAGAGTGCCCATAGAGAACCAAAAGCTACCTACATTTTAATTTTGACAGGTATTACGTTTGCACCAAGAAATGGTACATGTATTACATTTGCACAAATTTACCTGTAATTTACCAGCGTTTTTACATTTGTTTTAAACCTGATAAAAACAAAATCAGAGAAGTATTCATTCTTTGAACTGAATTTTTAATAAAAAACAAAGGATATGGGGTATCCATCCATGACACAAAATCAGTACATGCACAGCAAAAAACACACAATAAGCAAAGGAACAGCACTAATTTATTGCTATTCTCCATCTCAAAGTCAGTGAGGCCTTCAACACAGAGCAAAAAAACTCTCACCTCACTACAAGTTTAAGACGGCCCCTAGCACTGGCTTGAGCAGAATTCTTTGCAAAAATAATTTGGATAGACTTTGTAGATGTAACACCACCAAATCGGGCCCGGTCAAAAAATTGGAATGCACCTACCACGTAGGGGTTCGAACTCACAACCTCAATGTTGAGCTTTCATGTCGATCTGGCCCCAAGTCGATCTGTCCCAGGTCGTTTCGTCCCAAGTCGATCCGGCCCCAATTTAAAAAATATTTATAAGGAATAAAAATGAAGAGATATATGAATTGTAATACATAATTGTTTATGAATTTTAAAATAATATAAAAGGTGGACGGTAAACAAAAGTGGTCCTTTGACAAATATTTAAATATTTAATTTTCTTTAGATGAGACATTTATTGGAATATTTTTTTAAATATTTAGATTTAGATTTCATATGGAAATAGAATATTATTTTAATATAAAATATTTGAATTGCAGTATAATACAATTATGTTGATTATGTTTTTATTACATTAGTTTTCAAGACTATTGTGTATATGCATAATTATAATAAATAATAGTACCTTATTTCCGTAAGCAAATACAGCTTATTGGATTTACACAATATAAATATTTAATCGACAATATACAGCATAATATAACATTTATACACAAATTATACAAAAAGAATGAAGCGGAGTATGATAATAGAAATATATTCAACTAACAAAAACATGGAATGAAACGACTTAGGACCTGATACCAATGTTGACAGGCTAGTGTAGTCTCAGTGTAGTAGTGATACAGAAGTATGAAAAAAAATAAGAAACACCATAACCCCTACCCCCTCAAAATTAAAAGGTTGTTCCCCAAGATGGATGTATTCTTTCAATTACCTTTTGTATTTCCTACTGTCTATAGGCAAGCCTAGATCACAATGTCAGTTTAAAAATTGTTAACATTAACTTGTCGTTGCCGTAAAAGTGTAAAAGTTACTGGTAGTGTGTTTTGAGGTGTTTTTTTTTCTGGTTTTTTTTTTTGCAGACGAAAATTACGACATGCCAAAAATGCAATTTTCTTATTTCATGCTATTCATTTTTAATCATTAGGTAAACGAATAAAATATGTTTTATGAGTAAATTCATTTTTTTAACTTTATCTTAATGTACAGCAATGAACAGCAATAGAGATTTGCGACATTGTTTCTGAGCAAATTGACGACTTACGGTAGTTAGTTCTCTCTCCGAAGGTCAACGAAAATGCTGTCGAGACTAGCATTAAAATCAGGTAATAGTCGAAGATTTTGAGTGTTTTTGTTGTCGACAGAATGCAAAACATTACCTAACAGTTAACAGTATACGTTTAAATCGATAAAATTAACAAAACGCAACTAAAAAACACATATTGAGTGTGTCAAAATCTGAGCTCCAAAAATCTACTTATTTTCTATTGTAAAATATATGCCGGTATGTTACTATATCTGTATATTAACATAACACAGGATTGAAACTAGTTTAGAATGCAACAAGTTTTTTAAAGGGTCACAAACTCTATGGAAACTGATTGCAGTTCAACCTCACTACGTTTTTTGAGACAAAATTATTAAACAGGCCAGGAATAACCATTAATTGGTGAATTATATTCCAATTGAGGTATAACCCACCATTTGACATGAATCCGGGTCTGTTCGCCAAAAATCACCTTCGCTCCCATTCACCTTGGCCTCCTTTCACATTCGCACCCCACAGGTTCGCACCCTTTTCAAAGGTTTTTTGTTGAACATGTTTTAATCAAGTTTTAGTTAGTGTATTCCTATAGAACAAAGATAATAAGTTACTTCTATTGTTTTAAAATAAAGTGACATTCTAAAAACGTAAACAAGTTTCCTTTAGCATCTTTAGTGTTTTGTGAATTATGTTGACGAAATGAATAACGAATAATGTTATGATTATCAAAGACCAAGTTCATACATCTAAGACTTGTAAAAGAAAAGGGTTAGATACCAAACAACTATCAAACTCGTCACAATGACATTGCCACGACAACAACGAATAACACAAAGACCGGGCCTCAAACGAATAATGTCATGATGATCAAAGACCAAGTTCATACATCTAAGACTTGTAAAAGAAAGGGTTAGATACCAAAAGACTATCAAACTTGTAACAATGACATTGCCACGACAACAACGAATAACACAAAGACCGGGCCACAAAGCACATATGTATTAGGTGTTCGTGGTGTTGCATTTCAGCTATACGTTCCTGCAGAGCATCTATTTCCATGTGTAAAAAAGCTTGAAGCATAAACATCAATAATAATAAACTTTCAGCTCACATTATCATTCAAATCATTCACTATTCCAAATCAAAAAGAACAAGGTAACAACACAAAAGCTAGTTATACCAACAATCATGATTTTCATGCTCCTGAAGGAAGCATAAACGGTAGAAGGGTTGATTTAGGTCATACCACGATCAAACAGAAAGACCTTCAACAACATGACAGATGATAAAACCCTTTTCGGTTTTTCATGCCTTTTCAGGATTTGTTGTAAAACATAAAGGAGCATAAGATTTCCCACAATTTTTTAGAATATGTCTCAGTAGTAGGATCCTGTACCCCATACAAAACCTTTCATGTTGCAGAACTCTTCCCCAGATGTTAGAAACAACTCCATTTTTTAGGGGAAAGATGGGATTGGAAAACAAGCAAACACTTTGTTTTGCCTTAGAGATTCATGATCTCCGACATTGTTGACAAGAAAGTAAATCGGAAGTCGATGTTGCAAAATTTACGTGATGCGTAGATTAATATTTTTGTTGACTGATAATTATTTTTTAAATTATCGTATTTCATCCTAAAAGTATAATAATTCTGTTCAAACTTATTAATAAATATATATATGTAAAAGTCACCGATGTTTTAAAAATTTTACGATTATTTGAAAAGCGTGAATATTTCCACGTGTTGAACATCACATACATATCGATTGAAACAAAAAGTAAATTTTGTTTGAGAATGTGAAATGAAATGATATAATATTTTATAACTGTTACTACTATGCATAAAATAGATCGTAGAACAGTGTAGATATAAAATTTTACGGTTAAAATAATTTTACTCTTAACATTTTCTCGTATGTGCATGTTGAACATCGTGATCGTATACAAAGGTGAAAATGTTTTGAAATTGAAACAGATCGGATTAAAAATGATTAAAGCCAAAATCATTATCATGAACAGTGTTCACTTGAGATTTGCTAGTTTTATTAAAGACTATAATAATTATAATGATAAAAACATCAAAGTGATTATTAACTCAATTATAAGATAACAAGTCCCTTATTTAATATAATTAAAATTAATTAATAATGATGAACTGGGTACTAGCTTGTCTAACAAAGTGACATCAGTATCACAATGAGTCAGTCAAAGTTAAAGTCCTTCTTCAAAAGAAACCTGATGACATTGAATCATCAGTTCCAAGTAAAGACAAAGAGTCAATGATCCACTACACCAAGAATTGATAGACATAGAAAGCCAAGTCTGTTATGTTGTAATGAACAATAACTATTAAGAGATCATAAATTTTATTGATATAATAAAAACTACCAATCCAACACGCGTCGTTTTAGTTTTAATTGTCATATTTCATTAAGACACAAAAAATTACATGCATCCTGGACTCATCAAAATTTAGTGGGACTCACCATTTCTAAAAGTGATGAGTCCCAGGACTCACCATGAAAAATTCCTAGTGAGAACTCTGTTTAGGTAAAAAGATTTACCTAAATTTTATGAAAGTGGCAGACTCACATTTGGTATCCACTTTTGCTGAATGACAGCTACTAAAATATGCCTGTTTTTAAGTAAAGGTCCTTCATGTGAGTACATATAGATTGGTGTGACAGTCTCACAAAATTCTCTGAAGTGGTTTTTGAGCAGTTACCGATACAGTGGGAAGGATGGATGAACAAATGGATCGACAGACTCCATCACTAAAAGGACCATTCTCTTCAGAGAAGGGGTCTGTCGTTCTACAGAGCAACTTCATGCTCAAATTCTGACAACAATGTAACTGAATGTGATGTTATTGTAGGAGTGTGTTTACTAAATGCATAAATACTATCAGTTCTTATGTAAAGCAAAACACTAATACAGTTTCTGATCAGTATTTGACCAGCCCTAAAAATGAAAAAAGAGCATTTTTTAAACTTTAAAACCTTTTTTATGCCCCCGCCGTAGCAGAGGGGGCATTAAGTTTTACCCTTGTACGTCTGTACGTCCCAAAGTTGGTTTCCGTTCTCTTACTTTAGTTTGCCTCAACCAAATGCTATGAAACTTACACACAATGTTTATTACCACAAAATACAGATCAAGTTTGAATTTTGGTGGTTTCATTTTAACCGTTCTAGAGTTATGCCCTTTACAAATGGAAAAATTGCTGAATTGTTCGTTTCCGTTCTCTTACTTAAGTTTGCCTCAACCAAATTTTATGAAACTTATACACAATGCTTATTACCACAAAACTCAGATCAAGTTCAAATTTGGGTAGCGTCACTTTTACCGTTCTTCAGTTATGTCCCTTTATAACTTTTTATGATATGCAAGCGGTGGCATCATCTGTGTCCCATGGACACATTCCACATTTATTTAAACTAAGAGATGTGGCTTCTGTTTGCTGTCAGACTTTGGTCAGAGGTGTCCTACACAACAACACAATGCTCATAGACCACCAATACACATGATATCACAGTTTGCTTATGAATTCAATATTATTATTAAAATCTAACATAATCATGACAAAGTCTACTAGGTACAGTAAATATTTCCATTTGACATCGCCAGTCAAAATGCGTTGTGGATATTGAGAGACAGACAAGGACACATTATCAAGTGTAAGGGTAGAGGGGTGTGGCACTTTGTTTCCATCTAGCTAGTGGTATACTGTTATTTTAAATGTGTTTTTTTTTTTTTTCAGGTTCTGTAGGGAGGCTTTGTGTATTGCAGAGGTAAGTGTAAAAGCATAGCATAACTAGATTTCCATGTAAGGGAGAAGTATCAGTATTTCCTTTGTCAATTTATAATATTCTGATAGATCCCATCCTAAACAAGATCATTGTAGTTTGAGTAATTTATTCTGTAGATCCCATCCTAAACAAGATCATTGTAGTTTGAGTAATTTATTCTGTAGATCCCATCCTAACCAAGATCATTGTAGTTAGAGTAATTTATTCTGTAGATCCCATCCTAAACAAGATCATTGTAGTTTGAGTAATTTATTCTGTAGATCCCATCCTAAACAAGATCATTGTAGTTTGAGTAATTTATTCTGTAGATCCCATCCTAAACAAGATCATTGTAGTTAGAGTAATTTATTCTGTAGATCCCATCCTAAACAAGATCATTGTAGTTAGAGTAATTTATTCTGTAGATCCCATCCTAAACAAGATCATTGTAGTTTGAGTAATTTATTCTGTAGATCCCATCCTAAACAAGATCATTGTAGTTTGAGTAATTTATTCTGTAGATCCCATCCTAAACAAGATCATTGTAGTTTGAGTAATTTATTCTGTAGATCCCATCCTAAACAAGATCATTGTAGATTGAGTAATTTATTCTGTAGATCCCATCCTAAACAAGATCATTGTAGTTTGAGTAATTTATTCTGTAGATCCCATCCTAAACAATACAATACAATATACAATACAAAGTTTTTTATTGTCAATTATGACGCCCAATAATTTGAGCAGTACAATTAAGTTCAATTTCATACAAGTGATTACATATTGATTACATTGATTATTTAACAATTAAACAAAAGTCTTTTCAGCAGAATAATTTCTAAAGGAATAATATATATAGTTTTACAATATAATATAGATGGACAAACTACCGGTGACTAAACTGTATCTAGAATTAAGTTTCTCTCTTTAAATAAAGTACACAATAATAAACTTACTTTTTAATTATAACATTATCCTCAGATGACATTAACCATATTAATTTTGATTTATTTGGGAGGCTTTTAAAGTTTTTGTTAACCTTATTTAAGTAATTTATATATTCAGGTCTTTTATTTTCTAAAACAGGACACTGAAGAAGAAAATGAATTTCATCCTCAACTTCAGTGTTGCATAATTTACATATTCTATCCTCCACTCAAGACCCACATATCTGCCTCTTTCAATTTCTAATTTATGTGCACTGACTCTGAACTTAGTGAGCAGTCGCCTTTCATCCTCATTTAAAATTAATAAGTATTTTTCCATACAAATATTTTCTTTAAATAATCTGTAAGTTCTTAGTTTATTTCAGTACTGTTTATTTTGTCTATCATTGTAAAGTTCAGATTTCCAAATACAAGAATATTTCTGTTTTAATTTCCGGTAAATTAGAGATTTTAAACAAGATCATTGTAGTTTGAGTAATTTATTCTGTAGATCCCATCCTAAACAAGATCATTGTAGTTTGTCAATTTATAATATTCTGTAGATCCCATCCTAAACAAGATCATTGTAGTTTGAGTAATTGATTCTGTAATTCCTTAGCTAATATATACTTTCATGTTCATGACCCAAAATTCCATCAAAACAAAACCCTAAGCAAATAAACAGTGCTTATTAATCTCAGAGTCATAGTAAGGCATTCAACATGATGATCAGCTTGCACATCTTTTCAAGATCAAAGTGGTCTGTTAAATAGCACCAATATGTGTTGAAATCTTTGCCTAATGCTGATAATGCTTCTACGGCGCATTGAAGATGTGAATATAAACAAATTACAGACTATATTATTGCATAGAAATATAATAAATACTGACATAACTAGATTAATCCGTTTTCACAATGACTTTTCAATGCATACTCTTTAAAAAAATTCTGTCTGTTCAAAGAAATGAAGAATGACTAATGAAAATAATTAAAATGAGAAAATTGATAATAGAATTATGAAATGGTGCAAAGGGTAAAGCATTTATGTAATGCATGCTGTGGATTCATTTATTTTCGTGAATTGAGGGAAATTTATAATTTCGTGGATATTGGATTTCGTGGTTTGCCAAAGTATGCATACAAGCCTATGAAAAAATTGTACTTTGTTGAACATTTAAATTTTTGGTTTACGTTTACTCCCAAAATTCACAAGATTGATTTACAACCCTGCCATATATTACCTACAATCACCATCATTCAGGCCACCTTTAACAAATTCTTTGTTTTCTAGGTTTAGATAGGTAGGTTAGGATTTTTTTTGGGCCAACAGCATAAGTTACATGTTTTAGACAAGTAAGCGACGTTAGAGCAGGAAAAAATCTTTTCAAAAAGATTTGAAATGATTTGTGTCATAAAATTTTTGGGGTAGTCTGCTTTTTAGGTGGGTAGGTAGGTAACATCAAACAATCTAAATTTTATTTTTGGCCTCACTATGAAAATTTACCAATTCAAGTGATTTTTAACTGATACACATTGATCTCATATCCTTACAGATGCCTACCACAGATCACTGCAAGACCATCCAGTTCTGATTCAAAGACACCAGCAGTTGGAGGTGATAAACCCTTACCTGTCCTTCCTCAGCATCAGGCAATGATAGAGGACATGGTAAGATGGACAAAAGCCAATGAAGTATTTTATGGAAAGGATAGAGATACAGTCAACTTTCCTATATTAAAAATGTCGGCAGAGAAACCTAAAATGAGATTTTTAGTAATACCTCAGGAGTGGTTTGATGCCCTGTATACAAGAACAGGAGTAACAGGTAAATATGTGCAAATATCTTGCTTTGATTTTATAGGAAAATAAGAGATCAGCGACTCTTTTCCCAAAAAATCTTACGATTAAGATTGATCGTAAGTTATACTGAAATGTGTATGACTTACGAGTATTTTCATTCATAAGATTTTTTGTGAAAAGAGTCGCAGGCCTTTTGATCATGAAAATTTACTCCGAGTACAAAATTTGTGCTCTAAACACCAAATCCAGTACTGTAAATTCAGAAATTATTGCGAGGTTTTAATTAATGCGAATAATGCAATCGGGTGAGTATCACAATAATAAGAACTCACATTCTGAATTCAACACATATATTTATGCAGGTTTTCCAGAAATCGCAATAATTAATCTCGCCGTTTGTCCGTTCTTCAAAAATCGCAATAATTTCTGCATTTACAGTATTTTGATTGGTTGATTTTTAGCTCACCTGGCCTGAAGGGCCAAGTGAGCTTTTCTCATCACTTGGCGTCCGGCATCGTCCGTCGTCTGTCGTCGTTAACTTTTACAAAAATCTTCTCCTCTGAAACTACTGGGCCAAATTTAACCAAACTTGGCCACAATCATCATTGGGGTATCTAGTTTAAAAATTGTGTCCGGTGACCAAGCCAACCAACCAAGATGGCCGCCATAGCTAAAAATAGAACATAGGGGTAAAATGTAGATTTTGGCTTATATCTCTAAAACTAAAGCATTTAGAGCAAATCTGACAGGGGTAGAATTGTTTATCAGGTCAAGATCTATCTACCCTGAAATTTTCAGATGAATCGGACAACCCGTTGCTGGGTTGCTGCCCCTGCATTGGTAATTTTAAGGAAATTTTGCCGTTTTTGGTTATTATCTTGAATATTATTATAAATAGAGATAAACTGTTAACAGCAATAATGTTCAGTAGAGTAAGGTCTACAAAAAAGTTGACATGACCAAAATGGTCAATTGACCCTTAAGGAGTTATTGCCCTTTAAAGTCAATTTTAACAATTTTTGTAAATTTTGTTATCTTTACAAAATCTTCTCCTCTTAAACTAGTAAGACAAATTTAACCAAACTTGATCACAATCATCATTAGGGTATCTAGTTTAAAAATTGTCTCTGATGACCCCGCCTGCCAACCAACATGGCTAAAAATAGAACATAGGGGTAAAATGCAGTTTTTGGCTTATATCTCTGAAACTAAAGCATTAAGAGTAAATTTGACATATGTAAAAATGTTCATCAGGTTAAGATCTATCTGTCCTGAAATTTTCAGACGAATCAGACAACCCGTTGTTGGGTTGCTGCCCCTGAATTGGCAATTTTAAGGAAATTTTGCAGTTTTATCGACCGCAAAAAAATTTTGTGGTCGTATATTGGTATGACGTTGGCGTCGTCGTCCGAAGACGCATTGGTTTCGCACTCTAACTTTAGTTTAAGTGAATGGATCTCTATGAAATTTTACCATAAGATTCAATATCACAAAAGGAAGGTTGGGATTGATTTTGGGGTTATGGTACCAACAGTTAAGGAATTAGGGGCCAAAAGGGGCCAAAATAAGCATTTTGTAACTTCCAGACATAACTTGTGTGTTAGTGTATGGATCTCTCTGACTTTGTACCACAAGGTTCCATATCACAAAGGAATGCTGGGATTGATTTTGGGGTAATTGCCTCCAAATTTTAGGAATTAGGGGCCAAAAGGGCAAAAACAAGCATTTTTCTAGTTTCCAGACAATAACTTGTGTTCAAGTGTATGGATCTCTGAAATTGTACTGCAAAGTACCATACCTCAAAGGGAAGGCTGGGTTTGAGTTTGGGGTGATGAATCATAAGGGGTTCAAAAATTTGGGGAGATTTTTCTTTCCTTTTTTCTTTAAAATTTTCCATTTTAAGTTGGTTATTTCTGATTTATATTTAAAAGCAAATAATAATGATATGGCAGGAGATACACACCAAACAGGATGTGTACATTATTATATAATAAGTATTGTGCAATAGCAAGAAATTTTCAATTGCACAGTATTGCGCAATAGCAAGAAATCTTCAATTGCACAGTATTGCGCAATAGCAAGAAATATCCAATAGCACAATATTGCGCAATAGCAAGAAATTGTCAATTGTACAGTATTGTAATAGCAAGAAATATTCAATTGCACAGTATTTCGCAATTGCAAGAAATATTCAATTGCACAGTATTGTGCAAAAGAAGATACTTTGTATAAATTGCTTATTTCTTGACCAATTTCAATGGGGTTTTATTCTTGAACCCTTGGGGTTCTTTAATATGCTGAATCTAACCGTGTATTAAGTTTTTGGATTTTGGGCCCCGTTTTTAAATTGGTCCACATTGAGGTCCAAAGGGTCCAAAATTAAACTTTGTTTGATTTCATCAAAATTGAATTATTGGGGTTCTTTGATATGCCGAATCTAACCGTGTATTTAGATTCTTAATTTTGGTCCGTTTTCAAATTGGTCTACATTAAGGTCCAAAGGGTCCAAAATTAAACTTAGTTTGATTTCAACAAAATTGAATATTTGGGGTTCTTTGATAAGCTGAATCTAACCATGTATTTAGATTTTTGATTTTGGGCCCGTTATCAACTTTGTCCACATTGAGGTCAAAAGGGTCCAAAATTAAACTTTGTTTGATTTCATCAAAAATTGAATTATTGGGGTTCTTTGATATGCGGAATCTAACCGTGTATTTAGATTCTTAATTTGTGGTCCCGTTTTCAAATTGGTCTACATTAAGGTCCAAAGGGTCCAAAATTAAACTTAGTTTGATTTTAACAAAAATTGAATTCTAAGGGTTCTTTGATATGCTGAATCTAAACATGTATTTAGATTTTTGATTATGGGCCCAGTTTTCAAGTTGGTCCAAATCGGGTCCAAAATTAAACTTTGTTTGATTTCAACAAAATTGAATATATGGGGTTCTTTGATATGCTGAATCTAACCATGTATTTAGATTTTTGATTTTTTGGGCCCCATTATCAACTTTGTCCACATTGAGGTCCAAAGGGTCCAAAATTAAACTTTGTTTGATTTCATCAAAAATTGAATTATTGGGGTTTTTTGATATGCCTAATCTAACCGTGTATTTAGATTCTTAATTTGTGGTCCCGTTTTAAATTGGTCTACATTAAGGTCCAAAGGGTCCAAAATTAAACTTAGTTTGATTTTAACAAAAATTGAATTGTTAGGGTTCTTTGGTATGCTGAATCTCAACATGTATTTAGATTTTTGATTATGGGTCCAGTTTTCAAGTTGGTCCAAATCGGGTCCAAAATTAAACTTTGTTTGATTTCAACAAAATTGAATATATGGGGTTCTTTGATATGCTGAATCTAACCATGTATTTAGATTTTTGATTTTTGGGCCCGTTATCAACTTTGTCCACATTGAGGTCAAAAGGGTCCAAAATTAAACTTTGTTTGATTTCATCAAAATTGAACTCTTGGGGTTCTTTGATATGCTGAATCTAACCATGTATTTAGATTTTGGATATTGGACCATGACCATGAAAATTTTGAAGTTCTTAGACCACATTCATTCTGTGTCAGAAACCTAGGCTGTGTCAAATATTTAATCACAATCCAAATTCAGAGCTGTATCAAGCTTGAATGTTGTGTCCATACTTGCCCCAACTATTCAGGGTTCGACCTCTGCGGTCGTATCAAGCTGCGCCTCATGGAGCATTTTATTGGTTATTATCTTGAATATTATTATAGATAGAGATAAACTGTAAACAGCAATAATGTTCAGCAAAGTAAGATCTACAAATAAGTCAACATGACCAAAATGGTCAGTTGACCCCTTAAGGAGTTATTGCCCTTTAAAGTCAATTTTAACAATTTTGGTAAATTTTGTAATCTTTACAAAATCTTCTCCTCTGAAACAACTGAGACACTTAACCATTTAACCAAGCTTGGTCACAATCGTCATTAGGGTATTTAGTTTAAAAAATGTGTCCGATGACCCTGCCTCCCAACCATCATGGCAGACATGGCTACAAATAGAACATAGGGGTAAAATGCAGTTTTTGGCTTATATCTCTGAAACTAAAGCAAAAGTATAACGGTTGCATTGATTTATGCATCAATTGTAAATAAAAATATCAAGTGAGCGACACAGGTTCCTTGGAGCCTCTAGTTTAATATGAGGACAACAATCATACACAAAAGTTGTATGACAGCAAAGCCAGAATTCAGATATAATGTAAAAAAGTCTATTGGAAAGAAAAGGCCTAAATATCTAATGTCCTCAATATTTTTCACATTTGCCGAATTCAGTTAAATGCTACAGTCTTGAAATACCAGTAAATGCTGTAAAATGGAAAGGTAAAACTAAATTTTGACAGTTTGACTCAAAGGTGTTGAGATATAATATACAACCCTCACCCAAAGCAATATAAACATAGGAAGTTTTTTGTCTCCCCATCAACAAAAGTGACCAAGGGTAGACATAGTAATCATAAATTCTTGTTATTTTCTGATCTTAAGATTAAGTATTTGCCTGGATAAAGTTTTTTAATACATCAATAACTTTGTCAAACAGTCACAGAGTTTTACAAAACTTGGTTAGAAGATAAAGTTTTTTAATACATCAATAACTTTGTCAAACAGTCACAGAGTTTTACAAAACTTGGTTAGAAGATTTTTTATGATTAAGAGTTAGCAGCTACTCATGATCTGGACCAAAATGATTAGGAATACAATTTTTTTATTATTTCATAATTTTTTTTGCCATTAATATTTAAGGTATGGTTCGTGTTAAAATTTTATAATACTTTCAGAACTGTCAAGCTTTCATTGAATTTTAGCAATCTTTGGCAGAAGCTAGAAAAGGCCATGAAATGACAAATGTAAAACAATTCAAATGAGAAAACTAAGCTTTATAGAAGTGTGCATTTGGTTGAATCCTTAAATAATTGCAGGGACTTTTTTCTAGGTCCCTATTTGCTAACATATGGACTTGCAGCTACATTGGTCAGCAAAGAAATCTTTATAGTTGACCACGTGTTTGCTGATTTGATGATGCTTACACCACCAATTTTATTGGCTACCTATTTTTGGGGACCAAAAGTTGGTACTTGGTTCCAGAAGAGAATTGATGTAAGTACATGTAACAATCTATCGTATTTCATTTTATATTGTTTTCCACTGGTATTTTTGATTGATATCTGCTAATAAGCATTTTAAACCATGGGTCAGGGATGGATTTATTCTTCATCCCATAGCATATAAATTGAGCTGTAGGTTGATGACAGGTAATAGAATCTTGGCTCTTGATAATTTTTAACATTTGACTTCAAGGTAACCTTTTGTAAAGTAAGACATTGCAGGTTGCCAAAAAATATTTTATTTTTGAACGAGTGCTCAAATAAATTTTCTATCCTATTTTCATCTAAAAGTTCATAACAGGAGTAATAAAATTGGCCTGTAAATTGTTGCTCTTTTTTTACAAGCTTTATTGTGATTACTCTTGTCCTCTTTATAAAATTGATTAAGAAACTTGAAACTTGCATGAGTTGAAGCTATTTGCTTAAAATTAAAGATTAAGTTAATTCAGAAGTACTGAATTTTAAAAATGTTTAGCCCAATTGTATCTAAGTCTAGAGATTTATTAATGTCAAATTATTTTTTTCCTTTGAAAAGGATCATATATATGGTATTGTAACTGATGGTATTAAGAATATGCATATCTCAAATTAAAGAATTTTTCTTTTTGCTGATGTACTGAGTTTATAATTGTAAGAACTGTTAATATATCATACACTTCTCAGGTTTACAACAACTTACAACAAATTTAAAATAGGATTAATATTTGAATAATATTCTTCAGAGAAGAAAAAAGTAAAATAACAAAAATACTGAACTCCAAGGGAAATTCAAAACGGAAAGTCCTTTATAAAATGGCAAAATCAAAAGCTCAAACACATCAAACAAATGGAAAACAACTGTCATATTTCTGACTTGGTACAGGCATTTCCTTATGTAGAAAATGGTGGATTAAACCTGGTTTTATAGCTCGCCAAACCTCTTCACTTGTATGACAGTCTCATATGATGAAGACATAATCTTTCAATCAGTTTAATTGAGGTCTGGAGCTGGCATGTCAGTAACTGCTAGTAGTCCTTTGTTAATTTATGTATCATTGTCATTTTGCTTAGTTTCTTTTGTTACCTATTCTGACATCGGACTCTGACCAAAATGGTCAATTGACCCATAAGGAGTTATTGTCCTTTAAAGTCAATTTTAACAATTTTTGTAAATTTTGTTATCTTTACAAAAATCTTCTCCTCTTAAACTAGTAAGACAAATTTAACCAAACTTGATCACAATCATCATTAGGGTATCTAGTTTAAAAACTGTCTCTGATGACCCCGCCTGCCAACCAACATGGCTAAAAATAGAACATAGGGTAAAATGCAGTTTTGGCTTATATCTCTGAAACTAAAGAATCAAGAGTAAATTTGACACATGTAAAATGTTCATCAGGTTAAGATCTATCTGTCCTGAAATTTTCAGACGAAACAGACAACCCGTTGTTGGGTTGCTGCCCTGAATTAGCAATTTTAAGGAAATTTTGCAGTTTTGGTTATTATCTTGAATATTATTATAGATAGAGATAAATTGTAAACAGCAATAATGTTCAGTAAGTAAGATCTACAAATAAGTCAACATGACCAAAATGGTCAGTTGACCCCTTAAGGAGTTATTGTTCTTTAAAGTCAATTTTAACAATTTTGATAAATTTTGTAATCTTTTACAAAATCTTCTCCTCTGAAACAACTGAGACACTTAAACTTTTAACCAAGCTTGGTCACAATCGTCATTAAGGTATTTAGTTTAAAAATGTGTCCGATGACCCTGCCTGCCAACCAACATGGCAGACATGGCTAAAATAGAACATAGGGGTAAAATGCAGTTTTTGGCTTATATCTCTGAAACTAAAGCAAAAGTATAACGGTTGCATTGATTTATGCATCAATTGTAAATAAAAATATCAAGTGAGCGACACATGTTCCTTGGAGCCTCTAGTTTAATATGAGGACAACAATCATACACAAAAGTTGTATGACAGCAAAGCCAGAATTTAGATATAATGTAAAAAAGTATATAGGAAAGAAAAGGCCTAAATATCAAATGTCCTCAATATTTTTCACATTTGCGGAATTCAGTTAAATGCTACAGTCTTGAAATACCAGTAAATGCTGTAAAATGGAAAGGTAAAACTAAATTTTGACAGTTTGCAGGGCTCACACTACTTCAGTATCATAGGGAGAAGTGACTTCTCTTTTTGAAACTGATAGGGACAAGTGGTGAGATTTGAAAGAGAAGTGCTCCTTCGCTCGCTGCGCTACAATGTTTTGATTTTACTATAGTATAAAGGGTCATATGTAAATAATGTTCTTTTTATATTGTTCAATTCATATCTGAGTATACAGTTAAATTAACAGTTCAAATTCAAAGTTGTTTAAGTTTAGGTTCTTGTGAGAAACTACCAACTAAATATCTAGCACTAAAAAATTTTTTATGTCAAAAGGTAAAGAAATTATAATATATGAATTACAATTCAATTAAAAACTATCTTGTTTATCATGTTATGAAATTCAGTGTTTCTCATCAAATGATATACAAAGTTAAGCTGGGTCATAATATATTGATATAAGTAGTTAAGCAACTTTAATCAATATTTTGAAACAATCCATATGAATTATATGGAATTATATACATTAATCAATTAGATCTAACCAAAGGTCTGTTAATGCGTGTGGAATGCGTATTTTTCCTTTTGGGATCAAATATTCTTCTGTTAGCTTTTCCATTCATGCGTCCGCAGTTATTATTGTAAAATATGGATTTCGGTCATAGCTGGTCCGGTACCGATCCGTAGTTAGTAAACGATTAATGGCGGATGAAGAAAATTTACAAAATAAACGATGTTTGACAAGCTATTTGGAAAGGAATATGACGTTTTAATGCAATAAATGGATTAAACATTTACTGGAGGCAACTTTATCACTTTCAAATGAAGTAACAAACTTATTTTGCCGAAAGTTAGATTGATGTACGCTTTCTGAGTAACAAGTACCGGAAGTGCATGCAGTGATAAGTTGTCTTTTATTAAATAACCTGCTACACACTGTAAAGTCAATGCTTAAACCTCTTTTCTTAAGAAAATGAATCATTTATGTCTGAATTTCTTTAATAATCAATAAAAATTGATGTTTTATCAACTTGGTAAAATTGAAAATGTCCGATGACGAAAGTGACTGAAAGCGAGTATCGTAAACAACAGGGCGACTTGTTTTCGCTTTTGAGGGTTGGACAAAGCGAAGTGACGGACGGGAAAGCGACTTCTTCGCCCTAGTCGCCTATTAGCGTGAGCCCTGGTTTGACTCAAAGGTGTTGAGATGTAATATACAACCCTCACCCAAAGCAATATACACATAGGAAGTTTTTTGTCTCCCCATCAACAAAAGTGACCAAGGGTAGACATAGTAATCATAAATTCTTGTTATTTTCTGATCTTAAGATTAAGTATTTGCCTGGATAAAAATTTTTAATACATCAATAACTTTGTCAAACAGTCACAGAGCTTTACAAAACTTGGTTAGAAGATTTTTTATGATTAAGAGTTAGCAGCTACTCATGATCTGGACCAAAATGATTAGGAATACAATTTTTTTATTATTTCATAATTTTTTTTGCAGTTAATATTTAAGGTATGGGTTCGTGTTAAAATTTTATAATACTTTCAGAACTGTCAAGCCTTCATTGAATTTTAGGAATCTTTGGCAGAAGCTAGAAAAGGCCATGAAATGACAAATGTAAAACAATTCAAACGAGAAAACTAAGCTTTATAGAAGTGTGCATTTGGTTGAATCCTTAAATAATTGCAGGGACTTTTTTCTAGGTCCCTATTTGCTAACATATGGACTTGCAGCTACATTGGTCAGCAAAGAAATCTTTATAGTTGACCATGTGTTTGCTGATTTGATGATGCTTACACCACCAATTTTATTGGCTACCTATTTTTGGGGACCAAAAGTTGGTACTTGGTTCCAGAAGAGAATTGATGTAAGTACATGTAACAATCTATCGTATTTCATTTTATATTGTTTTCCACTGGTATTTTTGATTGATATCTGCTAATAAGCATTTTAAACCATGGGTCAGGGATGGATTTATTCTTCATCCCATAGCATATAAATTGAGCTGTAGGTTGATGACAGGTAATAGAATCTTGGCTCTTGATAATTTTTAACATTTGACTTCAAGGTAACCTTTTGTAAAGTAAGACATTGCAGGTTGCCAAAAAATATTTTATTTATGAACGAGTGCTCAAATAAATTTTCTATCCTATTTTCATCTAAAAGTTCATAACAGGAGTAATAAAATTGGCCTGTAAATTGTTGCCCTTTTTTTTACAAGCTTTATTGTGATTACTCTTGTCCTCTTTATAAAATTGATTAAGAAACTTGAAACTTGCATGAGTTGAAGCTATTTGCTTAAAATTAAAGATTAAGTTAATTCGAAGTACTGAATTTTAAAATGTTTAGCCCAATTGTATCTAAGTCTAGAGATTTATTAATGTCAAATTAATTTTTCCTTTGAAAAGGATCATATATGGTATTGTAACTGATGGTATTAAGAATATGCATATCTCAAATTAAAGAATTTTTCTTTTGCTGATGTACTGAGTTTATAATTGTAAGAGACTTCTTTTAAACTGAGTTTTACTGTGCGTATTGCTGTGTGTTTGTTTATTCTACATTGGCTAGAGGTATAGGGGGAGGGTTGAGATCTCACAAAACATGTTTAACCCAGCCGCATTTTTGCACCTGTCCCAAGTCAGGAGCCTCTGGCCTTTGTTAGTCTTGTATGTTTTTTAATTTTAGTTCATTTATATGTTTCGGGTTTAGTGTGACGTCCATTTTCGCTGAACTAGTACACATTTTGGTTTAGGGGCCAGCTGAAGCCCGCCTCTGGGTGGGGGATTTTCTTGCTGTGTTGAAGACCCATTGGTGGCCTTGGGCTGTTTTCTGCTCTTTAGTCGGGTTGTTGTCTCTTTGACACATTCCCCATTTCCATTCTCAATTTTATCATAAAATTCCATTAAAATGTAATATACAGGGAGACATTTTATTCCATTTCAATTACTGTTGAAAAATACATTGATATTTTATTTTATGTTTTTAGAAAGAAAACCATTTGATCTATGAAAAACCAATAGCAGACACAAAGGCAAGCTGTACTAAACAAATAGCCAAACTTGAAACTGCGAAAGAGGCATTAGATGCTACCAAGGATTTTGTCCATGCTCAGAAGGTAAAGTTTTTGTGTTTAAAAAGATGACGTCTAATAGGTGAATGGGAGGAGATCTGAGAGAAGTGTACTGGAGGAAAAATAGTCATGGAACTTGCCTTGGCAGCAGTCTACCAAAGCAAAATTTAGTTTAAATCTATGGAACAATTGTGGAAAAATAAATGGCATTCTTAAGTAAATAAAAGGGAGGTGTGTCAGGGAAAAATAACTTTTTATTTCATGTTTAGGGTGTAGCTAATTGTCTTCCGTTCTTGGGATGTACATGTATGTCTAAGAAAGCCCATGTGAGTTGTTGCCATCACATGGGTTCGTCATTCTCATCTGTACATCCGTTGTTGTAAACTTTAAAACAAAAATTCTCCTGAAACTACTGGGCTAAATATTAAAGATGGTGTCCTTGGATTTGACCCATCAAAGGGCACTTTAGCGCGATGATTGATATTTCAAAAAGGGCATGTCAAACATTGTCTTATGTAAACTGCAGGGGTTTCAGCTAGGAGTTTTGAGGGGGGTTTAGTCACTTTTACGCTAAATGAAAATCAACCTTATTTTGGGTAACAGTATTAAAGGGACCAAGGACCGACGTACATGTATAGCTCAGTCATCCCTAGAAAATTTTTGATGCATGGTGGGTCTAAGGTTAAGTTGCAATGCAGGCGCTGCAGCATTTTGTAGAATTATGTTTATTTCCATTAGTGAAATGAATTGTGCATATGTCAGTTATTAAACTACACATAAATCTGCAAAACAGTCAGGAAAAATACCTAACATTTTCTCCAGGGGCCAACCTGGATCCCAAAACTTTTCCAAGGGCCCAGTAGAAATTTTAAGGCCCTACCAGGGTATTTTACTACAGGTACATACTTATTAATACAGTGTAGTCTTGAATGTTCTTATAAAGGCAATTAAATATGTTTAATACATGTAGCTTGTTTCTGATTATGATAGAAATAATAAAGGAATTAATAAACCACATTGAGTTTTCAGAATAAAATCCATTTAACCATGTCTTTTCAGACTGGTAAACTTAAATTGTAATATTATATAAAAAATTATATAAAAGCCCCCACCCCTTTCCATTTCACACTCCCTAGATGTAGAGTATAAAAGTATTATCAGTTTCACCCCAAGAAAGTATTCATCTTTAATGAAATAATCTAAGCAGTTAATCAAAATGAAATTCTTACTGTCTATAAATAACAATGAAATGTTACTGTTTCTTGTTAAAGGGTTTTCAATTTTCCGCCAAAAGCACATGGCTTTCAACAAATGTAAACAAAGCATTCAATTTGTGATCATAGATACCCTGTTACTAAAATTATAACATAGAGGGTAAACTTCAGTTTTCGTCTTACATCTCAAAAAGTAAAGTAGCTAAAGTAATATTTGACATCATAACAACAGGCGATCTACGGATAAGCGAAGCATAAATTGTCATCTTTTGAGAAATATTGAAATTGAAATGCTGACTGATCGAATTTAATGATCAGCAGGTCAAAGTCTTTCTCCTTGTGGAATTTGATATTAAATGATTTTACCTCGGGAAAGGCGGGCGGACCGCCCTGTTTTGCATATTTTGTTGCATTTTCGTTGAAAAATTTGGTAGATAATGAAAAACTGTAAAAATTTAAAATGATATAAACAAGACACTTTCAACAAAACCGTAATTGTCTCCTTATAGAAGTTATTGGCTTCAATTGACAAATTTTACTTATTCCTGTTTTTGCCTATTATCTTGAAGTGTATATTAGATGGGAAGAAACTATAATCTGTAAAATTTTGACTAATGAGCCAATCAGACTCTTAGGTGCCTTGTGTTCATATTGCAAAGGATAAAATAGCTTAGATTGATTTGAGAAAATAATGGAATGTTTTTATTTTCTGAAGCCTTTTTTCCAGTAAACCTGCTCTAAAAAGGACTCAGAAATTATACTATAATTTTATTTTTTCAGGAGTATGTTTTGCTCCAACTTGAGGCATCTTACAGAGAAAGATTAAACAAAGTCTACACAGAAGTAAAGAAAAGATTGGTAAGTTTAATTTTTTATATGCCCACTGAAATCAAATGCATTATGTAGGGCCTGAGCAAACTTCAGATATTTAGAACACTATTTAGGATTTTTCTTGAATTCCTGCTGTATTTTCCATGGATTCTTATTGGAAATATTCTTTAATAGTTGCAGGTTCAAAATTTACAGAAACATTTAAATCTGGAAAAATTATGGAAATTACAGTCTGTGTTAGGGAAGCATATCATTAAACCTGCCTTACTTTCAAGTGTTTCCATTGGCAATTTCATAATTGTCAACCCATGTCCTGAGATGTTGTACTAAAATTTTGAATTACTGCATTTTGAGAAATTGTCTATATTTACTTTTAGGACTTCAAGATGGAAGTTCAGAATGCACAACGTAGATTTGAACAAGAACATATGGTTAATTGGATTACATCCAATGTTGTTAAGAGTATAACACCAAAAGAGGTAAAATGTTTTTTGGAAAGGCACATATTTATAAAGGGTTATTCCATTAAAATGCATGTGGTAGGGTTGGAAGAAAAGTTAAATTTTTCATCATTGGTTGTCAGTAATTTTGGTTGAATGTCTGCAAAATTACTCAAAGAAAGTATGATGGTTGTGGGAGATTTTTGAATTTCCATCCTATCCCCCTTATACATTTTAATGGAATAGCCCTTATTTGGTAGACCTACTGACTTGTCTAATGCAAATTTTGTGGGACAGGTTTTTCATTGGCTATTGTTTACAGTCAAATCACAGGTTATATATTGTAATTAAGGGTTTACTTTGAGTAAGCTTATTTACTGAATTTTTTACATGATCAAAACAAAAATACTGCATAGGCCAAAGAAATAAAACCATGTGTGTTTACAGTACATTGACCAACTCTAATTTTTGAAATGCAACCCAAACTTTTGTTTGCATTGAAAATTGAACAATTCATAGTTTCACCAGTATTAATTATTCTTGACAGCTATATTTGTTCAATTTAAATATTCATGGGGATATACAGTTAACTTTGTTGTCTCGAACTCGGTTGACTCGAAATTTCGGATGAGTTGAAGTTTTCGCGGTCCCGAACTTTGTTCCATATAAATATTAGTATTTCGACTCCTAATGGGTCGAAATTGGATGAGTCGAAAAATTTCGGTTGATTCATACTAAATTTTGGTCCCAAGGTTAATAAAGGCATTCAAAATTCATTATTTATCTCAAACTAATACACATATGTCAAAATATGACCTCAGGGATTTAAATGGATTGAAGAGTTAATCTGACAATACACGTGTCATTAAATTTCCGGTCATTGACCACTGTATTGATTTATGACATTCTTGTCCACAAGTGTTTACCTAAGATTATCTTTGATCACCATGATAAAAAATTAGTGATACATTGTTATAGTTTAAGAAATTTATTTAAAATATTTTAAAAACAATTAACCGTAAACATACACTAATGAGCTTGGTTGTGTATAAAGTAGGGATTAAGACTTCCGTTGGTGATCAACTCAAAACTACTCAATTGGCGTCTTCAATCTTTTTGCATTTTCTCTTGCAGAAAAGATTGAAATAAAAGAAAATGAAAAGAAATCTAAATTTTCTAAAATCTCTTGTATACTAGAAAGAACATTTTGTCAACTTTAAATAACACTAAGATCGATTGCAAATTACTCTCTCGGCTAAAAAACACAGGAAAAAATTGTAACTGTACAAAGAAATAAATAAGAGATGAAAATATAAAATGTTATTATAATAATAAAAGACCATAACATACAGATACATCGAACTGAGTCCAGAATATCGATCCCCTACCCATATTCATCTGGATTTATTTTAGCTTTACCAAGCTAAGCAAGAGTTGTGTCCTTGGTCTTTCAAACTTCCGGTTTTCGTTTGAGTCGAACTACGGGTATCTCGAAATATTTCTCTGGTCCGGCTGACTTCGAGATAACGATAGTTGACTGTATATACAAAGACATGCAAAACTTTGTTTGGTAGTCTGTTATCATCCAGACACTAAAACATGATAATGCTAGCCTATACATATTTGTAAAGAAATGATTTATAGTAATACCACTAAGAAATATTTGAATAAAGTTTACTTCTGCTTTCAGGAGGAGAAGAGTATTGCTGACTGTATAGCCATCCTGAAGAAATTATCACAGGCACAATCAGCAACAGCTTAATATGAACTTAGTGTGGACTTTATTTGTTATAAAATATTTAAATAAATTTGTGAAATAAATTATACGTTAGGACGATTTCTGTGAATTTGTATTATTGAAGTATCTTTGGGTAAAGATTGCAATGAAAATCCTAACATCACTGGATTGATACCTTTATTTTCCTTGCCTCCTTGCTTCCTTTTATAGCAGAAATAACATAGTGCAGTGAGGTGAACATTCTTTAGGTCATCCATGTCCAGAAATTTATTAATGCTATATACTCAAATTTTTCAAGTCCAACAAAAAATGAAGTGTATGTGAATAATCATACTTGTCTAGAAAACTATTACATAAGTGGTATATGGTGTATGAATCTATCTGCTCTAATAATATGTTCACCTAAAATTACAGACCGAGGAAGATAAATCTAATTTATTAATATAGGATTTCGCTTTACTTTTTATAAATTAACTTTATCATATACTTAATAGAAAAACGAAATAAAAAATGGGGTCACCGTTCATTTAAGCTCACAATCTGCCTCCGAAAGAAGCATACATTTTTGTTAATGTCCTTTTTTCTGTTGAACTAATAGGAGAAATAGAGGTAATATCGAAATAAAAAAAATAACCTAATTACAGAAATCGCTGAAATTTTACAATTATTTAGTTTATGTACAGCTTATTTGAAAACAATAATAAAAATATAGGTCACCGATGTGTTAAAAAGATATTTCAATTTTAATGCCAAAAATGGCATTTTGCACCAAAGGAGACAATTTAAAGCTTTTCAATGATATAAACATTTTAAAAGTCACCTGGGGCCAAACCGAATCGATTTTTTGGTTGATTTTGTACCATATCATTAAGTAATAACTAATAATGTAATAAATAAAATTTGTAATGAAAAAACAAATGTTTAATTTTTGCTGAAATTTTGCATGAGCCTCCTTAAATATTTCCCCGATATGCTCCATTGGTAATAATACTATGCAATGTGTAATTTCAAGTTGACATGGCAAATTGAAAGCAATCTTTACCTTTCAGTTTTCACAAGAACTTCAACTGTTTTCTATGGGCTACTGAATATGTGGTAACTATATATACATATTACATATGGTGTAGCATTCTACTTTTTCATTGGTTATTACGATCACGCGATGCAAAGGATATAAAGTATATGGACTTTGACCTATAATGGTTTACTTTTATAAATTTTGACTTGGATGGAGAGTTGTCTCATTGGCACTCATACCACATCTTCTTATATCTATCTATGTTTCTATTTATATATATATTGACAGTCAATATAAAAATCTTGCAAAACACTATGATCTATTTATATATATATATTGACAGTCAATTTTAAAAATCTTGTAAAATTCTAGGTTTCTATTAATATATATATTGACGGTCAATATTAAAATCTTGCAAAATGCAATGTATATATATCAGACTAGGGCTCAGGGAGGTCCTGAACTTGGAAATATAGTGTAAGTTTGTACACCTCTGTGTGACCTTTAGAATAAGAACAGAAATAAAAGCACTATTCCATTACTTTTGTCAATTACAATGTGGTGTATTAATTGATGAGACAAAATCACTACACATTCTTTAAAAAGCATAAAATAAAGAAACAGTGCTATTATTGCTGTTCTTGATCTCAAAGTCATAATGAGGCCTTCAACATTTAGCAAATATCCTTAACCACTGGTTTGAGTCAAATATTTTGCATGATGTCCATCATGCTATTTCTGTGCAATGAAGAATTTGGCTGGATAGTAATATCGACAAATTATAAACTATATTGGGCAAAGAGATCTGACAAACAATGTCATAATTTACCCTACTAGCTCACTGCAAAATATTTAGACAACAAGGCATATCAAAATTCTGCAATATGTTAGCAAACTTGGCAGAAATTTGTATGAATAGGGCAGATAATATAGATGGACTGCCTAATAACATTTACAGTACCAGAACATGTATAAGTATGTATCATTAAATAGTGATATGTTTTGTTGTTAAAAATCTTCTTTTAAATTAGCATTCATATGGCTAAAATGGTCAGGACAAATGTTGTAAAAATAAGGGATTTTTCTTTTGTGCGATCCTGTGCGACAGACTTTTGTGTAAATCCTATGCTTTTCATGAAATATATACCAAGAGTTGCCTCCCATACATCACTGATTGAGCTCTAAGTACACACTATTCACTAAGAAAAAAATCGGTTGGCTTCCTTTTAAAGGTAAACCATGCAAAGGTAAACCAAGTAAATTCCATCCATATAACAAACATAAAATATGTCATTACCTTGCCTGAATTAAAAACAAAAATAGATGAAGAACTGCAATAAAAACACTGTCCCTTTTTGAAATATTGATTATTTCAAAGAATTTGTGAGTTTTTTCTCTTGTACCTTATATTCTTTCTTTTTCTACTGTTGCAAAAGTATAGGTGTGACAACTCCTTGTTAGAAATTCATTATGACAATCAAAATTTCAGATTATTAAAAAAAAATAAAAAAAAACTTAAGTCTAAGCCATTAAATCCTGGAGTGATATCAAGTTCTCTGGAAGGATTATGATATCAGTAACAGGTGTTCATATACATGTCACAAAAGATTTCAGGATTAAAACTATCATAAGTTATACTGAAATGTCCATAACTTTACTCCTATGATTTTATAATTGCGGAGGGGCATTAAGTTTTACCCTGTCTGTACGTCCTGAAATTGGTTTCCGTTCTCTAACTTTAGTTTGCCTCAACCAAATGTTATGAATCTTATACACAATGCTTATTACTACAAAACACAGATCAAGTTTTAATTTTGGTGGCGTCACCTTTACCTTTCTAGAGTTATGCCCCTTTACAAATGGAAAAATTGCTGAATTTTTCGTTTCCGTTCTCTAACTTAAGTTTGCCTCAACCAAGTGTTATGAAACTTATACAGACCTCATTACCACAAAACTCGGATCCAATTTTGGTCACTTTACCATTCTTGAGTTATGTCCCTTTATAACGTTATTGGTCTGGCATCATCTGTGTCCCATGGACACATTCCTCATTTATTTGTGAAAAGAGCTGCAGGGTCCTAACTTCATATTTGACTTGAAAACTTTATAAAATGCATTCATGCTGATTTTTGTACTTAATATCAATGGTCTATCATAAGAATTTGTTTGAAAAAGACCTGTTCGGTGGCAAGTATTACATGCATATCAAGAAGAAAAACATGTTAAAAGACACAGCAGATCTCAACATGACATAAAAAATGAGCAACAAGTTTCAAAGTTTAAAAAAAATCTTTAATTACTTTCGTCTTCATAATAAAATTGAATTTAAACTCATTTTGTTTGCCAGACTATCTATTAAGCCATTTTCTTGGCACAGTCTATCATCACTTTGATGCCAGCACCACTTTTAGCAGTCTCAAATGCTTGTAAAGTTTCCTCAATGGTGAAGTTATGTGTAATGATTGGTTTAACATTGATTTGTCCAGCAGATATCATCTCTATCAGTGTCGGCCATCTGAAATACAAATAAGGAAACAGTCCTCAAATGATGTAAATATACAAGTCATTTCATGTGCATATTTGTATGGTAGTTTATTTTTGAGACGTGATTTCAAAGGCAAAACATGTTTGTCAGGTTTTTTTTTTCACATTTTTCTTTAAAGATCAAATCTACGTGAGGGAATATTTTTCAAGATTTTATTTTAATTTCAAGATAAACGAAAATAAAAAACCACTCACAAAAAAATACCACTTTCCATTATTTGGAGATGAAATAAATATCTTGTTCTCCTGCTGCAAATTTTTGAAAATTTTCAGAAAAGATGAATTCAAATTAGATAGTCCCAATAATTAGGGTCTGGATGGGGTTACAGAATAAAGAATAGAGAATGATGGGCAAAATAATTAAGGAAAGAATGGACAATGATGGGCAAAAAAATTAAGGAAAGAATGGAGAATGTTTGGCAAAAAAAGAAGAGAAAAATGGCTTTAAAAATCAAAGAATACAGAAATGAAGATCCCAATCTAGAACCTTATTAATTACAAGATTTATTTTAATCTGGAGAACTTGGTAACACAATATCACACACCTATACCCCTCCAAAAAAAAAAAATTATCTTCAATTTTGACCCCCATTTTAAAGAAAAACCCTTTTACATCCAAAATAAAATTTTACCAACATTTTGTGTGATTTTAACTTCAAAATTAAGAAGAAAAAAACACACTTTTCATTTATACCCCATAAAAAAGAAAAACATTTTTTGTAAAGAGCACACCAAAACCTTAATCCTGGGTTTTTATAAAACTCATTTTTCCCTAAGGGAGTAGTATAGTACTTGTACTTTTTATAAAAAAAAAACGTTATTAAAACACCCAAAAAAAACAACAACAAAAAAATTTCAAAAACAAAAATAAAAAAGGTCAGGAGAACACACCGCGAAAAAATTCTGTTGGATTTTGGAGAAAAAAAATCAATTTTACTTTTAAAATGAAACAACCTACAGCTCCCGATTTATCAATGGATAAACCATTATATCCAGAATTACCTATAGAAGATGGACAAAATTATAGACTACAAAAATAACAGAAATAGAAAAACATTAATAAATGAGAGAGATAAACGAAAATCACTATACAAAAATATAAACGTGGAGTTAATGTTACTGATGGTGTTGATACAAGTTTAATTTCGACATCTGTTGTTTTAGCTGGTATAGGAATTGCTTTTCCTATCTTTCTTCCCATACAAATTGCAGCTGTTGTATGTGGAAGTTTAGGAGGTCTAGTTAAATTAATTAGAAGAAAGTTGACAACAAAATCAAAAACATTATGAAATTAAAACAATGGCAGAATGCAAGTTAAACAGCATAAAAGATTTAATATCAAAATCTTTAACTGACGGACAGATAAGTGCAGATGAATTTAAACTTATTTTAGATGAATTAGAAAAATTTAATGAGATGAAAAAAATAAAAAAAAGTAATTTTAAAAAGTTTACCAGATGATGAAAGAAAAAAACTAATTGAGGAAACAGAAAATAGAGTAAAAACGAATTAAAAAAAAATGGAAAATCTTTGATTTTCTTTAATAAAATTGTTATACAATTTTAGTTGATAACGAAATCCACCAAACTATGAATCAATTTTAATTAAATAAATGGATGAAGAAACAAAAGAAAAATTAGTAAAAATGTAAAATAATGTTAAATAAAAATTTAATTATTTTTATCTTAAGTTGTTTTAACAGGTTCTTTTATTGTTTATTAACTAATATTTTAGATGAATAAAATGGCTGAAGAAGGTTATGAGTTTAAAAATAATGATTATGATGAAGAAGAAGAAGAAGAAACGTTTTTCGAAATGATGAAGAGTTTCAAAAGTCTATAAATAAGGAAATTGAAGTATCAAGAGATTTATCAGAAAATGATGCTAAAATTCTTGAAAAAGAAACTACAAAAAAAATGATGAAAAGATTTTATAATGAAAATGGTCAAACTATACGTAATGAAGAGGGTTTTTTTGTCAGGGAAGATAATGATGGAAGAACAATGTTGTATGTAAAATATGAATATGGTAGGGAAATTGCATTAACATATTATCAAAAAGGAGTATTAAAATTTTATAAATTTAGCACTCTTCAAAGAAAATACGGTGTTGGTGGTGTTGATTTTGTTAGAGATGTTTTAGGTGTAGATGATTATAAACTTCCTGAAAGAACAATAGAAGGTAGAGCAGAGTTTCAGAGAATGTTAAATGAAGGTCCAATTCGTGAACTCAATAATATAGAAATTCCATTAAAAGAAATATCTACACAACAAGAAGTACAAAATTATTAGAAACAGCAAGCAATACCGAAACATCTGTGAAAGAAATAGAAACTTCTTTTATAGAAGAAGGAGTAACTTACAAAGAAATGGAAACACAAACAGATATGACAAAAGAGATGGATGGTGTAATCAGTGCAATGACATCAGTAAAGAAGAGATTGCAAATGAATTAGCAAAACTGAATGAAACAAAAAAGACTTAGCAAAAGAAAATACCAAATTAGAACAAGCTAAAGAAGATAATGATGAATTTCAAATAAATAGAATAAGTAGTCGAATAAGAGAGTTGGAATCTGAGAGAAGTGTGAGACTAGAAGTAATTAATATTAATAAAGAAAAATTACGTAGTCAATTAAACAGAATTAAAGAGACAATACGTAAAGTATTAAAAGAAGACACAACATTAGGTGAAAGAATAAGAACATTATTCAGAGAACAAGGAATTACAATAGTTAGTATTTTAACTGCTTTTGGAATGATTATTGGTGTTATAGTAGAAACATTTACTGGTGGAACTACTTTTCTCCTTCTCCTCCTCCTCCACCATCAAAAGGTGGTGTACAAGACTGGATAAAAAACAATTAAAAATCTTGGAAAACTATTATCTTTTCTTGCAGGAAAATTAGCAGCTGCATTACCAGGTATTATAGGTTCTATTGTATCTTGGTTATTGTCTGTAACAAAAGACGTAGTAAATTGGTTTGCAAACAACTTATGGGCTTTTCTTGTTTTGGTTGTTGGTTTATTGTATGCTGCTGCTAGGAATATTTAAAAAATAAATTAATAAATTTTATAAATAATAAGTGCTGTAATACCTAATACAATACTTCCAAATATTATTGCTTTTTATTATCTTCGTGTTCGTCATATTCATTTTTTGTGTTGGTTCTATTTGAACTGGTTTTGATTTTTTGGTTCTGATTTTTGGTTCTGATTGATATTGTTGAATCGGTTTTGGTTTATTTGGTTGGAAATCGACAGGATCGAGACCGGTAAAATCAAAATTTTATTATTTAAATCATCATTTAAACCGAGTGTTTGATTTTCTGTTGCAATTACAATTTTGTTGTTATAACCAACAATGGTGTCAATTTGTAATACCATATCACTGGGAGACATATATAAACCAAGTCCATAAGCATAATCAACTTTACTTCTTGCATATTTTAAAACATTTTCATAATTCGATATCTGGGTGGGTAAATCGATAGGACTATTTATTACATCTTGTACATTTGCTAAGAATTGTTTTGTGCATCAAATCCTGTTCCTACTTTTAATATTTCTACCCTTGTTTGAGATTGTGCCCTAATAATGCCCATACAAACATTCTAATACTTTCATTGATACGTTCAATACCTGCTTTTGTAAAACCCTCTGATTTATCTAATATAAATGTTGTCCAAGCCATGCTTATATCTTTTGTATGACGAATTGTATCATGAATATTAAAGAAGGACCATCCCCGAATGATGATATCTGTATTCACCACTTGGTTTATAATATTCAGAAAAGTTCCTAATCCTTTAGATGATGATTCTACTTTTGTCTCCAATCTGTATTTGGAGAAACATCAAATTCATTGCATAATTTTTGATATGCAGCTTTGTCATATGGGTTTTGTAATAACAGAAAGAAGAATCTGTTGGTAAAGGTGATTTAAGTTCTTTTAAAATTCTGGCAATGCAATAATATAAGTGAAATGTATAAAGTGATTTAGTAAGATTTGAAGTGTTTTGTATATGATCATTATAAGAAACACCACATCCTGTACTTGCACACCAGACTGCAAAGTTTAACTGACATTGCCACCAATCAAACGAAGAATGAATCCATGTATTCCATGGTTCGTTGGTGTGTAATGATGGGTTTTGATATTTTGAAATAAATCGGGAAAGCTGTTTTAAAGTTTTCTTTTGATTTACAAATATTATTTGATCGACAAGATTTATATCTTTTTAGAATATTTAATACCTGAATTATATGAAACATTAGGATTATATTTAAATTCTTTTGTTATCATTTTTTATATTAAAATGTTTCATACTATTTCAAATATTGATAATACAATAAACTTAGAACAATACATTGATAACAGAGATGGAAATAAACGTATTGGTTTAAAATCTATAAGATATAGTGTAGGTTGGTATAATGTTTATGATGGAGTTATAAGACCAACAGGAGAAAGACTTCATAGGATTAAAGATGGTTATTATAGTTTCCAACAAATAGCGGATGAATTTAAAAAAGATATTGTATTATCCGTAAATGAAACAAATGGTATTGCGTCATTAAACACTCCTATTGAGTTAAGGATAAATGAAGATTTGAAAAATATGTTAGGATTTAATAATGAACGTAAATTCGAACCTAATGAATTACATTATGGAAAAAATTTGTAGATTTTGCTATCCATAAATCATTGTATATCCATTTGGAACAAGTTAGCACTTCTCATAATTATCTTGATGGTAAGCCAAGTACATTATTGGCTGTTATTCCAGTTGAGAATAAAGAGTTTGGTGAAGTTATAACAGCGAGATTTGAGCATCCAGAATATAAGTGTTTAGTAAATGATGTTATAACAGAATTGAAATTAGAAATTAGAGACAAAAATAATAACAAGATAATTAATCATTTACCAATTAATTGTGTTTTAGAAGTTATATAATTTATTTAATAAAATGAGCATACTTGGTGTCAAAAAAAAAACGTAGATACATCGGAAATAAAAAGGAAATATTAAATATGAAGAGTGAGCTTCAAACAATGGATACTAAGGATAAAAATTTACATCAGAGTGTCGCTGCCCTAAGCATCAGAGTTTTAAATGTTGAAAATATAGTTGATAATATTAAAAATAAACCAGACAGAAAAATAATAAGTATATATGCTGGAATTGATGGTCCAATACATGGAAATCAAAAGTTTAATTTTGGTTATGGTGGTGGTTATTATTTAATGAACTTTCCAGGACAAATATTGGGTATTAGTTTAGTAAGTTTAAGAACAAGCTCAGATATTATAACCATTAAGATGATGGTTAATGATAAGTCAACTAGTTACAAAATGAGTTTGGATAAGGGTGTCACACACGGCTTTAATAACTTTTATACACCTTTTGAAGTTAAGGCTGGAGATTTCATAAGTTTTATTAGTATGACTAATAATCCTTTATGTATCAATACTCTAGTATCAGTGGTAATTGAATTATTTTTTTAACAAATTTAATCCTTAAAAATGTCAGCATACGGAAACAAATTAAATCCTTACAGAAAATAAGAGAACCCCGTGGTGTGAAAGGTATTCGTCAAAGTGTATCAATAACAAATAATCCTTCAACTATTGATCAAAATCAACAGCTATTAGTGAGATTCCCCAATCTAAGCAATAATGATGTTATTGTTCCTGGAACAACCAGATTGGCATTTGAAATAGAACTCACATCTACAGACGACAATGCAACTATATATCAAAACATAGGAAGAACAATAGTTAAAAAAACAACAATTCGTATAAGTGGAAATGAAATTATGTCAATTGATGATAGTGATATTTATCATTGTTATGTTGATTTATGGAAATCTACATCTGAACGTTTAAATATGGCATACCAAGGAATTGGTGAAACAAACATGTTAAAACACAGAGTTGGTGCGGATGATAAATCATCAGACATAGGTGATGAAGCAATTGCAACTGCATATGGTGCAAGATTTTGTATCCCACTTGATTTTGAACTATTAGAAACTCATATGCCTTTTTATCAAGCAGGTCTTGGTGATAGACTTGAATATGAACTTACATTTAATAATTATAGCAATGTTATTAAATCAACAGATACATCTGCAAGTTATACAATCAAAAACATTTGTTTAGAATTTGATATGGTTTCCGATGCAGAATTAGCAAGACAGATAAGACAACAAGTTAATGGTAAGATGGTTATTTTGTACGATAGAATACTAAGACATAGAAAAATAACCAAAACAAATCTGATACATTGTGGAATATCAATTTAAATGTTCCAGCTAGAAGTATGAAAGGAATTCTAATGTTGTTCGAAGATCCTGAAAGAACAAGTACTGAAACTTATTATAATCCTAATATAACAAAAGTAGAAATGACAATAGAAGGTGTTCCAAATCAGCTATACAGTCAAGGAATGAAAGCATATCAACAATGGGATGAAATAAATAAATTCTTTGCTTTAAATTCAAAAGAAATAAAACAACAGAAGAAGTTTTAAAGGATTTAAATTTATCCTATACAACATTAGAAAATATCTTACAACTAATTATGCATTATGGTTAGATTTACGTTCAACAGATGACAACTCATTACACGGTTCAGGTAGAAGAATTGAAAATGCTTCTGAAGGTATTACTATCCAAATAACTAAAACAGCAGGAGCAAATAAATTAATAAATGTTTATCTGTTTGTTATACAAGATGCACAAATTAATTTTGAAGATGGAAGATTTAAAGAAGTTAATTACTAGCGGTTCCCTTAAAAATGGAAACAAACGAGCGGATCGAGATACACTCCGATTCCTTTATGAATTACCAAAATATCCCCATTGTGCTATTATATGTGGACAAACAGGATGTGGAAAAACAGAGTTTGTTCTTGATTTATTAGAAGGAGAATATAGTGGAGTTTTCAAATATATAGTCATACTTTGTCCAACCATCCAATGGAACAAAGCATACAAAAATCGTGAATGGATTGGTGATGTTAGAAAACCAAAACAAAAATCTAATAATTGTTAATCCTATTGTTGAAGTGAGAGAAGCGAACGGTTCCCTTTATGAAGAAGAGAAGCTACAAGAACTACTAAGAATGTTCTTTAAAAATATGCTGGTCATCCAACATTATATATCATTGATGACTGCAGTGCAACAAAAGAACTAACAAAGAAAAAGATATGCTGTCCGAGCTTGCATTTTCAGGAAGACATGCGGAACAATCAGTGTGGGTCATTTCACAGAGATACAACTCTGTTTTAAAAGATTTAAGAGAACAAACAAAATGGTTATGCATGTTTTACACAAAAGATAGAGATAGTTTTGATAATTGCCTAAGAGAAAATGATGTTATTCCTACTTTGGAAGAAAGACAAAGAATAAAGGAAGAACTTAAAAAAGAAACATCGTAAATTAATATTAAAGACAGATCAACCTACTGATTATTGGTTACTTAATTGATTTTTTTTTAGCAATTTTCAAGTAATGCTTAAGTAATGCTTAAGTAATGCTTAAGTAATGCTTAAGTAATTCTTAAGTAATTTAACCAAAATAAGTAATTCTTAAGTAATTTAACCAAAATAAGCAAAATAATGCTTAAGTAATGCTTAAGTAATTTAACCAAAATAAGCAATAAAAAAGCAATGCTGTTGGAAATACTAACAATTGCAACAAACACTGCAGTCTTATCATTGGTTGGATATGTTGTATTTAATTTTTAAAGTTAAAATAAATTATATCCGTTTTTGAAACGTATAAAATGAATGCTGAAGAATTATTAAGCGAACAAATTTTGGAAAACATAAATATTGATGATGAAGCGAGCGAAGTGAACGGTTCCTTCAAGAAAAAAACGCGAAAGATTATCATCTGTTGTTGCTGGTGGAAACAGTAAACAATATTTGGGTAAAGAATTACAACTGTCAGATATTGATAAAATGACAACAGAGCAAATAAACAAACTATACTGTAAATATGAAGCAAGATTGGGAGCTAGTATGACCAAGACATTAGGAAACTCTTTATAAATTTATATGTCATGGGTGTATCAAAGTTTTTCAAAGTTGTTAATCCACCAATTTTAATACAAGACTTAGAGGAAGATCCTTTTATCAATAATGCTTTAACTAATACATGTTGTGAACTGTACTATAGATATGGAATGTATCTTGCTCCTTTTACTGCAATATTAACAACAGCAAGACATATCGAACCACTCGCTTCGCTCGATTTCCGAAAAAAGATGAAAATAATGACATAAAAATGATGAATGAAAATCCTGAACAAAAAGAAAACAAAGAAGAAAAAAAAAGTATTTAAAAACCCAAACCAAAAGACCCAAAAGAGTAGCTGCTGGTAAGAAAGGTGCAGAAGTAAGAATAAGAAATGCAGAATTGAGAAAAAAAGTGGAAAAATTAAAAAGAAAATTCAAAATCAAACAAATAACAAAAGATTCTGATACAGAAACAGATTATGAATCAAACGAACATAACCCTTCTGTCAAGAAACACTCCAGTTCCCTAGTTGATTACAAATTTGTACTTTTACCTATAAGTATTGTTGGATTGGGATTGTTTTTACAACCAAAGTAAGAAACCAGAAAGAATGATTAAAGAAATAACAAAACCAGAAAAACAAAAGAAAGAAATTGATCCTTTTGAATTTAATTAAGAGCAAAGTGAGAATTTAAAATTTAGTACATTAAAATGACAACTCAAAAAGACGGAAAACAAATAGCAAATATGTTATATCATGCTGGAGTGGAAACATTGTTAACAGTTGGATATGCAGAAATAGGTAAAAGGTACTAAGGAGACCAGCACCAAAAGTAGATTTTAATGTAAATGATGTTGTAATGTTGTCCATTGATATATTACTTGCAATGGCAACAAAAGATATGTTGATTAAGCAAGGTATTATACCTGCTGATATCATGAAGTAATAAACTGATTGCTTACTTATTTTTATTTTATTTTGTTTTTAGGAATCGCTTGTCGCTCTAATAAAATGGCAAGTGCTTTAGCGATGATGCTTGGTGGGGCAATAACAAATGCTTTTGCATTTTCGGGGAGTAATTATTTATTTTCACATATGGGTAGTAATGCAAATGAAGAGAAAATAAGACATGATAAAGCTATAGAAAAATTAGAAAAAGCACAAGCAGATTGGAATAAAAGAAGAATACAAAGATTAGATTTTATCAATGAACAATTACAAAGGAACATCATGCCGAACATACTTTTGAAGATGTTGACCAAGCAATGAAACAATACTATTACATTACAAGTAAACAATTAACTCCATTATCACCCAAACCTAAACTAAGTGATTTTTATACACCATCAGAAGATCAAAAAAATAGAGAAATTGCATTTGTTGTTGGTGGAATGGTTTTAACAGGTTTTGTTGTTTGGAAGTTAAAATAAGCGAGCGAAGCGATGATTACCTTGAAGAAAATGATACATTTAAATCTAAAATATTATTCCTTTGATTAAAGTTTTTAAATAGGGTTATAAAGAAATAACAAAATAAATTAAATTAAATTTCAGGACATGGTTTTCAAAACATATTCATAAATTTTGTCAGGTCTAATGAAAGCATCCCAACCAGGAGGAAACTTAGATAACTTTTACCTTTAAACTTTTCCATTACTTCCATTTGTTTTGATGTCAAAGGACATTCTCCATCATCTCTCAAACAACATATCTGATAATTTGATAATTTTATTTTTCCTAATATAACTCTAGCATAAGGATCATCTTTCTCGGTATAAGCTTCAATCATTTTAAAATAAAATTTAAATTATATATTTTTAATATCCATAAGGAAAACTTCTAATTAGATTTTCATTTTCATAACATACCATTCTTTTATCAAACATATAATCATAAGCTTTAACTTGTTTAACTGTTTTAAGTTGATGATCTTTTCCTATTTTTATGTTGTCATATTTTACAGTTTCATATTTTCATTTTCATCAGTAACTATTTTTATTTTTTATCTAATGTAATCTTTTCTTCAACTTCAGCATTTAATCTAAAACCTTTACAACAGCTAACTAGTTTTTCTGTATCTAGTTTCATTGAATAATCTTTTGGACCAGCAGATATAAATTGTTTTATGTGATTAGCATTGTGTTTTGAAACAATTTCGTCTGTTAAATCACCTAATTTACTTCCCATCATATTTTCTACTTTTTACATGCTTCAGAACCATCATCATTGTAAATACAAGAATCTGTATCCATGTATAAAACTCTTTCTTGTAGAATATCTAATAATTCGTATAATTTTAATCTAGCATGTGCTGTTGTAAATAAAGCTATATAAACATTTACACTTGGATTAGGTTTAGAATATTCTTCTTTTCTTTATATTCAGTTAATACAATATTTTCATCTAATATCATGGTACTTATATCTTTATATTTTCATTAAATACTATTTTAGTTATATGTTCTAAAGTAAAACAATATTCTTTTGTGTAAAATTATCTCTCATACCAAAATGTCCCATAAATTATTTAAACATATTTTAGCTATAAATCTTAATCCCGAATTGTGTTTAACTTTGTCAATATCTAGATTATAAGCAGCATTATCTATGATATATTGTATTTTGGTTTTACATTCTTTGTCGTTCTCACAATCAGGTTTACAATATTTAGGATCACATTTACATCCTGAAGCTTCTTGTTTATATTTCATAAACGTATCTACATAAAGTTTAAATATATCTGTAGATGTTTTTCAAAATGTTCTAGTTCATATATTTTTGTAATTTATAACCTTTTCTATTGCTTTATCTATTTCTATTGTAGACCAAGTTCCTACTATAACTCTTTCCTCATTAGAATGTATACATTTTCATTTTAATATTTTTACATTCTTTACATCTTTTTATTTCATGTATTTTATCATGTTTATTTAAAGTAGGATCATCTATGTGTTTACATTTAAAAGATATTTTATTCATACATGTTCTACATAATCCAAAAAGTAATTTATGTGTATTATCACTAGTTAATTGTTTATAAGGTAAAACAGGGTGATACAATCCTTTAGGTGGTAATATTTTACATTTCATTATTCGAAATAATTATTTTTATATAATCATCTACAGAAATATCTGTATATGTAATAGGATGTCCTATAGGATATTTACAATATTTATTTACTGATGGATACAGAGAACAAAAATCTACATATCTACCTTTTAAATCAGAAAGATTATTGTATAATTGAATAGTTTCTGTTCTTCCTCCATAAAATGCATCTCTTTTATCAATAGGTTTTAAATGTGGATCAACTTCAGGATATTTTGTTGATCAAACTCACATTCCCATATTGTATGAATTTTTACATTTGGTTTTAGATAATCTTCAATAGTTTTAAGTCTTTCTTTAGTTTGGTCATATAACTCTTTCATAGTTTTTTATTTCTATCTTTTTACATATTTCTTCAGGACTATAACATTTTGTACATCCATGCCAATAACATCCAAAAATTCATAAACATTACGCATTTTATTTTCTCTATCATAATAATAACCATCGACTTTATAACATTTATTATTAATGAATAATTTCTTTTCACCTGCTCTTTTAGCATGTTGAATCATTATACCATATTCTAAAGAAATATACTCTAACCATTGTATTGATTTTTGTGAATGTACTTCTTTAATTGTCATCTTTTGTGAATTCCAATTGTTTCATTTGTTAACATTAATGTTTTAAATATTTTTGTACAACATTGAGCAATTGTAATATATTGAAATGGATCAATACAATTATTGGTTATATTTAAAATAATTTTTATACAATGTACAACCTTTTGACAAAATTAAAACATCCAAAAACAATAATAAAATATTTCTTTATAAATTTAAATTTTTATCTTTTTTGTTTCATACCATTTGTCAAATTCTTTTTATTTTTGGTAGTCATAGTATCAAAACCATAATATTTTTATCAGGATATTTACCTTTGTATTTTGGTTTTCTGTTGTATTAAAATAATGTGGAAAGTATCCTTTGTTACCTTCAAATCCAAATGTTTTTGGGAAAGCAGCTAATCCACACAATGTAAAATTTATTGAATCTATAAATCTTAAATTTATTCCTTTAATAAACATAGCTGTTAATTTTAGTCCAGAAGAAATTATGTTATGTTCAATTTTATTTTTACAATGTATCCTAAAATCGGTTGCATATCATAACCTTTTCCATAATGTGAAATAAAAGTGTAGTCTTTAAATTTGTCTCTTATGAAATATTTACAAAAGTTGTCTATTACAGAATTTCCTATAGGGGTTTCATATTTAATTTTTCTACATCACTAAAACAATCATCTATGTCTAATTTTAACAAGTTTAAATTATCAATATTGAAATCACATTTAAATACTTTTACATAGTTATTTTTAAAACAATAAATATTTTCTAAATCGTAAGCTATACAAAATTCATTATATGTATTCCTGTTTCTTGATTTGCTTCAAAATCAAAATATATATATTTATTATTTTTACTTGTTTTGGTACTGATGGTTTCATATAACATAAGTGTTCTTCATTACTTTCCGTGTATTTTTCGTAACATATTAAACATATTTTTCACCACATTTATGGTTTTACCTGTATATGTTTTATTACATTTTCACAAACAAGTTGTTTTCTAATAGTTGTTACTGTATTATCTTTACATGTATGTTGTTCAGTATAACCAATTAAACATAATTTACAAAATCTACGTTTTGCTAAAAATCCTGTTATGTTTGTTATTGTATCAAAATGTTCATCATGATAATATAAATATATTTGTTCGTTGTATTCTTCATTACCATTATATAAAATATGTTCTGTACTATTTGATGTAAAAATAATTATTCTCATATTAAGATAATTTTCAAAAATTTTAAATCTTCCAAATCATTTCCTTCTTCTTTTATTTCTACTCCTGATTGTTTATGCAAATCTTCAGCTAATCTTTTTGTAATGGTCTACTTTCATTGATATGTTTTAATTGAGAATCTGTAAAATCTTTTAATAACTTATTTGAAGCTAAAGAAGTTACAATTGCCCTTGATAAACATATTGTATCATCATTTTTATTTTGATAATACTTCTTTTATTTATGACATCTAATATTTTTAAAGCTTTACCTTTTCCTCTTTTATTGGGTATAATAGTAACTTCAAAAATAACTTCTTCTAAATTTAATTCTTCAGCACTATTTAATAATCTTTCCATTTGATCCATGAATAACTTTTTAACTGTATTATATGTTCTTATAGGCCAGCTTTTATGTTTAGCAATTATGATTTCATGAATAGGTACTATTTTAATTCTTCCATTAGGGTAATCTTTTATAGAATAATCTATCATGTGATCAAAAGCATTTGTAAATGTTTCTGGTTTTCATCCTTTAGACTAATTTTATAATTAAATACATAAATACTTGCTTTATGTTTATATTCTTTTGTCAAAACAAGTTTATATGAATCTCCTCGCTTGGATAAAATTTTATCCTTTTTTGCCTCCATTTTTTAAGAAACAATTTTAGTTATATTTAAAATGTCTAAAACAAATCTAACAAATAAATTAGCAGAGGAATTACATCATAGAGTTGTAAAATCTTTTCCTAAAAGACGTGTTTATGTTCATTCAATAGATCAAACATGGGCAGTTGATTTAATAGATATGCAACCATATTCAAAACAAAATAAACACTATAAATATTTATTAGCAGTTATAGATGTTTTTAGTAAATATGGTTGGTTAGTTCCATTGAAAAATAAAACAGGAGTAGCAGTGAGTGAAGCATTTAAAACATTATTTAAAGAAAGAAAACCAATATATATTTGGTCAGATAAAGGATCCGAATTTTATAATCGACAAGTAAAAGAATTGTTAAAAGATAATAACATAAAGTTATATTCAACTGAGAATGAAGAAAAATCCAGTGTAGTGGAACGATGGATAGGAACAATGAAACAACATATGTATAAATACTTTACTGCTAATGAAACTTTAAAATATTATGATATATTAGATAAATTAGTTAAAATTATAATAATACAGTACATTCTTCAATTAAAATGACACCTGTTCAAGCAAGTAAATTAAAAATGAATTAACAGTGTATAAAAATTTATATCCAGAAAAGGAAGAGAAAATTAAAAACCTAAATTCGAAGTCGGAGATAGAGTAAGAATAACAAAAAAAGGGTAAATTTGAAAAGGGTTATACTACTCGTTGGACTAAAGAAATATTTGTAATTGAAAAGTTTTAAATACAATTCCTTTTACTTATAAAATAATTGATTTAAAAGGCGAAGAAATAACAGGTTCTTTCTATGAACAAGAATTACAAATGACTAAGTTTTAAAAACGACGCTACAGACGTCAAACAAAAACTGATGACAAAGACGATGCAAAGTGACTTTTTACAAAAAGTAAGACCTAGAAAAACAATAATAATCATATTAGAAACTACCCCGGTTATGCATAACCGTTTCTAAATATAGCATTGAAAAGTCAGCTCAGAATTGGATGAAATTTTACAAAATGCTACCTAGGATTATGGGAACTCAAAAATAGCTTTTTACTATCTTTACCATTTCTCGGGGTTCTAAAAAAAATTTTTTCTCCAAAATCCAACAGAATTTTTCGCGGTGTGTTCTCCGACCTTTTTTTATTTTGTTTTTGAAATTTTTTTGTTGTTTTTTTTGGGTGTTTTTAATAACGTTTTTTTTATAAAAAGTACAAGTACTATACTACTCCCCTTAGGGAAAAATGAGTTTTATAAAAACCCAGGATTAAGGTTTTGGTGTGCTCTTTACAAAAAATGTTTTCTTTTTTATGGGGTATAAATGAAAAGTGTGTTTTTTCTTCTTAATTTTGAAGTTAAAATCACACAAAATGTTGGTAAAATTTTTATTTTGGATGTAAAAGGGTTTTTTCTTTAAAATGGGGTCAAAATTGAAGATAATTTTTTTTTTTTGGAGGGGGTATAGGTGTGTGATATTGTGTTTGGTATTATATTTTTGCATCTGAACTGTTCCTGAAGTTTACACACATACTGTTCACTATCAGGATCAAAGGTGGAGCTCAACAAAGTTAAAGCTATGATGATATAATCTACTTTATACATACGTGTTGACATATCTGAAACAGCCTTTTAAATCCAATTCTTTTGCCACAGTAGTTACAATCGGGAATGAGACTCGTGGTGGTCCATGCCCAATGATTCCAACTGCACCTGCATGTCTTGTAGCCTAGCAGAGATAAGTGAAAATAATATTATTGTTGAAATGTTTAATGTGTCATTGACTTAACATATATTATTGGTGATGTCTTGGCAATCTCTCAATCTCTCAGATATCTGCTTAAACAGTGCCATATTTTGAAAGGGAAAAAAATTGGAGAGTCTGTGTAATCTCTCTGATATGCACTAAAAGAGGGTCTGACCAATTATTTGTGGAAGTCTTAGAAATATTTCAGGATATCCTGAAATAGAATTATGGTGATCATGAAATATTTCTGGAGGTCCTCAATTATTTATAGATATCCTGAATTCGAATTATGCAGGTCCAGTAATATTTCAGAAGTTCCCTGAATTCTATAATTTTGACTTAGGGAGCTACCATTTGATTTTTATGGGGGAGGCTAGGATGAAATTTGAAAAAAGGAAGGACAGGAGTTTTGATTAAAAATAAAAGGCAGGATGAGCAACTTGGCAAAAAAAAGGCAGGATGATAATTTATGTAAAAAAGTCAGCATAAACTAACAACTAAAAAAATGCAGGGTGCTGAAATATAAAGAATAGAGAAAAAAGACCTAAAAAATTAAAGAATAAAGAAATGAAGGACCCCCCATCCACACCCTCTTTCATAGTCATGTCTTATTTACTATCATTAATAAAGCATCTGGTTTTAAAATTTCTGGATTGAACATGTAACATTGTAGTTGTTATAATATTCAACTTGTTGAATGAACTTAAATCTTTACACATGTGAAATGTAATTAAACTTTAACAAGACTTCCTGCATTAACATACTGACTTACATATACTGCAAGGTCGACAGAAAATTGTGCCCCACTACACTCTATGGTTTGATGTGGTGGTCCACCCATCATTTCACCTATTTTATGACCTAGTTCTTCTGGTTTGTCATCTTTACCTATTAGGTAAGTATGAGTAGCACCCAGTGTTTTGGCAAATTCTAGTCTCTTAGCATCAACATCTACAAATTGGAAAAACAAAATATGAAAAGACAACAGTTGCAGTAGTAGTAAATACGATCTGCATCCATACAAGGATTTGAATCTTAGGCAGGATATAAATGATTGCTAAATATGCAAATGAACCACCTGTGCCTCTGCCCTGACCACAGAATAAAGATTGATTCATTTCTTGGTCAGGTTGAGAAACTTTAAATTGCTATTTTTTGGCTTCTCTAATTAGTAAGCAACATAAAGGAGTAATTATACTGGATAATAATTTAGTATGGGATAACATGTCTTCATTGAAGCTATACCTTATGAGCAATCATTTTAAAAATCCTACGTTTTGTATTAGTCATCACGGCCAAAGTAGGTGTTATATTCATATCAAATCAGCATGTTTTCATCCTAGTTGTGGTTAAAAAATGACTTCTGTTTATAAATATCAGCCCATTAATTAAATTAAGGCCCTTTGTCAAAGCATGCTGGAGTGAATCAATTTATTAGTTATTGAGTAAAGATTTTTTGAAACAATAAAATTTTGGGGCATAATGATATGTCAAATTTCAATAGTATGTAAGCCGTCTAAGCCTTTTCCTCTCACAAAACTAGCTTTCTGAACCCTTGCAGCAACTCTTTTGGGGGTCCGTAGGTGGCCTGTTGCATGGCTCAATTTCTGTCCCTATCCCATGTATCCTCATTTTATGTGGGTTTTCAAATTTCCCTTCTGTTATCCCTATCGACGCCTTTTGAAGGACCTACCTTTTAGTATTTATTGTTAACTTGTTCTAGTCCTGAACATGCATGAACTATTTGCCACTGGACGTTAAGCAAACAATAATCAGTCAATCTAACAAAACCAGCATTTTTTCTGAGAGTTCATAGGTCGAATGAGATTGTATTTCAAATTTTGATATTACTTATTACTCACCAGTAATGCATATTGCTGCAGCTCCATATGCCTTTGCCACAAGCAGAGAACAAAGACCAATTGGACCTTTAAAAGAAGAAACAAATTTGATAGTTGTTAGCCAAAACTATTTTACTATGCTACTGAGAAAGTTAAATACAGAAAAGCCCTTCACATGCAGGACAATTGTTTATATTTGATTAATCCATATGGAACTAATATTACCGAGTTTATACTTGCATGAGCAACACGACGGGTACCACATATGGAGCACGATCTGCTTACCCTTTAAGAGCACCTGAGAGTACACCCGGTTTTGGTGGGTTTTGTGTTGCTGAAGTCTTTCGTTTTTCTATATATATATACAGTGTAACCTGTGTTATCCGACACACTTGGGGACCAGAGAAAAATGTCGGATTAAGCAGGGTGTCGGAATACACAGGTTTTTTGCAAGGATAGGCATATTTTGGGACCATGAAAATGTGTCGGTTAAAGCAGGATGTTGGAATACTCAGGTGTCGGATTAGACAGGTTACACTGTATGTCGTTTTTTGTATACTGTAGTTTCCCATTTGGTCGTTTTACTTCTTTTTTTTTGTAATGGCGTTGTCAGTTTTATATCTACTAATGAATTTTAATATCCCTTCAATATCTTCCCCCTCTCTCTTTATAATTGAGAAAGAAAGAAATATTACGTCAGTTTTGTAACATATCCCTCTACCAAATTTTAAAATGATGAAGATAGGTCATTCAGTGCTAGAAGGTTAGGAACCATTAATAGTTGTCCAGTGTGGTTATTTACCTGGATGATTGCACTCCTCAGTGCAAGTAAAAAAACACACATTTTTGTTCAATGCTGATCCATAATGTGAATATCTAAATATCAGTCAGTGAAGCATGAAATATAGGCCATTGTGACCTCTTTTTATTTGCATGATAACCTACATGGTAAGGCATATCTACATGAAATGGTGTGTAAAAGAAACAATGGTAAACATAACATACAATGCCAAACTACATATAGTCTATATACTGTGGGAATCCTATACTATACACAGTTAAGTCATCTCATTTGTTTTATTTGCAAATCACTGAAAAAACAAAAACGGTAATGGATCATTCGGATGTTACCTGCTCCAGTTATAAGAACATGGTTTCCCATAGTAACACCAACCCTTCTACAAGCATTGAGACCAACAGAGAGAGGTTCTACGCATGCTCCTTCTTCAAAGCTAACATTGTCTGGTAGTCTGAAAAAAGAAGACAATCTTAATACTTCAAGTCATAGTTTTGTGAATAATATATGTAGCAAGAGTTAAATTCAACTTTTTAAGTAAATTTTCATTGAAGTGAATTTTCGTTTATTCTTTTATTCTTTTTTCATCTTTCGTTAACAAACCAGACGACATTTTTACACTTACTTGAAAACAAAATCTGCTGCATGAACATGGTATCGTGCCAAAGCACCACTGTCTGGCGGAGTAGCCAGAAAGAACAGATCAGGACACATGTTATACCGCCCTGCTTTACAGAACTCACATGATCTACATGTGATGTGTGGATCCATTGCCACTCTATCACCTAAAGTATTTAAAACGAGGTTAAATTCAGTGATGATGATGATGATGATGATGATGATGATGATGATGATGACGTCGACGACGGCGATGATCTGGACGATGATGATGACGACGACGATGATGGTGGTGGCGATTATGATGAGGATGATGAGGAGGATGATGATGATGATGAGGAGGAGGAGGAGGAGGAGGAGGAGTAAGTGTAAGGTATGGCCAAGAAAGTATTTTATTGATTATAACTTTTATGTCGTTACATAAGTAATGTTATCAATATTTTTATAATTTTCCGAGAATATGTAGTTTTAATGACTGCTAGATATTATGCAAGAGTCGGATAACTTTTTTAAAATTTACCTTTCAAACAAAAAATACGTATACCTGTACTATGCTATACTGTGTCAAAATTTCCATCATCTTCATCATTTGATCTCCTTCAATTCATCAAAAAACTGAGGTGATTTAGATGCTTGGGGAAAAAGTAAATTTTGTCTTATTTTTGTTGTTGACTTCAAGTCTATGTTGAAACCACATTTTTTATCATTGTCTTTTAAAGTATTCAGATAAACCAAACTGTTTCTTAGTGTAAACACACCTCTCAGAAACATTAATGCTAACATTCTTTCTCGTTTTCTTTTGAACTTCATGCAACATAACTGGGATTTACAATATTTTTTTTCAAATCAAATATTTTTTTCAACTTAAACGTGTACACAATTCAGTAAAAATCAGGTAATACATACCAACTTCAAGATTTTTTACATTTGGTCCGAGTTTAGTGACTATTCCGCTGGCCTCATGACCAAGTAATATAGGGCCTTTACAATAAAATCTCCAATGGCACCTGCTGTCCAGTATTTCACATCTGATCCACAAATACCAACTTTTTGCATAGAAATTTGCACTTCTGTAAGTATCCGAATTATATAACTGAGACCATGTTTGATAGCAAAAAGATGAAATTAGCAACACGATAGACGTTATGTAAAATGTTTTAATTCTATGTGGGTATGTTTTACACTATATTTTATGTAGCGAATATTCTTTCTTTAAATAAAAAAATGATAATTTACAACAATGGTTTCCCTTTTCCACCACAGCCGCTTGCGCTTATGGACTTTTTTAAAAAGTTTATTTTGATGTTAAATGCCAAAGTTTAGAGTAAATGTTCTTTAATATTTTAGCTTATTTGCATTCATTTAATGTGGTCTTTGATTGGGATTGGGAATTTTGTCACCAGAAGCCGATAAGATTAAGCCCCAATTCTTGTAGGAGTTTGGAAATCTCTAAGATGATTCGGAGAGAAGCACTGGCAACCTATCTATATAGGTCCGCCACACGCGCGGGTATCGATTAATGATTAGATGAATGGTTTGAAACAAAACGCCCAGTTTGAAATTTCATATTTAATTTAATATTAAGGACATTGACATCTTTTATATGTTCATACTTTGCTTTTTTTATATAGTACTACACGCGGAGTTGGATTTTACCTGTCTAGCACACAGGCATGAACTCCCTTTTCTCCCTCTCATTTTTTGTGTTTAAATTTTTTGGTAAATATTCTTTATTTTTAACTTCTTTTCACCTATTTAATGTTTAATGTTTTCTTGTTCTTATCCAAACGATATTACAATAACAGTAGTTCATATACGCTGGGAAATAAGAATAGAGGGACTTTATATATACATTACTATTATTGTAATATCGTATGATTAGAGCAAGAAAGTTAAGTCAAAATGTTATTATTGCTTTAAATACAATATTACAGCATCGCTTTTATCGCTGTTTTTCATTCGACAAAGTCATGAGAAGGAATCAATATGGTGTATTAACTCATAACACAAAATAGCTACATGAGATTGAATCGATATGGTCTATCAACTCATGACATAAAATAGCTACATGAGATTGAATCGATATGGTCTATCAACTCATGACACAAAGTAGCTACATGATATTGAATCGATATGGTCTATAAACTCATAACATAGTGCATTAACTCATGACGTAAAATAACTACACGAGATTGAATCGATATGGTCTACTAATGATATAAAATAGCTACATGAGATTAAATCGATATGGTCTATCAACTCATGACACAAAGTAGCTATATGATATTGAATCGATATGGTTTATAAACTCATGACATAGCGCATTAACTCATGACGCAAAATAGCTACACGAGAAAGAACCGATATGGTGCATTAACACATGACACAAAATAGCTACACGAGAAAGAATCGATATGGTGCATTAACTCATTAGATTATGACAAAAAAGCTAGATAAGAAAGAATCGATATTGTGTTTTAATTCATGACACAAAATAGCTACATGAGAAAGAATCGAGAAGTCGAAAAGTCGAATACTCCTACTCAAAATGAAATATTATTTCTTTTATGATTTTTTTTTATAGAAAGAACCCTCATATCTTCAGATGAAAACATCTATACTCTTTTATAGATTATAATTACCACCGGGACCAGGCTCCGGAATACCCCTATCTTCCTGTAAATAAAGTATGAAGTTTTTATTAAAAATGAACGCTTGCAAAGTAATTCAGTCTTTTAAACTTCCAATCCCAGAGAAAAAGAAGAAATTTAAAGACATTTTTTACGGACAGTTAAATTAAAGCTAGGAGGTTCTTCAAGAAAAAACACCATGATTCCCGTGTGCACAACGCATTTTTTTAAATGACCATCGTCAGGCTCGTTTTTTTTTATAAAGGGTTCTAAATAAGCTCAACTAATATATAACTCCTAAGAGCATAAGAATAAAAAGACTTGTGATGTGCTGTTATAACACTGTCCCAGGTTAGGTGAAGGGTTGGCGCACCCGCAAACATGTTTAACCCCGTCACATTTTGTATGTGCCTGTCCCAAGTCCAGAGCCTGTAATTCAGTACATGGTTGTCGTTTGTTGTTGTTTATCATATTTGTTTTTCGTTTATTGTTTTTACACATATCAGACCGTAAATTTTCTCGTTTGAATAGTTTTACATTCGTCATTTCGGGGCCTTTTATAGCTTCCTATGCGGTATGGGTTTTGTTCATGGTCGAAGACCGTACGGTGACCTATAGTTGCTGACCTTGCACGTCATTTGGTCTCTAGCAGAGAGTTGTCTCATTGGAATCGTTCCACATCTTATTTTTCATTCAATATAAAAGCCAATTATAAAGTCGTGTAATGTCAATTCTTTCTTTTACTATGATATGAAACTTTGAATATTATACAGGGGCCTCGGTGGCCGAGTGGTCTAAGTATAGTGGAACAAATGTATCACTAGCCTGTCAACACTGAGGTTGTGAGTTCGAACTGATACCGTACATTAGGAATAACAGATAATAGTATTGGTGGCTACTGTCCTACATGCATGTAGTAAGCGAGTTGTTTGGTAATTTAACCGGCTGTCTGCTGAATAGATTTCATAAACATGAACAAATCAAAAAAAAAGGGGGGCGGTTCAATTGACGTTGTAAGATAATATATGTCCTTTGTTCAAATATCCAGATATAGTTATCAGTGTTTTCTACTCCATTCTCCGCAACAATGGAATGTCAAGGGTGACCAACAACCATTATAGTATATCAAAACACTTTGTATAACATATCTTCTACTACAGCTCAATGACTTGAGTGTGAAAGTAAAGGTAAGCTTGCTTGCTAACTGAACCGTGAAATCATTATTAGTTAAGATACCACCTTCCTTTGGGCGGAGTCAATTATTATAGTTCAGTAGAGAACCAATTAAAAGTAAGGACAAGGCATCAACATTGTGAAACTAGTTTAGAAATATGTTTTCAATATATTATAATTAATTTAAAATATGGTGTCAATTATAAGCTAATTCACATGCATGTTGTAGGTGTGTTTGATTTGTTAATTTCATTTTAATCAAAACAATACACCATTTTAACTAATGCATGGTGAGAGGAACATCTCAAAGATGACCCGACTAAGTTTATTTTTACACGTTCTGTAGCACTTCCCCAAAACAAATACACATCATAATCAAAAATAACGATATCCTTACATATATAATAAGGATAAGTTTTTTCTTAATCGATTAAATCATAATGTTATATGGAATTACACATGTAAACAATCTAGTTATCAATGAACAGAGGTAATTGATTGAAATGAAAATTGACAAATTAAACACACCTACAACCTGAACACATATTTGTGAAGTAACTTGTAAAATTGGTTTCACAATATTTATATTTTGTTCCTACTTTTGATTGGTTCCCTGCTTAACTATTGACTAATGATTTTTGAACCAAAAGAAGGCAGTACCTTAGCTAATAATGATTTCATGGTTCAGCTAGCAAGCAAGCTAACAAAAGATACTACCTGTACCTAGCTACACACTTAAGTCAATATGTGCTGTAAGTGTAAAATGGGAAAATTTGCATCAGTAGATAGACCTAACTTAGCCCCAGAGATGAACTCATCACCTTGGTCAAGCAGATCGTTACAACTACAGAGGGTAAAAAGAAAATTGCATTATAAGGGAGTCGTCAGTTTCTGTTATTTTGAGTGTGAACATTTTAAAATTAGAGTTTAAAGTCTTGCTTGTCAGAAGTGCATAAAAAGATGAATGGTTATGCATTGTTAAACTTACCAATCTAAGATCACCCTTCTTATAAAGAACTGCTGAAAGATTAGTATCCGACATCTTCGCGATCGTATAGTTTATTCAAAGGTAAACAAAAGTCGATTTATCTACAAAATGTAATCAACTAGGTTCAATATCTAGGTGAAGATAACGAGCAATGGAAAAGGTATACTGAACAACTGGAAAACCACAGTAGTATGTGGAAATAAAATTTAGCCTGAGCGCGGCTTAGCTGTACACACTATCCTGTTGTTAACACTTTATGGGTTAAAGTACCACTAAAAATCATGCAAAGCAAAAGGTGATTCAAGGCTGGAAAGCCTACACATTTTTATTATCTTATATTTTGTTCAAAATATAAAGTTATATTGAACACTACTAATAATTTCTACTCTAAGTCTTACCCATGATAATGGGAGATTTAAATTATATGAAATGCACCATGAAAAGTCTAAAAAGGGAGATAACTCAAAAAGTGGCGGATCATTCTATAGTAAATATCCAATTAATTGTCTTTCATGATCAGGCAGTATGGGAATATTTGATATATTGAAGGCTACTTAAACGAAATCTGGGTTATGGTATAAATATATATATATGTAGAACTAACAGATGCAGAAAATCAATTAAAATGGTATACTGCTTTCAAACAAGACATATTCACGGCGCAATGCTAACGCTTTGAAGTCTATCCATCTCCAATCCTTTTCTATAGGTTAATAATACATTATAAAATGATCCTGCATTGTGTGAAACACCCGAATAAGTTTTTTAATATTATATATTTATAAATGTTGATATAATTTATGCTTGTGTTTGCACATAATATCCTTATGCTGTGTCAACCGTCTGTTGTTCTCTATATGACTTTATATAATATATCACAAGTGGTGTACCACACATGCACTTGTCTCTGAAAAAAAAATTAAGGTATATAGGGAAAAAAAATTTCAGAGACAAGTGCCTGTGGTGTACCATCTTAAATCCACACTCGAGGAGGCGTTCATAATACAATTGAATGAAAACATTTTAAACATTGGTGCATGTGTATTTAAGAGTGGTATAACCAAAAACTTTGCAAAAACTATGGCCCGGGAAATTCTTACCCGATTCATACTCGACTGGCAAAATATTGGTGCTATACTGAATTCGTATGGGACTGTCTAACTGCATGGATGTCGACTCGCTATTAAAGATAATCGAAAGGTTTCAGTATTCCTCATTCTAGATAAAATAATTGGTCCAACTTTGTTTTATTAAACAAAATGGCCAACGAAGATACAATATCTTGTTTTAGGAATGGAAAAATAATACAAAGAAAAAAGTTCTCTGATTCGAGTAAAAAAATTCGCTTAATCTGACATTCCAGGGCATGTGTTTCTTGATTTTTCTTGAAAAATGGTAAGTTGCCATGAGCAACACCACAGGTGTTACACATAGAGTAGGAACCGCACGGTGTTGACTGTTTTATTGGACTTCTGATTTTGGATTTTCCCCTAGGTATCTCTTTCAGAGTATCTGATTGTTCCGAATCCTCCAAATTATGTCAAAATTTTCATTTTTGTTAGGTAGACATAAGGAAGCACTACTTGCCATGCCAGACATAATATCCGTAAACAAACTAGTTTTTTTTTAATGTACCGTTGAAATATCCAACTGAATTTACTTTTGTTACGTAAATCCATATGTTAAACCTTGATATAATAATTTCTGAAAATCCAAAATTTATGACAAACTGACAATAATTTCCCCCCTCTTCATAGTGATGTTCTGTTGACACCTTCATATGGCGTTGGTTCGATGTGCACGTGTTGAGAGTGAAATATAAGATGAATAAATATTTTACAACCAATAGAATAAATGATAAAAAAGAGAATGAAGACACAAAAGTGACAATCAAAAATAATAAGTCGAAGAAAACCAACGATGCAATGCAAGAAAACGGAAAACTATGAAAAACAAAAAAATCCCAAACAGGAATCTACGAAACACTACTTAGAAAACTAAAAACTGAATAACGCCAAAAACCAGGGGTGATTTCAAATGCTACAGTGCCCTACAGTTCAGGAGGTTAAGCAGATCCTGTTCCACATGTGGCTACCGTAGTGTTGATCATAACAAGTACAAAATTGGTGGTAAATATCAGTCGATGATGTCACAATCGAGGGAAAGAGCACGGGATTGTTGCTACGACAATTGTCGCATGTCCGTGGTCATCTGTGACACAGATATTCCATAACTATCAATTAAATCTTATTGACGTCCGTAAAACTTCGAAGTGATGTCTTCAACTTTACCCCTAGGAACTTCAACGAGGATACAAATCATGCATAAGCAAAACATTTACTAAATTTATCAGAAATATATGGATTAATGGTGGGAGGTAATATGACTCCATTCTCAAACTTAGATAAAAGTGGCACTTCACACTTTAAGTAAATTTATGTTTGGCCTCAAAAGACAACAACAGTGTTATTACATCATGTAATTTAAATATTACAATATGTACATATATAAAAGATTACTTTAGGACAGTAACATTTATACCAATACTACCAACGACTTAGTTATTATTGTCCGATTGACTTCTATACATTTACAGAACAAAATTCTTAAAAATCCATTTTTTCAAATCAACATTTTTTCTTGATGTATGCTAGAATATAATATATATTATGTATATCTATAATACTAAAATAACGAGGTCCAACTTGTTAGCCGGCATGACGTAAAACCACGAATCAAAGAATTAAACTTTATATATAACTAATATAGGACAATGGTGTTGATTAAAACAAGTTGCTTTCTTTAAAAAAAGAAATGCAATCGTAAACCCAAATGCGTGTTTGAGCCAAGGCTCCGTGTTGAAGGCCGTACCTTGACCTATAATGGTTTACTTTTATAAATTGTTACTTGGATGGAGAGTTGTCTCATACCACATCTTCCTATATCTATTGGCATTAAATATCAGATAATTGTTTAATAAAGATGCATTGTTTTACTCTTGTTAAAGGAATCATTTTTTTAATCTCCGCACTCCCGAAAGACAACATGCTAAGTCAACCATTGGATATTCCATTCTAAGGTGCTGTTTTTTTATATATAAGAGTTAGTTTTCAGGCTAAAGTTCAAATGTGAAGAAATTTAATCAATTAATCATGATTATTTGTTTTGTAGCCAGTTTGAAAAAGTTATAAATTCCGAGCTGCATTCTTTTTGATAATCCCAAACTAAAACCTTTTTTTATAATTGTATCAAACTGGTTTATATATATATATAACTTTGTAAGTCTAGTATGTTTTTTAATTTTAGTTTATTTATATGTTTTGGAGTTTAGTGTAACGTCCATTTTCACTGAACTAGCACACAATTTTAGTTTGGGGCCAGCTGAGGACCACCTCCGGGTGCGGATTTTCTCGCTGCATCGAAGACCCATTGGTGGCCTCGGCTGTTGTCTGCTCTTTGGTCGGGTTGTTGTCTCTTTGACATATTCCCATTTCCATTCTCAATTTTATATATATATTATTGGTTTATATTTTAAAACTACTCAAAATATCATAACAACAATGTTAAATCTGCAACTGCGGAAGCAAATTTTGTTTTTTCCTCGCGGAAATGCTTATGCCCCAGTCACACTAGACCACGATCGCACCTCGCTCACCACGATCGAAAATAATTTCAGATCGTTGTGAGCTCGCAGTATGAGCGGCATGAAATGTAAATTTTCGTTTCAATCACGTTGCTAGTACTACGTCTTCATTACGCTTCTACAACGATCCCGCTACGATTATATACCACATTCTCACCACGCTTATTCTGCGACCTCACTACGATTATCACGATCTTTCTACGCTCATCACGTCCCCACTACGACCATACTACGATTTATCTGATTGCAACACGATCTTACCACGCTACTACTGCGATTATAGCACGCTCTTACCACGACCATACTACGATCATACCACGTTCATACCGCGATCTTACTACGCTCCCAGCAATAACGTCAACATCGTGTTCCATATAAATGCTGTATCATTCCTTCTATTTTTCATTGATACGTAGAGTTTCTCGGAAACAACGCAGTCATGCAACCAAAATCTACGTAAGGGTAAGGGTAGAGGTAGGGGCAGAGGAAGATCTGATAGTAACGAATCATGATCGATCCAGAAGATATATGTCGGACCGACCAATCAAACCTGAATCACAACTTATTGCTGGTCCATCAAGATCAAATGACGATGTTTTAGTGAACGATAGTAGGGATGACACAGATGTGTCAAGAATGATTGAGCCGTTTGAGATAAAGGACAAGAGTTCCAAATAACATACAGACAAACAAAAGCTGGAGAGCTTTTATAAATTTTATATGACAATAACAAAGAGCATGATGATCGTAGTATGAACGTAGTCGGGTCGTAAGAACAGCGAGATGAGGACGGCATGGGCGTGCTAAGATCGTACTATGGTCTTGAACAGCGTGGTATAGCGTGGTATAAACATGGTATAGTCGTAGTGGAAGCGTGTTTGGGTCGCGGTAAGAACGTGATGGTCGTAGTGAGGTCGTAGTAAAGTCGCTGTGAGATCGTAGCGCAGTCTTACCGACTAGAATCGCGCTTTCGCTACGCTGTCGCTACGATGGTACAGCGACCTTTGCGATCTTACCACGACCTTAGTGCGCTCTCACTACGCTTCTACTACGACCTGATTTCGCCACGACCGCACCACGATTGTTTTGAACATGTTCAAAGTTGGCCACGCTCATCACGATCATGAAGACCTCACCACGACCGTACTACGACCTTACTGCGATCTGCACGATCATTTTTTTCACAGATCGTAGTGCGATCGTAGCCTAGTGGGATAATTTTATACTCACTTACTGTCTTGTTAACTAATTAATTAGTACAACAACCGATTTGTTTTTGCAAGGCTAATTTAACACCACAAAGAAACACATACAACCCATACACCGTAGCGATTATATAAGACATCAGAGGAAGTTTAGTTTACACAGTTATGAGAACTGTTGACCAGGAGCTTTAATTAATTTATAGAGAACGCGTTTATATCAGTACATTATCAAAATGATTACACAAAGCTTTGTTGCTTTTGATAAAATTTAAAAAATTATCATTAATAAAACAAACTTCAAAATTTCATAATATTATTTTACATGCATAAAAACCTAAATATCAAATTTATACATAATCTGAGACTACTATAATAGTAGTCTCAGACATAATCTATTAAAACCGAAAATTCATTATCTGATTGTTTTCACAAAAATAATTATTTTGTTTTTATAAAGAGGAACATTTTAAAATTAATTACTACAGAAGTGATAATTAGTACTGTTGACCAGGAGCTTTTAATTAATTTATAGAGAACACGTTTATATCAGTACATTATCAAAATGATCACACAAAGCTTTGTTGCTTTTGATAAAAATTAAAAAAATTATCATTAATAAAACAAACTTCAAAATTTCATAAAATTATTTTACATGCATAAAAACCTAAATATCAAATTTATACATAATCTATTAAAACCGAAAATTCATTATCTGATTGTTTTCACAAAAAATAATTATTTTGTTTTTATAAAGAGGAACATTTTAAAATTAATTACTACAGAAGTGATAATTAGTTCCTGGCTAAGGTAACTATAAATAGAAAGTGTTTGTGGCCAAGGATTTGTATAGTTAACTATACAAATCCTTGTTGTGGCTAAGGTAACTATAAATAGAAAGTATTTGTTCTCATCTCTATCTGCATCTGTCATCACTCGGTATCTAAAATAGACATTTGATATCTTATCGCTGACCCTATTAAGTCTACCGAAATTGCATGCATGATTAATTTTAAGATTTATGATCGTAATTAAAGCGGCACTTTTAGGGTGCAATTGTTACTAACTAAAGTTGAGGCGTTTGTTGTTATTTTCTAACTGCTACAGAAGTAGAAACATCGTTTAATATTTCCTTTCTGATCCTATTTGAACTTTCAATAATTCATGCTCATGTTGTTGAAAACATACTTTTTATAAACGTAGGAAAAAAATCGTCTAAACAGGTTCAAGTTAGAAACAAATTAATGTTTGTATGTATTGTATTAACAAACGAAAACGACAAAACATTTGCATAGTCAAGTGTATTTTTTTAATATATTTAGTTGTAGGTTTCCGTTTTATTTTATTTTTCATATTCAATATCTATTTAATTACATTTTAATAACCAATTTTTTTTATTAAAGTTGCAATATTTAATCACAAAATAACTGTAATTTAATCATATGCAAGAAAGACTTCCTTTAATTTCAGTATAAAAATAAATAGCTTGCTTTTTACATCATGTACATCTTCCTAAACTTAAAATCTAAAATAAAATGCTACTAAAACTCTTTCTAAAGATTTTATTTTTAATTATTCTCGTTCAGAATATAAAGCGCATTGTTTACATGAAATCTTATCTCATATCTAAACACAGCTGGTTTCAACGTTTGACTCTAATTAAAATACTACGCATGTAGGTTAATATTAGCAGCTTGTAATCGTGTGCAAGAAAATAATTTTATTATATCATAATAAATTTCAGATCATACGTAAAATATCTCTATAGCAAATTAAGATGCTAATGCTTATTCAACAAATTAGTAAGCTATTGCGCATGTATTTGAAAGGTGGTCATAGAAAGAACAGAAGTGTTCCGAATAACATCCGGTGTTCCGAAAGACTACATCTATCGTCCATATATACTGCGTAAACCCTCAGGGTTTACGCAATTACACCATTCAAGGCCCTTTTGTTTTCCACATAATTAATATTGCCAATAATTAACGAGTTCCGGGTCGAATCCGATGCCGATACCAATAGTATATGTCACATGTAGTTTCCGTTTGTATGTATGTTATGTATCTTCCTTCTTTATTGGGGACACCACCATGGGGTATGTTGTAAATGATGACATTTAACACACTGTATCGGTACATATTTAATGTGAGCATTTGCCTACCCAGTTTCCCAGCCTGGCAGTGACGGGTCTTACTACCAGAAAGTTAGTCTTCCCCAAAAACTATAAGTACAATGAAATAAAACATACGAACCTACACTAACCTGATTCGTTCATCCTCAAAATATAAACAATGCAAAATATAAAAACAATTATATACAAAATTAGGGATAAGGTTGTAGTAAGATAACCAGGACGGGTTCAAAAAGAAAGATTTTGAAAGCATAGAAAACTGAGCACCTTATAATCAGCACGACTTTATCAGATGATAATACAAATACTAAAGATCCAGGCAAAAACTATAGGCAGTTCTTCATTTCAGTCATGGTCCCGCGATGTCGCGGGTGTGTTCTATATATATATATATATATATATATATATATATATATATATATATATATATATATATATATATATATATATATATATATATATATATATATATATATAGAACGTCTAGATAGTAATCAACAATCATTCTTACGATGGTGTTGGATCGTTCAGGATAACGATACTGTACACGGTAAATAAATAAAATATACGTCTAAAAAATTGTACAACAACACCAAAACAATGATAATTTAAAAAATTATGAAACAAAAAGTACAAAATTCAATAAATATTTCGGATAACAAATATCCTTCATTAGTATGAGCAGCCTGGTGTAAAATGGCGTCACCAGCAATGAAAATTTTCAAAACTCTTGACCATCATACAAATTAAACACCGAACATCGTTTGTTGAAAGTTAAAGTCACGATTCAATAATCTTGAACTTCAGTCACATTATTTCAAAACAAAAGATGGAAAGTTTAGAGAATTTTTGTATTCTACAATCTTGTTAACTAGATAAAAATAAGTAATTAAAACCGGCGAGAGTTCGTAGTTATACATTTCAGAATGAGTTAACGCATCGAGTACTGCTTGATTTTAACTACCTCTTTTCGTTGGTCCCATTTCGTGCCAATGTTTTAACTTTCGTATCCAAAAGCTTTCCCGAGTGACTCTCTCCACTCTGGACTATGAAGTGTTGTGGTCAATGATAGTAATAGATATGTAGATTTGAAGAAAAAAGTTTTTAGAAATTTGTTCTGCAAATATAAATATATAGAAGCCAAAGTTATTTTTTTACTTTTACATTGTTATATACTGCCTCAAGTGCACATACATGTGTATTTTTATTTTATCTCAATGCCGTTATAATGTGATATATGATGTGTTTTTTAAATGTTTTCTTGTCAAGCTGCAAATTTTGTATTGAAACAGGTCATGCACCTATATACACATCACAAATCACTCGTCGTATATATATTGGAAGGATTCTTTAATTGGTGTTGCACGTTAAATGTCAAGGCACACCTGAAAAAAATATACCTACTGTATATACCTATACAGATATATTTTTCAGGGACAAGTGACTGTTTGGTCATCACTGAAAATTATAAATAACCTCCTTGATAATACATAACAAATGACAAATTATCTATATTATCTTCACCAAAAATAAACCAGCGTAACTGTATTGCTTTTAAATGACAATTAATATGTTATGATTTATCCGGCGTTTTGCGCCAATTAGTTTTCTTCATTTGCGCCAATAACTATTTTTTTTTACAGGTAGACATATAATTTTTTATTGAAATGAAAACAAAACTACTCCTTCCGTCTGCCCTCTGGCCCCTGCTCGCCACGGGGAGGTGGAAGTGGGATTTCGAGCAGGATAAGTTTATTGTAAAAGTTTCTAAAACTATCACACGTAAAGTAGCACTTTTTAAAATAATATAGTAACAGTTTGACGTCAAAAGCACATTTGCATATTTACATGTCTGTCCTAGCTGAGTATTTGTATGCAACACTTCTGATGAACTGCGACCTTGTAGTATCTTACAGTACATCCGATACTTTTCACTAACGTAGTCCGTTTTTTCCTTTTCATGTTTTCTTACGGCTTCTGGCATGTCGAGAGATCTGATTTTTACATAAGTTGTTGCCTGGATTTTCTTTATGACATCCATAGAACTGTAAAAGTTCGGTGGTGTGAGTAAAACTGTTCATTGTCGTGCGAGTGAAACGATTCAGGGCTGTTGTTGGTTCTTTCACAATTATCACAACGGATATGTTCCAATTGTCGTAACTACAATTCCGTCCCCTTTTCCCCGAATGTGACCCACCGATTTAGACTTTTCATCGGATTTGTACTAACATGAGAAACACGACGGGTAACACATGTGAAGCAGGATCTGCTTACCCTTGCGGAGCACCTGAGATCACCCCCAGGTTTTGGTGGGGTTCGTGTTGCTCAGTCTTTAGTTGTATGTTGTGTTTTGTGTACTGCTGTTTGTCTGTTTGTCTTTTTCTTTTTTAGCCATGGCTTTGTCAGTTTATATTCGACTTATGAGTTTGAATGTCCCTCCGGTATCTTTCGCCTCTCTTTTTCAAAAGGCGCTGCTGACAAAAAGTGAGCCGGATAACGCGAAACAGGAGACACGTAGGTATTAAGTATATAATCTGCAAACTCAACAATGTTTTCATCAATTGATGCCTCAGACATTATTTCCTCCGCAAAGTAATCCCTACTTCATCTGCGGGAAAAATGGCAGCCAAGAAATTGAGATAACCATTTTCTAGTTTCACTTGACTACTCTTTGTAATCTGTAGTCCAAACTGTTTGAATTTTTCGCCACCTGAGTTTTGTGCGAGATGAAAACGACACTTTACTTTCGATGAAGGGGAAACATTCATTAAAACAGTAAACACCACTTACCTGCTATGAGGGGTTAAGCGAACGGTAATTTACTAAAATGCATCAGATCTTACCTGTTCAAATTAAATAGGCGGCCAGGGGCGGATCCAGCTGTTTTTAAAAGGGGGGGGGACCAACTATATGCCCCCATTCAAATACATTGATCGTCAAGAAAAAAGGGGGGGGGGGTAAAACCCCCGGAACCCCCCCTCTGGATCCGCCACAGGGCGCAAATGAAAAATGAAAAATTGGCGCAAATGAACACTTTGTTTTGACTCAAATGAAAAATTTTATATTTTCAAAATTGCCGCAAATGTCATACGCCCGATATATCTAAAGAAAAATAAAATTGAGAATGGAAATGGGGAATATATCAAAGAGACAACAACCCGACCAAAGAGCAGTAACCCATAAATAGTATGTGTAATTTTCAAGACTAAAATTGAAGTAGTTCTGTTCAATTTTAGTTTGGGAGTTTTGTCCGTATGAATTTTAATGAAAATGGATATCACTGGTTGCTGCAAAATTGGATAATTGTTTTGCTTAATTTATTGATGACAATCATAAAATCACTTTTTACATTAGATCAAGTCAATGTTAGGATTAAAAATAAAAATCGATATGAATAAATCGGTAACCCTGTCAATTTTTTTTATAGACAAAATACTAATAAACTGAGCTCCGTTCAATTCAAGAATTTAAATTGAGAGAAAATAAAACGAAATGCATTTGGACTTCCTGACACGCTTTTCCAAGTATACAGCGGTGCGTAATCGTATCCGTCGGATTTTGAAGAAAAGTTACCTGTCAGTTGTACGGTGATAGACTGTTGGTGTGTAATTTCGATAGTTTACATTAATACAAATGTTGCCGTTGTACATTTGCAAAATGATATGGACAAACCTGCCGATTACAGTACACGGAAAAAAGTTAAGCACAATGCATTTCACTGGGGAAAAGGTTTTAGCACTTCTTGATGTGTCGGAAACAGGTATAAAGATAAATTGACCTAATCGCGGACTTGGAACATGTAAAATTGCAAAGGACATTAACTTTGGGAGCACGGCCATATACTCTCCATTGAAAGTATATGTGCCAATGTTAATACAATAATTATTGCATATCCAAAAATCATTGACTGACCATATGGTTCTAATAAGTCTAAACTGATGATCACAAACTTAAACATATATAGTATGCAAATGTTTTGAAGCAAATGGATCATGACTGAAAGGACAGGACCAAAATTAAAAAAAAAGAATTCAATCAAAGGCTGCAGGTTTGATCTTGTATGGTGTTGGCTCACTATCGAAAGTAAAAAAATTCTAATATTTTTATATCAGTTCTATTTTGGAGTTATTGCTTTTTATGGAACAAATCTGAACAAAAGATGGATATGCTATTGCACAAAGGCAAGGGAAGGCACTACGTCCATGTCTTTTTTGGCTAATTTACTTTAGATAGCCAACTCTTATGTTTACCTCTTATCTATTTTGTTTATTCTGAAATCTTTTCCTGTTATAAAATAAGGGTTATACAAACATTGTGCTTCCCACAATTTGCATAATGCACCTTGGTAAACACAGAATTTACAAATAACATCTTGATTCTAGAAATTATAGCATCACGTCCCTAATACCATATATACGAAAATATTTCCGATATCATCACATTATCGTGTTACTAAAAAGCCCTGGAGGGAGAACCCTTATACAAATTAAGAACTTATTTACTACCACTTATGACAATGAATCCTATGTATGAATTGGTGAAAAGCTATCTGGACATCTCATGTCTAGCAATGCCGAGGGGTCTTTTCGGCTGTGTGGGATGTATACATATGCAGCCAAGTCTTCTCATAATTGTCATAAATTCTCATCCTGAATATACAAGAACTATGACATACTTCCCACTGGATATTTAGACAAGACCAATACCTGGTCTGGACTTGTGTCACTGCATGCAATTGATTGAGTTAACAGAGAAGGCAAGAAAACTTTGATGAAACTTTTCCTTGTACAATGAGAGTTGGCTAACAGGAAGTGGCTACACAGCAGATGTAAACAAGAGTGCACACGCTGAAATGTCTCACCTTCTTTACTAATCATTGATATTACGTTGATAATCCTAAATATAAAGCTTTACTACAACTATCGTATAAACTTAACATGATCCAAGAAAATGAGTTGACCTATAGTTTATAGTTTCTAAGATACAGACTTAACCAAGAAAACTAAACGTTGACCAATACACCATGAAAATGAGGTCAAGGTCAGATGAACCATGCCAGGCAGACGTGTACAGCTTGCAATCCTTCCATACAACAAATATAGTTGACCTATTGCTTATAGTATTAGAAAAAGACCAAAACACAAAAACTTAACACTTAGCAATGAACTGTGAAAATGAGATCAAGGTCAAATAAAACCTGCAAGACTGACATGTACATCAAAAAATATTTCCATACACCAAATACAGTTGACCTATTGCATATAGTATTAGAAAAAAAGACCAAAACTGAAAAACTTAACACTGAGCAATGAACCGTGAAAATGAGGTCAAGGTCAGATAAAACCTACAAGACTGACATGTACATCATAAAATATTTCCATACACCAAATAAAGTTGACCTATTGCATATAGTAAAAGAAAAAAAGACCAAAACTCAAAAACTTAACTATAACCACTGAACCATGAAAATGAGGCCACGGTCAGAAGACACCAGCCAGCTACACATGTACACCTTACAATCATTCCATACACCAAATTTAGTAGACCTATTGCATACAGTATAAGAAAAACAGACCAAAACACAAAAACTTAACTATAACCACTGAACCATGAAAATGAGGTCAAGGTCAGATGACACCTGCCAGTTGGACATGTTCACCTTACAGTCCTTTCATACACCGAATATGCTAGACCTATTGCTTCTAGTATCTGAGATATGGACTTGACCACCAAAACTTAACCTTGTTCACTGATCCATGAAACAAGGTCAAGGTAAAGTGAAAACTGTCTGACGGGCATGAGGACCTTGCAAGGTACGCACATACCAAATATAGTTATCCTATTCCTCATAATAAGAGAGAAATTAACAAAAAGTTTGGCAAAAGTTTTCATTCGGACAGATGAGTGGAGTCAGAACAGTTACTAGACCTGCTTCTGCCTTTCTTCGACACAGGTAAAAACAAAAATTACTCAATCAAATGACACATTTCATGAAATACTTATACATTTGATAGGATTAACAAATAATGTTTTGATTACATTGATTCTAATATCTATCTGAGGTCAACAACCCAGGATATATGACAGATCTGATGCATTTAATTCATCATACATAACCATATCACATTCTGTACTGTAGATTATATGGAAAATGGCCTTCCATTAAAGCATGTCTTATGCCTGCTTAAATTACCAAACCCTGAAACTTTTCTTTGAAAAAATGACAACACTCATACAAAAATATTAGGGCGGAGATGTATTTTGTCCTTTTCAATCATCACAAACAAATGTCAACACAAAATCAAGCTTACATAGGAATATAGGGAAACTTGTCAGAATAATTTCATACCATGTATAGCTGCACATCTCTAATTTCACTGTTTCGCAAAATACTTTCGTTCACGGAGTCATGTTATTTCATGTGTAGTTGTTCGTCTTCTATTTTTTTGTGTTAACATTAATTTTTATCGATTTCAAAAAGCAACACATGGACTTTTCTATTCAAGCATATAGTTAAGTTTTGTAATGGCAGAATCTCTTACAGTTTACATTGGATGGATCAGAATGCATGACAGAGCTGCTTCACAACTTAGAAATATTAGCAGATTGGTGGACTTTTTTAAAACATTTACTATCTTTTATATCTTTGACAGGAAGACATGGGGACAAACCTGAGTTGTAACTTATCTACCGGTACCATGGGCAACATAAAAAGTATTCAAATTTATTTTCAAATGTTTATTTTTGAGATAGAATAACAAAGCATCATTGAATTCAGATAGTGTTATCATCATACACAATTAATATCTTATATAGGTAATAAATAATAAATATACAGTGTTAGGATTCCTATTAAAGTCATTAAGATGAAATGATATGAATTACTGAAGAATGAAAAAAAAAACTTCAAAAGAAAAGAAATTTTTAAAAGTGGTTTCACTTGAAATAAAAATAAAATTTAAATTGTAAGATGTCATCTAAACAAATAACAGAAAGAAGATTAAAGAAATAAACACTTTTACTATGTTTTAATTATATCACAGTACATTTTATTGTCTTCTGATCAAGGCACCATTTGTATCGAGTTTTAAAATCTAAAATAAACCCAGATCAACCATGTCTATTTTTGAATCATGAACATCTGTTATGGTTTAACTTAGGGCGGTTCCATTTATTAAAACAAACATGGTACCCAGTGAAGTCATATTCAAGATGGGGTAACAATCAAGAGGCAAATTAGAATTACACTTACATTTTCACTGAACTTGGGAGTTGAATCCCACCCTAGTGGAGATTTCAATCCTGGGTTACATGTATGTTTTTATGGAAGACCCCTAAAATATATCTGTACATTACTCATTTCTGGCAGTTAAACGGAAACATTGATTGCAGTCCTCCCATCCTTGCAGGAGGTAAATTCTAATAACTTTATCAAAAACTTGATAAAATTTAAATGCACAATGAAATTAGACAAAAAATAAACCCCTGCATTTTCAATTTGCACAGTATACATGAATATATAAATAAGAAATAAAGCAAAAATTGACATGCAATTCACACATCTTCATTTAACCCTCTACATCTACAAACATAACATATTTCGTCTTTGATCATTCATGCATGTACTAGCCACATAAACTATCATTTCTTCTTTCTCACTCATTCTTTCCCTCCTACATTCTTCTGATCAAGCAAACAACATGCTACCCATACACACACACCAGCACTACATTTGCATGGAGAGATTAACATGATCCCTAGAAAAAAACTTGTACATTGGCATAAATATATACTGTGGATTCATTTATTTTTGTTGATACAAATTTTCGTTGAAAGAGGAAAATTGCATTTTCGTGGATATTCAATTTTTCTTTTTGGTTTTGCCAGTCTGCATACATTCCTATAGAAAATTTGTAATTTGCTAAACATTTTAAAGTGTGGTTCCTCTGTACCTAGGAAATCCATGAAAATTGGTATCCAACGAATAATTATGGATCCACAATAACTGAAATGTATCTGTGAAAAGTTTGAACTGATTAAATTAAAATAGAAAATTGATAATTATTCAACCAATCTGGGGTGTAAATCTCTTATTTATCATGTCTACCTTTTATTCAAGATCAAGAATTTATTGTTCTTCAAAGTTTGAATTAATAAAAAATAAACTTTCCTACTTTATAATTTTAACATATTTCTTTAATGCAATTATTATAGTTTTTAACATTTATGAGTGTTCTTCTCACTAGTTATATTTTTTTTGTAGACAATAAGTACATTATAAACAACACAAATAATGATAATGAATCTAAATACATCAAATTTCATGTCAAGAAAGATAACCTTCAAGTTAATCTTCATACAAACCCAATCGGAATTCACCATGCAAATGTAGCATCTGTCAACATTGAATTCCGCACAAAATATTGTTGCCTCAAGCAAACACAAAAAATTTCTCATATCAAACTTATCATACACTGTTTCATCCATGATTCTTATAAATTTATGTTTTGATCATGCTAAATAACACATGATTTTCTGAAGGAATTTGAATTTTTATCAATCCACACAGTATTCTTCCTTTCTGACTTTACCTATACACTATTGGGGAAATATTGGGGAAAAAATTAAGACATTGTATTCCATACTATCCGAAAATCTAAATCCAATGGATGTCTTTTTTTGTGGCTGAAATCTATGACATCTATGAAACCTAAATCATATCTCTGCATCACCGACAAAAATCAAATGACTGTGGATGGACCAGTTCTTTATTGCAACTGCACACATATAATCACAACTTTATTTCTTTACCAATTCAACACAACTGATCCAGGACGCATAATGGGCGAGTCCCAGTGTGCTGAACTTGTACGTTTGTTAAATCTGGCCTTTTTCTTAACAAAAAGTTCATTGAGGTCTGGAGGTGATATTTCGTCAAACATGCTCTCTAAATCTGGAGGATGGTAATGTTGGTTTATCAGAGCAGCCTTTAGGTTTGGACCTAGAAATAATAATAAAACTTCATTAAACTTTCCCTATTAAAAAAGCTACAAATTCAAAAGGTGTTAATTTGATATTTCAAATGTTTTTATCATTGTGAAAATTGTAACGGGATAGGTCTCACAAAAATAAAAACTTGCCATTTTAAAATTTGATACCTTTATCTGTACACAGACTCGAGGTCAATCGTTATTAAATGATGCAATAGAAAATTCAAATCTTACTGTAATGTAGTAACATAAACATTGTGACATCAGAAATGTACATGAAAATGCAGGATTATGAAAGTCGTCTTCTGGTCCTATTTGTTACTCTGTAAGACTCTGGAGACAATGTAATTAGATTGTCATTTTCCCTTTGAAATCTTATGCCTCTTTTTTAGTATTTTAAAAAAATTGTTGAGTTCGTACCATAACACATGTGAAAAGTGGAAATTAAGATAATTTCTTTTAATATTTTCATCAATTTATTTCTAATACCTGAAGCCCATGGGGGAATCCTTTTCTTTGGAGCATCTTCATCATCTGTTGAATCATCAGATTTCAACCCTGATATGTCATATGTTTCAAAAGTACTGGGTTTGTAGGTTTTAGCTGGAGTCATATCATATCTGCAAAATAAAAGATATTATGAGAATAATATATCATACATAACCCATTACATCTTGCTGGTCTGAATTTTCATCAAGTAGTCAAACAAAATAACTACACTTATTTGTTGAAGACTTTTAAGAGCGGTTTCACCAAAACATACAAGGAACCCAGGAAGGCATGCTGATATAAACCAATTATCAGGTTGTCTGCCTATTGATATTTAAAATATCAGCTGTGAGTCACAATATGGAGCTTTTGTTGAGTGAGCACAGCGAATGAGTTCAAAAGGCTTCATATTGTGTCGACAGCTGACATTTTACAATATAAATAGGCAGACAACCAGATAATCATTATTGGGTTGTATTTTCGTATTTTGCATGATAGAAACAAGTGTTAATTTGTTTCACCAGCAAACCAGAAGATGATGTGATAGGTTAGGGTTAAACTTATCAATGTCAGTTCATTCATTATGATATCTGTGATATGTCCAGGTCAAAGTTATCAAGGCAGGGTCAACATATTTGATGTCACAAAGCCGTGATATGCAATTTTATTAATAGCTGAGCAGAGTGATACAGAAAGTGGGACAACCCATAATGCAACAAATAGGTGGGTCTAAAATACTTTTTTGTACAGCAAATATCTATTGGAAATTCTAAAATTTACAGGTACCCTATGTTCAAATTGCCTTCTCTGTGTACCATGTATGCTTTGATGTGACAGCCCTAATCAGTGATTTACTTTTCACCGATCAAACAATATACTTTACCACTGAACATATTTCAACTTGGTAATTACACATGTATGACAATTTGGCATTTGGTTGATTTTGCAAAAAGTTGTGCAACACAATTTCAGATTTTAGTTAAATGTCCTATCTTACATTTTCTATATAATTGTAAATTCAAAATCAAATGCATGTAATTTTTCTTATTTCAATCATCTACAATTTACAATAATGCAAAATTAGTAAATGCAATAACCTGTAAATGTTATAGTAAAATAGTAAAAATATAAATTGAAAGTAATTTTAAAATGTGACTTTAATTTTATGATACCATTCATCTTGTTGATTTTTCATTAATAAAAACATGACATTAATTTCTTAAAGAATAGTAAGCATCATTCTAATAGCTACATAACCTTTTGATTAAACAGGGCTTTACATTAAACAGATTCAACCAAACTGTTTTTATTATTGAACACTTACGAGTCTGGATTATGAGGTTTACTATAAGTCTGTGTTGTATTCAGGCCAGATAGAGCACTTGAGTAGGCAGCCCTAAGAATTTCTTCTTTGGTATTTTTCAAGCTTGTATTGTGATTATTGATAATCTGTTTCACTGCTTCATCCCGTTCTTTTAGGTCAGCTCGTAGTTTTTCTTCCTCTGCAAGTCTTTTCTTTTCCTGAAAGCAGAAAAAGATTCTTTTGAGTTAAACAATATTAAACTAAGACGATAAGTACGAGACTTACTTTCCATTAGAGCATTTTTTAATTAAAAGTCTAATCATCCTCTGAATAATCATAAAGAATTTCAAATGTACTGTTAAAGTTCTACTCGATTATGAAGATACTGTATTCTAATTATAATGATAGTTCAGTATTCACAACATCAAGTTCTGATGCTAAAATATGGTAAGGTCACAAAAAATATTCTCATAAACAAGGTAGGGCCTATTTCTCATGCCACCGGCTTAAAAGTCTTTTGAAGAAAATATATCGTTCCTGCCTTGAATTTCTTTACTTTTAATGAAAATTGCTTTTTATCGACTTGGTAAAAATTAAATATTACCGATTTATACAGATTTTATTTTGTTCTGAGGATTTCGTTACAGTCGGCGGGAAAATAAAAATAAAAGTAAGAAGCACTACTTTTATTTTTATTCTGAAATCGGGAAAGGTGGAGTCGGCGGATCTCGTTAAACAGATAATAAAAATGTCTGGCCTAAACAATAAGTTTTCACGCACAGGGGCAAAATCTGAAAGTTGTTTAAACTGTAGGGAATTTGAACATTAAATAGACTAAATAATACACATTAAAGATTTAATAATAATTTTACCCATTTCCATAAAATCAAATAATTCAGTGCTATAATGTTGTTGAAGATAGTTTTGATAAACTAAGTATGGTGTATTTGAATAAATTTACATTGAAGGACATCCTTAACCCTTTAGCAACAAATTCTGATTTACCGATACACGTTTCAGACAGCTGACGATGAGTCAAGGCTTACGGGATCGGCATACCTCTTTTATATTTCAAGTTATCTTTCTTTTTAATTGCCCAGATGAAAGTACAAACTTGTGTCACAATAGCCAGGTAATCCATCATCTCAGATTAATTCTGTCAGGGTGGCTATCCGTGAAAGGGTTAAGTAACATGAATTGTATCTGAAGGACATGTAATGTGTAATGTTATGAAGGACAAAATGCAGCTTTTCTTCCAATAGAATTATGGTTTTGTCATTTTAATATCTTTTGCCAATGCATTATAAAAACTAAATAACCCCAATGTTCACTTGTATCAACAAATATGTATTCATCTTGGCCAAGAAACAGTATATTTGGTAATATCACCTATTCATCAACCCATGTAATAATTCAAAACAATACAACTATAAATATACATTTCATTTATAACGAAATCTATATACCCAAATTATGACATAAAAACATTTTTTGAATATTTATGTATTTTTACCAGCTCCTTGATCTTTTCCATTCTTTCTTTCAATAGCTTGTCTTTTTGTTTCTTCTGTTCTAATGCTTGTTTTTCTTTTGCAGCTTTCTCCAGAGCCATTTGTTTTTCCCTGGGGATGAGAATAATCAATAAACAATATTTTAAATGTTATGGCATCAGAAATTAGTATCACATATTAATTTTGTCCTGGTCATTCTTGAAAATTTGCATTTTTTTTCACCACCAAAGGAAAATGAACTTTTCATTTCAGAGAATTTTATACCGCATCATTCTAATAGCTACATAACCTTTTGATTAAACAGGGCTTTACATTAAACAGATTCAACCAAACTGTTTTTATTATTGAACACTTACGAGTCTGGATTATGAGGTTTACTATAAGTCTGTGTTGTATTCAGGCCAGATAGAGCACTTGAGTAGGCAGCCCTAAGAATTTCTTCTTTGGTATTTTTCAAGCTTGTATTGTGATTATTGATAATCTGTTTCACTGCTTCATCCCGTTCTTTTAGGTCAGCTCGTAGTTTTTCTTCCTCTGCAAGTCTTTTCTTTTCCTGAAAGCAGAAAAAAGATTCTTTTGAGTTAACAATATTTAACTAAGACAATAGGTACGAGACTTTCTTTCCATTAGTGCATTTTTAATTAAAAGCGTAATCATCTTCTGAATAATTATAAAGAATTTTAAATGTACCGTGAAAGTTCTACTCAATAATGAAGATACTGTATTCTAATTATAATAATAGTTCAATATTCACAACATCAAGTTCTCATGCTAAAATATGGTAAGGTCACAAAAATATTCTCATCAACAAAGCAGGGCCTTTTTCTCCTAAGGCCAGACTTTTTTTTATCTGTTTAACGAGAAAATTTGTAAAAATTAGGGTCGAGGGACGAAATAAAAAAAAATAAAAGTGCAAAATTGGTCCAGTCGACACTAAAAATAAAAATAAAACCGTTATACGTGACCTTTTTTTTTTTGGAATTTATTAAAATACAAGAACAATGAAATGAGAACAGACCAGCATAGTAACCCTTCTATTAATATGAACATAAAACTATGTTTTGATTCTATATTTCCACAAATATAGATCCATGGCACCAGGCAAATATATCAACCTGCTGCATATACACTATATATGTATAATTTAATTTCGGATGTAACGCTTCTGATTGGCTGACGTTGTTTTGTTTATCAGCTGATAGACATAATTTTGTCGTGACCGTGACGTCATCAACGTTTTTATGTTTTACTCCGGTTTAAAATTGCCTAAACAATAAGTTTTCACGCACAGGGCAAAATCTGAAAGTTGTTTAAACTGTAGGATTTGAACATTAAATAGTCTAAATACTACACATTAAAGATTTTATAATAATTTTACCCATTTCCATAAAATCAAATTATTCAGTGCTATAATGTTGTTGTAGATAGTTTTGACATACTAAGTATGGCATATTTGAATAAATTCTACATTGAAAGACATCCTTAACCCTTTAGCAACAAATTCTGATTTACGGGATACACGCTTCAGACAGCTGACGATGAGTCAAGGCTTACGGGATCGGCATACCTCTTTTATATTTCACAAGTTATCTTTCTTTTTAATTGCCCAGATGAAAGTACAAACTTGTGTCACAATAGCCAGGTAATCCATCATCTCAGATTAATTCTGTCAGGGTGGCTATCCGTGAAAGGGTTAAGTAACATGAATTGTATCTGAAGGACATGTAATGTGTAATGTTATGAAGGACAAAATGCAGCTTTTCTTCCAATAGAATTATGGTTTTGTCATTTTAATATCTTTTGCCAATGCATTATAAAAACTAAATAACCCCAATGTTCACTTGTATCAACAAATATGTATTCATCTTGGCCAAGAAATAGTATACTTGGTAATATCACCTATTCATCAACCCATGTAATAATTCAAAACAATACAACTATAAATATACATTTCATTTATGACAAAATGTGTATTCCCAAATTATGACATGAAAACATTTTTTGAATATTTATGTATTTTTACCAGCTCCTTGATCTTTTCCATTCTTTCTTTCAATAGCTTGTCTTTTTGTTTCTTCTGTTCTAATGCTTGTTTTTCTTTTGCAGCTTTCTCCAGAGCCATTTGTTTTTCCCTGGGGATGAGAATAATCAATAAACAATATTTTAAATGTTATGGCATCAGAAATTAGTATCACATATTAATTTTGTCCTGGTCATTCTTGAAAATTTGCATTTTTTTTCACCACCAAAGGAAAATGAACTTTTCATTTCAGAGAATTTTATACCTCGCTATGCGGTATAGGTTTACAAATTATTGAAGGTTGTATAGTGATCTTTAGTTGCTTATTTCTATGTCATTTGGTCTATGGTGGAGAGTTGACTCACTGGCAATCATACCATATCATCTTATTTTCATATTGATATTTCTGGGAACAAATACTGTACAGTTCGGAGAGTTACAATATTCAGGAATGTCGTAAAACATATCTAAGAATTTGTATGGCCTAAAGTTTCTTAAAAAAGCAAAAAACTAAATAATATTCAGTGTCTTTAAAATTGATCATCAAATATTGTCATAATGACTGTGTTTTCTTGATAGTGAAGGAACTTCAGCAAACCTTTCTTCTCTGATCTTTTGTTGTTCCTTTGCCTTTTCCTCCTCTCTTGCTTCTCTTTCTTCCTGTCTTTCCTTATCTAAAGCTGCCATTGCTGCCACCCTTTCTTCATACTTTCTTTTTTCTTCTGCTACTTTCTTCTGTCTTTCTTGTTCCTCAAAATCTTTCTTCCTTATCATCACCTCCTTTAACATTCTATTTTCTTCCTCCTGGTAAAGAATTATCAATAAAATTCTTGAATGTTGATTTAAGATTTTACAAAAAACCCCAACATTTTCATGCTTTTGAAAAGGATTTCTTCATTAACATTCAATAGTTAGATTGACCACATGATCAACCATGAAAAAAACATGGCCAGGATGCACTAGACTTAAAACATTATTTCAGGAAACATATAAACACATTAGAAATCTTTCGAAGAAAAAAACCCCAAACAAATAATTTTTTGTTTTGTTCAAGAATTCTTCATTTCTAATATTAGATATTTTAAAATAAAAAAAAAAAAAAAAAAATGAAACTTATACAATTTATACTGTTTGATATTCAAATCAACTGCTGCAATCAATTTTCTGATTTTGACTCTTTGATTTATAAGTCATGAATCATACAATTTAACCCAAAACATATATAGTAAAATGCATCTGAAATATTCAGAAACAAAATATGCAATTCTAATTAGGTAGTGTTTGCACTATTTCAACTCTTAAATACCTGAAGCTGTATTTTCTGCTGTCGTTCATCTTCCTCTCGTTTTCTTCTTTCTTCTGCCTCATGCAACTTCTTCACTCTATTAAAATGAAATCAAATCTTTAGAGGCCATGGAATTCTTATATTTTGAAGGATATAAACAGTCATTTGACTCAATTTAAATAAAAGAACAGAGTTCCAATGTCCCCCGCGTTGCACATATTTTATCTATACAAGGTACAAGGGCAATAACTAAATAAAACACTTTTTTTTGTAGCACTAACGAGGCCATTTTCCATAAATTTAATATTTCCAAGGGGCATAACTCTTTAAAAAAAAAAAGTTTATCAGCCACCATTATAGAACTTGTCCGAGATATTGCTGATATTAACCTCTAGTATAAAAAAATCTGGCAAGAATTCTACCCGTGAGAGTGCTAACAAGGCCATTTTCCATAAATTTAATATTTCCAAGGAGCATAACTCTTTTAAAAAAAGTAGATCGGCCACTATTATAGAACTTGTCCAAGATATTGCTGATATTAACCTATAGTATAAGTTTTATGAAACCTGACAAGAATTGTACCTGTGAGAGTGCTAACAAGGCCATTTTCTATAAATCTAATATTTCCAAGTGGCAAACTCTTTTAAAAAAAGTTGATTGTCTACCATAATAAAACTTGTCCAAGATATTGCTGATATTAACCTATAGTATAAGTTTTATAAACATCTGACAAGAATTGTACCCATGAGGCGCTAACTATGCCATTTTCCATAAATTTAATATTTCCAAGGGCATAACTCTTTTAAATAAGTCGATCGGCCCCATTATAGAACTTGTCCAAGATATTGCTGATATTAACCTATAGTATTAGTTTTATAAAACCTGGCAAGAATTGTACCTGTGAGAGCCCTAACAAGACCGGACGGACACAAGGGCGCCCATATTTCCATGTCCCCTGCAGCGCGTTATGTAGGGGACAAAATCACATATTTAATTTTTCTGTTCATAGATGATTTTCAGATTAAGAATTTTCTTCTTAAATAACTCTATTGATAAAGAATGAAACCAACATTAATTCACCTTTTGAACAATGTGCTTGAAGAGAATGAATAGAAAATTTGCTGTGTTGTCTTGACTTTATACAATAGATTTTACAATGGGTTATGAATTTGTCTTGTACAATGTTGTACAAACCCCCCTTTTTCAGACACACACATTGACAATATTGTCATTATAGCCCCTTCCATTATTTAGTTTTGAGAGACAACAATGCAAGGCCTTTATTTTTTCATCACATGATCTTCTGTACCTCAAGTGCTGTTTTTCTTGGTCTTCCTTTGCCTTTTCTTCTTTTTGTTTTTCAGTTAGGTGCCTCTTTTCTTCTAATTTCTTCATTAACTTTTCTCTAATTTCTTGGTCTCGCTTTGCTTTCTGTTCTCTTGCGTCTGCAACTTTCTTCATTTTTTCATCATTTTTCCTACAAAAACATTAAGACTTAAGCACGAAAGAATGAACACTTAGCTTAATAGTTTACACCTTTTCTCTGTCAAAATGTCAAACTGGATTATGGTATATATAAAAACTCTTAGTTCTGTTGATGCCAGGGTGTTCAAATATCATATTAAAGGATGATGACAAAACCTTGCAAAACATTTAAGGAATTAAACAAAACCAACATACATGTATTTGTATAACTACATTACCTAAAGTCATATTCAACAAAGATATTAGCGCTAAGTCTTTAAAAAATAAATAGACTTTTTAGTTATCTTTATGTGAAAAAAAAAGAAAAAATAAGAAAACAATCGGTTCCATTAAATTTTCAACTCAAATATCTTGATCACAAAAAGATCATAAACCATGTTTTAATTAAGAAATAATTCTTTCATGCCATGCTTTATGCTTATTTTAACATGGGTAGGCATTATATTTGTCAATATCTTTATACCGAGCGTTAGCAAGGTTTAAAATATTGATAAATATAATGCCTACCCATGTTAAAATTAGCATAAAGCATGGCATGATAGAATATTTCGATTCTGATAGGAATATTTAGAGCTTTTGTACTTGAAACGGACCTATAGTACACATTCAAAAGGCAGCCATTTTGATTTGATGAACCAAAAGCGTTATAGAAAATCAACAGTTGAGCGATAAAAAATTAACATATATCGTAAACTTACTTTTAGAATCATTTTATTTAATTTCCTAGTGAGCAACACCAACAAAACTGTCCATTTCGACCTCTGGCGTTGTTCAAAATACAACTGACGTTGCAATATCAATTGTGACGTCAATCATGTGCAGCCCATGTTTTATTGTAATCAGAACATGGCTTTGTTTCCAAAGCGATAGAAGGGCGTCATATTAGAATTTTTGATATTGTGGTATTCAAGTGTCAATTATCTGTAAGTTATAGACTAATGTACCAACAATCAGTTCCAGATCTGAGGCATTACCAAAAAGCCAGGACAAGTACAATTTCATGAAATTTTTTAAGTACAAGGTTCATAATTATAGCTATACGTTTTGCCCACATAGTGGTAGGGAGACATAAAAATAAAATAATCAAACTACAGATGATAAAATATGACTCAACAAGAACTAAGAGAACACTGAAGAAAACAATAAATTATTTAAGTGGATATTTCACATACTTTCTTTGTTCTTCTATCTTCTGTTGCATCTCAATTTGTCTTTTTTGCAATCTTTCCTGCTCTTTTCTCTCTTTCTCCAACAGTTCTCTCTTTCTTTGCTCTTGTGCTTGCTATAATATTATAAAATATTTGATATTAAAAAATAATTCCTTAAATTATTTTATCAATGATACAATAAAATTTGTATTGCCTTTTTGTGAGTTCTATATGTATGCCATGAGGGTCATTTTTGTTTTACATTATCAACTATGCACACAATTTGAACCATTCAGAAATTCAACTATGAAAGGTAATATTGGATGGACATCAATGAGCAACTCAACAACAATCAAAGTGCTTGTAAGCACTGAAGGGTAAAGATTGCTTTCATTTTGCAATTTTATGAATTTTTAAATAAAACATTGAATTGTATATTGAACAGATATATCATGTTATGGAGGGTATTTGCGAAAAATACCAATCAAGGGACTGTAAAATTTCGAGCCGCTAGGTGAGGGAAATTGATCCCAAGACAGGTATTTTTCAGTAAATACCCTCCATAACATGATATATCTGTTTAATTACACGAATAGATTTGGATTGAAACTAATTCATTAACATGTTTATGCATAATTTTGAGGATAAGAGGATATTATCATAGAACCGCGGAATTGTACATGTACTAATCTGCGTTAGCTCGCTTTTATGTAACGTCATATCCGAAAACTTTTGGCGGAAAATGCTCGAGAGGGTAAAAAGGAATATCAAAATGGCAAATACCATGAGCATGGTATTTGAGGCAAATCACCGGCAGTGGTGAAAAACAGGCAAATTCGTTTGAAATGAGGAAAAATATTAGAATTTGCGAAAAATACACTGGCTATCAACCAATCAAAATCTGGCTTTCTTATATAAGGTGTAATTATGCTAGGAAAGTTAAAATTTCAGTTGGAGTTATCTTCCTTTGTTCATGATTGTACAATTGTAGTTGAACCTATTTTTATAACAGATTCAAACACCATGCATTACTTATGTAATTTTTCATAAAAAATTGTTTTCTTGACAAATATGGTAATTCAAATACTCATCATATTGAAGCTTACATATCAAGGTATAACATATCAATAAATTGCATGACATTGACTAGATAGGATCTAAATAATGATCACTTCACTGCACTATTTTGTTTGAAATATCAAAGGTAGTGATAAACCTTGAAAGATATAGAAATCAAGTAAGTCATATAAGGGTTTTGATTTGCATTTCATGCAATCTTTACCCCAAAACAGTCTTCAATGGTAGACCGGCATCTATTCAATACACCAATCTCTAAACATGCTAAATATAAACATATACAATCAAAGATCTGCCATCAACACAAAATATTCCAATTAACACAAAACATTGATATGACGTAAAACACCTCTGACAAGTTCCTTAACTGGGAAAAGGCACATAAATATTAATTTTTTTATCACACCTTTTAATTTCCATAAGAGGACTGATAAAAGCTTAAAATTACAGTATGGAATTCCTAATAAATGATGCCATAACCCATCCATAACAAGAAACAATAATATTCCATTCAATGAATCATTGTTTAAGTCCATTACTTTTAACAGGTGTACTTTACTCATCTTCAAGCAATAGTGACAGCCTTGATTAGCTAGCTTGCTCCATATTGTACATATAGATGGACAATATCTTTTATTATCAAATAATGATTTACATCTTAGACATGCAATATCAATGATACAATACATACTTTTGGTGTTAATCTTTTAACAGGACTGTTTCTCTTAATGAAAGACTTGACAATGCCTGGCTTGTTTGAAAGAACTACTTTAGTGCTCAGATTATGCTGGAAGGTTTTGATATTTGGCTTAGGTCTAATCACCTGAAAGAATAAAGTTACAAAAATATTTCCTACTTTATTATTCAAATTAAAAATAGAATTGCTTTCCCCAAAAAAAAAAAACAAAACCAGATGCTCTACCCACAATATGATCATCAAATATTTATGAATAAGTTGAGATATGGGTTATTTGTCGATGAGACAGCAGCATACTACTAAATAAAGACATCTACAGGTTGACCTACAGTGTGGAACAACAGATAAGTGTCAATACAATACAGATACGGATCCCAGATTTGGAAAAAGGAAGCCCACAAAAGCAACGTTAGGAGTAGGACTTGTAAAAAGTCTATGCATTAACCATAGATGTACCTCTAAAAGGCACCACCCTCAAATCAGCCTCTGCAATATGCCAAGCTCTAAACTGTATCAATATGTTAAGCAAATTAGATCAGCTCATGAATGGTTTGAGATGAAACTGAGCAAATACAATTGAAATTCTAATGTTAAAGAACACTAATTTAATACATGATGCAGTAATTTAAATACATTGGTGTCTAAAAAAAACATCTGGTTTGATTAACTTTTGTCAATTTTCATCTGATTCAGTTTGCAATACGAATAAAAGGAGATGTTGGGTATATTTTCAATGAGACAGCTAACCAATGTTCTCTTTAATAGAATAACTTACCTTGTCTTTAGGGCATACTGGAGAATCATAGTCACTACTACTGCTGGCACATTCCCTAAAATGACAAAGTGAAAATCCAAGAATCCTAAATAAATAATTATTAAACCATCTATTAGAGCAATGTAGTCAACAGAAATCAATAAAAGTAGAAATTATTACTTTTTTACTTAGTACAATCGTTAAAAATCTGAATGCCTCCAAAATAATTTATTTGTACCAGTAAATAAAACAAGAATGTGTCCATAGTACATGGATGCCCCATTCACATTATCATTTTCTATGTTCAGTGGACCTTGAAGCTAATTTGGCATTAAAATTAGAAAGATTATATCATACGGAACATGTGTACTAAGTTTCAAGTTGATTGGACTTCAACTGCTTCAAAAACTACCTTGACCAAAAACTTTAATCTGAAGCAGAACAGACAGACGAACGGACACGCAGACCTAAAAATATAATGCCCCTAGGTGGGGCATAAAAACACTGGTATAAAGATTATGGCTGACTGACTAAACACCATCAACCAACTCCTCCGAGAAAAGAGACGAACTAACAAAGACAAACAATGAATAACACACAGTCCAGATACTTGGTATAACCTAACTGATTTTTATGTAGTTAGCTTAAAAGTTTGATTGACATGTGTGTCTAATAGGTGAACCAAGAAATCAAATGTTCTTTATTATAATATTAAATCTGCCAATCAGGTTAGACAGGACAAAAGAATTTCAGCAAACTGTATCTTGGATTTTATGGAAATTTTCAAACAAGAATTGCATATACATTGTAACCTTCATTCTCATACTTACTCATCAGTGAACTGTTTTGTTTCATCTGAAAATAACAAGACAAAATTAAGATTGATAATAGCTTTTAATATAAAATACATGTTCGGTCTCTTTTTCTTACCCTAAGTCCGTGCAGTTTTGAAATTAATGTATCAAATGTATCTTTAATTTTAATTTTGATTTTGAATAATATTGTTTTGAAATATTTTACAAAAGAACAAGAATGTGTCCTTAGTACACGGATGCCCCACTCGCACTATCATTTTCTATGTTCAGTGGACCGTGAAATGGGGTCAAAACTCTAATTTCAAGGGACTGTAAAATTTCCGAGCCGCTAGGTGAGGGAAATTGATCCCAAGACAGGTATTTTCAGAATACCCTCCATAACATGATATATCTGTTTAATTACACCGAATAGATTTGGATTGAAACTAATTCATTAACATGTTTATGCATAATTTTGAGGATAAGAGGATATTATCATAGAACCGCTGGAATTGTACATGTACTAATACGCGTTAGCTCGCTTTTATGTAACGTCATATCCGAAAACTTTTGGCGAGAAAATGCTCGAGAGGGTAAAAAGGAATATCAAAATGGCAAATACCATGAGCATGGTATTTGAGGCAAATTCACCGGCAGTGGTGAAAAACAGGCAAATTCGTTTGAAATGAGGAAAAATATTAGAATTTGCGAAAAATACGCTGGCTATCAACCAATCAAAATCTGGCTTTCTTATATAAGGTGTAATTATGCTAGGAAAGTTAAAATTTCAGTTGGAGTTATCTTCCTTTGTTCATGATTGTACAATTGTAGTTGAACCTATTTTTATAACAGATTCAAACACCATGAATTGCTTATGTAATTTTTCATAAAAAATGTTTTCTTGACAAATATGGTATTTCAAATACTAATCATATTGAAGCTTACATATCAAGGTATAACATATCATCAATAAATTGCATGACATTGACTGGATAGGATCTAAATAATGATCACTTCACTGCACTATTTTGTTTGAAATATCAAAGGTAGTGATAAACCTTGAAAGATATAGAAATCAAGTAAGTCATATAAGGGTTTTGATTTGCATTTCATGCAATCTTTACCCCAAAACAGTCTTCAATGGTAGACCGGCATCTATTCAATACACCAATCTCTAAACATGCTAAATATAAACATATACAATCAAAGATCTGCCATCAACACAAAATATTCCAATTAACACAAAACATTGATATGACGTAAAACACCTCTGACAAGTTCCCTAACTGGGAAAAGGCACATAAATATTAATTTATTTTTATCACACCTTTTAATTTCCATAAGAGGACTGATAAAAGCTTAAAATTACAGTATGGAATTCCTAATAAATGATGCCATAACCCATCCATAACAAGAAACAATAATATTCCATTCAATGAATCATTGTTTAAGTCCATTACTTTTAACAGGTGTACTTTACTCATCTTCAAGCAATAGTGACAGCCTTGATTAGCTAGCTTGCTCCATATTGTACATATAGATGGACAATATCTTTGATTATCAAATAATGATTTACATCTTAGACATGCAACATCAATGATATAATACATACCTTTGGTGTTAATCTTTTAACAGGACTGTTTCTCTTAATGAAAGACTTGACAATGCCTGGCTTGTTTGAAAGAACTACTTTAGTGCTCAGATTATGCTGGAAGGTTTTGATATTTGGCTTAGGTCTAATCACCTGAAAGAATAAAGTTACAAAAATATTTCCTACTTTATTATTCAAATTAAAAATAGAATTGCTTTAAAAAACAAAAAAAAACAGATGATCTACCATCAATATGATCATCAAATATTTATGAATAAGTTGAGATGTGGGTTATTTGTTGATGAGACAGCAACATACTACTAAATAAATACATCTACAGATTGACCTACTGTGTGGAACAACAGATAAGTCTCAATACAATACAGATACGGATCCCGGATTTTGAAAAAGGAAGCCCACCAAAGCAACGTTAGGAGTGGGACTTGTAAAAGTTTATGCATATGTACCTCTAAAGGCCGCACTCTCAAATCAGCATCTGCAATATGCCAAGCTACAAACTGTATCAATATGTTAAGCAAATTAGATCAGCTCATGAATGGTTTGAGATGAAACTGAGCAAATACAATTGAAATTCTAATGTTAAAGAACACTAATTTAATACATGATGCAGTAATTTAAATACATTGGCGTCTACAAAAACTTCTGGTTTGATTAACTTTTGTCAATTTTATCTGATTAAGTTTGCAATATGAATAAAAGGAGATGTTGGGTATATTTTCAATGAGACAGCTAACCAATGTTCTCTTTAATAGAATAACTTACCTTGTCTTTAGGGCATACTGGAGAATCATAGTCACTACTACTGCTGGCACATTCCCTAAAATGACAAAGTGAAAATCCAAGAATCCTAAATAAATAATTATTAAACACTCTATTAGAGCAATGCAGTCAACAGAAAATCAATAAAAGTGGAAACTATTACTTTTTTTACTTTAGTACAATCGTTAAAAATCTGAATGCCTCCAAAATAATTTATTTGTACCAGTAAATAAAACAAGAATGTGTCCATAGTACATGGATGCCCCATTCACATTATCATTTTCTATGTTCAGTGGACCTTGAAGCTAATTTGGCATTAAAATTAGAAAGATTATATCATACGGAACATGTGTACTAAGTTTCAAGTTGATTGGACTTCAACTGCTTCAAAAACTACCTTGACCAAAAACTTTAATCTGAAGCAGAACAGACAGACGAACGGACACGCAGACCTAAAAATATAATGCCCCTAGGTGGGGCATAAAAACACTTGTATAAAGATTATAGCTGACTGACTAAACACCATCAACCAACTCCTCCGAGAAAAGAGACGAACTAACAAAGACCAACAATGAATAACACACAGTCCAGATACTTGGTATAACCTGATTTTTTAATTTAGTTAGCTTAAAAATTTGATTGACATGTGTGTCTAATAGGTGAACCAAGAAATCAAATGTTCTTTATTATAATATTAAATCTGCCAATCAGGTTAGACAGGACAAAAGAATTTCAGCAAACTGTATCTTGGATTTTATGGAAATTTTCAAACAAGAATTGCATATACATTGTAACCTTCATTCTCATACTTACTCATCAGTGAACTGTTTTGTTTCATCTGAAAATAACAAGACAAAATTAAGATTGATAATAGCTTTTAATATAAAATACATGTTCGGTCTCTTTTCTTACCCTTAGTCCGTGTAGTTTTGAATTTAATGTATCAAATGTATCTCTAATTTTAACTTTGAACAATATTGTTTTGAAATATTTGACAAAGAACAAGAATGTGTCCATAGTACACGGATGCCCCACTCGCACTATCATTTTCTATGTTCAGTGGACTGTGAAAATGGGGTCAAAACTCTAATTTGGCATCAAAATTAGAAAGATCATATCATAGGGAACATGTGTACTAAGTTTCAAGTTGATTGGACTTCAACTTTAACCTGACTTGACCAAAAACTTTTTACCTGAAGCGGGACAGACGGACAGACGGACGAACGGACGCACAGACCAGAAAACATATAAATGCCCCTACTACTATCGTAGGTGGGGCATAAAAATAATACCAAACAAATTAAACAGCATCAGTTTTGCCACTTGGACGGGAAGAGTTAAAAATAAAAGCTTTGCGCTGAATTTACAAAATTTTAAGTTATATTTACCTTGTTTCCCTGACATAAAGGTACTATTGCTGATAGGTAAACCCACTGACATATCTGATATCTAAAACATAGAAAACATTTGTAGAACCCAAGTATGTTAATCTGTACCATTAATTCAAAGCCATCATTTCACAAACATATGTGACAGTGCCCATATGACATCATGCCCCAATAACACTATCACAATTGCAAGTTCAGTGAAACATGAAATCTGGGTCAAAGCCTAAGTTTGCATATAATTTAAATAGTTCACTTCATAATGAACATGTGTACCAAGTTACAAGTTGATGTGACCACAAAAAGTACATAAAACCACGTCCCCATACTATTGTAGGTGAGGCATAAAAAATAACTTTAATTATTTACCATTGTTCACAATGTTCTAATTATTCAATGATTTCTAGTAAAAAATATTAGTGGGTCATAGATTACCTGATTAGGGGCAATCACTACATGTATATACATATATATGCATTAATTTCATCATGCAGTGAACAGACTAGTCTGTTTATACACAAGGACCTGATCCATATGCAGTAATTCATGACATACAAAGTGTTTTGGATACAAATACACACCTTTTACAATATTTATAAGATCCTTTCTATTTATACTATAAAGATATTTGTTCTTATGTTGAGCACATTTATTGAGGAAAGTTAAATTGCTGGTGGGGAAAATTCTAAACTTGCTGTTCACTTATTACTGTAAAGCAGGATTTTGATGCATAAACTTTTTGGCTAGGAGTAAAATATGTGCTGCAAACGATAAGTTAATGCAATTGCAAAATAAGTGAAAATAACCACTGCAGAATAATTTCAATGTTGACAATTTCGTCTACTAAATAAACTTACATCGTTTTGATCCAGACAACTTTTCTTTGATATCGACATATCTGCTTCATCATCTGACAACACTCTCTTTTTGGTTTTTGTTCTAAAAATCATCAATCAATATATATAATATTCAAACACAAAAAATGACGAATGCTTAGTATTTTCCCAAATGCTTTTTTAACAAGCTTCAGTTTAAATCGCTGTTAGTGTTATACCTTTACATGTAAAACCTATATCAAATTATTTCTAGAATTGGAAAAAACTTTTATAAACATCAAATATCATGTTCATATTGTAATGTATAATTTCAAAGTATCGGCAGTAAGAAGTCTAACTGATTGCATAGCATTCACACAACTCATTTTTAAAAAATTATTATTAAGGCACAGATATGTACAAGCCATTATTTTTTTTTAAAGTGAAACAGTAACATTGCAAAGTTTCTCCAAACAACAAATCTGAAAATAACATGCAATATACACCTCAACATTTAATATCTCCAGACTAAATGCATATAAAATTTTTATAAGAAATAAAAACCTGAGTATTTTAACAATGTGCAGGTAAGTAAGAAAGGTTTCAGTTTGTACAGACAGATGCATAAACAAGGTTAATAAAATACAACACCCTCTCCATGAAAAAGTAATAATACCAATTCTGTATTTCTATGGAGAGGCAGCAATTGCAAGAAGTAAAATGTTTCCAAGAAAGAAAAAAACAAAAGATAGAAATAAGTAATTTCACTGGAGTTTCTTATGGTTTCATAAAATTTGTTCAAGTCAACTTTGTTTAAACCAATCAAATGAGACCTGAACAGAGACCAGGACTATTTTTCATTTGCACGCAAAAAGTAGTATTAAATACAAATGCTGATGACAGACTAGTAGCAATATCTGAACTTAACAATACCTTGTTCTTGGTGGTGGATTTTCTGGTTTGACGAATCGTTCCTCTTTTTCACTCTGTTCATCAGAAGACATTGTCGATGATTTAGGTGGTCGCATCTTTGACCGTGTTCTTGGAATACTAGTCTCTGACTGTGATTTAGAACAGATACCAGAATCCTCATTTTCAGAGTCAACTTTACTTGAGTTTTTCTTTTGCTTTGTCCTTGTGCTGGCCCTCACAGGTTTAATGTCATTTGTAAAAGCACAATCATCTTCTGTTGTATTAGCACTTAGCCTTTGATGTTCTTTAGATTTCGGTGAATCACAATCACTGATCAACATGACTTCGTCATCACTTAAGTCAGCTGATGACTGATCTTGACCAGATTGATGTTTATTACGGGTTTTCGTTCTGGTTTTTGACACAGATTCTGTCTTGGGTTTCCTAGTTTTTGTTCTGTTACTTTGTTGAGGTTTGTCATCTTCTGATGTGTTATCAAGATCTGCAACTGATCCCTGTGATGATGTTGCTGATTTGTCTGATGTGACGGATGAAACACTATCAGTATTCTAAAGTATAAAAAATTTGTAAATTCAACAGAAAAAAGGGAAAATTAAAAATGCTAACATCAACACTGAAATGAATTTTAATGCATGCAGCACTGAAAAGTTGATAAATAATAAAAAAGTTGCTATCTAGTTTTTATTCATATGAGATAAATGAGCAATATAGAAAAAATACTGCCTCTTCTGAACACCAAAATCTTTTCCAACTATGAAGACCAATATTCACACATGTTTCTTATGTGTCTAAACAAAGTTTTGCAAATACTTACTAGTCTGAATAAACTTTTTGGTAGTCAGGTGCAGACCACATCCACTATATTTTCCAAATGATAAGCTGTCTTCATTTCTTTGTTTACTTTAGTTATCTTTTTGCTGCTTGCTGTTCTTTTCTGTCTTTTATTTACCTTTTTACATGAGGCCACTGGCCAGTTAGGATTTATAGCAAACTAGTTTTACCTCACAAAAGATTCTGTTACTAGCAGTTTATATAGTCCATGTTTTTTTGTGTGTTTCCCTTATTTTATTAGTTGGATTTTGTGCTACTACATTTGGCTTTTTCCGGTCAAGCAAACAGCATTTATAGATATACATTTTTTATCACTTTGTAAGCTTTTCATGACTAAATTTAAGACAATTCCATCTTACAGTCAAAACTTTCTGATAAATAATCAATCTTGTCTATTTTCCTGTTAAAAAAAATTACCTGTGAACCCTTCTTCAATCGTAGTCTTGTACGGGCACGGACAGGTTTTTCTTCTGGGCTCTGTACCTATTCAATTATAACAAGAATGTTGAACACGTCACGTAGCAAAGTAGATGAAAGATGTTTTTATGCTGACAAATGTCTGTCAAAAATTTACCTCAATACTTATTCTGAATTAGTTTTTGGTGTCACTATGATTAAATTGGATATAAGATTTATAAAAACACTTTGTGTGAAGGTAAATGGTTAATGTTTACTTTATCACATACAATAGTGTTATCTCCATTATACGCTATGGTTATATATGATAAAATTTCAATGTCATGCAATGATGTATTTAAGTTCATAAGATACTAGATCTTCTTTTAATGTAATGTCATAAACATTCAGGCATCATTCATGTAGGGAAGATGCCAAATAAACAATTAAACACCATGCAGGAGTTGATCTGTTCAACTAAAAAAAAAAAAAAGAAAATACTGTGTAGAATCCAAAAAAATGATTGATTGATTGATTGGTGTTTAATGCCACTTTCAACACTATTGTGCAATTTCGTGGCGGTCAGTTTTTTTTTGGTGGATTAAGCCGGAGTGCCTGGAGAGAACCACCGACCTTCGGCTGGAAAACTGCCAATCATAGTAATACTTGTTGTAAACAATGAGTTTAGATGGTCTGACAGCAATGTTCTCACCTGGACCATTTTTTGCACCATAGTTCTATAACTATCAGCTACAGGGCTTATTATATTTCATCAATTCAATTGTATAGCTTTATAAAATTTTAAATGCATTTTAGCAAGTTAAGAATCTAAAAAGTAGTACACTGATACAAAATTTATTTTTCTACTATTTGAATATTTTAAGACCAAAATTTTCAAAAGGCGACCACAGTGCAATCATAAATCTTTAGTAATCACTAAAGAAAAATCACTCCATTTAGTTAGAGTTATCAAATACTTGCATAGATTTGTTGTTTTTTTTTGTAATACATGAAGTCATTTTTCAGTAATAAAGATAGTTCTCTAATATACAAAATGATGGACCCTTATATTTTTAACCTAAAAATTGTAAACTGTATATATGTAAAGATTTATAAATCTGCCTTCCTATGCAAACTATGAAATATTGAATTACCTTTGACTGGGACAATTCATCTGAAGATTCTGATTGTTGAAGCATTGACTGCTTGGCTGCCATCTCTACAGCTTGTAAAGCAGCCACTGACAAACGTTTAATAGAAGACAGTCTTGTCGAAGAATTCAAAGTTTTACCATGTTTAAGTGATTTTCTAACACTATTTCTTGGTTTTTTATCCTGTGACTCAGAACTGTCTTTTACTATTTTTTCAGGACTCTCCTGAATGGTTTGTGTAGTGTTTGGAGTGATAGGTGTATTTTCATCAGAACGTGCTGCCTTCACAACTGTTACAGGTGTTGATGGAGCAGAAATAACCATTTCTGGTGTTTCTGCCTCATGCACATTATCTATCTGAGGACCTTTGGGGGTTTCCGTCTCCTTCGCATTATCAATCTGAGGACCTTTGCAGGGAGTTTCTGTATCCATATCACACACTTTGTCTGTCAACAGTGTTACACTATTCACTTTATTAATAGGTGTCAAATTTGTATCTGCATTTTCAGGATTTATTGAATTTTCTTTTACAGGCGTTCTACTTTCCGCCATTTGTGATTCTATTTGTTTTGTGAACGACATAACTGGTTCTTTAGTTGTTTCTGTTTTTATCTTCACATTTTTTGTGGTGCGTGTGTTCCTTTTTGGTCTAGCAGTGGTGGCAGTCCTTGACGTGGCTCTTGTTCTGTAGGACCTGTTTGGTGGAGAGCTTAAACAATTCTCTTCCACGTCAGCTTCCTCACCATCATCAAGTTTTAGACTTTAAAAGGAAATAAGAATAAAGCAAAATGATCTACATTTAAGAGAGCACATGAAATGTAATGCCAACTTTATGAGCACATGAAATGTAATGCCAACTTTATGAGCACATGAAATGTAATGCCAACTTTATTGATCATGATTGAAAATAATGTTGAAAAGTGTATAAGATCAAGATTTTACTGGAGATCATAAATTTATCATTATAAAGATCCAAGAAAAGAGGTTAAGACAATGTAAACTCAGCCAGACATACATGTACACCCTACACTTATTATATACACCAAATATAGTTGACTTACTGATTATTGTATCTTAGAAAAAGGCCCAATCAAGAAAAATTAACATTGACCAATGGACCATGTAAATGAGATCAAGGTCAGAAGACCCCCATAAGACAGACATGTGCACCTTACAATAATTCTATACAACAAATATAGTTTACCTTCAGCTTAAAATATCAGAGAAAAGGACTTAATCACACAAACTTAACATTGACAGATGAACCATGAACATTAGCTTTTAAGGTCAACTGATCCCTGCAGTCATTACAAGAAGTCTATTATATATTAACTTAAATATCTTATTTACCTTTGTCTTTTTGAAGGTGGCTCAAAAACATCCTCAGAATCTGAAAATTTAGTTGGTCTTTTTGCTTTTCTCCCTCTCTTCTGTGAAGGTGTTTTTGGTAGGAGCTGTATCTCAGGCCTGCCAAAAATAAGGATTTCTTTTTAACTTTAACTTGCAATACATTTTTTTTAAATAAGACAAAGTATCCAAACTTGTATTGGTTTTTAACTTACCATTAATAGTATTTGTATTTGTTTCTTGCAAAAAAAAGACATAAGCCAACTCATACATGTATACAGCAGTTTTGCAAGGTTCTCGTTTTGACATTTTTCAAGAAATATTTTCATATAAATTGTCTTTAAATGTACATTCTGAAATAAATATATAAAATGTATGTATCATCATTCAAAGAGACCCAGATTTTTACTGGCCCTTTAATATTGAAAAGAAATTAGTGTTTACCTTATACTAACATCCAATATCAAAATGTTTAGTCATAAAGTAAAGTAATGTAATATTTTATTAGATTTTAACATGAAAATATCTGAAATTCTGTATAACATTTGGTTTTTAATTTTAAAGTTTGTATTTAAGAGCTGTATTTTGGCCTTCGAGCTGACGCAAAAATAATATGCGTTTGCCAAATTGAATTTTCAGTCAAACTACTACCGAAAATGAAGCCCTGCAGGCCGATGTCCCTAAAAATATACTGCCCTGTTGTGAAAATAAGTGGTTATGGGCCAGATGGCGACCGCTTATTTTGAATCCTGGAATGAAAATTACCCAAATCAGTTATATAACTGATCAAAATCGTCCCTGCTTCACAAAAAAACCAAGATGTTTCGGCAAAGTCTATATGCCATGCAATTGCTGACAATCACTACCGTTTCATTTGAAACCAACATCTTATTTTCCTTTGATATTTTTGTAAATGGTAACTTAGGGCTATGCTCCATTGAGTAAAATCTTATAGCCCTGATTTAAAACCATAACCATTAAAAATGATTGCATTATTTTAAAAGGGGTCAAGACTCAAGAGGTCAGGAACTTAAAATTTATAAATTAATAATTGATGGGTGGTATGTTGCAAAAATTCTTTCCTAACATTTAATAGAATTTTGAAATTTTATGGTGTGGGTGGTAGGGATTTCAAGAAATACATCATAATGTGTAACTCTATAAATTTTTAAACAACGCTTACCCAACAGCCAACAAACCTGAATGATATAATTTTCTTCCTATATTAGTTTTCTTTTAAATGGTACATTTTATATTGCTTACTTGCTATACCCTTCAATCAAACTTACTTTGCAAATGTCTTTTTACATTCAAACAACAGTTCATGCAACCAGTCCATTTCTTTATCAAATTCAGCCAAAGCATCATTGACTTTAGCATTTATTGAATCCAAAGCGGAAAATCCTAAGTTGTGTGGATACAACATTGTATCACCTGACTTCTTCTTGTCTGCCTTCTTACCTTTCATCTGAAAAAATTAAGAATATTTTATAAGTGTCCCAAGATGGACAAGATAAGTTTTAATTATATAAAATTGAGTGTTTACAAATCGACAATTTATTTGCATGAAGACAAATATTCCCTATAAAATTTTGATGTCACATTTTTAATGTTGGTTAAAAGCTCAATAGAGCTTATGTTATGTCCTTGTTTGTATACTATGACGACTCTAAATAAAGCTTATTTATTAGTAGTACTTATAACATTAGAAAATGTCTGATGTCACATGGAAAAGTGATTGTTGTTCAAGTGTGGCAGATTACCAATAACAATAAGGTCTATTCAAACATTTCCCTTGTCAACCTTGAATAATATACAATTATTTGTATAATTTCAACTTTAAAATGACTTATTTCTGCAGTTTTTTTTACAAATCGTCTTCATAAAATTAGACTTTTTCTTATCGAATAAGTTATATAGACCTTGTCGCTATTTGGAAATCTATGACACTTGAACTATTGACTTCATATAACAATCACTTTTCCTTTGTGGCGTCAGACATTTTCTATTGTGACGTCAAAATTTAACGGGAACCTTTGTGATGTCCAGTAATGGCAGACAAATAGCGATAAGATGTATTTACTATTGTAAACTTACAACGTAAATGTACACGTTACATTCTAAAAGATTAAATATGCCCAGGTGAATCAGGGTTCTTTAAGTATCTAATATTATTAAATAAAGGGCGAACAACTAGTCCAAATAATTATGACGTATTGAAAGGCTATTTCATTTTCTTGTTAGTGACACCTTTCTTCAAGTTCAAAGGAAGGCATTCAGAAAAAAATAAATAGCCTTTCAAGACCTAAAATAGCTGGGGAACCATATGGTCTGCAAATTGTCAAAAAATGTCATAAGGACCTAAGAGCTACAGATTTCCAGCTACATTTATAAGGGGACGTAATGCCTAAAATGACGTCACATCTAGAATCCCTAACAACAGGACCAACATCTGAAACGTTATGGTATTTCTGTTTCTTTTTGAACATTACAATATGTTAGAATAAAAAAAAAATTGATACGGACTTCGTCCCCTTTCACAGGTAACGCCTGCCTCATATTAGACCTATAAAGTCATAATTATTTGGACTAACCCAACACCAAAATAACACACATCTCAGTTATGGATAGAAATAAGTGTGAAACAGTTTAGGATTTGCGTTCTTACTTCAAGAATCAGATTTCTATATTGTTATAATGCGGACAGAAAAGTTTATATGGTTCTTAGTGCTAGTAGAAACATTTTGTAGAAATTATTCGCTGCAGAAAATTTGTATCACGAATGACACGCCCGAATTTGTAATTTTTAAAAGTATTTCATCGAAACCTCATTTCTATGAAATTGCATTTGTTTTTTTTTTGCTTACTGCTTTTAAAGATATATAACTTTATAGTTAATCTTTAATCTACATGTCTTTCTTGTTTAAATTTTACCCTGTTGTCGATAGACAACTTCCCTCGGAAATTTTAAATATATTGCAAAACAATTGTCCAATCAAATCGGTTTATTTATTGCTAAGCTATCAAAAAATATTTTCGAATATATTTATTTGCACTAGAAAAGTATTTTCTCTGTATAATTTTAGAAGAAAAATGAAGTTATATATTTTAAAGAAGATGAAAATACAAAATTTCATCTTTTAAATAGATTTTTACGAAAATAAATTTCGTAGCTTAACTCATGGAATATACTTCCGTCATCTTTACCACAGAAAAACAACCCACTCACAAAAAATATGTCAAAAGCAAGCGATTCAAACAATACTAGCCAAAGTTATAAATTGGTTGTAGTAGGTGGAGGTGGTGTTGGGAAAAGTGCCTTAACAATACAATTTATACAGGTGATTATTGCAGTATAATTTAAGCACAAGATCAGTGCAACCATTTGTAAACATTGAAACCACCTAACCAATTCATGCAATGTATGTTACACATAGTATATTAATTCGAATATATATTTAGTTATATCATTGAGTTTGTTGTTAGAAAAATGATGAAAACGAATATATAAGAGTTAGAGTAGCTAAAGATAGACACATAATCTGCATTGCACAGTCTTTGGGATTTCTTGCAGAAAATCCATTCCTTAAAACTACCTTTGCCAACACAAAAGCATGCACCTTATTGTAATTTGTCCAACATTTTTGGACCTCACGGACGTTACCTTTTAATTTTGGAGTTGCAAGGGCAAATGTCTGACACTGCAAAAGCAAAGTGATTGTTGTGTGATGTCAATATTTCAAGTGTTGTAAATTCTCGTGTCAAGATTCGTAGATTCCCAAACAGCAGCCATTAAGGTCTATTGAAAAAAGAAACACACTTAAGTATGATACTACCATCCTTTTTCTTCTCTAAGTAATATTCTTAATTTTGCTGGAACATTGAGACACATATGTCTACTCATGAAAAACGATTATATTATGAACCAGATTTAAAAGAAAAAGTTAAATGGTACATCAGCATATTTTTAAGGGTTTTACAAACAGGATTGGACCAGTCGCTCAATAGACCACTTTCGAGTTATGTCCTTCATTGGAAAAGTTTGTCAATAATGCGATCCTTTATGGTGTCATTTACCAGATAGAGGGGGTTGCCTGTATCCCTGTACTATTAAAGTTCATCAAGCGTCTTTGGGATCGTCATTATGCAGGATGAACTAGAAATAATGTTTGTTTCGTAGGTACTTAATCACAATTCCCTTATGACAGCAGTGCTGATTATCAATTATAAGAATTTAATTTGCCAAATAATTTGTGCAATATAGCATCATATTTTTTCAACCTCTCACTCAACATGGGAAGGAAGTGATGATGCCCCTAAACGCACGAATGATGTTCACTAAAACTGAAGTTTTTGACGGAAATGCAACAAACTTGAAAGTGGTCTATTGGGTTATTATACATGTTTGGGATTTATAATACTGTGCTAAATAAAATAATTTGGGGTTTTAGGGAAAATATTTATAAGTGATTACAAAAAAGGCAACAATTTGTGTTTAGCCAGTTTTCTGGATATCTAGTTGCTCATGAGATTAATCTTAGGAAGATTCAAGATCGTGGTTTTTAAGAGGGATCAATCTAGCAGCTTATTTATCTTTTGGAAAAGACTCTGAAAGTTGCTGACCAAAAATTGTTACTATTGATCTAAACAAATGCACTCATCAATATTTTTGCTACATTACAATAATCAAATTTTTTGCACTGTAAATTAATATTTCATTTGGGCTATTATATACCAATTAGATTATTATAATCCAATTAGGTGACTGGTCCCAACATGATGAATGTGGTAGGGATGTGTGAATGCAAGAACCTAAAGTAAAATTGTTGTCTCACAATTGGTGGAAAGTTATTTATACAATTTAACACAGAATTTCTGCTCATTTGCACAAAACACAGCAGATAACAGATTCTGTAATAGAACACTACATGTAGAACTGGCAAAACATGTTGCATAAAATGATGATTATGAATAATACAAATTGCTGACCTATAAGATACAATATTGTCTTTTTTATATTTGTCAGCAATTTAGATGTTCCTGACATAATCTGAACTTTTCTTGACTTGCTGATTTTATTGCTCCTTTGGTATATATCATCCTCTATTTGTTGTTGGCAAATCAATCTACAAAATAGTACTGGCATTTAAATTATATTTTAAACTTCCAATGTACAATGTAGGTTATTCATATCTAGGTAAAAATATTCTAGAATGAACCATTTGAAATTTTCCAAAGAACCTTTTAATATTGTCTATGATCATATTTTCTTACCTTTATTTAAGGAATGACTGTAATATTTTTTCTGTCTATGAAGAAATAACATAAAAAATGTGGTGTACACTGAATAATGCGCGTAGCGGGTTATTTAACAGTGTGCACCACATTTTTTATGTTATTTCGAATAGACAGAAAAAATATTACAATCATTCCTTATAATTTAATTCTAAATTCCATTCTTAAGGAGTAAATCATGATAAAAACGTTGATGACGTCATGGTCACATGACAAAATTATGTCTATGAGCTGATAAACAAATTCTCTCAGCCAATCAGAAGACGTGTTACATCCCAAATTAAATTATACATGTATACAGTGTCATAATTGATATTTAATTTTTTTTAACAATCAACTTTCAAATATTTAATGAACTAATTAACTTAAAGGTTCCTGTTTGAATTGTTTTACACTAGTCTTTTTGGGGACCTTTATACCTTGCTGTTCGGTGAGAGCCAAGGCTTTGTGTTGAAGGCCGACTTTGACCTATAATTGTTTGCTTTTACACATTGTGACTTGGATGGATAGTTGTCTCATTGGCACTCATACCACATCTTCTTATTTATATTAAGGACATGTTTGTTACCCAGAGCATTCTATATACTGTTTACAAACAATTTTTAATGACATAAAAATAAGGAGATGTGGAAAATTGCAAATAAGGCTGCATAGTAATCTATTAAAGGCCCTGAAATGACAACTGTAAAACAATTCAAACAAGAAAACTAACAGCCTGATTTATGTACAAAACAATAACCGAAAAACAAATATGATATACATTTTACAGCAACAAACAAAACCATTGAATTACAGGCACTGAACTTGGGACAGGCACATACAGAATGTTACTGGTTAAACATGTTTGCTGTTGCCAACCCCCAAACCTTGGAAAGTGGTGAAACAGTACGACATAAGAACAAGCTATAAAAATCAGTTGAGATGGGCTTTATTCATCAGATTAATACAAAGCACACAAAAACCTATTAAACACAAACACAAAATACACAAGGTACAGATCTGAGAATACTCAAGAGTTAAATGTAAGCTAGTTTAAGGCCAATAACAACTAATTATAATAAAAATCATGTGTCTATGACTAATATATAAATCATTACACATCCAACATCCAATGGATTTAGTTTAAAGACGTCATTAACAGACAGCAAAAAACTTGACCTTGTGCAATGCCAAAATATCATCGAAAAGTATACACCAAACAGCAGCCATTAAGGTCTATTGAAAAAAGAAACACACTTAAGTATGATACTACCATCCTTTTTCTTCTCTAAGTAATATTCTTAATTTTGCTGGAACATTGAGACACATATGTCTACTCATGAAAAAATGATTATATTATGAACCAGATTTAAAAAGAAAAAGTTAAATGGTACATCAGCATATTTTTAAGGGTTTTACAAACAGGATTGGACCAGTCGCTCAATAGACCACTTTCGAGTTATGTCCTTCATTGGAAAAGTTTGTCAATAATGCGATCCTTTATGGTGTCATTTACCAGATAGAGGGGGTTGCCTGTATCCCTGTACTATTAAAGTTCATCAAGCGTCTTTGGGATCGTCATTATGCAGGATGAACTAGAAATAATGTTTGTTTCAGAGGTACTTAATCACAATTCCTTATGACAGCAGTGCTGATTATCAATTATAAGAATTTAATTTGCCAAATAATTTGTGCAATATAGCATCATATTTTTCAACCTCTCACTCAACATGGGAAGGAAGTGATGATGCCCTAAACACACGAATGATGTTCACTAAAACTGAAGTTTTGACGGAAATGCAACAAACTTGAAAGTGGTCTATTGGGTTATTATACATGTTTGGGATTTATAATACTGTGCTAAATAAAATAATTTGGGGTTTTAGGGAAAATATTTATAAGTGATTACAAAAAAGGCAACAATTTGTGTTTAGCCAGTTTTCTGGATATCTAGTTGCTCATGAGATTAATCTTAGGAAGATTCAAGATCGTGGTTTTTAAGAGGGATCAATCTAGCAGCTTATTTATCTTTTGGAAAAGACTCTGAAAGTTGCTGACCAAAAATTGTTACTATTGATCTAAACAAATGCACTCATCAATATTTTTGCTACATTACAATAATCAAATTTTTTTGCACTGTAAATTAATATTTCATTTGGGCTATTATATACCAATTAGATTATTATAATCCAATAAGGTGACTGGTCCCAACATGATGAATGTGGTAGGGATGTGTGAATGGAAGAACCTAAAGTAAAATTATTGTCTCACAATTGGTGGAAAGTTATTTATACAATTTAACACAGAATTTCTGCTCATTTGCACAAAACACAGCAGATAACAGATTCTGTAATAGAACACTACATGTAGAACTGGCAAAACATGTTGCATAAAATGATGATTATGAATAATACAAATTGCTGACCTATAAGATACAATATTGTCTTTTTTTTATATTTGTCAGCAATTTAGATGTTCCTGACATAATCTGAACTTTTCTTGACTTGCTGATTTTTATTGCTCCTTTGGTATATATCATCCTCTATTTGTTGTTGGCAAATCAATCTACAAAATAGCACTGGCATTTAAATTATATTTTTAAACTTCCAATGTACAATGTAGGTTATTCATATCTAGGTAAAAATATTCTAGAATGAACCATTTGAAATTTTCCAAAGAACCTTTTAATATTGTCTATGATCATATTTTTCTTACCTTTATTTAAGGAATGACTGTAATATTTTTTCTGTCTATGAAGAAATAACATAAAAAATGTGGTGTACACTGAATAACGCATAGCGGGTTATTTAACAGTGTGCACCACATTTTATGTTATTCAATAGACAGAAAATATTACAATCATTCCTTATAATTTAATTCTAAATTCCATTCTTAAGGAGTAAATCATGATAAAACGTTGATGACATCATGGTCACATGACAAAATTATGTCTATGAGCTGATAAACAAATTCTCTCAGCCAATCAGAAGACGTGTTACATCCCAAATTAAATTATACATGTATACAGTGTCATAATTGATATTTAATTTTTTTTAACAATCAACTTTCAAATATTTAATGAACTAATTAACTTAAAGGTTCCTGTTTGAATTGTTTTACACTAGTCTTTTTGGGGACCTTTATAGCTTGCTGTTCGGTGAGAGCCAAGGCTTTGTGTTGAAGGCCGTACTTTGACCTATAATTGTTTGCTTTTTACACATTGTGACTTGGATGGATAGTTGTCTCATTGGCACTCCTACCACATCTTCTTATTTATATTAAGGACATGTTTGTTACCCAGAGCATTCTATATACTGTTTACAAACAATTTTTTAATGACATAAAAATAAGGAGATGTGGAAAAATTGCAAATAAGGCTGCATAGTAATCTATTAAAGGCCCTGAAATGACAACTGTAAAACAATTCAAACAAGAAAACTAACAGCCTGATTTATGTACAAAACAATGAACGAAAAACAAATATGATATACAGCAACAAACAAAAACCATTGAATTACAGGCACTGAACTTGGGACAGGCACATACAGAATGTTACTGGTTAAACATGTTTGCTGTTGCTAAACCCCCAAACCTTGGAAAGTGGTGAAACAGTACGACATAAGAACAAGCTATAAAAATCAGTTGAGATGGGCTTTATTCATCAGATTAATACAAAGCACACAAAAAACCTATTAAACACAAACACAAAATACACAAGGTACAGATCTGAGAATACTCAAGAGTTAAATGTAAGCTAGTTTAAGGCCAATAACAACTAATTATAATAAAAAAATCATGTGTCTATGACTAATATATAAATCATTACACATCCAACATCCAATGGATTTAGTTTAAAGACGTCATTAACAGACAGGGAAAAAACTTGACCTTGTGCAATGCCAAAAAATCATCGAAAAGTATACATGTCTAGGACAAACAACTAAATGAACATGTATTTATGATGAAATAAAGGTGTAGGAATCAAAATTTCACTGACCTTTTCTGCAGGGTTTAAGATTAAACCTTACATTGTAAGCTTCCTTTCAGGAGTTTGGTCTTAAGAGGGAGAGAGATGAATTTTAAACAAAATGTTGGGTTAATGCAATATCTGGATAGTTGACACTACATGTTTATCAATGGTAAACTTATCCCTGTGTACATGTATTACATGTACCTCAAATTGCACTGCTAATGAATCTTTCTTGGGAAGATCTCACATTTGTGGCCTAATCAGCAGTCAGGGGCATTACTTAAACAAGTAATTTTTAAAATTACCTAAACAAGTTATGTTGAAAACGAGTCTATTTTCAATATTACTTATATAAGTAACTTTTCTAAATATTATTTTTATAGGTGTCCAATTATACAGATTTTACTAGCTTTAACAAATTTTCACAGTCATCTGGTTATTTTTCCCTTGAAATATAAAATCTAATCCTTCTGAAACACTAATTGCCTTTCTGATGCACTTATCTTTCATATCAACGCTTCTGGGTCAAAGATTGGTCTCTCGGACTATTAAAATATCATTTTCCTTGAAAAACTTGTGATTTAATTAATACTTGAAGTTATTTATAATTTGTAACCCAAAACAATTACATGTTCCTTTGAAATGACTTATTCAAGTAATATTTTTGTCATTATATTTAAAGTAACCCTTTATCTCTATACTCCTCCCAAATTTAATAAATTCTTAATTTTATGATATAAAATGATGTAAAAATTCATGAAAACTACATTTAGTCCATGCTTTTATCAAAATTTAAAATAACTATTGAGTAATTTTATGATTTTTAAAACAAAATTACCTATATAAGTAACTAAAAAAATAACTTGTTTAAGTAACGCCCCTGACTGATCAGGTATCCTGCTTTATTAATCTATTTCTAAACTCACAAAAATAGACCAAACCTACTAATTGCTGAATAGTTAAGTTACTATGACCCATCTAGATTCTGTAAGTTGGGTGCAGATGGTGCAGTTGTCACAATTGCATTATGAAAATTGTTACAAGTTAACTGATGAATTGATTTTTTTAATCATATTTAGACTAGGAGGTTTAAATGGTACATGTAATTCAAGGAATTTAAATTCGTTTCCTTTAGATATTTTGACCCCATTCTATAGTTCGAAAAAATCATGTCAATGATGTGGATTATTGAAATTCCTGTCTAATTTTGAATATTTGAAAGGAAATCTTAAAGGTGCTATGATAACAAAAGTTTTTATTTGCAATGAATTGTGTACAAAAAGAATTGGTTCTTTTTTGTCACAAATTTTTGACATCATTATACAAAAAATAGTCATTAATATTTTTCAACAGACAATTGATTCCAGAATTTATGTTGTAAAAATATTTGCTTTTATGTTTGCCAATGAAAGAAGTTTCTGTATTTTATTCTTCATGTATTATACAATGTATCATCTTTAGTTCAAATGTTTTACTTAAAACTAAGGACCTTCAACATAAAAATAAGAAGATGTGGTATGATCACCAATCAGACACTTCTCATCCAGAGACCAAATGACGTAGAAGTAAGCTACTGTAGGTCACTGTACGGCCTTCAACAATGAGCAAAACCCATACAGCAAGCTATAAAAGGTCCCAAAGTGACAAATGTAAAATAATTCAAACAAAAAATCTAACTGCTAGATTTATGTACAAAACAATAATCGAAAAACAAATATGATATACAGCAACAAATGACTGAAATACATGCTCCTGAAGTTTTAGTGGGACATCAATCCAAACTTAGACTCTGACTTTACAGGCTGTTGCAGCAACAGCTACTCCTTTAAATACTTTATTGATTTGCAATGATGCGAGTCACCATGAGAGAACCATTATTAATATTACTGTGTTAACTTAAGTACATGTATAATTTTGGATCAAGTAATGTGGTAATCTCCAAATTATGACGAAGATTTAAAATTTAATGGCCCTTTTATCATAAAAAAGTTTTTGAAAAATTTGGAGATACATATGTACATGTATATATTTATGTTGTAAAATTATTTAAGTACTCCACCTATTTCGTTGATTGTCATTGTTGCAAGTGTCAATTACATTATCTTCTTTACAATATAATAGTCACAAAATACAGGACTTACGGTTGCTAATCGATGACTTTGTGACTTCAATTTAATTACTCAAAAGCTTTTTATTTCAGATAAGAGCAATATTTTGCCTGTAGATGGCTAATGGTTTGAAATTTGTTGTCTGGCATTTGATAAGGCAGTTGACCTAGACTTCATTTTCTTACTTTATGATTGCTAAAGCTTACATTTACATAGTTTCTACACATGGTCAGTTTCTCATTTACTACATGTATAAATAATTGGTCAACTATACATTTTACATGGTACTATATTGTATGTGGTCTATAGAATAGTCAATTGTGACCTTATTTTCATGTTTTGAAGATGGATGGTAAACTTTCAAGCTTATGTTAATTTCTCAGTTACCGTTTCAAGTATATTTGGTCTACACTATCTAATCAGTGTTAGGTACATGTCTGTCTGATGGGGAGTCGCCGAATCTTGGCCTCATTTTCATAGTTCATTGTAAAGGTAACATTTTCTTGATATATGCATACATGTAGTAAAAGTAAAAGGTTAAATTTTGAAAATGGGATGTATAAAATTGAGAATGGAAATGGGGAAAGTGTCAAAGAGACAACAACCCGACCAAAGAGCAGAAAACAGCCGAAGGCCACCAATGGGTCTTCAACACAGTGAGAAAATCCCGCAACTGGAGGCGGGCTTCATAAATACTTGATGAGCTATATGACCAAAAGGGACCTAACCCATTTCCATTCTCAATTTTATTTACATCTTGTTTTCTTAATAGGCCCTTATTAGTAGTAAAAGAAAAGACGAAGTATGTCAATGAATTAATAGACCAGGAAACCTAAAGTTTTATCTATAACCATTCCATTTTCAACTTTAGCTTTAGCTCCAATAAGAAACAACTGGTTAGGAGTAAATAGAAGCATTGTGATGTTTACATGTATGCAAGTCTGACAGGGGTCATCTGACCTTGACCTCACTTTCTTGATTCTTTGATTCATATTAAGTTAGTCATTTTTTTAAAATTTATCTAATTAGGTAGACTTAATATCTATAGATAATGGAGTTGCATAAAATATTAGCGACTAGATGTTATGCAAACAGAAATAGATTTTAAAGATAATTTATTTTCAACATACACCATATATTGGTTTAGTTTTTGGTCCCCTACCGACTTCCGTCGAAAGGGACTTTAGGTTTGCTGTCTGTCTGTCTGTCTGTCTGTCTGTCTGTCTGTCTGTCTGTCTGTCTGTCTGTCTGTCTGTCTGTCTGTCTGTCTGTCTGTCTGTCCGTCCGTCCGTCTGTCCGTCTGTCAATCTGTCCGTCTGTCAGTCCGGCAAATCAGTTTTCCAGACTTTTTTTCTTCATGCTTGTTTCCTGTGTTTTGGACCCTGAAAGGGTCAGGTAAATTTTTGCCTTTTAATGTACTGTGAAATATCTGAGTCTAGTTAATTTCGCTGTAAAATGTCTTCAGGGAAAATTATGCAAATTGGACACACAAGAAAATATGGTAATTAATAACTTTGGTAGACAGGTCATTCCAGCATGCACACCCTTCTATAATTTTGAAATTTTTTTTATGTGTATTAAAGAATATTTGTAATTTCCCCCTAGTATGTGGAACTAATTGAAGGCCATGACATACTAATGAAAAGGATAACAGGAATTAAAAAAAATATAAGACAGTACAACAGCCTCATCAACCACTAACACACAACTCTTGGTAAAAAAATGGCAGCTGGCTAGTGTTTTTCATCAGAACTTTTTAAAACTAACATACATTGTGGACAGAAATATTTCATTGAAAAATGAATCGAATAAAAGAAATTAATTAAGAACAGTGGTGATTTCACCAGCTGAAAAGGCTCCCCAAAAATAAATTTTGACTAACCAACATTTATGAAATATTTAAAGTTTATCATACAGCTCCTAATGAAACCACTTAATTTTGATTGAAAATGGATCTGTTTCAATAGTGTTTAGTTAAATAGTCTGCTTCCTGGCCCTTATTAACCACAGAAATGATATTCTTAAGAGTGTGAACGTAAGTAGATAGGGTCATAGTACATACAACTTCCTTGTGACATAACATTGTTGGGAGGATAACCGGAAAGTCATTTAAATTTTTGTGAAGAATTTAAATTAAAATTGAAACCAAAATAAAAATTGTGAATACTTGGCCACCTGTATGTGTGATAAAAGATTATCATATTAGTTCTTTATTTATGGAATATTTTTTTAGATTTGGTTGGATACCAAAATTTTAATCTGTGTTGAAAATTTTCAGCTTTATTAATAGTGCATTCCAGATATTTCAAAATGAAGAAATATTGCATGTTGACTTGGGATGACATGGGTTTCCACAATTTTCAAAATGGCATTGTAAACTTATAAATAGATTTAATTTTTGTGAAATATGAGTCTTCTATTTATTTTGGTGAAATTCAAGGGATTAAGTTGCCATTTTAGCAGACTAGCAGTGTAATGAGTTTTAGTACAATTTGCATTGTATTGGAGCTAAAGTTGAAAAAGGTTATTATAAAAAGATAAAGTTTAAGGTTTCCTGGTCTATTAATTCATTGACAAACTACATCTTTATCTTTTACTAGTAATACATGTAATAAGGGTCTATTAAGTAATTAAGATGTGCATGTACATGTATATTGGTCTAAAGATATACATTCACATATCTGTATTGACTATTATGAAAATAAATATAACTGATAACAAATACTTTGCTCAATATTTTGTACAAAATATCCTTGAATGTTACTTTACTAGGTCTTCATATTATTCCCTTATTTTATCAAAAAATTAGCAATGGTGCATGGTATAATTTTCCAAAATATTTTGACTATTTAAGAACAAAGATGGATCCTTTTCAACTTACAATATATATGTATATGTTGTTTCTCATGACAAAATGTAGGTCAGGAATGGTTCTGACAATTTTCAGTTTTTGTCTCGCCTTGATGGAGTCAAAAAGTGAGACATACGTATGCAGTTTCCCGTGTCGGCGGCTGTGGCGTGGCATCAACAATGTATTAGTTTGTGATTAGGTCTAGTTTATGGTGAACCACTAGTGGTAGGTCAATGATATTTGGTATGCAGTTGTATTAAGTTAACATTGACACATCTCATTTCCATGGAGATTATTTGGCCCTGACCCTTTGTCAGGTTCTATTGACTTTGAAACTTTTGCTCAGTTTACATGTATAAGTTTATGATTAGGTCAGTTTATGGGGATCCACTAGTGGTAGGTCAATGATATTTGGTATGCAGTTGTATAAGCATTGGCACATCTCATTTCCTTGGAGATTATTTGGCTCCCACCTCACTCATGGTCTGTTGACTTTGAAATTTTTGCTTAGTTTACATGTATTAGTTTGTGATTAGGTCAGTTCAAGGGGAACCATTAGAGGTAGGCCAATGTTAATTGGTATTCAGTTGTATAAGCATTAGCACATCTCATTTCCATGGAGAATATTTTGCCCCTTCAGTCATGGTCTATTGACTTTGAAACTTTTGCTTAGTTTACATGTATTAGTTTGTGACTAGATCAGTTTAAGATGAACTGCAAATGTTAAGTCAATGATATTTAGTATGCAAATTTATGGGCATTTGCAAGTCTCATTTCCATGGAGATTATATAGCCTCACCTCCTAATCATGGTTCATTGACTTTGAAACTTTTACATAGTTTACAAGTTAATGTTTCTGTTTAGGTTTGTTTAAAGGGAACGACATGATAAGTCAATGGTATTTGGTATGCAGTTGTATTAATATTGGCACATCTCATTTCCATGAAGATTGTTTAGCCATGTACCTTCAGTCATGGTTCATTGACTTTGAATATTTGCATCACTTACATGTTAAAAGTATTGAAATTTTAATTTCAACATTTGCATTATCAAAATTACAAAAAGGTGAGACATATCTCTGTGTTAACAGTTTATGTCATTGAGGAGTTATGACCCTTGCTCGCTATACACTCTAATACTGTGGATTCATTATTATTAGTTGGGTTCCAATTTATGTGGATTTTGTGGGTTGAAGCTAACCACAAATTTGAACGTGCAAGTATAAATTTCCTCTAGGGCATTAGACATGAATGGAATTTTTTATAGAACCAAGAAATCAAGTATCCACGAAAATAAAATGTTTTTTCTATCCACAAAAATTTATACCCAGAAAAATAGATGAATCCACATGTACAGTAGTCTATTTATTAATCTCAGGAATCTTTGTCTTCCAGACATATCTTCAAGACAGCTATTGTTCCTCATAATCAAGGATGTTTTATTGTTTTATATTCCAGTCATACTTTGTAACAGATTATGATCCAACCATAGAAGATTCATATACCAAACAATGTGTTATAGATTCAGTTGTTGCCAGACTGGACAGTAAGTGGTCTTTCTTTCTGAACCAAATGATGCCCCCACTTTGAAAGTGGGGGTATATATTTCAATTACCTTGTCCGTCTGTTCATTCGTCCATCTGTTTGTTTGTCACACATTTCTCAGTAACAGGTAAACAGAATGACTTAATACTTAATTTGATGTGTTGGAATGTGATTGTGCTTTACATAATTTGTTACAGTTTTATTTCTAGGCAATATTTTAAAGTGAAAAGACAAAATCTTTAAGGGAATAGTATAAACCACATGGAAAAAAATGCCATAAATTAGCGAAATAATTCATTTTCCCAGGTACTCGTCACAATTGGGTAGGGTTGAAATAGCATGTCATATTGTAAACTAAGAAAATTTTTGCTCAGGGATTATTTTTCTTTTATTTAGCGATAACGTATAATGCACGAAAAATATTGCCCTCACATATATGACTTTTTTTATACATACATATCCACAATATTGATGTGAAGGACTCAGTTATCATTTAATACTCAAGTTTAATCCCTTTGCGTAAAGTTTATGTATTAAAATCGTAAAATATCAATGTTTATAGAATTATAGCAACATCAGGGCAAGGATATTAAAATATCCATTCTTTTCTGCGCACCTGTTTAAATTTGCCCCACTCAAAAAATTTTAATTGGCTTTATTCATTAAAAAACTGTGTCAATGATTTAAGTTCCAAACCTTCCTGTTTAAAATACTTATTTCAAGGCTATGTGATGGATCATGCTTGTGTTCAACAAATTAGAATATTTGATCTTACTTCCCAGAATCATTAAGTTAGCGGTTGTAAAAGAGGAAACGTTAAAGTACTGGCCTGATTAGTATAGGTGAAGGGTGACGGGAAATTATTTAGAATGGAAATTTCTGATTTTCCGAATTTCGAGGTTCTTGCAGTTTTGATTCTTTAGAAACATACCATGGACCAAAAGTGACTGTTGTATGATGTCAATAGTTCAGGTGTTGCACGATGTTAGTAGGTCAAGTGTTACAGATTTTAAAATAGTGATAAGGGATATATATATATATATAACCACTGGTATGACTCAATACCTCATACATGTAGTAGCACATACCATTAACCGTGTGACAAGTTTGAACTCGTCTTGATACTTTAAAAATCATTAAAAGTGTATGAGACAAATTTAATGGTGCATTACACTTTCTGATTTAGCATTCATTAGGTACACTCATTTAGGAGGCTAAATACTTAGATGCTTGTGAACATGTAAACCAAAACAAACTAATCAAAACAGCTTGAACAATTTAAATAAAGATTTTTTTTTTACAGAAGTTGTCTTCATGATTTATCACTAGCCTTACAGCCTGTGCCAGTAAAAATGCGGTTGGGCTTTTGAAAATTTTTCTGAAAAGAGGCCTCACAAGCCACATTTTAAAGAAATTTTATGAAAGGTTATTCTTTGTGCTAGTACGCCAAATTTTTTTCCGTAAAGACCATGAAGGAGATATAATGTGTACTACTCATCATGGAATATATAATCTATATTTGCACTATTACAAACAATATAAGATTAACTTGTTTTATGATATCGCTGTTTAAGAAAAGAATAAGATATAAAACTATGCTCTTTATTATACAGTTTTAGATACTGCAGGACAAGAAGAGTTCAGTGCTATGAGAGAGCAGTACATGAGATCGGGGGAAGGTTTTTTGTTAGTTTATTCTGTGACTGATAGAAGCAGGTGAGAAAAATATCCCAAGGCATCCTTAAAGTTAATCATTGTAAATGTCTCAATTTTTTAGTCAAAGGGAACTTTAGGTTTGCACTCCGTCTGTCTGTCTGTCTGTCCATCCATCATTCCAGCAAATCAGTTTTCCACACTTTTTTTCTTCATGATTGAAGATGTTGATTTTTAATTTGGTATATACTTTTATCATGACAAGTTACAGATCAGTTTCAAATTATGTTCCGGTCTGATGATTTTGTGCAGAGTTATGGTCCTTGGACTTAGAAAATTCACTCAAATAATCAGTTTTCCACACTTTTTTTCGTCATGCATGAAGATATTGACTTGATATTTGCATGATTTGTTATATAGTTTAATTTTACACCATGCAAAGTTATAGATCAAGTTAGCATTTTGTTCCAGTACAATGAATTCTTAACTGGTAGGGGACGATGTATTGCCATGCAATACTCTCAGAATGCTTGTTCTACCAGATTTCTGATCCAGTTTATATTTACACAATCTACAAGACCAAACAACCTTTTTTGACTTTTACAGATGTTATTCTTTAGGTCAAATTTCAACTGGACATATAGTCCAGTATCTATTAAGCTCCCTTTTTTAAAACTTTTTAAACTTTCATAAATATTTTTCTGAAGGAATAATTTAATTTTACCCCACATTAGGAATGGGAGTTGTATTTCATTGACTCCACCAATAAAAACTGACCGCCACGAAATAGCACAATATTTTGAGTGCTGAAAGTGGCTTTAGACACCAATCAATCAATGTATATCATTGACCTTATCCTTTCATTCGTCCTCTAGTCTGAGAATTTTAAGTTATTCAAACAAATATATCTGTCACACATTTCTCCAGTACTACTGCACAGAATGACGTCTTATTTTGTCAATAGCTTAATACATCATGAATATTTATCCAATCTTAATCACTTTAATATTGAAATTAAGATTTGAAATTTACCCAATTTAAGGATGTAGTCGGGTGAAATTTAGAAAATCTGGAATTTAAAATTGATACTATAAATCAGAAGAGCATTACTGGTAGTTAAGAAACAAAATAAGTTATGGAACTCCTTTTTGAGATATTTGATTTTTAAAAAATGGCGGGAAAAGGCTGACTCTGACTTTCACCTTATATTTAGCATTGGCATTATTTGGGTCTGAATTATAAGAAAACAAATCTAGAATCTACTTAGATTTTGGTAATGACCTTTTATGAGCTATTGAAGTCTCCATGAAAAGAAAAGTTGGTGATATGGGGCAAAATATTTTACACTTTATCATAGGAAAAAAACCTAAGGAGTACAAACATTCTGACAAAAATTCCTAAGCTGACAGGACTTCATTCTTAATAAACCTTTTATTATATTGTTATCCTTTTGCTTTGATTGTTCATAATACCTACATAAGTGTAATTATTTTATGGTTAATTTTTCAGTTTTAATGAAATTTATAAATTCCACAAGCAGATATTACGAGTGAAAGATAGAGAAGAATTCCCTATGATATTAGTAGCAAATAAAGCGGATTTAGAACATCAAAGAATTGTAAGTATTCTGACAGAAAATTTTGATCTGTATATATATAAGGAGCCTAGCAATTACATGAAATGGATTTTTGCTTGTAAATTGAAAAATAGTACTTTACCAGGTTTGAAAATGAAAAATGGCTGAATGTGGCACATTGAAAATGAAAACGGGTCCTTTTCTCTCATAAAGAAGATTTCTACACCAAAATTAAGTAATTCAAAATTAAGTTAGAAGGAAGATATCTCCCTCAAAAACACCATTTTTTTTTTCAAAATATGACCAGTATTTTTTGTGTCGCCTTTCTAATTGTAGAATTACCTCATAGATAGTAGAAGCTACATAGGTTGACATATTGAAAGCAAAAATATAATGGTACAAATTGGATACTGATTATAAATAATAATAAAGATAGCTCTTTTAAGTCAACAAAATATTTATACTGTTTTATAAAGTAAAATAATTTTGTTAACATTATCAACACTGAAGTTGTGAGTTAGAATCCTGCATGTGACAGGTGTGCTTGACTCAAATCTTAATTGACCGGGATTGTCAGTTTTTTTACGGAAGGTCAGTGGTTTTCTCTGGGAACTCATACTTCCTCCACCAATAAAAACTGACTGCCACAAAATAGCACAATAGAGATGAAAGTGCCGTTAAACACCAATCAATCAATCAATCTTGTTAACAGTGTCAAAGAGCATAACAACTACCTTTTTTGTGATAGAATAGTGTTTGGATTGAAGTAGCTGAATTTGATAAAAGGAATTGCTTAACTACTTAAGAAATGCATGTCTCAAATCCAAAATACAGATTATTACCACAGCTTTTTAACAGGGTTTTACAAGGGAAATTATGTCATTGATTTGGGATTGTATTGTGGTTGGGCTGCAGCTTCAGCAGTTTTATGCAATAACTGATGAACTTTTCAACCAATGATTTCAATTTCAATATGCTGTTACTGATGACAAAATGGAGGTGGATATTGACCATTTTCATTTTTGTCTTCTTTTGCCTTTTTGAGTTATGGTCCTTGGAAAAAAGGACTTAAAATGTCAATTCCATGCAATAACTTATTAACCATTAAACAAATTTTAAATTTCACACTGCATGCCATCTTATTATAAAGCTCAACAATGGTTATCTTCACAATATAGAAACCCTGATTTGCTGTCAATTTCTTGTTCATTTCTTGTTAGTTATTTCAGTTATAGTTTTCAGTTAATATTTAAATGATGTAAAGGAATCTTAAACATTGTCAGTTCTGGATTTAAAGTTGATTACAGGGCTTCCAAAAAATATTTGAGCCTGCTAGAAATTTTTATGCCTCCGCCAGGAAGGGGGAATAAGTTTTACCCTTGTCCGTCTGTACATCCATCCGTCTGTCCGTCCTTCCTTAGTACGTCCCAAAATTGGTTTCCATTCTCTAACTTTAGTTTGCCTCACCCAAATATTATGAAACTTATACACAATGCTTATTACCACAAAACACAGATCAAGTTCGAATTTTGGTGGTGTCACTTTTACTGTTCTAGAGTTATGCCCCTCTACAAATGGAAAAATTGCTGATTTTTTGTTTCTGTTCTCTCACTTAAGTTTGCCTCAACCAAATGTTATGAAACTTATGTACAATGCTAATTACCACAAAACACAGATCAAGTGCGAATTTGGTGGAGTCACTTTTACTGTACTAGAGTTATGCCCCTTTACAAAGGGAAAATTTGCTGGATTTTTTGTTTCAGTTCTCTTACTTAAGTTTTCCGCAACTAAATGTTATGAAACGTATACACAATACTTATTACCACAAAACTCAGATCAAGTACAAATTTGGGTAGCGTCACTTTTACAGTTGTTGTGTTTTGTCCCTTTATAACATTATATGCAAGCAGGGCATCATCTGTGTCCCATGGACACATTCCCCATTTATTTGTCTTATCCTAATTTTTATCCCTTAAGACTAAGTAACAAAAGGCAATCATGGTAATCAGTTGGGCATCATAAAAACAATGATTGACACAGAAATGATATTAAACAAAATTATGCTGTCGAAAGCTTTACTTTCGTTCTAAAAAAAGCACATTTTCTTAATTATAATAATTAAGAAAATGTGCTTTTTTTAGAACGAAAGTAAAGCTTTTGACAGCATAATTTTGCATAATATTACCGGATGTTGACTTGACAATGGTAAAAAGCGTACCAGAGACGTATACTTAAAATCCATGAATTTTTACAAAGCACAATTGAGTTTCAGAAGCTCTTTCTAAATTATTTCTTCAGGAAAAAAAATACTTGAAATGAATGTTAGATAAAGGTATCAATGATAATTTTAACATTTTTGAAGAATTTGGATTCATAATTAAATTTCACACCTTCGCACATGAGCATACGTGTACTACTAGTTTAAACAACATGGTTCTGACGATTTTTTGGTGAAAACCTTTATTACTACCTTTTTAATTTTTCATCAAATCATGTTGAAATACGTATTTCTGAAAATCTAAATCTTTTTGACAACATTTAGTAGATGCAAATAGCTGCAATTTAAGAAAATAACTTTAGATACACCGATCAATGTCTGGTACAAAATAGTTTATATGTCACTTGAACATGTAAATTTCAGCTTTCAGACAACTAATTAACCTTGATTGTAATGAGGGGATATTAAAGTAGGGTTTGTTGTGATAGTACCTATTCACCATGCCTCTTTAATGACGTGAAATGTGTGGCTGTTTAAGGCAAAAGGTCAGGTTCAAAAGATCGCATAAATTTCAATTTGTTTTCTGAATTGTATTAAAATTGAAAAACCCACGTCCCCTTCAGGCTCGGCACAACAAGTCAAAAATGTAATTTATTGGACAAGTCCAGACAATAGGACCGTTTTGAAAGCCATAATTGATAAGTAAAAAAGTCAGAATTATCTAATGTTAAATAAAACTCAACATTAATTATTGAACTTATGCAATGGAAATTTTTAATATTTCCAATCGGATTCAGTGATATAATTTATGGAATTACTGCTTGTGTGTTACAGGTCACAAGAGAGGAAGGTCAAGAATTATCAAGACAACTGAGAATAAATTATATAGAAGCTAGTGCTAAAATGAGACTTAATGTAGATCAGTCATTTTATGATTTAGTCAGAATTATAAGGTAAGTTTTGCTGTACAGTGTTCCCGCCTACTCTAAATAGAAGGGCGGCCCGCCCTTGGTGCCCTTACTCCCGCCCTTATGACATCCAAAGTAAAAGAATACCCCCCTCTGCCTTTTCAAAAAAATAAAATTTCCAAATTTCATGCCTACCAGCGTTTCCGTTAGAATTGTTACCTGATTTTGTAACACTAATTAACTGACAATGGGATTAAGTTAGATACCTAATGCTTTGGCAGTTTTATCACCTTTGTTAATGATTGTTTACTGCTAATTAGTGGATTTAAGATCATTGAACAAATACTAGATATTTAATACAGCATGTACACCATGAAAAATTTATTTCAGTAGGTATAACATAAAAATAAAATCTTAAACAATTTTTAAGACATACATAGTTTTGATTTAATTGGTAAAAAATGTTTTGTTTCATAACCATGAGTATGAAATTTAAAGAAGACTCAAAGAAATTTGTACTTTGAACATAACAAAATTCACTTCCTGTTTTACTTCTTGTATTTTATAATCCTCCTAACATAGGAGCACTCAACAAATTTATTTTTAACAATGATGGAGAAAAAAGTAACTGTTTATATTATTGCATCAATATAATATGATCATCTCCTGTCTCACCTGTTATATTTATAAAACTCCTTACTGAGGAGCACTTTGGTGTGCACTTAAAACACTATTTTGTAACAATTCAAATGATAATAACTCTCAATAACATATATACTATATGTTTGAACAAGTAATTTAAAAGTAGATAATCTAATTACATGAAACATTCAATTTTGCTTGTATAACTCCATCTTTCAAAACTACTTGTTTATTTTGGTATAAGTTATAAAACATTGAAATTTCTGATGATTATTTTCCTTACCAAATGTACAAGTTTGTTTAGATTAACATCAAAATGATATGCTTTGCTTCTGACATGGTATGATAATTTGATAAAAAAAGTTCTTACTGGAACCAACATCAAGAACACATTAATTTCTGAATATGGTTTAAATACAACTAATGTTCTCCAGCTGAGCAGGCTGAGCCGGGCAATATTCAAGGTAATTTATACACTGTCCAACATTGCCCTTAAAATCTGGGTTATAACGCTAAAGTGCCCTTTCAGACAACTAGCACCCTTCTGCCCTGAGATTCAAGCTGGAACACTGCTGTATAAAGAAAGCATTTTCATTGGCTTAAAGAACCTGAATTTAATTGTGTTTTTTACTAGTTCTCTGTCCATGGAATGATTTATGTTTTCTCCTGCTTCATGAGTATTTAGCAATTAGGGCTATTCCATTAAATTGTATGTGGGAGGGTAGGAAGGGAAGTTTAATTATTGAATGTGGGTCATGGGTTTTTTTTCAGTATGCGTCTATTACCATTATGCAAAATTGTCTAAAAAATGGTTCTTGGTTGTAGGGATATTTTGAAAGTCCCTTCCTATCCTCCCACATACATTTTAATGGAATAGCCCTTACACAAAAATGTAGCAAGGAAAGGCCAATGAAATTAGCTGTGAAGTCAAAATCTCCAATTGGTCAGTTAAACAAGTTGTGATTATACTAACTTATAGGCAGAACTTATTGGTTATCACTTGATGGTCATGAAAATATTCTTTATTGTAAATAGTGAGATTTTGTGTAAATCAGGGTTTCCCCTGGGTCAATTTTCTTTTTCGCCACCTCTTTCGCCAAAACAATATATTTTGCGCCACTTTCAATTTTTTTTCGCCAACAAACAAAAACATATTTTTCGTTTAAAATTTCCTTCTCTAACAAAAAAAATTAGTTTGCCACATTGCTACTAGTATATGAAAATAAGAAGATGTTGTATGATTGTCAATAGGACAACTCTTCACAAGAGACCAAATGACATAGAAGTTACCAAACTATAGGTCACCGTACAGCCTTCAACAATGAGCAAAACCCGTACCACATAGTCAGCTATAAAGGCCCGAAATGACAATTGTGAAACAATTCAAACGAGAAAACTAACTATGTCTTTTATAATTCTAAATATATTTTTTAATCCCATTGTCATAAATAAACACTCAATAATAACAAACATTTAGTTTTAAAAGATACTGTAAAATTGCAATATAGAATATCATCATGAAATCATTATGTTGACTTCTGCAAGGGAGCACGGATTCATCTATAATAGTTTATAAGATACTTCCCGTCTAGATGAAGGATAAAATCAGAGATATTTCTTACTTCTGAATATTTTTCTTAACAATAGATTTCTTTTCCGGACCATCATTAAAAAAATTTGGACGTAAAATTATGCCTCAAACACGTGCGTTGCTAAAACGATTGTAAATAACCAGTTTCAAAAGAATTATTACTCTCAAAAGTTATAAGATAAAATATAAAGTCAGAGATTTTTCTTACTTTTGAACATTTTTGTCACAAAAGATTTTTTCCAGACCATCGTTAAAAGAAAAAGAGGAGACGTAAAATGTGCGTCGCTAAAAGGATTGTAAAGTACCCACTTCAAAACAATTATTTCAATCAAAGTTGTAAAATATCCTTAAAGTGACATGTTAAGCCATTTAATCACACCATTTCACGAAACAATACAATCAACACATTTATTAATTATAATCCTTTATTACCGATGGCTATAAAATGCAATCAGATGATTATTGTCGTAACGAGTTCAAGGTGAATTCCCAGTATTGTCTGATCAGGGAAAAAGTCCAAGAAACACGAAAAAAAGTAAACAAGATGGACGCAGTCGAACAGTGATATTTCTTTCGCCAATAACGAATTTTAATCGCCACAATTATTATTTTTTCGCAAAATGCGAAAATGGCGACCGCCAGCGGAAACCCTGGTGTAAATTATTACAGTAGTTATTAGATTTCTCTGCATATGACAGTATTTGTTGATATTTCCCCACATCTGTGTCGTTCAATGCACTGATGTATTATGATTGACATCAATCAAAGGCTTCCGCTCAAATGAGTGCTAGGGTTGTCTTGGACTTGTAGTAGTGAGGTGTGATTTTTTAGGGCCGCGCCGAATGGCGGACGCCCTATAGTGATCAGTCTGTGCATCCGTCCATCTGTACGTCCGTCCGTCTGTCCGTCCGTAACAAATTGTGTCCGCTCTATATCTAGAGACTGTTATGATTTCAAAGTTTATACTTGACATGTATATAAACCAACACCAGAGGGTGTGTCATAATGTATGTACAACTTCCTAGGTCAAAGGTCAAGGTCAAAAACTTTGGTTTTAGTTGACAACCCCATGTCCTATGGTAAAGATTGTGTCCGCTCTATATCTTGAGAACCGTTATGATTTCAAAGTTTATACTTGACATGTATATAAACCAACATCAGAGGGTGTGTCATGATTTATATACAACTTCCTAGGTCAAAGGTCAAGGTCATAAACTTTGGTTTCAGTTGACAATCCCATGTCCAATGATAAAGATACTAATTTTTTACCACACATTATTCACAGTGTGGCCCACAGAGATGGCTCCCATCTCAATGATATCTAGTTTCTTTGTGTTGTCCACCATACCTGCCACCAGTTGCGTCCTTAATTATAAATCCAATATTGTGTTTTTCCTGAATGTAAGACTCCATACATGTGAACCTCCCGATGGGAGTACAAAAATCCTGTTTTCAGGGTCTCCTCCCGTCCTCCCATTTTGGAGAAAAAATCCCATGTATAAAATATTTCATGAATGAAAATTTTCAGGCGCCATTTTTTTACTACAATGTTTACAAATGTTTATTATTGAAGACAAAAAATCCGAGAGTACTGAACATATCCCGTGTAACTGACATTACCTGATTTATACACAACACTTGTAGATTTTTACCTGGCGTCTAATTACATGTAACAAGTGATAATAGTTTGATTGCATAATAAACAGGTGTCAGCTCAGGTGATAGAATATTAATTAATCAATATGGCTTCTGTCTATGGCACATGCTATGGATGATTAAAGGGAAATACCGGCAATGATCAGCTGATGATAGAAAAGACATTTGAAAAGTGGAATGTTGTTGTCAAAACATTATTGCCAATATTGGAAGGTTTTGAAGCCGAAAAAAACATTTAATTAACTTTCAACTCATTAAAAAAACAAAAAAACTACCTATTTCGCACTCTAGTGTGTACATTAAAGGTTTTTCATCATGCTCAACAAGATCCAAACTGATAGCAGAAAACATTGACTCAAAGACAATTCACAGCATCCTCAGTATAAAAATCAACAAACTGTTACTAGGATCAGGATTACTTTATATATTAAGTGCAGAGTCAGGTTATTGAAAGCAGCCAGCAGCCAAGTCAGCTTGTACAGTTGTACTTCTTACATGACCCAGTGTCAAAGACCAGTGATTCAGTTATTAAATTATATTTGTCAATGGTATATAGACAGTGATTTAGCTAAAAATAGTAAAATATTTTACACTGTTTGAGTCTTAAAGGAGACATGACACGATTTTTAATTTTGTTTTTATAATTAAATTAATAAATATTAGTATTAAAACATGTTCTGTACAATTTTTCTGGTCAAAACCTGATCAATCGGATTTTTAGGTCGAAGAATCCAGCGCTTGTCATAATGAATGATTTTAATTAGATAACTATCACGTGATCGTGCTTACGTCAGTGGTTACAACCTGGGAAAATGTCTTTAACTGGACGATGTCGATACACTATGGACGGTATTGACAGCACTTTCCCGATTACTGACAAACTACAAAGACAATTGACCTCATCCATTTGAGCCACTGTGTGTAGAAAATAACCAAGAAAAGGATATTAATTATTCATGCGAAGTGTCCAACAACGACGATTTTTCGGACAATACCGATCGGATTGTTACCATACATATGGGTTTGTCTGATGAATAAATTTAATAAACCGCTTTCTGCATTTTTTTTTTTTTTTTATTTAAATAGAACTACTTTAAATCATGATTGAAAATATAAATTTCTAATTATTGATGATCAAATTGTTCTTTTTTCTCTCTGTTACGGTAATGATATAATTATGTGTGCACCAGAAGCAGAAAAAACGAAAGTAAAAGTCAAACTAGGCATTCAAAGGGTCATTTTTTTATTTATTTTTTTTGGTTACGTAGAGACATTTAATAGGTATAAATTATCACCAAAAGTTATGCTTCTAATTTTTTTGGTTGGAAACCAAACATCACACCAAGGATTTGTATAGTGACAAATCCTTTTTCACTCTATTTCTGCATTAAGATATTCAATTAACAATTTTATTACTTTCCCCCTTTTATGTAAACAATTTAATTCAGTAGTTTATTTACGTCTCACCTTATGTATATAATTACACAATACAAAACATTTATTGGATGCTGTTGTTTTAGTAATTAAATTTTGACACCTATAGCATACTTAACCAGGTCAAAGGTAAGAAGGCACCTGTAGTGTGGTTTAGTCACGTGTCATTTCTTTTCCCCAATTGGATATTTTGCATCAAAGAAAAGGTAAGAATTAGTATATATGCAAACATTTCTAGCCGTCAGTGAAATTTGTTCTCAGTGGACCAGTGGAATAACCTGTCTCTTGACTGTCAGATTTAACAGGTGAAGGCAAGGACTCCCAGGTCTGAATGCTTTTCATGTTTTCAGTCGGATTTAAATAATGAGAACTGGAACCTTACGAGAGGAGAAATTCTCACTATAGTAGAGGGTCGGTAGATGTAGAAGCTAAACTTAGGGAGCGGTCATTGTTTATCAGATGAGGGTATGTTCAAATTTTCACCACATAATGACCCTCCCCCAAACTTTATGAACCACATAATGACCCCTCCCTTACCACATAGCTTCAAAACTTTGACCCCAAACAAAATCCAATATAAGAATGTAAAAGACTTAGGAGCTACCATTTGATTTTTATAAGGGGGCTAGGATGAAAAATTTTGTCCTGCTTTTTTTAGTTGTAATCTCTGTCCTGCCTTTTTATTTTTACTCTATTCGGTTCTGCCTTTTTTACTTGTTTATCCTGAATTTTTACACAAATTGTCATCCTGCTTTTTTTCACCAAGTTGCTCATCCTGCCTTTTTTTACCCAAACTCCTGTCCTGCCTAGTTTTTCAAATTTCATCCTAGCCCCCATAAAAATCAAATGGTAGCTCCTTATGATTCACATTCTCGTATCATTTCCTTTTGTTTGCTTTTGCCTAACAATTTCCTATGAAGTTATAGACTTGCAAGCATACACGGCAGGAATATTACTTTTCCATCTCAAGAAGTCAATTAAAATGCATCTGTTATAAACATTTTATATATCTGCATATTCTTAAAAGCAATAAAATAAGATCTATATACAGATTGTCTATTAGTTATCAACACTGGTTAGGGTATTTAATTGGTGGTGCATAGGGTATTGTATGGTCGCACTACAGGTATTCATTAAACTTCAGGTAGTTGTACCTGTATTACTGTAACAATAATATAATCCAATCTCACCTGTGCCTCGGCAAAACCAACATCCAGGATGTACACAAAGAGCTTATGAACTAATATTGCGTAATAACTATGTCTTATCAATCCCCATGTGGCTTGACACCTGAAGCTTCCAACTTCAAACGAGACCTGAAATTGCGAAACCCAATCACCTGTACCGTACACCTGTGACCTATGATGAACTCATGGCATGGCATCCGAGGCCCCAACTCTGGATTCCTTATGAAAGTGGGCGGAAAGAAGTGTAGTTTGGGCTTGTTAAAAGTCCCATCTTTACACCTTCTAAGTCTGCTTATCATTCGAAAAACAGAAAATATCATGTCAATATTCTTTTAATTATGTTGTTGAATCCATCGGCATCACATATAATAATTGTTTATCACTGTCAAGCGTTTTGTTGGATAATAATCGAAACTAAATTTGCACTGTACTCATATGTCAATATGAATGAAAGGAACCACTGACGTAGTAGCCTCGTTCTGAGTGACTTCGGGATAGAAATATGCATATTTGACAGGTCGATAAATCGTTGCATTAAAAGCTCATTAAAATACATATTTTACCAAATATTTGAAACTTATATTGCTATCGATGTATTTTTGGGAAAGTTAAGTATAAAAATATTTTGAATCACAAATTGAAAATCGTGTCATGTCTCCTTTAAGTTTTCTAGAAAAATGACTTCCTTAATGCTTAAAAACCATGCTATTGTTATTGTTTGTTATTTTTTTCATTTATTTATCATGTTATAAATGTATAGCATATTTCTTCTTTATTTATCTATACCAATGATATTAAATACGAGTAAAAGGAGATGGAGTCATGAATACAAATCTATACACAAAGAAAAGGTCATAGCGCTTTATTTACAAGCAGTCAACAAGCAATTATCAAAAACAAAGCAAGAAACAGAATCTTCTCAATATTTCTTTCAGCAATGTGATATCATTTGAATAGAAAGGCTACAAAGGTACTATAAACACATAACATTGGATGGAGGGTTGAAGAAAAAACACTTTAAAAGACAATTTCTACATCATATGGTTACATTTACGACAAAATTTATGTCGATAAAAAACCTCCTGATCTGAGTCCTAATCTCCTGACCAAAATTTCCCAATCTCCTGATCTGAGTTTCACAGTCCATCACATGTATGAGACTCAGTGAGAACCTGTGACAACAACATATAACTGTTTTGTTACAGTTAAAAGACACTACATGTACTCTCCCATAGGATTTTCTTACCATCATATGCAACTGAAACTGAAACTCTTTCAAATACATTCTTTACTGATATATTTTTCAGAAAATTTCAAGCAGAAGAAAGACCAGAAGAAAATTCTCGAAAAAATGGAAGCGGCAAACATCGGAAAGGACGATGCTCTATATTATGATGTACAAAAGACAAATTTACTGTGTAAATGTGATAAAAATGAGGTCACAAACATAAAGAAAGACAACTTCTGGTGCCATGTATTTTCATTGTTAACATCTGAACAGCATCGTGTGTAAGATTCGCTCTTTTGCTTCAGTTGAGATATTTGTGATCGCAGAAACTTTTCATCCTTCTTGTGTCTTCTGCCTTGAGAAAGGATTTATTGGTGTAGTCTTGATGTTATCCATTCATATGTTGCATTTCATCTTTGCGAAGAAAAAACTGTTACCAATATATAGTGAATTGTGTTTCCAGCGTAGATTTTATAAATTGATTGTGTTTTCTGTCATAGATATTATATAGTGCTCAAATGTTATCCATTTTGTTTTGAATGGACATTAACAATACTGTTGTAATGTTTTCTGTGACTATATACCCATATAGTGTACAACTTTAAAGACTAGACCTTTGACCTTGTTTTGACATATTTTTCTATCTTATTCTGTGGTAGAGTTTAGGTCAGATCATTTTCCTAGTGACCCTCAAATGTAAAAGGTAATCTTTGCCTTTTTGCATTTCCTAGGACTGCTGAAATCTATGAATTGAGAATAAAATATAATCCTTGCCTATTTTACATTTCCTTTTACAACTAAAATCTTGAATTTAAAAAGAAATATTGATTTTATTTCATGCTTTCATTGCGTTTTAAACTAATTTAAAAATGAAATTTTAAATATTTTTCATTGAATTTGAAGTTCCAACTTTAAGATTGTTTGCTTTATTTTTGTATTCCAATATTGCTGACTTGTTTGTAAACTAATTAAATTCTTGCATTATAAGTACTTATACGGCTTAAGCCATTCACCTATTAACCAATCTTCTTGCAGGTGGTCAATTCTTAAGTTATAAGAACTTTTAAGAATAACAAATAACTGAATAAAAAAAATTAAATATATACTAAATATTTTGGATTTTAGTCACTTTTTATAAGAAGCAGCTGTACCAATCTAAATACAATTGACCACTTAATTGAAAAATGGTTAACACATAAATGGTTTCTGCTATAAAACAATTAACAGTATTATAGTTGTCTTTACCTCCTGTGTATATTCCTCTGTGTGCTTTGTAACTAATTCATGGCCAGTTTCTGGCTTTTATGTGCAATATTGGAGGTTTCTGATTTCTGAATACTATTTGTGCCTGTGATTAGAAAAATATTGTATTTCCAGTTTATGGCTGAATGATCCCAGTGGTTTCCTTACAAACGTGCTGAAGAATGATGGAGAATAGGAAACGTATAGTATTCTTAAATTGAATTATTTTCTCAAATAAAAAAAGAAATTTCAGATACAAAGTAGTAGTTGAAAACTAAAGGACTGTGGTGTGCACCTACAAACTTTATTGAAAATTAGATTCATTGATGTCTTGATATTACATCTATTGGTTGTCATTTCAGTTAGATACATTTTGTGTATGCCAAGTCAACATGCAAGGGAAATAACTTTCTAAACATCAACAAAATATATTGGTAGTATTGTGGAATTGAATCATTTTATTTACATGGACTCACATTTATAAAGAAGATAACATCTTCTGTTTAGGCCATTGAGTATATATTGTCGAGGGAATGTGTGTTTAATAGTTTTTATTAATTGCTGCTATGAATTGTATTTCACCTTAAGATTGGGAGTAAATTTGCTGTGAAGTTAATTTGGGCCAAGTTTTTTTTTTAAGTGTCATTCTTTCTTGTGGTTGCTTTCTTGCCGTCTGTTTTAAAGTCATTGTAAGTATTTATTAATTCTGTCTAATGCTTTTTTTTTATTATGGAGCGCTGAAGGAACAAAAGTTTAGTTAAAGGTTTATGTATCCAATGTTGTGTTTTCTTAACCTATACAGTGGCATTATGATAAATTCTCTGCATGTTGATACCCCTGTATGGGGCATTATCTTGTCTGTGTATCAGTCTGTCTGTTTAATTTTTGGGATAGAGTTTACCATGAAGTTGTAGTCACATCAACTTGACTTCTCATTTTCATTATAATGTGAACATTTTGAAATGCATGCCAAATTAAGGTTTTGACACTGATTTTGCAGTTCCCTGAACATAGAAATGTATTAGTGCAAGCAGGGCAAGGTGTCCTATATGTACACATATTCTTTTTTTTATTAATGAAAGTTGATTTTGGGTATGACCTCTTCATTCTTCTGTTTAATTCAACTGATAATTTTTAAATGTTAGGTTTTTCCAAGATTTTTGTTTCAGATATGTCAAAAATAAGATTTTTTTTCTTTACAAAACAAAGGTTCCTATTATTGATGTTTTCATCATTTTTAACAAGAAGTTTTTCATCTCTTTGTCAGGTTACCAAAGAATTAAAGCAGCATAAATAAGTATTTAATTTCTATATCCTTGTTGCTTCATTGATATCATATAATTCAAAAGAAAACTAAAAATAACTTCTGGTTCTAACAGATTTATATACTGTAAATTCAGAAATTATTGCGAAAAATGCGACAGGGTTATAATCGCAATAATTATAACTTGCATTTTGAAATTTTTTATATATATTAAAAGGATTTTTCTCAATATCGCAAAAATTAAAATCGCATTTTAGTCTAAAATGACAAAATCGCAATAATAAATGCACACAATAATTTCTGAATTTACAGTACCTTAATCTATATTCTAATTTTTAAAAGAATATGGGAAATATGTGAGCTGTAAAATAATTATTAATTGTGTGAAGAAGAAATTAGTCTTACCCAAACTATGAATTTAACTAGTCTTGTTGCATATTAATGTACATTCCTCTATAATCTTTCTGTAACCTTTATTTTGTTACTATTTGTTATTGATAATTTTAGTTTTGTAAAGTATATAATAATTTATATCTTACTTTTAAACTAGAGATTAGTTTGTATCTTGCATTGTATTGAATTTGTTGTTATTTATTTTTTGTAAATTTGATCCAGTGATTTTTTCTTTTGTTTGAAAAAAAATACAAAGAAGACTGCATGTGGGGTGTAGTAAGTTTGAATTGTTTGTTTCTGTATTTTCGTATTTATAGATAATAAAATGGCAGGAAAGTTTGCAATTTGAGCGTTATAATTTTTAAATAATTAAGAAAAAAGGTTTTTTTTTTGCAGGCTTGAATAAATTGCTTTTTGCTGCTGTATTTGTAATGCTTGTACAATTACTGAGTACAGAGCTTAAACAAATTTTTGTTAAAACTAATAGCGTTTTATGGTATATCTTTAGCCAAAATTTTTTGTGCAGAGCAAAGGTAGCCATTACCTACTTTAAATCGGTAAAACGTTTGTAATAATCCTTTCCATCAATGTTGGTAAAGTATTTATGTGAAACAGAATTTAAATGATCTGTGTTACTTAGAAACTTAGAAAATATTTAAGAAAATGTTTGACATAAACGTACAAGTGATTTTAAACAGTTTTGCCCCGTAGTGTAGCTGTACCTTTTCAAACTGGCCAAAACTGGCTTAGAGATGGTTATTAGTTTTGGGAGTAATTTGTGTCATCATTTTTGAAAATTAATAGTAAATAATAAAAATTAGGGAGAATAAAAGGTTTCTAACATTTTTTTATTAAACAAGACTAATTAAAAAGGATTTGATAATTCCAACAAAATTGTAATTAATTATAAACATGTAATCAATTTGTACAGATATTAACAACTTTATACAGTTTTATTTATACAATATGTACTTAACTCAGATTAGTTTTATTTTTAGGAATTTATGTTTACATTTATTATGACATTTATATGATTCATAAAAAATAACTAATGAATATAAAGGAACAATTGTAGAATGAATTATAAATATGAGTTAATCATATGTTTATTGGGAAAAACATGAAAACTGTTCTGATTGTTCTTTTTTTATAATTACATGCTTTGTTTGTATGTATATACCTGAATAGCTTTAAATTTTATGCTTTTGATATTTCAGTTTTCTCTGGTAAGAAAATTGCTATCAGTATAAAGATTTTTGTTGTTGTAATTTTATAAATTACATTTACATTTTATTTTTATAATCTGTAGAATTTTTAAGCAAGTTTATATCCTTGCTTGACATGACCTTGAAAATATCTCCCTTAACCAATATTTTGATAATTGTGTCTAGTACTGGACATATTTACTGGTCAAGGGTCCAGCCTGATCTTTTCAGCTTAGCAGTTTTAGCTTGGGTTCAGGAAGTACTGCTAAAATCTGATATAACAGCACTTATATAAATGACGACAATTTTCATAGATAAAAAATGAAAATCTGGAAAAATGGAGATAGGTCCATGTGCATATTTTGGAAACATGCTCATCTAAAAAAATAGATATAAAATTGACTATTAAACAAATTTATTGTGTAGTCTGTAAAAGCTGAATAAATCATTCTTGAACTCACCTGTAGAAGGTTAAGTATTGCATTTCAAAATTTATTTTGATTTTGAGATATAAATGTACTCTCCAAATTAGTACATTTAAGTTCTACTAAATCTTCCACTATCGATTAAGAGATACATTGGCTAGTTTAGATGCTTAATGATTTCTGTTACATTATTTTAGCTTATATTGTTTTGTATATTGCTTTTAATCATTGTATTTTGATTGAACAACTGTACAGCATTTTAATTTTCATATTTCTAGTCATTAAAAAACAATGAATATCAAAACATTAATTAATACTTTGTTTTTTCATATGCACTTTTTGATATCATTATCATATTTTGAATATCTCTCTATCATCAAATTCAGTCAACTGAAATCTTTAAGTCAGTGATTTCAAATCACCAAAAAGAAAGACTTTTTCAATTAGTACTGTAAACCAACAAATTTTCACGTGCGATTTATTTTTGAGACCTTCGCGATAAGAAAAATAATGCGAATATAAATCGCCGCAAATACATAAAACTTGGATCTTTCCTATTTAACTACATCAAATTTATTTGAAAATCACTAAATTAAATCGCCACAAGGTAGGAGAGAAATAGCTAAATAAAGTATCCGCGAAAATAAATTGGTTTACAGTATACCCCAAAATTCTATTTGGATCATAGCCCCTGCCATTGAATATAACCAAAATACTTATATGTTTAACTCAAGCCTTTCTTTTGAATTTTACATTATATATAGAGGAGGTCGGATGAATTTCTCCATTATAGAATCGTGTTTCATGAGCAATTTATTGAACTGAAATTAAATATCTTTGAAAAAATAACAATTTAAACCTCTGAAACAGATTTCATTTAATTAACTTTAATCACAGTAGGGTAAATTTTTGCAGCAGAATCCATCCATCTGTCAACCAGTTTTGAGATCATATCAGAATGTTACAGGAGTTATTGAAAAAATTGTTTGATGTTAGTAAAAATTGATCAGTTAAAACAGCTTTATTCACTTAAATTCATCTTTGATTTGCCTAAGTTATTTAAAAATGTTTGCTTAGCACTGAGCTTTTTTTTATTTCAACAACTAACAAATTTGTAAAATTCTGTAACATTCTGAAAAAAAATATCCCTTGCAAAAAAATAGATTAATAGATGAGTACTGGTATGTAGTCTTCGCTATTATGTCATTTAAATAAATTATTAAAAGTTTTAATTCATCATTTTGTACATTTCATTTTCATTTACTTGGAAATTCTTTCATTTATAACAGAGCAAGTGTTTAATTATATTTGTCAGAGGAGTATTTGTAATTTAATATATAAATGAATACATTTAAAAATATATGTTTTTTTGAAATCCATTTAAAATGTTGTCAGTTGGTGCAAAAAGTAGCGTTTCTGTCTCACATTTTAATAATGGAAGGCTTTTCAAGGGTAGCATTGATAAGGGAATTGGACACCAATGTTTTAATAGACCATATACCGTGTTAACCATCTAGAATGTTAAACCAAAGATGAACTCTTTAGAATTTATTGGGATACAGGAATCAAGGTAAACTAGCTGTACAGTGATGGTAGAAAATTTACTTAGTTAACGTTAAATATCTGCAAAAAAAGAAGTGGACTTTACCACCCCCCTTTTTTTTGTATAATTGTTGAATTAAATTTTTGCATTCAAATATCAATACTCTAGTAAACTGGCATTTTATAAGAAATTTAAATATATGTTTTGTGTAATGTTTTAGTTTTAGTCTTAGGAAAGAAAATTTATTTCTTCCATTTAAGCCCTTATAACAAGAGCTCACATATATTTGCATTGCTTTGACTATTCTGTCTTTCATCTTTATGCTTTATTGAATTGAATTCGTAATGTCTCGCCTAATGCATTACTCATTTTTTTCACTGTAATTATGTGGAGTGAGTAGTTTTACTGCTAGCTTGCTGATTGATTTATCTCCAATGTATCATTACATGGTAAATTTTAGGGATATAAGAATATTGCATGGTGACTGTATTCCAAAAAAACATTTAATCTCCAAAAGTGACTTAATGAGTACTGGTTATATGGTTGTTATATTCAAATAATAGTAAAAGCCTTTAGAATGTGGCTGTAAAGTTAAGCTAAAAGCAGAGGCAGATTTAGGGGACCAGGGACCAGGCCCCCATATGGAGCTACATTTATGGTTAATATATTGACTTTGCACAAGTTCTACTTATTGCCTTGGTTGGTCCCCACATTTTCAAAATCCTGGCTCTGAACTGAAAAGGACCTGATGAAAGTGGCTATTTGGCTAATCTAAAATAAATAAAAATTGTGTCTGACTTTAATCATCAATATGTGCTTGATTGAAATAATAATTCAAACTTATGTTTTTAACAAAATAGTACTAACTAAACATTTAAACTAAAAAAGTACATAAGTTATTAAACTGACATCCATTTCTAATGTGAAAAGGACTTTTTTACTGGACTTTTCCCCCCTAGAAGTTATTTCAAGATTCAATAACATTTGTCATATGACTTTTTAGATTTTAGAATGTATTCAGAGAGCAACTTTTAATCAATAGTTAAATAAGCAGACATTCAAACCTAACTTAGTGAATCGGACATGCTGACATCTCTGCTAAATTATGTTCATTTCATTTTATGTGTTGGAAAAAGTTGATATAATCATTTTCTTACCATCTTGAATCAAAATCACCAAGTATTATACATCTATCAAATAAAATCATTTAGATATTCACAACAGTTTGTCAGATATCAGTAATAGTATATTTGAATTGTGTCTGCATATACTTGTTTTGAAACATTAAGCTTCTTACTTCAAAGAAAAAACGGTCAATATTGTCCAATTTGAAGATTTTCCAATTTATATTTAGATATTAGCAACAACCTTATTCAAAACGATATTTTGTCACAAAATGTTGAATGAAGATGTTTATGTGAATCAAAAATATTTGGAGTATAACCGTTGCTCATTTTGAATTCGACCAAAATCTGTTTGTAAAATGACCTTATTTGGTCTTGTTTATTATGTCACAGTGACTTCACAAATGAAAGTTGTGCACATTAGTGACTAGACATTATTCATTTATTTATAAAATCACATAGGTTTGAAAGGATTGAAGAACTAACTATATTTGCCATTTCAAGGGCCAATTAATGGCTCATATCATGCCTCCTCCTTTCGGTATATATCAACAGAAGCCTTGAAATTGTTGCTTACATATTAATGAAAAAGGTGATTTCTATTGGTTTAGATGATGTCAGGTGACATTTAAATAAATTCTGAGCAAAACCATTCGCTTTTTAACCCAATTTTCTTGCAATTTTATATCTAGAGCCATTCAAACTATTATTAATTGCTAATTGCTAAGGGGAAGCAGCCTGCTTCAGGTGACTTTGCCATAGGTTACCATGGTAACAGCTGTTCCACTTGAGTAAATGGGTCTCAATACCTGAATTACTTTTATGATGATTTTTGATGAAAATTAAAAAAACTTTACAATATTTAGAAAATGAGTTTATATGTGCATGGTATAGTTGTAAAAACCAATAAGTTTCACTTCCACTTGCCTATATGTTGTAAGAAGTTTGGGTCTTTTGAATCGGTTAATTAAAGTATTTTTGACCTATATGAAAAACTGTAACTGTATTATTGTAAGAAAATGCATTTTCAGGTTCTATTTTGTGATATTATCGCTTGTTTTTAAAATCATCAAGGTAAACTAGCTGTACAGTGATGGTAGAAAATTTGCTTAGTTAAGGTTAAATATCTGCAAAAAAAGTGGACTTTACCACCCCTTTTTTTGTATAATTGTTGAATTAAATTTTTGCATTCAAATATCAATACTCTAGTAAACTGGCATTTTATAAGAAATTTAAATATATGTTTTGTGTAATGTTTTAGTTTTAGTCAAAGGAAAGAAAATTTATTTCTTCCATTTAAGCCCTTATAACAAGAGCTCACATATATTTGCATTGCTTTGACTATTCTGTCTTTCATCTTTATGCTTTATTGAATTTAATTCGTAATGTCTCGCCTAATGCATTACTCATTTTTTTCACTGTAATTATGTGGAGTGAGTAGTTTTACTGCTAGCTTGCTGATTGATTTATCTCCAATATATCATTACATGGTAAATTTTAGGGATATAAGAATATTGCATGGTGACTGTATTCCAAAAAAACATTTAATCTCCAAAAGTGACTTAATGAGTACTGGTTATATGGTTGTTATATTCAAATAATAGTAAAAGCCTTTAGAATGTGGCTGTAAAGTTAAGCTAAAAGCAGAGGCAGATTTAGGGGACCAGGGACCAGGCCCCATATGGAGCTACATTTATGGTTAATATATTGACTTTGCACAAGTTCTACTTATTGCCTTGGTTGGTCCCACATTTTCAAAATCCTGGCTCTGAACTGAAAAGGACCTGATGAAAGTGGCTATTTGGCTAATCTAAAATAAATAAAATTGTGTCTGACTTTAATCATCAATATGTGCTTGATTGAAATAATAATTCAAACTTATGTTTTAACAAAATAGTACTAACTAAACATTTAAACTAAAAAAAAGTACATAAGTTATTAAACTGACATCCATTTCTAATGTGAAAAGGACTTTTTACTGGACTTTTCCCCTAGAAGTTATTTCAAGATTCAATAACATTTGTCATATAACTTTTTAGATTTTAGAATGTATTCAGAGAGCAACTTTTAATCAAGAGTTAAATAAGCAGACATTCAAACCTAACTTAGTGAATCTGACATGCTGACATCTCTGCTAAATTATGTTCATTTCATTTTATGTGTCGGAAAAAGTTGATATAATCATTTTCTTACCATCTTGAATCAAAATCACCAAGTATTATACATCTATCAAATAAAATCATTTAGATATTCACAACAGTTTGTCAGATATCAGTAATAGTATATTTGAATTGTGTCTGCATATACTTGTTTTGAAACATTAAGCTTCTTACTTCAAAGAAAAAACGGTCAATATTGTCCAATTTGGAGATTTTCCAATTTATATTTAGATATTAGCAACAACCTTATTCAAAACGATATTTTGTCACAAAATGTTGAATGAAGATGTTTATGTGAATCAAAAATATTTGGAGTATAACCGTTGCTCATTTTGAATTCGACCAAAATCTGTTTGTAAAATGACCTTATTTGGTCTTGTTTATTATGTCACAGTGACTTCACAAATGAAAGTTGTGCACATTAGTGACTAGACATTATTCATTTATTTATAAAATCACATAGGTTTGAAAGGATTGAAGAACTAACTATATTTGCCATTTCAAGGGCCAATTAATGGCTCATATCATGCCTCCTCCTTTGGTATATATCAACAGAAGCCTTGAAATTGTTGCTTACATATTAATGAAAAGGTGATTTCTATTGGTTTAGATGATGTCAGGTGACATTTAAATAAATTCTGAGCAAAACCATTCCCTTTTTAACCCAATTTTCTTGCAATTTTATATCTAGAGCCATTCAAACTATTATTAATTGCTAATTGCTAAGGGGAAGCAGCCTGCTTCAGGTGACTTTGCCATAGGTTACCATGGTAACAGCTGTTCCACTTGAGTAAATGGGTCTCAATACCTGAATTACTTTTATGATGATTTTTGATGAAAATTAAAAAACTTTACAATATGTAGAAAATGGGTTTATATGTGCATGGTATAGTTGTAAAAACCAATAAGTTTCACTTCCACTTGCCTATATGTTGTAAGAAGTTTGGGTCTTTTGAATCGGTTAATTAAAGTATTTTTGACCTATATGAAAAACTGTAATTGTATTATTGTAAGAAAATGCATTTTCAGGTTCTATTTTGTGATATTATCGCTTGTTTTTTAAAATCATCTATATATACATGTGTGTCATTATTTATATCTGAGTTTCATGTATATGTGTGTGGTTATACATTTAATGTCTTATATAATGCAAGTTTCTTTTCTGTCTTTCAACATATTGTGTAGTATAGAATAAATATTTTTTTGTGATTATTATGGCTATTCCTGAGAGAAAGCTACTTTGAAATTTGTGCTTTTTAAAAATGAACAAGAATTGATTTTTGGAATATGATGTATATTGAGGAATTTCTGATTCAATTTTCATTCAAGTTTACATCAAATAGTAATGTGTAATTAATAGGTAGTAGGGATAAAAGGAAATTTAATGTTTATTATAGTACTTTAAAAAATATTCCAATCTGAATATTAGAGACTTGCATTTACATTGGGTTTAAGTATGCCTTACTTCTTTTGCAGAAAATAAGATAGATTTTTTTTTTCAATTGGGCTTTAGACTCTAAAGGATTATGGATAATAGCTCAAAAATATATCATGCCATTGGGAGAATATCAATTGTTCAGGAAAATTATAAATTAATCAAAAGTTTTAGTGAACTTATATTACCCAGAATGCATTAGATTCTGAAATGCGAATTAATAATATAACCAGAAAAAGAGATAATAACAAGTGTTGATTAAAATTATTAGTAAAACCTGGATGAGAATATAAATTTAAATTCAGAACTTTTGCAAACTTCTATTTAGGACTCCCATTTTTGGTCATGATTGATTGAAAAGAGAATTTAGAGAGGAGTGGATGGACCTTTTTTTCGGGACATCGTGATTCAACCTTAATTTTTGCAGGTAATTCGGGATTGGGCTTTTATTTTTGCTGGAGTTTGGGATTAACACTTATCTTAACTCTAGAATTGCAGATTTATTTTTTGGGATCCAGGGAAAGAATGCTTTTTTGGGGAATTCATGACACCCCTCTTATCCCCTCTTTTGAGTATGGACAATCTTTGTCTTTTTTGAACCAAAAATTGGCTTCAGTAATTATTAGTTCTTAAAACCAAGATAGACGTACTTAATATTATCAGTAATTTTTGCCTTGTTATAAATATTTGTGTATGATATATTACCAATAGACTGGGAAGAAATTTGTATGTATATTACCTAATTGTTGTATTACAGCTAGGAAGGATATGTTGCCTTTCATCAAGGCCATAAAAAAATAATTTTTAGATTCTTGTTCTTGTTTTTATTAGAACGTTTGGGGGTGAGAGGATTTAATTTTTTATGCTTAATTAGCTCAACTATCACAATGGGTCAGTGTTAGCTATTACCATCACTTGTCAATTTCAATATATTTTTTTTCTAAAAATTAACAACTCAGGATCAAATTTTGCTTGATTAATTTTAAATCTATTTTAAGATTTGTAATTTATTTTGGAAAACTCTTTGAGAAATGATGAATTTATGATCCCGTTTTTGAAGTACAGATTATGATTCATACAGCCATCTAACATGGCAATATTTCAGAATTCTCAATCAATTTTCCTAACATTTTTTGCTATTTAGTAGAGTTGAAGGGACACTAATGATAAAATTAGTTTTATATGGCCTAATAATTGTTTTCTTACCATGTAATTATGTATTTTTAAAATACATTGAATAAACGTAATGAATTTTACAATTGTTTTGTTTTTTTTATGCCAATTTTAATTCAGGATTTGTAAACAAGTAGCAGTTATGGCCTTTAATCCCTTAACATGCTTATATACATAATAAATCTTTAGGATGCAACATCTTTTTAATCTTTTATCAAATAATATCATGTTTGGAAAAACTTTTGGTAAGTAGTTGTAATTGATCAAATTATACCAATGTTTTAATAAGACTTTTTGCTGGAGTTATGGATGGGTCTTTACTCCTAAAAATGCCAAAGAACTATTTTTTCTGGTATTTTGTTGGATTGTATGTGAATAAAAGGAGATGTGGTTGACATATATGAGACAGTTACCCAACAATACAGCATGGTGAAATGCCTCATCTGCTTAGAGCTATTTTCCTAATGCTTGTAGTTTAAAGGTTTGGTTAGCTTGCTTGCTTTGTTTGTATAAATGTTTGCTGAAGCATTGTAATTAAGATTGACATCTGCAATCAATAGATAGGTGGGACTTCAGCTTGTATACATTATGCTTTAATGTTATTGGATGTTAAGTATAATGCAGAGTATAATGTATACAAGCTGAAGCCCGCCACATCTATTGATTGCAGATATCAATCTTAACTACACTGCTCGAGCAAACATTTAAACAAACAAAGCAAGCAAGCCAACCAAACCTTTAAACTACAAGCAATAGGAAAATAATTGATTATTATTGAATATGTTGTTTATTTGAGATAAATGTCTTACAACATGCATCCAGAAAACTGAACCTTGATCAATTGACCACAGAAATGAGTCTAAGTTAGATGACCCTTTTATAGCGGTCTCTAGTAGATAAAGTTGTCTCATTTGCAAACATACCTCAACTCTTTTTAGCTCACATGACCCAAATCGTCAAGTGAGCTTTTCTCATCATTTCACATCTGTGGTCTATTGTCCATTAAATTTTACAAAAATAGTCTCCTCTGAAACCATTGGGTCAATTGAAATCAAACTTTGCCACAAACAATCATTATTGGGGTATTTTCTTTAATAGACTGTTGACACAGACATATGTCTTGCCTCTCGGCGTAAAATTCAGAAAGACAATCAGATGGACAGCAACATTGCTAATTAATTCAAAGTCTTGGACCATGAACAAGTTGGCAGGGTCTTGAAATGGTCAACAAACTGAGATGTACAGACAGTAATGTAACTTATAGAAAATATAATTGTCTATTGTAAGTAGTTCCTATCAAACTAACTAAAGCTGAAAACTTTTCATTGAAAATTGGTAATTAATTGAAAGTCACTGGCCCATAACCTACTGAGACAGGGAGTTGAAATAGTCGTCAAACTGATATGAACTAATAGTAATGCAACTTTATAAAAAATATAATTGATCTATCACAAGTAGTTCCCATCAAACTGACTTTAGCCGAAAACTTAACATTGAAAATTGCTAATTAATTAAAAGTCACTGAACGTGACAGGGCAGGGCCTCAAAATAGCTGTCAAACTGATATGTTCTGATACTAATGCAACTTCATACAAAATATCATTGCTCCATCACAAATCAAACTAACTTAAGCAGAAAACTTAACAATTGTTGACACCAACTAGGACGACATTGTCATCACTGGCAAGACAAAAATGTGTCCAATGATCCACCTGCGAACTAACATGGCAACACATACTATAGATAGAGATATTCAGACAGGGGCAAAAATGTTTAAAATATTGAGATTTACCTACTGTCCATTTACATCAAAATTGTCAGAGGACATCTTAACCGAGTTATTGCCCATAAAAGACAAATTTTACCAATTTTTTTGTCATTTTATCGACCATAAAAATTTTGCGGTCTTTATTGATATATGATTGGCGTCGTCGTCGTCAAGACACATTGGTTTCGCCTCTAACTTTAGTTTAAGTGAATGGATCTCTATGAAATTTTACCATAAGGTTCAATACCACAAAGGAAGGTTGGGATTGATTTTGGGGTTATGGTACCAACAGTTAAGGAATGGGGCCAAAATAAGCATTTTGTAACTTCGAGACAATAAATAACTTGTGTGTTAGTGTATGGATCTCTCTGACATTGTACCACAAGGTTCCATATCACAAAGGGAATGCTGGGATTGATTTTGGGGGTAATTGCCTCAAAATTTTAGGAATTAGGGGCCAAAAAAGGGGCAAAAAACAAGCAATTTTCTAGTTTCATGACAATAACTTGTGTTTAAGTGTATGGATCTTTCTAAAATTGTACTACAAGGTTCCATATCACAAAGGGAAAGCTGGAATTTAGTTTGGGGTAATGCCCAAAACGTTTAGGAATAGGGGCCAAAAACAAGCATTTTTCTAGTTTCAGACAATAACTTGTGTTCAAGTGTATGGATCTCTTGGAATTGTACTGCAAGGTACCATACCACAAAGGAAGGCTGGGATGGATTTTGGGGTAATTGCCTCAAAATTTTAGGAATTAGGGGCCAAAAGGCAAAAAAACAAGCATTTTTCTAGTTTCATGACAATAACTTGTGTTTAAGTGTATGGATCTTTCTAAAATTGTACTACAAGGTTCCATATCACAAAGGGAAAGCTGGAATTTAGTTTGGGGGTAATTGCCCAAAACGTTTAGGAATAAGGGGCCAAAAAGGGGCCAAAAACAAGCATTTTTCTAGTTTCCAGACAATAACTTGTGTTCAAGTGTATGGATCTCTCTGAAATTGTACTGCAAGGTACCATACCACAAAGGGAAGGCTGGGATGGATTTTGGGGGTAATTGCCTCAAAATTTTAGGAATTAGGGGCCAAAAAGGGGCAAAAAACAAGCATTTTTCTAGTTTCAGGACAATAACTTGTGTGTAAGTGTATGGATCTTTATGAAATTGTAGTACAATGTTCCATATCACAAAGGGAAAGCTGGGTTTGAGTTTGGGGGTAATTGCCCTAACGTTTAGGAATTTGGGGCCAAAAGGGGCCAAAAACAAGCATTTTTCTAATTTCAGACAATAACTTGTGTTCAAGTGTATGGATCTCTGAAATTGTACTGCAAGGTACCATACCACAAAGGAAGGCTGGGATGGATTTTGGGGTTCAAAACATTTGGCAGGGGGTGATTTTTTTCTATTTTAAGACTTTTATGATGTATTTAAATTGGTAATTATGGTTGCAAACTCCATTGGAAATTTGAATTGAGATTATGACCATATCTTGAGAGAAAGAATTTTTTTGAAAAAGGGGAGGGGTAAAAAATTTAGGGGTTGAGGAGGGTAAAAATTGTGGGGAATTTTTTCATTTCAGTTCAGAAATTAAATAAAAATTTCTTCAAATATTATTTCTTTGCAAAAAATTTTAAGGGTCAATATGCAACATAGTGTATTTCACAAAAGCAAAAAAAGGGGGGTAAATTTTTTTGGGGGGGGTTCAATTTCGCAACAGCATAGTGTATTGCACAAAAGCAAAAAATTGAATATAAATTCAAATCATATAACCTATTCTAAGTTCTTTGACTACAGTTATTTGGTGTCAGAAACCTATTATGGGTCAAATATTTGTTTACAATCCAAATTCAGACCTGTATCAAGCACGAATATTGTGTCCATTTTTGCCTCATCTGTTCAGGGTTGGACCTCTGCGGTCGTATCCAGCTGCGCTCAGCAAAGCATTTTATTGTCTATTATCTTGGAAACAATAATAGTTAAAGAAACTTTTTTAATAAACTGTTGACACAAAGATATGTCTCATGTTTTATAATTTGGATGGTATAATGCAAATGTTGAAATTAAAATGGCAATATTTAAACATGCATGGAAAAGTGAAATGCCAATGCTTATAAAGCTGCATACCAAATATCATTGACTTAACATTAGTCATTCATCTTAAACTACCTAAACACAAACTTTAAACTGTAAACTATGTTAAAGTTTAAAGTTAATGAAACATGATGAGGGGGTGGGGCTGTATAATCTGCACGGAAATGAAACTTGCAAATGCCAATACAACTGCATCCCAGATATGATTGACTTAGCATTAGTCATTCATCTTAAAGTGATTGAATCACAAACATGAACATGTAAATAATGCAAAACATTCAAAGTCAATGAACCATGACTGAAGTTTGGGGGATCCAAAAAATCTTCACAGAAATGAGATGTGCCAATGCTAATACATCTGCATACAAAATATCATTGACCTACCACTAATAGTTTCCCTTAAACTGACATAATCACTAACTAATACAACAAAGTTTAAAAGTCAATAGAACATGACTGAGGGGGCAGGGCAAAAATAATCTCCATGGAAATGAGATGTACCAATGCTGATACAACTGCATACCAAATATCATAAACCTTCCACTAATAGTTCCCCTTAAACTGACCTAAACACAAACTAAGCAAAATTTTCAAAATCAATAGACCATGGTTGAGGGGGCAGGGCAAAATAATCTCCATGGACATTAGATGTGCCAATGTTAAAACAACTGCATACAAAATATTTTCTACCTACCATTAGTGGTTCCCCATAAACTGACCTAATCACAAACTTATACATTGTTGATGTCTCTGCTGCAGCAGGCGCTGGAAACAGCACGCCTTAATCTCGCTTTTCCACTTGTCGACGCAATTCTAACAATTTCTTACAGGTGTTATTGCCCTTATGATAATATTTACATTTGATACTATTTACAAATTTTGGCATATTTGCCATTATCTTGAAAACTTTTATAGATTTGTTGAAACTTTAAAAGCAAAATTGATCAGCAAGACAAGATGTACAAATAGGCAACACAGCCAAAATTGTCAGTTGACTCCTTAAAATTATGTTTTTTTAACCCTTTTTTTTGCATTTTAGGCAAAAACTATAGAAGATAGTTAATAACTGTTAGCAGTTATTGCAAAGCAAATAAAACTTTTCCACAGAATCAGTTTGTGTTTACCTGGCAATTTCAATTTTTGATAAGGGAACTGAATCATTGAATAAATTTAATAGATAATGTCCTCTCTAGAGTTCATTTGATGAGAACTTTAAATTTCTCCTTAATTTGGCTGTACAGAAAAATGAAATCCTATTGATGAAAATACATGTATTAATACTTGCCATATATTCATGCCTAATAGTTGGGGTAAGCAATAAAACACGAGTATTAAGATCATTTATATATTTATTTCACATTTTCAGACTTTCAATAAAAAACAATAACAATTCATTCCTAAATGATAAATGGCATACTTAACTGAAAAGGTATAATTGCAAATAATATTACTGACTTTATAATATGGAAGGAATAACAATTCACTATTAAAACTACAAGTACTAATAATAAGCAGAATAAATTTCTAGTAAAGAATTCTTTCTTAATCATATTTCCTTTCAATAGTGTCAAAATGGGAGACAAATCATGGTAAACTATTCTATTCAATTTGTATTTGTCTTTATAAAAATAACTATCATCATCACATCTCTGTACAAACATTTTTCATGGACAGCAATGGTAATTTATCAATAAAAAAGTACATGTAATTTATTTTGTTGATTCAAGGGAAACAAATGATAAAACTAATGCTAGTCTAATATGGTATTTGATACCCAATTGTAAAATTCCTTCTTTATCACCCTATTACAGTATTAAATAAAATCATCAAAATTAAGACTTTCAGTTGTATTACTTTGTGGAATTTTGCTAATTTTTTTATATATCTAGGTCGGTCAAATTTGTAAAAACCTTTCCTACAGCAACATAAAAGTAAAGAGAACACTGTGAACTAGACAGAAAAATGTCTTCGAAAACCTGTGAACAACGCAAAAAACTTGACCTTATGTGCACTTCCAGGCAAAACAAATTAAATATTATCTGATATTTGATTAAGGTCTGTTCTGAAAAATTGTTCTAAATTGATCATCAATCTCAAACAATCCAGCCATTTTAGAAAGGGGGGTTTCAATGTTTTTATGTATGTCAAATTAATTGAAATGCAAAGTTGATCTGTCATTGACCTTTGTAATACTGCACACCAATTCACCAAAATTCTGGCTTATACCTGCAAGTGAAAAAATATAACCAAATTTCCATAAAATTTTTCTTAATTTAAAGGCAATTCCATCAGAGATAATGGAAATGTAAAATCCATCTGTCTGATCATCATACTACTATATACCAAAAAGTAGCTCAATGAAAAGGTACAGACAACTGTTTCATTTTGGTATGAAAAACATTGGAAAAACTCCACATATAAATACGTTAAATATTTGGCTAAAAAGCAGATATCTTAACATGACACAGAGAAAAAATAAGTCAGAGATATGTCTCACATGTAGGTGGGTTTGACAGTAAAATGCAAATGCTGAAATTTAAATGGCAAAACTTACATTTTAACTATGGAAAGTCAACTGACCATGGCTGAAGGGTGGTGCCAAATAATTTCCATGGAATTACAATTTACATACCAAAAATGATTACCCCTTAAAGGCATAAACTGACTTAATAAAAAACTTCAACATGTAAATTATGTGAAATTTGTTAAGTCAATGGACAATGACAGAGCTGGCATGGCTAGTAGGTTCTCCTCAGTTTGACCCACTAAAAACATAAACAAATTGTAACACCTCTGATGCCAGAAACATAACATTAAAATCTTGTTGTAGCTGGCGAGACATAAAATACATAGGAATACACAGAAATTTAAATGGTCCAATTCAGAAAAAGTGTTGCATTATGGGAACAAAACTGTTTTGGACAATCTGATTGGTCTAGAAGACATTTACAGGGATACTGACACTTCACAACGTAATTTATCAGGACGGAAGAATAATTTCTAAATTGGACCATAATCTGAAGAAATAATGCTTAGTGGATATGTAAATAACAGGATAAATAAAAATGCAAACATAAAAACAGCAAAACAAGCTATGCAAGACAGTTTGCTGAACTGATTCTACTTAACTCCCCTTCTAAGAATGTCTAACATTACAAAAAATAAGATCCATGAACTTTAGAATAAATAAAAGGCAATACCTGTTGTGTTATAAAAGTCATTAAAGGCTTTTTGGTCTCATCTAAAAACTGATTTATAAATACCTTGTTCAGTGTTCACTTTAAAATGCTTCTTAGGGCTTTTGACAGTATTATTTAAACTTCTACATAATTGGGGGAAAAAAACAAGCATTTTCTACATGTAGCCAAATTGGAATGTTTAATAAGTGAATTAGATTGTTTGCTTGTTTCCTGAGAAAATAAGCTTAAAATGGATTTCAATTGAAGCTGCTTCAATGAACATATCATCAAATTATGTCAAAGTTCTGTGGATTCAGTACACAATATGTACATCTATCACTGCAAATTTTTGGCAGGTAAGGTAACAATAATGAAATTTCATTTAGGTACTGAATAATTGGAACATCTCTGTTTGGACATTTTGATTAGTCTAAACATCATTTACGAATAGACTAAGACTTCAAATCGTAATTTACCAAGATGGACGTTGAATTGAATTTATGAACTAGTCAATTATATCAATTTCTGTACATGTTATAGTAGAATTGCACACTAGTGATCAGTTTCACAAAAAAAATCTTACTACTAAAGTTGAACATAAGTCACGAACAATTCAGTATACTGTAAATTCAGAAATTATTGCGAGCATTTATAAGTTGTAGCATTTTGTGAAACTGATCACAAAAAAATGCAAGTTTTAACTAACTGTTGTGATATTTGTCCAGTCGTATTATAGTTTAATAAAAATTTTACATTAATTTCCGAATCTACAGTATATTGACCCTAGAGGCCATAGTTCAATATTTTTAAAGAAGATTTTCTTTACATCTAATAAAGGACAAAGGGAAAAAGTAAGATACATTAACTTCTGCAAACAGACTGAGTGATTTATCTCTTGTGCAATTAAGTGACATTCTGCGCTCAGCAAAGCTTTTATTGTCTATTATCTTGGAAACAATAATAGTTAAAGAAACTTTTTAATAAACTGTTCACACAAAGATATGTCTCATGTTTTATAATTTTGATGGTATAATGCAAATGTTGAAATTAAAATGGCAATATTTAAACATGCATGGAAAAGTGAAATGCCAATGCTTATAAAGCTGCATACCAAATATCATTGACTTAACATTAGTCATTCATCTTAAACTACCTAAACACAAACTTTAAACTGTAAACTATGTTAAAGTTTAAAGTTAATGAAACATGATGAGGGGGGTGGGGCTGTATAATCTGCACCGAAATGAAACTTGCAAATGCCAATACAACTGCATCCCAGATATGATTGACTTAGCATTAGTCATTCATCTTAAAGTAATTGAATCACAAACATGAACATGTAAATAATACAAAACATTCAAAGTCAATGAACCATGACTGAAGTTTGGGGGATCCAAAAAATCTTCACAGAAATGAGATGTGCCAATGCTAATACATCTGCATACAAAATATCATTGACCTACCACTAATAGTTTCCCTTAAACTGACATAATCACTAACTAATACAACAAAGTTTAAAAGTCAATAGAACATGACTGAGGGGGCAGGGCAAAAATAATCTCCATGGAAATGAGATGTACCAATGCTGATACAACTGCATACCAAATATCATTGACCTTCCACTAATAGTTCCCCTTAAACTGACCTAAACACAAACTAAGCAAAATTTTCAAAATCAATAGACCATGGTTGAGGGGGCAGGGCAAAATAATCTCCATGGACATTAGATGTGCCAATGTTGATACAACTGCATACAAAATATTTTCTACCTACCATTAGTGGTTCCCCATAAACGTGACCTAATCACAAACTAATACATTGTTGATGTCTCTGCTGCAGCAGACGCTGGAAACAGCACGCCTTAATCTCGCTTTTTCCACTTCGTCGACGCAATTCTAACAATTTCTTACAGGTGTAATTGCCCTTATATGATAATATTTACAAATTTTTGGCATATTTGCCATTATCTTGAAAACTATTATAGATTTGTTGAAACTTTAAAAAGCAAAAATGATCAGCAAGACAAGATGTACAAATAGGCAACACAGCCAAAATTGTCAGTTGACTCCTTAAAAATTATGTTTTTTTAACCCTTTTTTTTGCATTTTAGGCAAAAACTATAGAAGATAGTTAATAACTGTTAGCAGTTATTGCAAAGCAAATAAAACTTTTCCACAGAATCAGTTTGTGTTTACCTGGCAATTTCAATTTTTGATAAGGAACTGAATCATTGAATAAATTTAATAGATAATGTCCTCTCTAGAGTTCATTTGATGAGAACTTTAAATTTCTCCTTAATTTGGCTGTACAGAAAAATAAAATCCTATTGATGAAAATACATGTATTAATACTTGCCATATATTCATGCCTAATAGTTGGGGTAAGCAATAAAACACGAGTATTAAGATCATTTATATATTTATTTCACATTTTCAGACTTTCAATAAAAACAATAACAATTCATTCCTAAATGATAAATGGCATACTTAACTGAAAAGGTATAACTGCAAATAATATTACTGACTTTATAATATGGAAGGAATAACAATTCACTATTAAAACTACAAGTACTAATAATAAGCAGAATAAATTTCTAGTAAAGAATTCTTTCTTAATCATATTTCCTTTCAATAGTGTCAAAATGGGAGACAAATCATGGTAAACTATTCTATTCAATTTGTATTTGTCTTTATAAAATAACTATCATCATCACATCTCTGTACAAACATTTTTCATGGACAGCAATGGTAATTTATCAATAAAAAGTACATGTAATTTATTTTGTTGATTCAAGGAAACAAATGATAAAACTAATGCTAGTCTAATATGGTATTTGATACCCAATTGTAAAATTCCTTCTTTATCACCCTATTACAGTATCAAATAAAATCATCAAAATTAAGACTTTCAGTTGTATTACTTTGTGGAATTTTGCTAATTTTTTATATATCTAGGTCGGTCAAATTTGTAAAATCTTTCCTACAGCAACATAAAAGTAAAGAGAACACTGTGAACTAGACAGAAAAATGTCTTCGAAAACCTGTGAACAACGCAAAAAACTTGACCTTATGTGCACTTCCAGGCAAAACAAATTAAATAAACAAAGTATTATCTGATATTTGATTAAGGTCTGTTCTGAAAAATTGTTCTAAATTGATCATCAATCTCAAACAATCCAGCCATTTTAGAAAGGGGGGTTTCAATGTTTTTATGTATGTCAAATTAATTGAAATGCAAAGTTGATCTGTCATTGACCTTTGTAATACTGCACACCAATTCACCAAAATTCTGGCTTATACCTGCAAGTGAAAAAATATAACCAAATTTCCATAAAATTTTTCTTAATTTAAAGGCAATTCCATCAGAGATAATGGAAATGTAAAATCCATCTGTCTGATCATCATACTACTATATACCAAAAAGTAGCTCAATGAAAAGGTACAGACAACTGTTTCATTTTGGTATGAAAACATTGGAAAACTCCACATATAAATACGTTAAATATTTGGCTAAAAGCAGATATCTTAACATGACACAGAGAAAAATAAGTCAGAGATATGTCTCACATGTAGGTGGGTTTGACAGTAAAATGCAAATGCTGAAATTTAAATGGCAAAACTTACATTTTAACTATGGAAAGTCAACTGACCATGGCTGAAGGGTGGTGCCAAATAATTTCCATGGAATTACAATTTACATACCAAAATGATTACCCTTAAAGGCATAAACTGACTTAATAAAAACTTCAACATGTAAATTATATGAAATTTGTTAAGTCAATGGACAATGACAGAGCTGGCATGGCTAGTAGGTTCTCCTCAGTTTGACCCACTAAAACATAAACAAATAGTGACACCTCTGATGCCAGAAACATAACATTAAAATCTTGTTGTAGCTGGCGAGACATAAAATACATAGGAATACACAGAAATTTAAATGGTCCAATTCAGAAAAAGTGTTGCATTATGGGAACAAAACTGTTTTGGACAATCTGATTGGTCTAGAAGACATTTACAGGGATACTGACACTTCACAACGTAATTTATCAGGACGGAAGAATAATTTCTAAATTGGACCATAATCTGAAGAAATAATGCTTAGTGGATATGTAAATAACAGGATAAATAAAAATGCAAACATAAAACAGCAAAACAAGCTATGCAAGACAGTTTGCTGAACTGATTCTACTTAACTCCCTTCTAAGAATGTCTAACATTACAAAAATAAGATCCATGAACTTTAGAATAAATAAAAGGCAATACCTGTTGTGTTATAAAAGTCATTAAAGGCTTTTGGTCTCATCTAAAACTGTTTTATAAATACCTTGTTCAGTGTTCACTTTAAAATGCTTCTTAGGGCTTTTGACAGTATTATTTAAACTTCTACATAATTGCGGGAAAAAAACAAGCATTTTCTACGTGTAGCCAAATTGGAATGTTTAATAAGTGAATTAGATTGTTTGCTTGTTTCCTGAGAAAATAAGCTTAAAATGGATTTCAATTGAAGCTGCTTCAATGAACATATCAAATTATGTTAAAGTTCTGTGGATTCAGTACACAATATGTACATCTATCACTGCAAATTTTTGGCAGGTAACAATAATGAAATATCAATGCACCATTTCATTTAGGTACTGAATAATTGGAACATCTCTGTTTGGACATTTTGATTAGTCTAAACATCATTTACGAATAGACTAAGACTTCAAATCGTAATTTACCAAGATGGACGTTGAATTGAATTTATGAACTAGTCAATTATATCAATTTCTGTACATGTTATAGTAGAATTGCACACTAGTGATCAGTTTCACAAAAAATCTTACTACTAAAGTTGAACATAAGTCACGAACAATTCAGTATACTGTAAATTCAGAAATTATTGCGAGCATTTATAAGTTGTAGCATTTTGTGAAACTGATCACAAAAAAATGCAAGTTTTAACTAACTGTTGTGATATTTGTCCAGTCGTATTATAGTTTAATAAAAATTTTACATTAATTTCCGAATCTACAGTATATTGACCCTAGAGGCCATAGTTCAATATTTTTAAAGAAGATTTTCTTTGCATCTAATAAAGGACAAAGGGAAAAAGTAAGATACATTAACTTCTGCAAACAGACTGAGTGATTTATCTCTTGTGCAATTAAGTGACATTGCTAAAATTTCAAAGACGCTTGTACCAGTTACAGGACATATATCCATCGAAATTTTATTTTCATAGTAAAAATATAATTCTCTCAACATTTCATAATAAAGGCATAATGAGATGATCCTTAATAAGACAATACACATCCTCATAGTACAATATCTTAATTCTCTATTATTCAAAATATCCATTTTAAATATAATGATAAATCAAAATAAATTAAAATATCATAATACATATATATATATATATATCTCAATTATACATACACATGTTTGTATATAATAAAGTATTTACCATAAAAATTTAAATAAAATACAATACAAGTACTTGATTTTTTTGAGTAGGCTATGAAATTACACTGTAGTACCCATTGGTTGTGGTATCAGATAAAGGAAACACGTAGGGAAAATATCATTAAAACAATCAAGCTTGAGAAAATAAAATCTTATATATATATATATATATATAAGCCATAATAATTGGGATACAAAAATTCAAACAGAAATTAGTAAACATAGTATTATAACTCCAATAATCAAACTAGACAAAATAATACATTCTGTAATGCAGTCATGAGTTTTTACACAAAAATACAATTAAGATAAACAAAATTAGGAAAAGTGTGAGGTATTTTTTTGTTGTTTTCAAAACTTACCAAATAATATAAAAATACAGATTAAATGTTCAGAATAGGAAATATAATTCAACAGTGCTGAAGTTGGTTACTTTTGCACAATGATTGATATTTCTGGTACACTGACTTCCCTAAAAGGTCATAAAATAGCACTTTATTATGTACATTTATTTACAAATCTGCCTTATTTACATGTAATCCAGTATTCACATCTATTTACAATAATCATGTGTTAATAGATGTAACATGTATATATATACAATAATGAATAATAATTTCTTTTGTATAATCATAAAATAAACAATACATATCATAATAATAACTTTATGTCATATTTTATAAAACAGTTTGATACAAATAATACAGGTTTTCTTTTAATTACATTACAATGTATGAAGAGTTGAGACCTATGATTGATAACACAAATAATGAGCTTGAGAAAAAGTTTTTGGACAAAAATATCAATCAAGCAGAAGTAACCAACTTTTTATAAAATCTGAAAATAAAAACAAGTGCATCAATTAAACCCTACATGCATTTTATGCACTTGGTGAATAAAAAGAAGAATAATTAATAAGCAGTGAAGTCCACAAAAAAGCAGAATTCAGTGATTGAAAAAGAAAAAGAAAATGCATGAACATTCATGATTTAAAAACCACCGGGAACTTATAATATTAACTTCTTATTGTCTTCTTTAAATAAAAACTCTATAAAACACCATAAAATCTATACAAAAATTTTAAAATACTGACTCCTATCAAATGGAACAAGGCTGTGTATAAAGTTTCAAGTAAAATATGTGATATTGGGCAGTTTATGTAGACACCTCACATGTGTATGTCATTCATATTTATACCTAGAACATATTATATGCTAGCCTTAGAGTTTTACAAAACACCAGTAAGTACATGCACTAGGAAAAATGAAATAGATTTTGATCTTAAAACATCTACAAGTTAATTTCTCCTGAATAATTTAAAATCAAATTTATAAATTCATATAACTATCTTTAAGTTGTTGATCTTGTTTGACAAGTCCACCTTTATATATCACATTTAGCAAAAATATTGTTCATCTTCAATAATAACATTTATTTTCAACAACCAAAATATATCAAACTTTTGGCAGCTTTAGTTTGTTAATCACAATAATAAGTCAACCTAAGACCTAAAGAGAATAATAAGTCAACCTAAGACCTAAAGAGAATAACAAGTCAACCTAAGACCTAAAGAGAATAATAAGTCAACCTAAGACCTAAAGAGAATAATAAGTCAACCTAAGACCTAAAGAGAATAAGTCCACCTAAGACCTAAAGAGAATAATAAGTCAACCTAAGACCTAAAGAGAATAATAAGTCAACCTAAGACCTAAAGAGAATAAGTCCACCTAAGACCTAAAGAGAATAATAAGTCAACCTAAGACCTAAAGAGAATAAGTCAACCTAAGACCTAAAGAGAATAACAAGTCAACCTAAGACCTAAAGAGAATAAGTCAACCTAAGACCTAAAGAGAATAAGTCAACCTAAGACCTAAAGAGAATAATAAGTCAACCTAAGACCTAAAGAGAATAAGTCCACCTAAGACCTAAAGAGAATAACAAGTCAACCTAAGACTTAAAGAGAATAACAAGTCAACCTAAGACTTAAAGAGAATAATAAGTCAACCTAAGACCTAAAGAGAATAACAAGTCAACCTAAGACCTAAAGAGAATAACAAGTCAACCTAAGACCTAAAGAGAATAACAAGACCACCTAAGACCTAAAGAGAATAATAAGTCAACCTAAGACCTAAAGAGAATAACAAGTCCACCTAAGACCTAAAGAGAATAATAAATCACCTAAGACCTAAAGAGAATAACAAGTCAACCTAAGACCTAAAGAGAATAACAAGTCAACCTAAGACCTAAAGAGAATAACAAGTCCACCTAAGACCTAAAGAGAATAATAAGTCAACCTAAGACCTAAAGAGAATAACAAGTCCACCTAAGACCTAAAGAGAATAATAAATCACCTAAGACCTAAAGAGAATAACAAGTCAACCTAAGACCTAAAGAGAATAATAAATCACCTAAGACCTAAAGAGAATAACAAGTCAACCTAAGACCTAAAGAGAATAATAAATCACCTAAGACCTAAAGAGAATAACAAGTCAACCTAAGACCTAAAGAGAATAACAAGTCCACCTAAGACCTAAAGAGAATAACAAGTCCACCTAAGACCTAAAGAGAATAACAAGTCCACCTAAGACCTAAAGAGAATAATAAGTCAACCTAAGACCTAAAGAGAATAAGTCAACCTAAGACCTAAAGAGAATAAGTCAACCTAAGACCTAAAGAGAATAATAAGTCAACCTAAGACCTAAAGAGAATAATAAGTCAACCTAAGACCTAAAGAGAATAATAAGTCAACCTAAGACCTAAAGAGAATAATAAATCACCTAAGACCTAAAGAGAATAACAAGTCAACCTAAGACCTAAAGAGAATAATAAATCACCTAAGACCTAAAGAGAATAACAAGTCCACCTAAGACCTAAAGAGAACAAGACTATTTTTTTTTTGAGAATGTAAAGCTCATTATACCTCAAAACAAGTATAATCACATGACAACTGAAAAATAAAAGTCAGTAGACCTTTTTTGATGGTCATGAGCATGACCAGTTAGTACTTCCGTGAGATAAATGCAACATTTTTCTGAAATATGTCCATTAAAAACTTTATGGAAAAAAGTACTTTTTTTCATTCTGGAAGCACTTGTAACTAGAGATATCATCTGTATAAAATAAACTTTAAATAAATGCCCAAGGGGAGATTACTAAGTAATTAACTAGGCCCTTATATGTTATATAAGTTTTGTTTATACATAGTTTTTTGGTTACTGTGCATTGTGAGGTTGCTGTCTCACTGATATTTGCCATACATGTTCTTTCATCAAATAATATTTGATCAGTTATATCTTTTCACATTTTTCCATTAATGTTTTGAGAAGTTTTCACTGAATTTTTCTGACAATGATAAGCGTATGAAGGGATAAGAATTCTACGGACAATTCAAGACTATTCACAATGAACAATGAACAATGAACAATGAACAATGAACAATGAACAATGAACAATGAACAATGAACAATGAACAATGAACAATGAACAATGAACAATGAACAATGATCAATGAACAATGAACTATTCACAATGAACAATGAACAATGAACAATGATCAATGATCAATGAACAATGAACAATGAACAATGAACAATGATCAATGAACAATGAACAATGAACAATGATCAATGATCAATGAACAATGAACAATGAACAATGAACAATGAACAATGAACAATGAACGAACAATGAACAATGAACAATGATCAATGAACAATGAACAATGAACAATGAACAATGAACAATGAACAATGATCAATGAACAATGAACAATGAACAATGAACAATGAACAATGAAAATAATCAACTCTCAAGGATTAACAATAAAATTGCAGTTCATTATTGATAACTTTATGACTATAATTATTTTTAAATTCAAACTTTTACACTGAAATACAAAATACTCATAATCTTTGGTATGCTGTTAAGTTGTGATCATATTTACACAGCTAACACTATGACAGATTGATATATATGATAATGTACCTCTCAACTTGCATCAATGAAGCTTAGCTTACACTGCCAAAAGGCCAGGTAGTGTAAAGATTAGGGAAAACAAATGAAGAAAATAAAATGTCAATTTTGTTTAATGCATGACTGTAAACAGACCATGAACAAAACTTCTAATTTCTTCAATATGAAACTTCCATAAATGTAAGAACAGTTGGGAGAAATTCCTTCACATAAAACATCCCCATGTTTGAAATACAATATATATTTCTATTATTATGTCTAGATACCAGCCTTATATTCATGACATGTCTTTGGCACATGACCACAATTGCACTGATATGTTTAAAAAAAAGTCCAGAAGGAAATTATTTAAAGATTACTGTTAACAATAAAAGTGTCAATATTTATATGTATGATTTATACATTGCGATAAAAGTGTAAAAAATCTTTTATTTTAAATAAAATACTAGAATTAGAATTAATAAAATCTTTCTAAAATGTACCTTCCTAATATCAGAAAAGCTGATCAAAATCTAATAATATTTTCTATCTTTCAGAAGTGATAACTTCTTTATATTTCATTCGGATAACAAACAAAATCTCACACTTAAAAATACAGCATTAAAATGTTTCTGCTTTTTTAAGAATAACAATTAAAAAACCCCAGCATGTTTTTTTTACAAGGTCATATTTATATCTTACAAAAACATTTCACAATGAATATAAATTTCTTCGTACTAATAAAGCCAGTTAAAGTGAAAATAAGAATACAAAACATACCAGAAATGATATCCAATTCAATTATAAATATATTTAAAATACTTAAAAATGACTTTATGTCAGGATGTTTTTGAATTATGCACTTACCCATAATACATATCCAAAGATTTTCCTGGAAACAAATTTGATCTGGTACATATTTGAGACAGTAATATCAATATTGTAATTCAGGTAACCAGTAGTGTGTGCGCGTTTTCCTATACATGATGACCTTGGACCTATCAGAGGTGAACAACATAACCATAATACTGAATATTTGACATTTTTCTCACTTAGGGTACTCTTACCATATGACTTTATCGTTCTCCCAAGTTTCTGCACTAATCTATCCCTCATATGCCACTAATCTTAACCCTAAACCTCACCATAATCTTATCCTAAATAGAATCTCTATCATTAAGTACTGAGTGCTTTTAAGTAGAAGGAGGTTGAATATTAAGTCTTACTTAAATGTATAATTAATAACGAAAAAAATTCACAAGCAATGCTCACTGATAATTGCCGTTTGAATAAAATACTTGTAAAGCTTCATCTAGATTAACCTCCATCTTTAAGGTTTTTGGACCATTATTTATCGTAGGATTATATAAAAAGACCCATATGTTCTATGCATAGAAAACCTCATTACTTTGGAAAACATACAAAAACTTTTGAAATCACTTTTCAGCTTAAAGTTTTTTTAGAGGATTACAGGTTGTAGGGTTTTTCGCCTAGAGAACATCAAGTTCGTCAAAAACTGAATTGATGACTATTCGTTTGATCTATTTATATAAAAAAAAAGTAGATATTTGTCTGCCATTCTGATTATGATCCTGATATCTAAAGATCCTCGATGCAGGGTGAGATAACCCATAATGCTTGCACACGACAATCTCTCAAAAAGCATTAATGTTATAAATAAACATTAAAAATATTTACATCTGAGTGCAGCTTTTCATAGTTTGGAAAAGTAAACAATAGTAACACTACAATTAGCACATGGAATGACGTAACAGGATAACCACTGTAAATTCACTGTTCAGAATCTAAAGAAATAGGGGTAATTTCAATGTTGGTACCCCAAAATGAAAATTACCTCACACGATTGGTTGAATTTTCATAGTTTAAGACGTTTTTAACCAATCACAATGTTTTGGTGTTTGCTTTTGAAAATATTACCCAGAATGCATTAGATTCTGAAACGGTGAATTGCAGTAGCATCACTTCTTAGCAAGCACTTGTATGTCTTTTTGATTGACTGACTGAACACAACCCTGTAGCATTCTGGACTTGATAAAGGCACTGTACGATTAGTTGTGAACAGTACTACTGTACTATCTCTTCGGTTGTTTGTCTCTGTGATTTAATATGGCACGCCATAACCGATATATAATACCACTTCTGAAGATAGAGAGATAAAAAAAACACATTATTAATTTAATAAGAAAAGCACACAAGTGACATTAAAGTATACATTATACTTAAGAAGGGACCAAAAATGTAACAGTTGACTTTAAAGGGAAAATTCACGATTTTTTACTTATCATCTTATTATGTTCATAATATTATAAAAAACATATTCACCAAGTTTTATCTGGATATGAATACTAATAAAGAAGAAAATTAGGAATTATTAATTTTATTTATTTGAACTTCCTGACTTCTGTGACATAGTTTAAGTCTAATTGCATGCCGGGAGTGGATTTAATCTCATGTTAAGTCTTGTTCGTTAATCATCTAATAACGCGATTTAAAGTGCATCAACAAGTATATTGCGTATCTATTAACCAACTAATAAATAAGTGAGTAAAGTGATCAGCCATGCAACTTTTAAAATCAAAATGTACAATTTATATTTTAGGGATTTCTGATATGATTACTGTAATAAAAGTAAATCATACAATAGAATATTTTTATGAATTTTTTTTCCCGACGGATATGTTGAACAAACATTTATAACTGTTAGTGTAATAAAAATGCATGTTTGTATTCTCACCTTTTACTTCAGTCAAGGATTTGTCTTACTATACAAATCCATCTTTAGTCTAGCAAACATTTCCCGCTAGTACTGTGTAAATACAATGTGTATTATACTGACATTACCTGGTAAAGGCGTGGTTAAATTCACGATAATTAAAAGATTAGCATTATGTAATTTTAATCTTTTGATCTTCACTAGAGTGTTGTTTGGCCTCAAGGGTTCACCGTTTCAGGTGTGAAAAACATTAAAAAAAAAAATGATAAAAGAGAAGTGTGCGGGTATTGAGACAGGAAAAAAAAAAAAATTATTTGGGGAGGAATATGGTGGCAAAATACCTGAATCGCCGTTATATATTTTTTTAATATTTTGCGTTAGCTCAGTTTTTAAATAAATAGGTGAGTATTTTGTTGTAACATCGAAATTCTGAATTACTTTCAATTAAATAATTCTAAAAATAAAAATGGCCCACGAAAACGAGCGTATAAACCAAAAACTGTACTATTTTAAATTATCATCGGTAACCTTGAATATTTAAATGTGCAGAAAAAAATTATATCAGTTACATTAATATAGTTTGGTCCGTCCAAAGCGATTAACATTTACCTAATTGAGAATGCCCTTATTAAAATATTTTAAATCTCACAATATATAAATACTTTAGCTATTTGACTAAGGATGTTTAAAAAAAATTAACAGAATCAATCTAACATAACCTTTCCTTTTTTGAATGGAGACCGACCAGCGGAATAAATTTTTCAATGTGCTTTATATCTTGTACCTTTGCAAGACTTATCATTCATTCATAAACCCACTCTAAACCAGAGACATATATACACATAAATATATCTGTCTAAAATGACAAGAATACTCCTAAAGCGGACAAGCAGTATATTCTTTAAATTTCTAATTACCAAGAAAGAAAAAAATCCAGAAATTAATTTGATACTCAATATTTTTCCTGGAAAATATTCACATCCTCATTCGGTCTGAAAATAAGATAAGAATTTGGTATACAGAACATGCAGAAGTGTGAATGTCATAAAACCTTGTTATATCAGAAACCATTATAAATGTGAACCTGTATACATAAGACCTCATGGGACATCACCTAACCACATACAGGTAATATACAAGTAGCTATGTTATACTTTAGTCACTACCGATACAGAATGTACCAATGCAAAGAAAATTCTGATGATCGTGAAGCATGACCATTCATGATTTTAGAGGAGTCTTGGGTGGGGAATTGCCGGAACGATTGAAATTCTGACTAGATTTTTTCTTTCAATTTAAATCACTGAACTAAACAAAAAAAGAAAACTATGTCCAAGAACAGAATTCTTCTTGTAAATTCATAAATACAACGTTCTTATTTTGTAACTTTCGAAATCCTATAGTTGGTGAGACTTTTACTACCAGATATGTGACTTTTCGTATTTATAGTTTCTCATATATTACTCTCATTTAATATTTTATGCATAAGTGCAATATTGAGAATGGTTTATTCCCCGACAAGCTAACTATTTAAATTAATCAACCCCCTAGCTGATCAGACGTTAATACAACTACTATCAGTCTATCCGGAATGAAGTTTCTTTATTTCTTCAAATATAGGCTTTTTGGGGATCATTAGTGTACGTCCAGTGGCATATATAACATGCATGTCAGAACAGGAAAATTGACATAAGGTACTAATAGAACCATGTTCACATTATTATACATTATACCCAACAATTGTGATGATGATGAATTTCTTAAACTGTTTGAGAACAATCTAATTGAAATATAAATCTGTGATTTTACTATGTCTATAACTTTGATGAACCAAAGCAAGTTAGATATCGACCTGTATTCAATTCAGATTGGTTCTGGATGTTTCTCTCTTATATTCAATATACATGTTTATATTTTAAATTGCGGCTATCTATAGTTCCATAACTTTCTATCTAGGCGTATAAACCAATGATCGACAAGTGCGTACATTTTTGTTAAATCAATATTTGTATGTTTCGAAATGCCCATAATTATTGACAACGAGTATATACTTATATTTTCCCCAATTTACCCTTGGAAAATATGTAAATAGATTTTTATTTTATCAAATCTTTTTTTGGAATTATTTAAATTTTCATGAATATCATTCTTGTTATTTGTAAACAAGCATATGAGTTTAGTAATGACTATAGTATATCACTTTCGGACACGCAAGACAAAGATGTATATTACACCTGATAGTTTTAAAATGGAAAGTTACAAGTTATCGGCCGTGTATACTGATCAATACCATCAGAAGTGAAGCAATGCATGAACTTGCATTATGTAATTGTGTAATAAGAATTTTTTAGCCAGACAGGAAATCGCCTGAATACCTGGACGTGTCACCTCACAATACCTCTGGGAATAATTCCTTTAGCCATGCTGGTGATCAGATAAGGGAAGGTCGGAATTTATCTAAATAAGTTTATTACATAAGACTAAAAGAATTATGAACAAATTAGATTTTCGAAAACAATCTTACATGGAACACTTATTTTTGATTTGAACTTTGACTTTTTAACTAATTCCCATTTAAATTTCTTTTTTCAAAAACGACAGACCATAGTTATTAAAAAAACATAATTACATTTTCCGTATCAAGTTAGTTAGGAAAGGTTGCACAACCATGTCTATTATAATCATTTTTGTGACCCGGTTAACTGTTTATGCTTTCCTTGTCGAATAAAACAACCGTACGCTTGACAAGATATCAACACTCAATTACCACTACGTTAGGTTACTGCTGGTTTTTATCTTTTGTGGTTTATAGATATCAAGTGGTTTCGTAAACCGGGAAGATGACAAAATTGCCGCATGCAGAGAATTGATACTCTCAATTCAAAATTGATGGTGATCTTTTATCTAGCAGAATAAAACTTTAATATTTATGAATTTGTGCTTTTTTATACATAATGAACATAATATCAATTTTTCATTTTTTTGCCAAGTTTCCCTTTAAGATTGATTGTTAGTGTTCACTGCCATTTCAGCACACTTCACATATCAATGTGGCTACTTTTTATTAGTGGAGGAAGCTGAAGTAATTGGAGAGAATCAGGAAAACTGGCAGTATCAAATTATGATGATAGTCATAAGCACCTTGCCATAAGGGGAGGGTTTTAACTCATAACTTCAGTGTTGATAGGTTAGTTACCACTATAGATGAACTAGTAACACTCAGTTTATGAGGCCCTGTGACTGAAAGGTATAAGTTTTATGTTTAATTAGAGTTGTCTTATTTCTTATGCTGCGTTCACACGTAATTCAAATTTTTATTTGCATTAACTATTTCAAATTAGTTTAACTCACATTTGAAACGTCTTAGTTTCGAACGTAAATTTTAATACGAATTGCAATGTGTGTCAATTCGCTTTACTGTACAAATGACGTTAACTTTTAATTCACATTATCAATTAATCTGCATCCCTGGATGTTACATATCCATGCTCCTTCAATTTATACGAAATTTTTTCATAAACGTGTCGGTTTCTGTCAGTCCCAGATAACTCCGCCTCAATAGCACCATCCATCCAACACTCGATACGAAAAAATGTCTCCATTAACAATCAAGTGTTACCCCTTTATAAATTATTGTCGGACATGTCAGACTAGTCAGCATATACGCATATGACGTCAATATGAATATGATGTCATGACCACAATGACGTCATGATGGTTTTCACCTATGATATTTTCGCGACCAAGAATTATTAGTATTATGTTTTTAATTTTAAAGAATTAGCGAATTAACTAATTTGCATTAAGGAAAACCCATTTCTAATGCGAATGGGATAATGCGAATTAGCTAATTCGAATTCGATTTGAATTAAAATAAGAAGTGTGTGCAAACATGATTAGCAAATTTGATTCGTATACGATTCGAATTCAATTCCAATTAAATGTACGTGTGAACGAGGCATTAGAAAAAGTTGGGTAAATACATTCAAAGATTTTAAAGAATGGATATAAATGAATATAAACCATTCAAGTAAATTAGATAAAGTACATTTTATATTACCTTAGTTGTAATTTACTTAAATCTTCCAATCTGACTAATTCAAGGAGATCTTGTAATAAATACTGTTCTCTGGAAATCTAAAAATAGAGAATAAAACCCATAGGACAACAATTTATATACAATTATACATTATTCATTGTATTTCTTTGTACAAATATATATTAGTTTCGTTCTATTTTTGTGTATTCCTTAAAACTATTTTTTTTTTATGTATGGTAAGTTGACATTCCTAATCAGATACCTAACAAAATGAGTATAACTCAGGCACACCTATGTGTTTGTTCAAATTCAGGAATCTTGTAACTGGTTTTGGGTGTGTTTTTAAGTGTTTGACTATTTATATTTCGTGTTTGTACGATTTCGTTGGATGATTCAAAAAAAGAACTGTTGGCCATGCATTGTGTGCCTTTAAAGACCATATAATAATCACTTGATGCTATTTTTAAATGTAAGGTTTCTATCTTATTGATATTTACACCAAATCTCCTTTTATTAAATCTTAGTTGTAATTACTGTATTAGGGCATATGTAACTGACAATCCTAGTCAATTAAGATTGGAGTCTATTGCACCTGCCACGAGCGGGATTTGAACTCACAACCTAAGTGTTGACAGGATAGTGATACAGTAGTTTGACTACTTAGAACAGTCGGCCATCAAGACCCCCTTTCAACAAGAAAATAATGAATAAATTTAACAGGATTGTACTAAAGGACAGCTGTGTTTTACTTTCAAAGTTGTATTCTTTTGTAATTTGTATTTGCTATTTACACTTACTTTTCCTATTCATGGTGAACGAATAACCTAACTTTCCAAATTTTTGTTGTTGTGATTGGCTTTTTCTTTCTATTGTGACATGTTCTAGAATCAGCTTTTTCTTTTTATTGTGACATGTTCTAGAATCATTTACAAACATTTCATACTTTTTGTTGATGAGGGAAAGCCTTTTTTGCCATGAAAATACAACAAACATCCCAACACGACTTGAAATTATGTCAACATTTAGATATAAAACATGGCTGCTGACATCTGACAGATATAAAGGGAAGCAATTCAATTAATCTAATATTTTACCACATCTATTGTTTCCTGGTCAAAGTTTGCTTTTTTTAACCAGGCAGCTAGTTCTTCATCAGGTGGCTCATGGATATCTGGTACTATAAAAGGAAACAAAATTAAAGTTATCACAAACATGCTTTAAATTTCTTGAAATGAAGAATTATTTTTTTACTGTATTTTATAAACTATAAGTTCCTAAATCTATTTACACACACTTTTTTAGGAATGTATATGCATGTTTGTATTTAAAACTGTACAAGGATATGACTTGGATGCACACAAGAATTTTTCATGAAATCCAAAAAAGACATTAAAAGAACAACACTTTTATGATTTGATCTTGACAGCTTAAGCACAACAAGGAGTTGAAGATGCCAGTAATTATAGTAAAATCAGCATTCATTGCTGCAGCTTTATTTATGAGTTCAACAGTAAAAAAATCATTAAACTCAGACATGAAATTAGTTTTTTGACCATTTAAAAAAATATACAAAATTTGAGGTTTTAAATTCTTCTGACCTATGACTTCACAATTCAAAAAAATTCATTTCAATTTGTAAAACACTTTTACCTCTGGATTTAATAGGAGATCCCGGAGACACAGAAGATGTAGCTATAAATGACTGTAATAATTCCATCTGGACCTTTTTATCATCTAATGACTTCTTTAATAAACTGCCATATGACTGATTTGTTTGGACTAACTGTTGTAATAGCCTAAAACAGAAATTATTTTCTGTAAAATACCAGTTCTCATATTTGCTTGTAATGCTCAGTGCTCTCCCCAGAAATTTTTGAAGGGAAAAATTAGTAGCGCATAACCCTTTTTCGGGAGTGAAGTATTGTGACAAGAAACAATCCTTCAGAAATATAATATGAATTGAATAGCTTTATGACAGGCTAGGTGCAACTATGTACACTATTTATAAGTTATCATAAAACAAGTGAATCTGTGAGCTCACTAATGATACCCCGCCTCGCTAAAAGTATAAGGTAAACAGGAAGCTGTTGAGTGATGAATCTGAAAGGGCATCACATGGTATAGCTGACTCATATAAACCATGAAACCAAATTTCAGAAATCCTTGTAATGTAGTTCCTAAGAAAGATGTGACGAAAAATATTCATGGGACAGACGGACAGACTGACGGATGAATGGATGGATGGACGGACAGACAGAGGTAAAACAGTATTTTTTTAAAGCGGGGGTATAATAAAATATAATCAATTTAAATACACATAAAACACATTGATGATATTGATATCACAGTCCATTTATTGAGTTAAAATTCAATTCTAGAGTCCAAATTTAGCAATTTCAAGAGAATATTCTCCTGTTCCTTTGAGCATTCAAGTGCTGAACATCTGTAGATATGTCCATGTCTGGTACATTTGCTCCTTATCAAGATATTGTCTTATACCTAGCTTGTAATTTTTGGAATACAACTTTTTAAAACAAAATATTTTAAATGAACAGCTGACCAATTTCCGCAGTTTGACATTTCCAGATCATTTCTGTGTGTATTTGTCACAATCTTTTCTTTGGCAGGTGGAAACCTGACAAATTCTTCAAAGTAAAGTCCTACAAAATCATTGACAAGTGACATTATACATATGCATCTGTGTTTCCATTCAAGACTATTGACATCCAGTTGTTTATAATCATTGTCATAGTTTTCGGGTACAATGACCAAAAACAGACATACACCACTGTCCCAGATTAGGGGGAGGGTTGAGCGCTCACAAACATGTTTAACCCTGCCACATTCTTTATGTGCTTGTCCCAAATCAGGAGACTGTAGTTCAGAGGTTGTTATTGGTTCATGTCTGTCATATTTGTTTTGTTATAAATTAGGCCGTTAGTTTTCTCAATTGAATTGTTTCATATTTTTCATGTCGGGGCCTTTTATAGCCGACCATACGGTATGGGTTTTTCTCATTGTTGAAGGCCGTATGGTTGCCAATAATTGCTTACATCCACTTCATTTGAACTTTGGTGGATAGTTGTCTCATTGACAATCATACCACATCTCCTTATTTTTATATAACTGATTTATTTTTTTAAACATGACAATTATAGACAAATTTTATTTGCTAAGAATAAAATTTCACATTCTGACCCAAAATATCCATTCATATGATGAATTTATCATAAATATTAGTTAACTTTATGATTTTTTTTATATGTAAAACGACTTCCATTCATAAATATTTGTAGTCGTGTATTGCAAAGTTACCATGTGTTTTCATATGTTCATTGATCGTATCAAAATAGATTTTTGTTATTGACCAATCAAAAAATTAGATATTTAATTCGGCAATCAATCAGAAAAGAGTTTTGTATTTGAATTTTAATATTTTCCTCTCAATTCTAACCCTGAAACACTGGAAAAGTATCCAGGAATCAAAGAGCTGATAGCTCTGAGGTGGAAGAAGATGCATAAAAGGTAACCTGAATTACCATGAAAGGAGCCCACACCAACATAGCCTGCTATGTCCAATCATTGCTTTCGACATATTTTCTTCTTCCAAAAATAATATTCTTCAATAAAACTCATGTCTCAACCAAAACTGACAATATTGAACATAGTAAATCAAATACCATTGATTCAAATTAAATTTTCTATAATTCAATACATTCGTCTCAGCATGGTCAACATGATGCAAGCAATTATACCAGTAATTGATTAGGTTTCACTTGAAAGTTTTTCTGTCAAAGGTAGATAGTTCACTTTGGGTATCATAGTGGGACTTCCTTCGTATAAAAAAAAACTGGCCACCATGATAAATCTTAGTCAGGTGTACTTAAAATAGGGTTTAACACCAACATCAATCAGATAATCATGAATTCTTATAGTTGTTAACAGTAACATGTTTTTCTCATTATGATATATTGAAAAAATGCTATTTATATATACATATATCCAATGCAGATTTGCCCCAGGTCAGGGATTGAGTTTTGAGCATTTGTTAACATTTCAAACCTGTTCATTTTCTGTATGTGTTTGACCCAAATCCTTAACCATTGATTTACTGTCGTAAATCAAATTTATTTTTCATCTAATATTTTTACATAAAAGTACAGGGTAGGAATTCCCTTTTTTGTCAGGCGTCAAACGGTCAATTTCTGAAATGTTTCATCAGACCAAGGATTTGTATACTATATAAATCCTTGATCAGACAGAGAAAATATAATACATATATGTCTATGGTTTCGTGAATGATTGACGGCAACAAATTATTGGTTCCATACTCGAGGGTCATATGAGGAAGGGGGTACCTCCATGACAAATAACAGTAACAAGCTGGAATATTTATATGTTAAATACCGTTTTTTTATCACTTAAAACTTTGAAACGTAAGACAATAAAGGTAATCATTGGGGGCATTCCCACAATGACTGACATGAAAACTACATACTTTTGATATGGATTCCGTCAACTGACATTAGTTCGTACATTATTAGTTACATAGTGTGTTAGTGACCTTATCGATATATACGGGGTCAGTAAATTCTATATGGGGTTGGAGCGACGCTCAAACCGCATATGGAATTACTGGTCTTACCGACTATCTTTATGTGTTGCATTTAGACTAGAGTTGCGATCATACTACATCTTCTTATTTTATTCTAAAGTGTTCAAGTGTTCGAACCTAATTCAAACCGCATATGGAATTTACTGACCCTGTATGAAGCGTAGCACCAGAAGATTTACATGTGCTTGACTCTTCATTATTGCAATAACATACTGAAATATTCTAACTTTCGTTTAAAACCGAATATGACTGATTGCATTAAAGATATGAACACAGACGGAACAACTAAATCCGTGTATTTTGTCAAGCATCATTGAGTGAAGTCGTACTTCGTAGATACATGACATTAACATAAGATGCATTGTTTTTATGAAAACTCATCAATTAATTTTAAATGAATTAATAAAGATAATAAAAAATTTGTATTCACGTAATACAATATATTTTTATTATGTTTTGCAAATTCAGTAACATGTATTCATGTAATACGAAATGATGTTGCAATGTAAAATATATCATTTAATAATTTATAATAATTTATATAATTCAAATCCTCTTTAATACTTTGTCTGAGTTGTCCTTATAGACGATCCGAGTTGACTTTTTGACGGTCCAAGTTGTCTTATTGACGGTCTGAGTGGACTCGGTCTGACTTGTCTCTGGGCAAAGTTGTCCCGCATTCATTAAATTAACCCATGAGTACTACAAAATCTACTTGAAAACATCCGGTTACTAGTAAAGAAATAACGTACATGCAAGATGAAATGAAATCTTGTAATTGACACCTAAAAAGGTACACATTTAAACATGAGAAATTATAACACTAATGAAAGAGATTGTTTTTTCAAGTCTAACTGTACATTTGTGTTATAAAATGATGAAGGATAGACTGGAGTCGATCAATTATTGCGTAACTGCGTTTAATATTAATTTTCTTGTCAGCGGCGATCTTTAACTTTACAAAAGTTATCAACAGTACATAATTTAATATGAAAATTAACACGCTGCAGGGTTATCTTTTAAGGCACTGCGTGCCAATCAGCCAACGTAAGCGCTGCGGGCACAACAAAAATATTTGGAAGGCATCATATCTGCCTGGGGAGAACCTGATATTTCAAACAATGGGATCAATCAAAGATGCTATCATTAATTTTAAACCATGATAAGCTTAAATCATATATGTATTTAATTGTTTATGCCTTTTAAATAGTAATTATCTAAAACTATGTAAGGTGAAAGCAGTCTTTTTGTTTAAATCCTTTCTTAAATTCCAAATTTTGAGACAAATTTTTCCTGAATATTAAGAATTTAATTAATTAAGCAGTATTCAAAAAGAGTCCGTTTACATGTAATTTCACAAGCTCCAATATTTAAAGTTTTTTTTTGTACCTCATATTTTCTTCCTCTAAGTTATCAATCTGAGTTCGTAGTTCAGCAGATGCAGAATTTCTGTAAGCATGCTGTATAGACTTTATGGAATTAGTTGAGGGTACACCTGATTCTTGTTCATCTTCTTTCATACCAGCTAAATTGGCACCAAGTTCTGGAAATATAAGAATGCTCTATTGTACAAAGTTAGTTTTTACCGTCTTGATTTCAATTGACATAAAAATCAGATGAATTGAATTTTCACTTTCAGCATATATACTTGAGTGTGTATAAAGAACAAATAAACAGCTGCACCATGAGCGCATGATATGCCAGTCGCTTTTTCAAAGTATAAAGTTCAATAACTTCTCAATGTCATATCAGAAATTAATAAAAATCTAAAGGGAGGTTATTTTTATAGATAAACACCAGTCACCAAAGTTTCATGAAATCTGCTCAAAGCACTTTTGAGTTATTGTCGAAAACTGGAAAATCAACCCTTTTTTTATGAATAAAATCCCATACCTCAGAAACTTAAAAACTAAAATTTTTAAAAATCAAAAGGGAGCTTACATTAATAGATATAAACAATTCACCGAAGTTTCATGAAAACTGCTTAAAGCATTTTTGAGTTATTGTCCGAAAACTGGAAATTCCCCCTTTTTGTAATGAATAAAACCCCATTACTTGGAATCGTAAAATCTAAAATTCATAAAAATTGAAAGGGAGCTCACATCAATAGATATGAACAATTCACCAAAGTTTCTTGCAAATTGGTGAAAGTGTTTTTGAGTTATTGTCCAAAAACTGGAAAATCCCCCCTTTTTTAATGAATAAAACCCCATAACTTGGAAACATAAAATCGAAAATTAATAAAAATCGAAAGGGAACACATCAATAGATATAAACAATTCATCAAAGTTTCATGAATATTGGTTAAAGCGTTTTTGAGTTACTGTCGGACATGTTGACAACAGACAGACGGACAAGTATACCATAATACGTCCCGTAAACGGGTGTATAAAAAGTCAAGTTTGCTTGCTTGCTCTGTGGACCATATAGTCAAAATGATCTTTTTTTATTATCTAATTAAAGAGTAACAATAGCTTTTACTAGTTAATCAAATAATTGGACCGGTAACACCATGACACCAGAAAATCTTGTTGGAATGACAGAAAAACAGACATATGTAAACCAGTATCCTCCCCTTTCAAGGTGGGTATACTCATCAAATGTTAATTTTAAGCACATAATACAAAGTACGGCCTCAAATATATCAGCTGTAATTCCAAACATTCTTCCATATACATACATAAACTTATAATCCTATCTAGTCAAATCAAATTTCAAAATTTTGTTGTATTAAATCAAATTTGCAGTCCATAGAATAATAAAAACATTAAATGTGTATCCACAATTTCAATTGAACAGCCGTGCTGTCTGTGCATACACAACCTTAAAGGTTTCTGGTTATTGACCACTATTTCAACTGAAAGGTCACCTGTGCTTTCATAACCTTGAAGATTTCTGGTCATTGACCACTTTATTGACTTATAATATTTATTTTTATACCGCGGATCATCTTTTAACAACCTATTTAAAGTCATAATTATTATCTATCAACAAACTGTTTTATGTTGATGAAATTACAATAAAAACTGCACTTATGAGCTAGAATGTGTGAAAAAAAACTATACAGAATTACAATGCAGAAGAAAAAAATTCTATTTTCAGTTTCATTTCAAATCAAAATTATTTAGGGTAATTATTTTCATCCTAAAAATAAAAAATGTACTGACTGAAAAACAATAGTATAATTATCACCTTTATCAAAGAATTTTAAGCCAAGAGGAAAGTTTTGAAGGACAATTCCAGAACTTGTTAATTAAAAATATTAAACTTAAAAGCTTGATGTGAAATACTACTTTTACTGAATTCCTATAGGTGCAAACAATAAATCTCTTCCTTAGTGATAAGATTTAGAAAAGCTTATAACCAGATATTACAATGTAGCATCATAATAGTTACTGTAAATTCACAAAATTTTGCTATTATTCTATTATTTTGGCAATTGCAAGAGGATAGTTTTCACAAAAACTAAAAAACGCATTTTTAATATTTTTTAATAGAGTTATTTGTATGTAATTCCAGTAAACACAATAATCTATATTGCATTTTTGTGTTCTTCAAGAAAAGCACCCAAAAATTTCTGAAATTACAGTATCTATACCATACAAGTAGGCCAAAGCAAACACTTTTAAACAATCATCCAATTAGTGTATAGATTGTGTTTAACTTAACAGGTGATAAGATCATTAGGCTTTCTGCCTCCAAGCCTAAAACACACTGTTTATAGCAGTCATTGAATCATTTAGTTGTGCATACATTCAGTTTTACTTACCAGGTGATAGGATCATTATAGCTTCTTGCACGGCAGCCCTGAGTAGATTATCAATAGCAAACATCCAATGAGGCTGTATTGAGTGTGTTTTTAGGTTCATACTGACCTACAAATAAATATATGAAGGACCTAATAATTGATATATAACGGTTTTCATGAGTAACCACAAGCCCGAGTCCTAGGACAGTAAAAATGTTTTCTGGCGGTGAAATTCCTGAAAATAGATCTTGCAAGCAATATGAATGTCAAGAAATTTAATGAGACTGGTTTTCAGTCTAGTAATAAAAAAATTCAACACTTCAAAATTTTCTGTGAATTTATTTCATTACAAAAACCTCTTCATTGGAGGAGCATAAACAATTCCTCCATCTAAAATACATCTTAGAAGTCTTTAAATATTTATTTCCCATAATGCACTTACAGCTTCCTGAAAGACATACAAGGCCAACTGAAGCTCTGTCATTGCTGTAGGATCATATTCAAAACCTGTCCGTAATCTAGCTGTTGGATAAAAGAAAGAATATATAATAAGTCATGCAACACAATGTATATATGGAAGTCAAAGTGAAACTGCTCTGTACCAAATACTGGACACCAATTAAACTAAATAATTTTATCAATAACATTAAATAAATTTAACCTTTGTGGATCTACACCTGTCCACTCTGACAAAGTCTTCAGATCCTAAAGAGTTTTGGATTAAACTTAAAACTGTAGACAAAAACAAAACAGATCAACATCTAATATTAAAAATTCTCTATGTGTAGTTTTTTCGGTTAGTGCTTTTTATATCAAAATTGTTGAATGAAACGTTCCTAGTTGACAAGTGTTTTCATGTTTTGCCTTAATATGGAGCCATGCAATTTAATTTTTATGGATATTTCACAATCTAACAACTGAGTATTATCAACAGGCACATAATATATACTGTAAATATCTTAATTTACTGCCTGCCTTTATTTTACAACAAATCTAGAGAGCTTGCAGAAGTGTTATTGACCAAGCAGCATAATCTCCTTTCAACAGATTTTCCTATTATTAACATTAAATACAAGATTTTCTTTCAATATCCCTTCAATGCAAGAGTATTCAGAAATATTTTTATGAAGTCATGATTCTCCAAAGAAGCTATATATTGAGAACAAACTGTACAATTAGTACTAACTTGAAAAAATAATTACCTATAGTGTCTTTAATGGAATTTGTGTTGTTATCCTGTATATAATTCCTAAGACTGGATGCTAACTGTTTCAAATGCTCCTGTAAATCAAACAAATGTACCATAGCAATGCATATAATTGAATAACATATATTTTTTTATATACTGATGCTTAATCTTAAGTATTTTTATAAATAAAACAGATTCTTTTTTATCAGGAGGGAGTAAATATAATCTTATATAGAAAAGAAATATAAGGCATTTGTTACTGTAAATTCAGAAATTATTGCGAGGTTTTTATTCATGCGAATAATGCAAATGGGTGAATATCGCAATAATAAGGAATCGCATTCTGATATCTAATACATATATCTGTATGCAGATTTTCATGAAATCGCAATAATTAGTCTCGCGTTTTTGTCCATTTTTCAAAAATCTCAATAATAAATGCACGCAGTAATTTCTGAATTTACAGTTAATACGACAACAATCTCATTATTACTGTGGATTCTTATTTCATGGATTGAGGAAAGAATGTAGTTTCATGGATACTTGATTTTGTGGTTTTGCCAAAGTTTGCTACTTTGTTGAACACTTAAATTGTTGGTCAACCTTTACCCATAAAATCCACTAAAATTGATATCCTACTTATAATTCTGAATCCACAGTTCATGCACCACAACCAAAAGAACAATGCTTTAATTGCTGTGTTTCATCTTAAAGAGTTACTGGAAGGTCTTCAGTGAGAAACTAAAAATCTGACACCTAATTCTGTAAGTTGTTTATTTTCATCGAATTGAAATTCCATGATTTACAGCACAAAACCTGCGCTTTTTACAATTTTCCTCATTTCAGTAAATTTTCCCTCAATAGTTAAACAAATTCTATTTAAACCCCTCAAGTTTGTACATCTATTTCTTTGAATATCATATTTATCTGAAAATGCAAAAAAAAAAGAAGAAAAATCTTGCAACTATGCACTTTTTTTTAAATTCGAAGTTTCATATGACTCTAACTGTATCATGTGCTTTTCACCAATCAAGCATTTATAAATGATGCTTTATCATCTTTCACCAAAGCTTAAATATACATAAGCTCATATATAAAAAAAAAATTCTTCATGTTATAATTAGTTGTATAAATATAACAATATTTAGACCCAATAAAATTTCATTAATGACCACATATAAAAAATAAAGCGATTGCTGCTGTCAGTGTAAAAGTGTAATGTTGACTTAACAAGCGAGTCCATTTATCAGTAAAATACAGAATTTAAAAAAAAATTAAACTTTTTCTTTAAATGCTATTTCTTGGTTTTGAAGATTAGCTTCTGTCCAAGTTTCATAACAATCCATGAAGGTTTACAAATTTATCATGTCAAAAAAATTAAATCCCAGACTGTCTGTAAATGTTAACTGTAAATAAACAGCTGCGCCATGAGCGCATGATACGTGTGTGAATTTTTATGCAATAAGCATAAATAGTTTTTGACATATGGCGTGACATGCTAAAACCCCCTTTTTTTTTACAAAAAACTCAATATCTCTAAAATAAAATTTTGAATCAAAACCAAAAAGTATACAGATCTTTAGATTAATATAACTAAGAAGTGTGTAAAATTTTAAGCAATAATCATAAATCGTTTTTGAGATACGGTGCGACATGTGAAAAACCCCTCCCCCTTTTTTAACAAAATACTCAATATCTCTAAAATAAAGTTTTGAATCATCACCGAAAAGTATACAGATCTTAAGATTAATATAACTAAGAAGTGTGTAAAGTTTTAAGCAATAATCATAAATTGTTTTTGGGATACGGCGCGACATGTGAAAAAAAACACACACCTGTTTTAGTTACTAAGTCCCGTAACTCAAAAAGTTTTAATCTTATTTTCACCAAAAAGTATACAGATCGTTTGACCATCATAAGAAACAACTATGTTAAGTTTCATGAAATTTGGATAAGTCATTCTCAAGTTACGGTGCGACATGTTTACGCCGGACAGACAGACAGACAGACGGACGGACGGACACCGGACATTTGTATACCATACTACGTCCTGTCAAAAATTGACGGGCGTATAAAAACTAAGTCCATCTATCAGAAAAATACTGAAAATGAAAAAATATATTTTCAAAGATTTGCTTCAGAAATTATCTCTTAATCATAAAAAAAGTTTCTGCAATAGTTTCATAAAATTCTATGAAGCTTTGACAAAGTATCTACTTGTTTACTGTAAAGAAACTAAGTCCATTTATCAGTACTAGAGGCTCTAAAGAGCCTGTGTCGCTCACCTTGGTCTATGTGCATATTAAACAAAGGACACAGATGGATTCATGATAAAATTGTGTTTTGGTGATGGTGATGTGTTTGTAGATCTTACTTTACTGAACATTCTTGATGCTTACAATTTTCTCTATCTATAATGAACTTGACCCAGTAGTTACAGTGGAAAATATTTTGTAAAAATTTACAAAAATTTACAAAATTTATGAAAATTGAAAAAAATTGACTATAAAGGGCAATAACTCCTTAAGGGGCCAACTGACCATTTGTTGATCTTACTTTGCTGAACATTATTGCTGTTTACAGTTTATCTCTATCTATAATAATATTCAAGATAATAACCAAAAGCTTCAAAATTTTCTTAAAATTACCAATTTAGTGGCAGCAACCCAACAACAGGTTCTCCGATTCATCTGAAAATTTCAGGGCAGATAGATCATGACCTGATAAACAATTTTACCTCTGTCAGATTTGCTCTAAATGCTTTGGTTTCAGAGATATAAGCCAAAATCTACATTTTACCCCTATGTTCTATTTTTAGCCATGGCAGCCATCTTGGTTGGTTGGCCGGGTCACCGGACAAATTTTTTAAACTAGATACCCCAATGATGATTGTGGCCAAGTTTGGTTACATTTGACCCAGTAGTTTCAGAGGAGAAGATTTTTGTAAAAGTTAACAGACGACGCCGGACGACGGACGCAAAGTGATGAGAAAAGCTCACTTGGCCCTTCGGGCCAGGTGAGCTAAAAATACAGAAAAATGAAAAATAAATATTTTCAAAATTGCACTCTGTATACTGTCTTTTGGTCATAAACAAGCTTCTGTCCAAATTTCATAAAATTCTATGAAGGTTTGATAAAGTTATTGATGTCCAAAAAAATTTTAACCACAGACTGAACCTAAATGTGACGACGCTGACGGAATCTAGGATCGCTATGTCTCGCTTTCGTGAAATAAATTTCAAAGGCTAGACAAAATAGGGAAAATGAAAATAAATATTTTTAAAATTTTGCTCTGGATACTGTCTCTTGGTCATAAACAAGCTTCTATCAGAATTTCATAAAATTCCATGAAGGGTTGACAAAGTTATTGATGTCTAAAAAAAACTTTAACCACAGACTGAACCTAAATGTTGATGATGCTGATGCAAACATCTAGGATAGCTATGTCTCGCTTTTGCAAAATTTATTTCGCAGACTCGACAAAAAGGCATCAGTTCAAACATGTAAGCTCTACTTTCTTTTCTTCCGGAATACATAAATATTATTACATACTATTTATCAAGCAAGGAAGGCATTGTTAATTTACCAGTTTCAGGATTTGCATCTGAAATATCACTCAAACAATAAAATCTGAACACAAACTTTTAACATTTATTTAACATGGTTGAAACTGGTTAACAAGAGTATGGTTTGGGTTGAAATTAAAAATTGCCTCCAAAAATCATAGACCATGACCATAAATCTGTAAACAAAGGGATTTCATAGTTCCAAATAAGTGATTAGGGCAAAACCCCTAAATTCAAAATATCTAGACAATGGCATTCTTACGAAAGATATTGAAGTATTTGTAAAAACATGTAAAACATGTAAAACAAGTAAAACTGTGAGCTACTGTTCACTAATGATACCCTGCTTTAAGAAATCAGTAAATAGGAAGTTGAGGATGGATGAATCTGAAACTGCTATACACAGTAAAGCATGTTCACATGAAAGCTGAGAACAAATTTCAGGAAGCTCTGATTGGTAGTTCCTGCGAAAAATGTGAGGGAATTTTATGGGACTGACGGACGTACAGACAGAGGTAAAACAGCAAACCCCCTCCTTCGTAGCAGGGGTATTAAAATTTCCCATGAGAACTTCCCATGTAGAGGTTTAACATATAAGATCTTACCACAGTCAACTTAGGATTAGATATCGTAGCATCTTTGTGTAACATCTGTAACCACATATCACATATCTAAAAATAGATTTCGTACTATTAATTATAAAAATTATTTCATGCATTTATTATTGGAATAATTGACTTACAAACAAAATTGTGAGATTAAACAATGTAATTTTTAGGAAATGCAGTATATAGAAAATGCAATCAAAACCTAAAATGTGAGTATGGGAGTACTTATAAATGTAATGTTTAACAAATGCATGTGTGTTTTTGCAATCATTAAAATATCTATAAATTTACAGTACAAATATCTGTAAAAAAAAATGTCAAACAACTGAACTTCATACAGCAATTGGTTCCATGATTCTTTTTGTGCATGACTTACTTTCAAAAGATTTTTTTTTATGTCCCCTTAAAATTGTAAATCACATACTATTATAAGTCTCTATCAATCAATAACTTTGAATTCAAGAAATCAGTCTATCATATATTAGTTATAATATATATGAATAATATTTTGTATTACAATATAGTTTAAAAATTGAAGAAAAAAACTTTAGTAAAATAGTCTTTTTCAGTCAAGCATGAAATATTTATGGCATATTGACAATAGAAATGAAATTTTGCACAAAGATGAACAAGCATCATTCGGGATAAAATAATCGAATATAAATGCCCAAACCATGGTTAAATGGGAAAAAAAAACTACGGCTGCCATGAATTATTTTTCTTAAGTAACATATGTCGCCAGATTAGATCCCCAATGTATCCCATTCTGCAACATGTTTCCTGGCAAGATCAAAATCATTAGAGATGAATTCCACCATTTTATCAAGTGCAATTAAAGAACCTTTGTGAGCAAGCTCACATACCCACGCCTCCACATTGTCACTAGGCAAACCAAATGTCACCCGATTCCCAAGTTCAAAGACTAATAACTCCTACAAAAGTCAACTGAAAAAAATTTCTTGTGGATATGCATATCTACATATTATGTTCTTATTGTCTATAAAGTTTCATGAAATTCTGTTGTATGGTTTCAGAGGAGTTGTGATGACAAACTGCTGCAGTAGTATATTAAGGGCAAAATTCTAAGTTCAAAGAGGCATAACTCCTAGAAAAAATTGAATCAAAATTTCCTGTTGATGTGCACAAAATGTGCAGTATTTCCTAATCGTCTACAAAGTTTCATGAAATTCTGTTGTGTGGTTTCAGAGAAGTTGCAATGACAAGAACAGGGCTGACGGATGGGTCAAAAACATTATATCCTACGGAACTTCCGTGGGGTATAATAAGATATTTCTCCACTCTCAACAGCTACTGTGGATTCATTTATTTTCTTGGTTACCAATTTTTGTGGATTGTGGAAAAGTTGTATTTAAGTGGATAATTGATTTTGTGGTTTTGCCAAAGTCTGCATACACACTTATAGAAAATTTGTACTTGGTTGAACATCTAAATTCTTAGTTCACCTTTACCCACTAAATCCACGAAAATTGGTTCTCAACAAATAACAATGTATTCACAGTAGCTTCTAAATATATAACTGTCTTTAGAAAAGAATATCATATCTGACCCCTAAACTCCATTGGACAATAAACTGTTTTTTACTTAAATTATTTATTTATCTATAGAGGATTGTCAATAGCCAGTGGCTACATGTGGGTTTCATCGTACTGATTTCTGTTTTACATGATTGATTGATTGATTGTTGGTGTTTAATGCCACTTTCAGCATCATTGGCTTTATCGTGGCCGTTACTTTTTATTGGTGGTGTGCCAGGAGAGAACCAAATCCTTCTGCATGAAAACTGCAAATCCTAGTCAATTATGATTGGAGTCAAATACACCTGCCACATGTAGGGTTCAAACTCACAACCTCAGTGTTGACAGTCTAGTGATACAGTATATGAACTACTTGGACCACTCATCTACCAAGGCCCCTCAAGACTTCTTAACTCTCTTTACCTGATTGATATCATGAGATAGAATCTGCACCAATGTAGTACGTCTTTCTGAATCTTTCCGTAGAAGATAGAATCCACCATCCCTCCCGGAACTATCCACAGAACTGTGATCCCCTTCACTGACATCAGGGGATAGATTGGAATAACTGGCCGTGTGTGCTAATCCTGGCTCAGAACTGAAATTATACAAATTTCATAGCAATTGTAATTTTCACAAAATTTCATTACATTATATTAAATAAAAAAAAAAGTTGTTTCACCAAAAAAAAAAAGAAATGTTCGCTCATGTAATTAAATTTCTAAAAGTATAGAAATATAAATACGAAAATTTACAATGTTTACCAAACAGAATTAAATATTTGTACATAATCTTAACAAATACATGTCCTACATTTGTATACATCTTAAAGCTTCATAAATTTCATGTTTGTAAAATATATTCTTGTATAAACAAATTTCCTTATCTAGAGCTAATTATTTTTTTTTACAAGTATTGAAAGCAAAATTCAGGTAAATCTGTTTGAAACTCACCTGAAAGAGGTGCTTTATCTTAGAATTATTGTAGACAATATTAAACAAATGTTTGAAGAGGTTATGAGAATAACTGACTAGTTGTAAGAAATTTTAAACACACAGTATATTCATTCTTAAAGTATCGATCAAATTACCATCTTCTGTGAACACTTAAACTCATATGTGCAAAAAAAAATGTCAGATCACCCAATAGTACAAAGTATATGAAAACTATGGAATAATCTTGAGAGTCATTTAAATATTATACTATTTGTAGAACTTAAAAAAAATATGTAACATAACTAACACATAAAATTTCGTTTGACATATTCTTTTTGAAGGATGCTTCCTTTTTAAACATCAAATCCAAATAACAGTATAATGTTCAAGATTATTCACATATCTAAAAAATCAATGTCACCATGTTAGCTAGTACAAATATATGAATCTCAATAAAACCTCAAAATAAAGTGTTAACAAGATAAATGTTTGAATGTATGAAAATTATGTAAATGTTTAAATGTATGGAAATTATCTAGATGTTCAAGTGTATGGAAATTTTCAAGATGTTCAAGTGTATGGAAATTATCTAGATGTTCAAATGTATGGAAATTATCTAGATGTTGAAATGGAAATTATCTAGATGTTCAAAATGAAATTATCTAGATGAAATTATCTGAAATTGATGAAATTATCAAATCTAGATGTTCAAATTGCTATGGAAATTATCTAGATGTTCAAATGTATGGAAATTATCTAGATGTTTAAATGTATGGAAATTATCTAGATGTTCAAATTGTTATGGAAATTATCTAGATGTTCAAATGTATGGAAATTGTCTAGAGGTTCAAATTGTTATGGAAATTATCTAGAGGTTCAAAATGTTATGGAAATTATCTACAGGTTCAAATTGTTATGGACATTTTAAAGATGTTCAAATGTATGGAAATTATCTAGATGTTCAAATGTATGGAATCACGTGTATGGAAATTATCTAGATGTTCCAGTGTATGGAAATTATCTCGATGTTCAAATTGTTATGGAAACTATCTAGATGTTCAAGTGTATGGAAATTATCTAGATGTTCAAATTGTTATGGAATTATCTAGATGTTCAAGTGTAGGAAATTATCTAGAGGTTCAAATTGTTATGGAAATCATTTAGATGCTCAAGTGTATGGAAATTATCTAGATGTTCAAATTGTTACGGAATTATCTAGGTGTTCAAATTGTTATGGAAATTATCTAGATGTTCAAATTGTTATGGAAATTATCTGGATGTTCAAATGTATGGTAATTATCTAGATGTTAAAATTGTTATGGAAATTATCCAGATGTTCAAATTGTTATGGAAATTATCTAGATGTTCAAATGTATGGAAATTATCTAGATGTTCAAGTGAATTCAACACATTTAATTTTCCTTTGTTTAACATTGTAATTGCAGTTGAACTTTAACCTTCTGTTTTTATATAGAAAATAAGAATTCATACACCATTCCTTGTTTGAATATGAGGTTTGGAAGATATATCTATCTAGCCAGTGATATAAGGGTTTTTATCACAATCTTTACCCCAAAAAATTGGTTAACATAAATTTGGTTTACGCTGTTAAAATTTTTTGGGTAAAATTTAACCTTTTATTTCACACTTCATTTATTAAAAATTTATTTAAAAAGAATGTGTCCCTAGTACACGGATGCCCCACTTGCACTATCATTTTCTATGTTCAGTGGACCGTGAAATTTGGGTCAAAACTCTAATTTGGCATTATAATTAGAAAGATCATATCATACTAAGTTTCAAGTTGATTGGACTTCATCAAAAACTACCTTGACCAAAAACTTTAACCTGAAAAACTTTAAACAGAAGCGGGACAGACGGACTGACGGACAGATGAACGAATGAATGGACGAATGGACACACAGACAGAAAAACATAATGTCCATAAATGGGGCATAAAAATCCTTTTAACAGTATAAAACACAGTTAGGAGAAGTGACAAAGAGAAAAGTGTAAACAGACAGAAAGTTGCGTTGACAACAAAAATTTACCTGTAGTAAACATCTAGTGTACTAGGGGAACATGGTCGTGAAGTAGGGGAAGGTGACCTGTAAATTTGACATGAACTTTGATATATGATATATATGACAAACAAATGCATTATGATTTATGATACATGTATTATATTGAAACTTATAATAAATAATAATAATGAAACAAATCTTTCTGAATTTTAAGCTATTATCTTCTTTAAAAATTTAAAATTGCTAAACCAAAGCCAAATTTCTATCAATTATATAAAAGATTCAGGCAGTACTTGTCCTGAAAATGGTTGTAATTGTACCTGCCGATTTTCCAACATTCATACTAAAACCACTTATCCTTCATTGTAAGTTATGTTTGATAACAATTTTTTTAAGATATTTCAATATGCTAAAAATTCAGAAACATTGGTATAATGCTGTAGGCCCCATATTGAGCATAGGACTAAAACCATGCTTTATCATTGGGCTGAAACATAAATTTGGGCCTTTTTGTGAATTAACAATAATGAAAATATGTGCCTAACAGAGAGTCATGTTGTAATAAATTATAAGTTTGCAATTGAATTAGACTGATTTTTTTCTCAGCTTAGTTTTAGTCCTGTGACATCTTATGAGACAAAACTTATTATTTATCATTCCACACTTAGAGATTATATTCATGTTTTTCTAATTCTTAGCAGATTTGCACTTTTCTTGAACAGCCGAATTTTATTCCAAAATGAGTTTGCTTTTAGTCATTTCTTTGCCATTTGGTTTCATTTTCTACTGTGGCAAAATAAAAAAAAATGGTGACCAAGTCTGGTGATGAGAGATCAGAAGAACAAATTTTTTTACAGATCATTTGAAAAAGAAATTAAAAATTTGTCTACAAATTGTCTAAAATCATTAGAGAACAGATTTTACTACTGCTTCTTATTTGATACAACATTCTTCAACACTTGACAGTTAAATTTCAAATACTGAAACACTCAGTTAGCCTCCTGTTTTTAAATTTTTGAAAATTTAACTGTCTTGATTGAAAAAATATTCTTTTCTCACTCATTGAAGTGGTGGAATCTAAATATATATGGGCGCAGGACTTTTGCGCTTTTTTAATTGTAACACAAAAGGATATTTGCGCTCCAAACACTATGGACATTTGTGCTTTAAACTTTAATACACCTGAACAAAAATGACAGGACATTTGCGCTTTTTATCTGTGATAGTTTACCTGTAATCTTAACAAAATTTACCAAAGTCATGGAAAGATGTTCACATATTCTTTGAAAGTTCTTCCAAACCAACAACAAATACAGAACAATTTATTCGAGTAAACCAGACATATAATATAAAAAATAATATAGATATGTTTCTGGGGAAACGATAGAGAAAACGAAACTTTTATGGATGGAACATTTAAATTTTGCCCTAAATTTTTCAAGTAGCTTTATAATTCGTGCATTTAAAATTGTAAACATATTCCTCTTGTGTCCATTCTGTTGCATGAATAGTCCGAGGAACTGTACCATCATAGCTTATCTAAGCTGGTTTCCATTTGTGAAAACCGAAATTTGTTTTTAAACCACCTGCTGTACATGTTGACTTTTAGAAAGAGTCATGGTTGTTATAAGGAATTTACTTCCATTCACCCTCTTAAAGAATGGTCGTTTTCATCAGACACAAGCATGATGGGAGATTGATTCTCTTAGCTGTATTCAAATATATGAATGTTTTGTGTTTTTGATATTAAATGATTTTTAAACTTTTGTACCATGATAACTCATATGTTATGTTGATTAAAGCACAAATGTCCTATTGAAAAGCGTAAATATCCTTTTTTTAAAAGTGCAAATGTCCTAAAACATAAAGAGCAAATGTCCATTAAAAACACAAATGTCCTATCAAAAGCACAAACGTCCAGTGCTGGATAACCAATACATATATGTATATCACACATTTAAAATGGTAGCTATTCACACAAATATCTGTGTTTCCATATGATAGGAATATAATATAATCAAGCATAATGATAATTAATGTCTACGAACTCACGAAACTTTTAATTCTAATTTACTACTTTAAAATTTAAAATCATTATTTCAAATTAAAAATTGATTAGTTTCAGTGCAGTAAATAAAAAAAAAAACATAAACTGACATGAAACATTAGAATTACAACATTAAGGGGAATATATAGCTATTATGACTAACTGATTTTGTTTTTCTCAATTTGTGATACTAAGCAAGCATTGAAGCTGCTTGAGGATCAAATGTTTTGGAAATATTTGTATTGTTTGTGAACAAAATAATAAATAAGTAATGGTAGACTCCTTGAATTTTGAAATTAACAAGAATAACAATTTGATGGTGATCGGTTTTGGAACTTAAAATTCCTGCGTGTTATAACTGAAATGAAAACATTAATTACTACAGTGTGAAAAAGCAATCAAAATTTTCAGACTTTAATCAGAAATCTTTTTTATAACTAAAATACTTAAAACCATAATCACCAAACATTAACACTTTGGAAATAACATTAACGGTACAAATTTTACTGAAAGTTGTCAAGTGATTTGAAAGTTATACAACAATAATTTTCACTAGAAAATTTGTACATTTACAAGAAGTCACTGGTAAAAAAAACAAATAAAGAACACCATGGTAAAAAAATGTCTATTCCTGAGTACAGAGATGCACACATTGAACTTGAGCTTATTGTCATGAAGTCATCAGAGGTCAAAAGTGTTTCAACATTTGAAAATTCAGCTATATATTTCGTAAAAATCTGACTTGAAGTATGAATTTTTAAAAAAATGTGTTTTATTATGAAATATATAAAATTTCTTTCTGGTGTAATATACTTTTGACCTCTGACTGTATAATGGTGTGAAGCTCAAATGTTAAATTTGCAGGCAGTGAGTTACGACATCCAGCATTCTCATGCAAAATATACCGTTCTTCTCGCCGAAAGCTAAATGAGAAGGAAACTTTCAAACATAAACATTTCTCGTTTCCCTTTTCAATCAAATTTGTCCAGATAATCATGATGTCTGCCGAGGGCATTTTTCTATGTTTATTTTAAAAGATTTCTCACAGGAAAGCGTCAAAGCAAAAATTAAAAGAGCCTTCTGAGACATCTTAATTATTTGGACTACCATCAATCTGATTCTTTACTCTATCACTGATTATAAACTACCTAAGTTCAATATTTTGATTATAGAACATGAAGTTCTGTAACATATGGTGTTAACCCTTTTTACCATTTTCCCTCTAATTACGCAACATTATAGCAAAATATATTTAACTAGAGTACTGAAGTTTTATTTTCTTCATTAATATCATGCTCAGCTTTTAATTATTTAATCTCTTGTCCAAAAGTACAGTAACCTTTACATGCGAAGAACACAAGTTACAGATTATGTAAACACAAATGATTTTATTTTCATAATTATACATGCTCAGTTTTATTAAATCCCTTATCCAAATTACACCCTATGCCAGGAACATGAGAATCATTTTTATTAATTAGTAAATAGTAAATAATAGATAGTAATTAGCTGAAGCCAAGCACAAGCAGTGGTTAGTATAGGTGAGTGTAGGGTTACTTACCGTGCCATATACAAAAATCGGCTGTCTGAACCTGACCGACGACGAAAACCAAAGCCATGATTCCTGAATATAAAGTAGCCAAACCTTGTTGCAGGGATTCATAAATAAAGCGTGCTAACTAAAACTATCATTAACATGGTATCAATTTCATAGCAGTTAATCCTTGTAATTCATTAATAATTTTAATTAATTAAAAGGTGGTAGAGATGGTTGCTGTAGTATGGTAATTATGTGAAATTATTTACCATATTATCCTAACTGAGGCCCCTCAAAACCCTACCATCTTTTATTGATAAAAATAAAAATTATTCTACTGGACTCTGTCAAAGGAATTTAAAAACATTAAGTAAGTATCTTTTAGATTGGATCTGTCTCTTTATGCCCGTCCCTTCCCTCTGCTAACCTTGAACTTCAAAATAGATTGTAATATTTCTCTGGATACTTTCTAGGTGGCAATCAATCAAACAAGTTATTACAACCCTAAGCTTTACTCAAGATATGTACAGGATTTGTAAACTTAATCCGAAAGTCTACAATGACGCACTAAGTTTGCAGTCTTGATTTTTAAGCTAGAATTGAGGGATACACCTCATAGCAATGGTGAACAACCAAACACAGTATCATCAATTTCCTCAAATTGGTACATGTACTAAACTTCAAACCTGATCTAACCTTCCAGGTGGAGATTCCCAACTTATTTACCATACAATTTTGTGATGCTGTACAATCTTTTAATGTACCATATTCTATTTGCAAACATGACTTTAGGGTCTGCAACATTAAAACTAAATGTTTGTGGCCTTGACCTTCAAATCTCATCTTGAGTGGTGAACAGTCAAAAAAAGTGTCAGCCTTGAACTCAAAGGTAGCTCATGTAAACATAAAATTAACAGGGTCTGCAAAATTAAAATCTAAGAATGACCTTGACCTTAACCTTAATATTAGATTTTCAAAACTTGTTTGCATCACTCAAAATAATTGTGAACAACAAAACAAAGTATAATAAATAATCTGTAAGTGGTTTTCATGATACAGAGCAGACATGAACAACCTAATTACTATAGGAATCACACCAAAGGTGAAAGATCCTCCAATAAACCATCTCCATTTCAAATCACTTTAATCTGCAACAGCTGATGATGAAGTCATAAAAAACCTCTAATAGTAATCATATAGATCTGGATTCTGCAGCCATCTCCCCTTAATAAGGCAAAACCCTATAACTTATATCAGGATAAAGACTGTGATTTCTCAAATTGGAATTGAAGTGCTGTTCAGTTAGTTATTTCATGCAAAATCTGGGTAGCATGATGGATGATTTGCATATTATAATTATATGCAAGATAGCAAAACCACAAATTTATTAGTATTCACAGTTAAGGTACAGTTAATTTGAAAACTGAAAAGGGTTTGACACTGATGCTTGCCCACTGGCCTCAAGCTTGTAAATTTCCAACTGGGCTAGGGGAAGATGCTTTATTATAAGCCTCACTAGGCCACTGGCAGATAGTAATAGTCAATTTTTCTGCTATTTTTGCAATATCCAAAAATATCTAATATAAAAAATTGGGTAATCTGTAAAAACATTTCCAGTAAAAGTTCGTTGTTTATTTTTTAGGGCAAGTTCTTTGCCAATTGTAGAATTTGAACAGTAAAATGTATACTATCTTAGTGACCTTGTCTTTTGCCATGAACAAATTATCTGCATACTGATAATCAAAATAAAAATAGAAAAAAATAAAAATAATAATCAATCCAAATTAAAATAAAACTGCTATGAAATTATTTAATACCACAACATATAAATTACTTCAGGACTGTTTCATGACAACATACATGACACAACAGAATGCACAGAGAACATCTTTTGTGAACATTTGTGTTCATTCATTTTTTGATGCAAGAAATTACAGGATTGATTTCCGTGTTATAGTGCCTTCTGTATGTGTTGTGTATTTTCATATGGAACAGTCCTCTTCTGCAGTGCAGATACATATAATTTGGAAACACACATTAAATTACCTGTAATATCTTATTACACATCAAAAGTTGAAACAATACTTTAATATTTTGAATCTATCTAAATCTCAATCACTTTCAATTTCAGATAATTTTAAAACAATTCTAATTTGTTTCCATATTATATATCCACAGATTAAATGCATTTTATGGACAATAAGAATTCCAGAAAATAATTACGGACTAATCTTAAACTAATTAAGGAAATTTTCACTTATTTCATGATTCAAATGAAATCCCCAATCTATCATTTAGTGTTAATTTAATCTTTTAAAAACAGAACCAGGGTCAAGAAAATGGTGAAAATTGAAACTTGCTGAGAGTCTTCGAGCTAATTTCCTAATGCTTGTAGAGTAAGACTTTGGTTGGCTTGCTTGCTTTGTTCGTATAAATGTTTGCTCAAGAATTGTAATTAAGATGGACATCTTCAAACAATACAAATAGGCAGAGTTAAACCTGTATACAGTTATATTTAGATTCCTAACCTCCAGGATAACATCCAATCAAATTGAAGTATAATGTATACAGGTTTACACTCCACCTATTCATATCATTTGAAGATGTCAATCTTAATAACAATGCTTGAAACATTTATACAAAAAAAGCAAGCAAGCCAACCAAAGTCTCCTCTACAAACATTAGGAAATTAGCTCTAAGAAAGCCCTGGAAATAACTAACTCAAAACTCTTCAAAAATAAACCACATTACAATCTGCTTTAACAGACTAATTCCTGAACTAAATACAGTTGAAAGTATATTTCAAACATAATGAACTACACCTGAGGCCAAAAATAAAATTTAAATTGCTTGATGTTGCCTACCTACCCACCTAAAAAGCAGCCTACCCAAAAGATTTTATGACACAAATCATTTCAAACTTTTATTTTAAAGATTTCTTCCTGCTCTAACATTGTTTTCTTTTCTAAAACATGTAACTTGTGCTGTTGGCCAAAAAAAAAAAAAAATAAAAAATCCCTAACTACTTAACCAACCCTGCAAGGCACAAGTAAGCAACATCAAACACAGAACCTTTTAAGGGTGGCCTAAGTTAGAGTCAGTAATCAAGCAATCATTTAAGAATATAAGAAATTCCCTTTTTGTTACAAGTGAAAGAAACTGATAAAATGACAAGACTAAATTTTTATACAAGTGGAAGAAACTCCCTCCACCTTCAGTTGTCCATAAAATGCATTAGAAATACTGATAACTGAAAAAAATAATAATAAAATAAAAACATGTATCTAAAATAAATCAAAACAGCTTAAACCCTTGAATCTTTGTGCTTTTTGCATAATTATTGATTTTTTGCATGGTTTAAATATAACACTAATAATGTACCACATTTAATGTATAGTAAAAAATTTTATCATAATAACCATATAACGAATAGACGTATTTACACTTGTATGCAAATTTGTCCGCCATTACTTAAAATCACAAAAGTTCCCGTAAGATTTGACATCACAATCAAAAAAAAAATGTCATAATTAAAAAGTGATTGTTGCTTGACGTCAGAAGGTTATTTGGTGCAAATCTAATGTCATTCGGAGACAAAATTCAGCTAAATACCAAAAGTGTAAATACGTTTATTGTATAAAGACAGGTGGATATAAGTCGTTCTTCTTTGGAAAATGTGCCCTGTATATTTTAAAGAAATCAATAAATTTTCAATAAGTTATATTGAAGTTAAATCTTCACAAAACTTTTGCCTCTGAACACATTTATTATAAATAATTTCTAAATAGTTTTTGGAAAAATTGTATTTATCCAGCACTGATAGCAGAGAAAAAAATGAAAAGGAATGACCTATGTCCACTAGCTGTATATCATTATATAATGGTCTTTAATTTGGCATTGCATTAAACTTTAAGGGACCTCCCTGGCCAAGTGGTCCAAATAGTACCCTTGCCTGTCAACACTGAGGTAGAGAATTCTAACCCTGCACGTGGCAGGTGCATTTGACTCCAACCTTAATTGACTAGGATCAGCAAATGCTGCCTTAACTTTATATTGTCTTCATACACAATGTAAATGTCCTTATTCCTTTTTTCACAGGGACACAACTCTAAAAAACACCTCCAAGGTGCGAAGTTGAACGTTCAAATCCAATTGTATTCAACAATTTTTAGAAATGTCCCAAAATAATCACGGCTATTTAAAAAAAAATCAAGTTATCATTTTGAAAACCATAAATTTGGCTGATTTTTCTTTTTTCTCAACATAAACTTCATAGAAAAGCTCTGATAATCAAAATCAAACTTTTATAATTATTATTAATTTCCTTACTGTAATATATATTCAGCCATACTACTCCTTCCAAAATGTAAGGATGTTTTTCGAAGTACATTTAAAAACATTGTCATTTTGTTTCGAACAAATTGACTTTGGGGTCACTATATGATATTTAGAATTTTCTTCTTATGCAGCATAAAGACAATACTGAGATAGCTTTGATCAAAATCATTTAACAGTTTTATATAAACAAAAAAAGTCAAAGTTTATGCAAAAAACTGTTTAATATACACAAAAAAAGCCAAAGTTTATGCAAAAATAACAAAAGAAATCAAAAGCTAAACAAATAAATCATTCCAAAGAAGAATGCAATAACAAATTATAAATTCCTTACTCTGTACTGCTAACTACTAAGTAAATTCCAAAAATTGTGCAGTGGCACTCTATTATTTTTCTTTATTCATTTTTTCTATTGTAAATTCAGAAATTTTTGTCATAAATTGCGACAAGATAAGATTTTGCAAATATAAAAACTCACTTTATAAATATTGGTGGGTTTATTAGTATGCAATATTTTCTGAACTCGCAATAACTAATCTCACATTTTTGTCCATGGTTCAACAATGAAATAATAAATGCATGCAAAAATTTCTAAATCTACAGTATAAAAATAACCTGTTTATATTTTAAAATACAGATAATTTTGGTTATTTTTATAGCTTTCCTGACAAGCCTTTTAATATGGGATGTAAATTGTAAACATTGTTTTCAAAGTATTTATGATTCATCATTGTAATTGACTGATGCTTTAAGACTTAAAATCCTGTGGCAAATATTTCATGCAAATTAAGTACCACCTTTATAAACATATGAAATTCGAAAGGCACAGGTTGCAACCTCTTAATGTTTGTCAGTGTCTGTTTGAATTACCATAGCAACTATTAATATTCCTAGCAAGCCAATAGAAAACCACTGGATTTAAACCAAATAATCCCATTACCAGCCAGCTCCACAACATAACATTTAGCTTTGTACATTAAATTTATTTAAAGAAAACCAAGGGCTACTGAAAATATCAAATCTTACCATTTATGTAAGGAAATAAAAAAAGTTAAATAAAATAAATAAAAAGTTAAATAAAATAATTAAAATAAATTAATTAATTAATAAATAAATCAAGAAATCAAGAAATCAATCAAGAAATAAATAAAGGGGAAATTTACAACAGCTGAAAATTAAAGTAATCACAAAGAAACTAACATGTACATGAATTGGTGGAAATTAATGCAATACATGATAGGAAATGTTAATTTATTACAGAAAGTAAATGAACAACATGCTTATGATGACTTTTAAATTCAATGGAGACAAAAGTTATATACAGCGAAGGTTAAGAATGATCTAAAATGCAATATATGTATATTAAAAAACACATGTCTACTAAGTTAACCACTACCGTCAAAAGCTATGGTTTCAAAGGAAGAACTATTCTATACTAGAATGAATGCTAAGAATGATGTTATGCAGAAGTAAAGAAAGTTAAGACGATATTCAATATGCATCTCTGGTTCTAATTCAGGAATAAACGGAATAAATGTAATTTCAAAAATAAAGGTTTAAAAAATTTAATAAAAATATAAATTCATCAATATACTACCTAAATAACAAAACTCTAAAGACAGGAACTGTTGTATGTCTAGGTTTGGCAAGTGACCAGTTTTTCCGAGATTGTTGTGTGTTTAAATTAGTAATAAGGGAATAAGGAAAAGGATTGGCAGGGGTAACAAATTGTGTATTCATCAACCACTATCATTTCCTTTGACAGGGAATCATTAAATAAAATTTAAATGAGAAGCATGGGAGGTAATCCAAAAGTATGGGAGATAATCCACAAGAAACCTTTACAACTACAACAGGAGTCATTTAATCGAAACAGATCACAGGAAATACCAAAAGGCTGAATAGGTATTTACATTTATATTGTTAAAGAAACAAATATTAATTTCTAGAAAAACAGATAAAAAATCAGTAAAAAATAGATCTACATAAAATTCAGTAAAAACTAGTTTGGATGATCTTTTCAACTTTCTGTTCATTTGGTCTATTTCAATGAATTGTGGGAGAAAACATAAACTTTGTGATTAGAAGATAACTTTTGGGGGTATGGCAAGGATTTTGTATTTTCAAATGCACACCATTGATTACTACATAGTGTCATTCGATTTTCACTTTAGTCAATTATAATTGAGACTAATAGATAGAATCATGTACAAGTCCCAGATTATAATAGTTTTAAAGGAATTTTTTTCCATGTGTTTTATATAACATGTTATGTTGTCTTTTGTAGATGAAAACAATGGTATTTATCAAAGGGCCCTTTCATTTCTAAAGAGAATTAAGGTACACTTTTGAAATTAATACTTTTACAGTAATTCTAATCTGCGTGTGCAAATTATTCAAGCATTTTCTTTTGGATACAAATACTAATTAACAGTGCAATCCTAAACCATTACAGAATTTCGTATCTTTGCATGCTGTGTACAAAGTGAAAAAAAAAACATAAAGCCAAATTTAGATATATATTCCAAAATGTTGCACATGTGCCGAGGGCTATGCAGTGCCAAATACATACTAATACCTTTTACGAACCAAACCTAGACATTGTAAGCATGGGGAACTTTCAAACAGTACTAAACCTACCTGTCGAGATCTGCATCAGTTATATTTAACAAACCAGAGTGGAGGCTACGAGAACGATGATATTTAGGTTCCGTACTAAAAAATAATTAATTTACATACATTACTGTAGACAGAACGGGGAATATTTATATAATTTAGAATTTTGGTAAAGAATACAAAAGCAGTAGAAAAAGAAAAAGAAAACAAGATCTAGCAATAAGTAAGTAAATATTTTTACATCAATAATAAGAGAGAAGACTTTAGGCAGTATCCAGGCATTTAGATTTGCATGCCAGGTTATCAAAATCTTAAGCAGTATAAAACTTCCTATCTCTAACTTCAACTAACTATCAGTTTTTTATTAATACACATGTAGCCTTAATTTTTGTGTCTTTTGATAAAATCTAATATATATAAAAACGCAACATTAAGATAAACGTTGAAATTTGCATCTTTTTATTGTTAAAAATGGAATGAAACTCAACTACATTTAATCATGCCTGATGTCTAGAACTATTTACAACACTAAAAGTATTCTTACTAGTTATGAACTCATGCACTTTTTTTCTTTTCAAACTGTTTTGGATTAAAAAAACATCAACTAAAACAGCAAAAAAGCTGATGAAAAATATAATAAATTTGTATTAGCTGCAAACTAAATTCAAACAGACACTTTTCTGTGTACACATAAAGAAAAAATAAATAAATTGTTAGCGTGTGATATATGTGTTGTGTACCTTGTAGGTGATTCACTGAAATTACATATAAGAAGACACATTGATTAAACTGTATAGATACTAAAAATGTATAATGAATAATTTAAAAGGGCATTTAAATATTTTGGACTATTTGGAGACTTTTGAAGGACATTTGAAAAAACAATCTTTGGGACTAAATATAAATATATTACTTTTCTATTACTATATTTTTATTAAATGTTTCCAAATTTTTTAACATGTTTCCAACTATAGCACGTTACTACTAGTATTCAATATAAAGAAAGAACAGAATCCCAAACTGAAAACAATATTTTAAAGATATATATGGAAACCTTATAGCTAATCAAATGAAAACAGGTTTGGCAGATCTTAGCTAAATAAAATATAAAAATAATCTGAATTCAGCCATTCCACCTCAAAAATAACGATTACCTAGCTTGGAGTAGGCCTTGTAGAAATCTGAAAAGATTTCAAAAGTTAAAATATGTTGAATAATATGCATATAGGATATCAGTCCTTCTGATAACAAGATCAAATGGACTATAAACAGTAATTGTTTTTTGGAAAAAAATTTGGCCCGAAAAAAATCTTTATTAATCAAAATTCAAATATAAATGCAAATGTAAACAAAACAAGACCATTCTACAGATTTGGGATTTTCTACACAGCACACAAATCCAATGACCATTCATCTCATCAAAATGTTAAAACAATGAGATGTGACCGTGAATAAATTCCATACCTTTCATCTTCGAGGAATTCTGGATTATTATCCGTGTCATCTAAATTCTCCATACTGCATGACATTTGTATCCCATTCTTAGCATCTCTACTGTAAATACACAAATACACATACAGGAAATAAAACATGTTAAAGTATTTGTTTATGTGCCAAGAAAAAAAATTTAATTTTAAAATCAGCCTAATATCAACATGTGTCTATTTTATCAAGTTCAATTATGATTAGAAAAGAAAATTATTAAACTATAACATATATTTTCAATTAATGATGCTAATTAGAATTAATGTGTAAATTTTGGCCAGAATCAATATGTGACAATTATAGTTTTGAAAAGGCATCAATTGTGCCACTCTCTATTTTTCTTATGGTATTTATTGCACCAAAAAATGAAATCAAATTGCGCCACATTTACCTGTATATTTTTTACCTATATTATACATGTATCATGTACTATAATTAACCTATCGACTTTAGATTAAACTAAACACTCATCAAAACTAAGAAAACTCACCAACAAATAAATTTATCTGGAATCTTGTACAGTTGTTTTGAGTAGGAATTAGACATGAAACTAATACTCAGAAATCAGAATGGCAGATTTTGAGAACAGCATGCCAACGAAAAGCAACTGATATGTTATCTGAGTGACATTCTTAAATTATCAATTCAGAGCTCTTCAAAATTGATGAAGAAATATTAGAAAAGAGATATTTGATTATGTTCGTCAATCCATGTACAGAGAAAAAGGATACAGCAACCAGGTCAGACAAAAAATCAAGCAGAATTTCACAGAATGCTTGATATTGGCGTTGTAACAAACAAAGATGATGACTTGACTTTGTTTTGTGTAATGATTCAGAAAGTGGGATAATCCTATTTGGATGTGAGGCCAATCTGAAATTTCTGTGTACAGTTTCAAAGGAATTTTTGCTAATGGTACTTAAAAATGTTTTCCAAAATATATCAAACAACTCTATACTATACATGGCTTTAAGAATGGACATTATTTTCCATTAGTATTTTGTCTTTGTCTGTTTCCATCAAAATCAGAGACTTGTTACAAGAAAATGTTTTCCTTACTTGATAAAAGTTGCAAGAAGTTTAATCTGCCAGTCCCAAACCCACATAAAGGAGGAGGGAAGTCAATCATTTAAGTAAAAATAAATAAATTGATAAAATTGGCGCAATTGTATGATTTTTTTTATTGGCACCAATGTAACCTATAGTTTTCAAAACGAAGGGGCACAGAAGTATCATTGGCCCAAATAAGTTGTGGCAGAAATGATTTCATTTTTGGTGCAAATAGGTATTGACCTAAATTTTAAACTATTCTGTCAAAAAAAAAATCGTAAGGGTTCCACGGAACCCAGTGTCTCGCCTACTTTTGCTGTTGATTGCAGGCTCAACAAAAATGAGGGAAAAAAAATAATAAAAATATTCCTCTCTATACTATCTTTTGATTGTAAGTAGCTTCTGTCCAAGTTTGGTAAAAATCCAGGATAGTTTAAGAAAGTTATTAAAATTTCAAAAACTTTAACTACAGAGTGAATGTAATGTTTCCTGGCAGAAAAACTAAGTCCATTTATAAGAAAAATACAGAAAAAAATGGAATTTTTTTTTTACAAAATTTACTTTTGAATATTATCTTATGATCATAAACAAGCTTCTGTCCAAATTTGGTAGAAATCCATGATAGTTTAAGAAAGTTATTAAAATTTCAAAACTTTAACCACAGAGTGAATATTTGTGGGACGCGCCGCCGACGGAATGTAGAATCGCTATGTCTCGCTTTTTCGACAAAAGTCGAAGGCTCGACAAAAATTAACAGTAGGAAGATTTTATTTTTTAACTTCAGAATACAAGTAATTTTTTCAATGAATAGCAAGACATCCATTGATGGTTGTCTTTTGACAGTTTGTGTTAAAAAAATTCCTGACACAAAATAATAGTATTCGCCAAATAGTTTAACACTGAAACTACTCTCATACCCCCTTTTTTCATTTAATCCGACCAGAACTTTGGTGATGATAAAAACCAGCCATGAAGAAGATGATTTACTCAGTTTTTCAATATTGACAAGACAAAATTTCCCCTTCTGTAGATTCAATTATTTTCGTGTGTACCAATTTTCGTGGATTGAGGAAAACTTGTTTTTTGGTGGATAGTTAGTTCTATGGTTTTGCCAAGGTCTGCATACAAATCGTATAGAAAACGTATACTTCTTTGAACATTTCAATTTTATTTTACCTATACCCACAAAATCCACAAAAATTGATATTCCATGAATAAACAATGAATCCACAGTATTTGAAATTTTAGTAAAAATAAATAGTGCACATGCTAAAATATCTCACCTGCTTTTAAGACTACAACAACAGTCTTTGAGATAAAGTTCATGTATCAATAAACAATGAAATAGTTGTACTACATATGTATTACTCATTGTAATTAGAAAACTGAATGTTAACCATTTAACACTGAAAAGCAGTCAAGATTTCATGACTTCTGATGGACAGATACATCTTTCAATGATTCTACAGACCAATATAGTTAGCCTATTACACACAGTTATGAAAATCTGACCTGTGAATGAAATTTAACATTGAACTTTTTATTTATTCTTACTTTTTCATATAAGAGGTCAAGGACAAGCATATGTAGGCATGTTGCATACAAAAGGAGTTAAAACCTATTAAAACCTATAAAAATAATTTAAACTGGTCTTATGATCACAATTTTCTAGCCTTTCTATAGGTTTTTAATTATCATCCTGCTAAATTAACCTAAAAATATTTTTGAAAAATTATCATAAATTTGTTCATCTCACTAATAACAACTAAGGTTTCAGTCAAATTTTTATTTTACTGTTCTGATGCTTACAAAATCATATTACATATAGCACAATTTCTAACATAATATTTTTCCATTATCAAAGAATATGGCAAAATATACTGTAATGATGCCAAAACTAAAAAACAGCACTTTTTCAAATTCAAAAATACCTTTCTGTCTTTGGTACGTTTTCAAAGTTTTATATACATCCCCTTTTGTCATTGGTACATGTAACTCCTTCTTTTTTAAAAATCTTCAAAACATTACCTTTTTTTCCTTGGTACATGTAATTCTAACTTTGGCTTTTGTTTCTTAATTTCTGCTGCTGGCACTGAAATTTAAAAGTTGTTAAAATTAACCACAGCAACCAAAATTACAGAATCTTGAAAACCTGGCACAAGGTAAAAACTATAAATGCAAATTGTGCCTTAGATTTGGCAATTTGAATATTTACCCTAAGAGCAGAATTATGGGTGAAATGAGTTTACTGATAACTAGTAAATCAGTGAAATCTTATAAACTACCAAAGATAGAAACTTGAAACTTGAATCACAAGTCACATTATATATGCAAAATTTACCAATATAGTAGACTCCGGCATATTGGATACCCAAAATGTCAGCAAAAATTGACCATTTCCTGATATATTAAATTAGACGATAAATGTACATCATCGAGCATTCTGCAATAATGAGTTGACCTAATCCTGAGATGTTACTAGCCCTGACCACTGCAATATATGTTCCGGACCATATGAGTATTTGGACCATACGCGTATGGTCATGACCATATGGGTATATACTCATATGGTCGGGGTAATTAACACATTTACTGTTAAGACTTTACTTTTCATAAGGTATGATCCTTCTAGCTATAGTTGTCACGTCATTGTAAAGATGCTATCAAAGGTCATTTAATTAATTAAATAAACGATTAACTTAATAAAAATAAACAGTTTCAAACAGTAAATTTTACTCACTGGTCAATATTATAGTAAACACATTTTATACCAGTCCTGTGGTCATTATCGATTTATTATTACAAGTGAATGGCAATATGTCGACTTGGGAAGATAACAACAGACATAGACTCACAGACGGACAACGATTCACAGACCGACATTGACTCACAGACAGACATAGACTCACAAACGGACAACGATTCACAGACTGACATTGACTCACAGATAGACATAGACTTACAGTCGGACAACGACTCACAGACCGACATTGACTCACAGACAGACAGAGACTCATAGACGGACAACGATTCACAGACCGACATTGACGCACAGACAGACATAGACTCACAGACGGACAATGACTCACAGACTGATCATGATTCTGTAGCAAAACGTTGGCGGATTGATACAGAGACAGATACTGATTGCATAATCCTGAATGATCTTTTGACAGAAGAAACTGACACAGTATCAGAAACATTGTTGTTGACAAATGTCGACTCAACACATGACAAAATAAGGCAAATAGTGGAGAAAAATTATAAACACTCTGTTCAAAACACCATGCGTAAGTACAATAAGAAGATGTCAAAATCAAATGCACATATCGTAAAAGGCTGTTTTGTTACTGTGAGTATACCGGTAGTTGATAGGGCGTCTGGTCATTTACCACGTTTATTGTGTAAAGTAGATGACGTCACCGGCAAAGACCAAAGTTTATTTAAGTTGTCCTGTGAATATGGTATATTGCAATCTTATTATGATATTGGAGATCTAGAGCTTCTGAATAACACCGTAGATACATCAGAGTGGTCCAAAACCTCGGTATCTCTGCACGCAGCTGCTAAGAAGGCTAGCTTTTCACTTGCTAGCAAACGGTGTAATTGCAAAGGTTCATGCACAACTAGGACGTGCAAATGCAGAAAAGCTACGGTACCGTGTGATAGCAAATGTCATCCTAAAACTACATGCAAGCACACAATTAGTGATGATAACTAACTCGTGTAACTGTGGCTTCAATATGTAATGTTTATGTAAGATCATGTAACCTTTGAATTATAAAAATAATCCATTTTCATGTAACCAAGGTTGTGTTTTTTTTTAAGGTCAAGTTAATTGTATTATTCCAACGTTTCTTATGCATATTTGTAAAATACCTATATGGTCCAAACACTCATATGGTCCGGCCCGTAAATAACCAAAAGAGTATATACTCATATGGTCCAAATACTTATATGGTCCGGAACATATTTTCTAAAAGGGTTGGAGTGATTTTATCAAACACACCACCACGATGTTTGTGTAAAAATTATCACTATCAGCTGGTTATGTAATGCTCATATTTGTTTTCAGTTTTAAATCCTATCTTTATTCAAAAATCAAATGTCCTGAAATATTTATGTGAATAAATATCTACCATCTACAGTGTGTGTCTTTATTTGTTTTATAAACGAAGTAAAATCCATATTTACATTTTGTATGTGGTGAAATCACAGGTATGATAATTGGGCTATAAATAGATTACAGCATGTTCTGTGTACAGTCTCTAAACTGAAATCATATTTGTTATATATCTTATTTCTTTAAATAATAAAATTTATTTGAATATCAATGAAGATAATCATGATTGATAAAATATTACTGCATCAACTTTAAGTTTTCTGAAGACTGTTAATGTTTAGGTAATTGTTCTCGATGCTTCTTCACATTATGTAAACAAACAAAACGGCGTCCATGACATATGGTCATGCACCTGTTACAAAATAATATCTGACAAAGTCAGATTTCTCTTGTCAAAAGGGATTTATATGTATATTGCAATAAATTATTCAGAAGGAGATACAATCAGTTTAAATTATATTTCTGAAGTAAATTTTACTCACTGGTCAATATTATAGTAAACACATTTTATACCAGTCCTGTGGTCATTATCGATTTATTATTACAAGTGAATGGCAATATGTCGACTTGGGAAGATAACAACAGACATAGACTCACAGACGGACAACGATTCACAGACCGACATTGACTCACAGACAGACATAGACTCACAAACGGACAACGATTCACAGACTGACATTGACTCACAGATAGACATAGACTTACAGGCGGACAACGACTCACAGACCGACATTGACTCACAGACAGACAGAGACTCATAGACGGACAACGATTCACAGACCGACATTGACGCACAGACAGACATAGACTCACAGACGGACAATGACTCACAGACTGATCATGATTCTGTAGCAAAACGTTGGCGGATTGATATAGAGACAGATACTGATTGCATAATCCTGAATGATCTTTTGACAGAAGAAACTGACACAGTATCAGAAACATTGTTGTTGACAAATGTCGACTCAACACATGACAAAATAAGGCAAATAGTGGAGAAAAATTATAAACACTCTGTTCAAAACACCATGCGTAAGTACAATAAGAAGATGTCAAAATCAAATGCACATATCGTAAAAGGCTGTTTTGTTACTGTGAGTATACCGGTAGTTGATAGGCGCCTGGTCATTTACCACGCTTATTGTGTAAAGTAGATGACGCCACCGCAAAGACCAAAGTTTATTTAAGTTGTCCTGTGAATATGGTATATTGCAATCTTATTATGATATTGGAGATCTAGAGCTTCTGAATAACACCGTAGATACATCAGAGTGGTCCAAAACCTCGGTATCTCTGCACGCAGCTGCTAAGAAGGCTAGCTTTTCACTTGCTCGCAAACGGTGTAATTGCAAAGGTTCATGCACAACTAGGACGTGCAAATGCAGAAAAGCTACGGTACCGTGTGATAGCAAATGTCATCCTAAAACTACATGCAAGCACACAATTAGTGATGATAACTAACTCGTGTAACTGTGGCTTCAATATGTAATGTTTATGTAAGATCATGTAACCTTTGAATTATAAAATAATCCATTTTCATGTAACCAAGGTTGTGTTTTTTTAAGGTCAAGTTAATTGTATTATTCCAACGTTTCTTATGCATATTTGTAAAATACCTATATGGTCCAAACACTCATATGGTCCGCCCGTAAATAACCAAAAGAGTATATACTCATATGGTCCAAATACTTATATGGTCCGGAACATATTTTCTAAAAGGGTTGGAGTGATTTTTATCAAACACACCACCACGATGTTTGTGTAAAAAAATTATCACTATCAGCTGGTTATGTAATGCTCATATTTGTTTTCAGTTTTTAAATCCTATCTTTATTCAAAAAAATCAAATGTCCTGAAATATTTATGTGAATAAATATCTACCATCTACAGTGTGTGTCTTTATTTGTTTTATAAACGAAGTAAAATCCATATTTACATTTTGTATGTGGTGAAATCACAGGTATGATAATTGGGCTATAAATAGATTACAGCATGTTCTGTGTACAGTCTCTAAACTGAAATCATATTTGTTATATATCTTATTTCTTTAAATAATAAAATTTATTTGAATATCAATGAAGATAATCATGATTGATAAAATATTACTGCATCAACTTTAAGTTTTCTGAAGACTGTTAATGTTTAGGTAATTGTTCTCGATGCTTCTTCACATTATGTAAACAAACAAAACGGCGTCCATGACATGTGGTCATGCACCTGTTACAAAATAATATCTGACAAAAGTCAGATTTCTCTTGTCAAAAGGGATTTATATGTATATTGCAATAAATTATTCAGAAGGAGATACAATCAGTTTAAATTATATTTCTGATTCTATGAGCACTTAGAGTTTTATGAAAATTCTCCCAATGTACTGCTGTTGTATATTTTATAAATAAATTCAAGCCATTTGAATTTTAAGGGCATCTAATTCACATTACAAAGGAAGACAATGAATAAAGACAACAATTTATTAAGAAATTTTTCGATAAAATTAACATTAAACATATAGGGAATGGTTTCATTGTTTTGAAATAATATTACAATAGCCGATATATTCGTTGAGCTGATATCTGATTAGGTGGAGTCTACAGTAGTATAAAAATCTGTATGCAACCTCAATCTATGTGGACGGTCAGTAGCAGATGCAAAGTGCCAAAATATTCATAGTTTCCATTTCCCATCATCTTATGCTGAGACTTAATTTATCAATAAATTAACACTTCTTTCCCCAGCCATCCCTTAAAAACCTACTACTCTGTAATATATGCTTACTTGATATACTTCTTAAATACTCCACATCACTCACTCGTTTCTTCTTCTTCCTGGGACTTAATGTTCTACAAATATATCATATATAATTAACATACTGAGAACGAGGCAGAAATTTTAAAAGCCCTGAAAATAATTATTTTTCAAATTCTGTTTAGAACTCAAGTGTAAAAATACCATTAAATTTACCATTTAGGCCCTATTTATTTAAGGAAGATATAAATTCTACAAAAGTATGGCAATATGGATCATCCACTCACAACACTGTAAATTCAGAAATTAATGCATGCATTTATTATCGCTGAAACACTGATAACTGGTAAAAATTTCAGATCTTATTAAAGCGATTGCAAAAATTTGGTGAAGTAAAATCACTACTGAAATTATGAATGCAAGTTTTTATTACTGCAAACCTGAAACTGTCGCATTTTTCGCATCAAGAATACCATCACAATAATTTCTGAATTTACAGTGGTTGTTTTTCCTTCATGAACATCTTTCATATTATATGTGTTCTTGCACTTCTTAGATGAAAAAATATTACAAACTTCTGTAACTGCTATAAAAAATCATTGATTTAAAACTATGACTTTACAAATTAAGGGAAGCTCTATGAGGGAGGTGCAGAAACACAGACAACTTGAAGGTAGGAGGAAATTAAATGCACACAATATAATTCAATAGCAGAACTACAATTTTGAAGAAATTCTATTTACAAGTATGTGATATTTTCAAATGCTAATTGTAACATGCATAAGTTTAACCATATACCACCTTATTCCAAAGAAATTGAATACTTTACCCCTATATATAAGCACCTGATTAAAGCCTAAACTTGTAGTACTACAGTTAAAGGCTACAACAGTGTTCCAGCTAGGATTTCAAAAGGGCAGGGAGCCAATCATGAAAAGGGCACTTTAGCACGATGATTGATATTTCAAAAAGGGCATGTCCTCTGTAAACTGCAAGAGGTTTCAGCTAGGAGTTTTGAGAGGGTTTAGTAACTTTTACGCTAGATGAAAATCAACCTTATTTCGGGTAACAGTAAGGGACCAATGATGTATATTACTAGCTATACATATGCCCTAGTCCTACAAGGACAAGGATCTTTGAAGGCCTTATGCATGCTACAAATGTAGGCAGTCATGGTATAATTCTACTGGTGTGATGCTTAAATATGAAGATAAGAACAAGGATCCAGAGATTTAGTTCACAATTTCAGTTATTTTGAGGGGACATCCTGATCAACAAAAGTCATGTTCCTCTTTTTCAAAGCAAATAATCACAGCATAAATGAAATTGTAACGACTATTTCACTGCATAATCAATATCCCTGTGAAACCATTTAAAATCGATATTTGTAATTCAATTTTATGAGCTTGGAATGATTAAAAAGACTGTCTATTTTAAATATATCAAGAAAAGATCACGATTACATTACTTTCGATTTTTAAGCGAAATGAAAACAGGAAGTGACAAGAGGATAATAAATTTAGAATGAACTGGGGTTCATCTACGGATTGGTTTGTGTTTAAAGTAAAGGCAAGACATTATCTTTTTTAAATTCAGTTGCTCAGTAAAATAAATATTTGTCTCTCTGGTTAATTTGAAACTAAATGACTTTGTATTTTACATTTAATTGTCTATTTATAAAGATACGTTCACGCATGCGCGATTCATGATAAAGAAAGCACATGTTCGAATCGTGAAAATATTATTGAAGTTTTATCTTTATAATCAAAATTGTTAAAAGATGTCATGAAAAGTTTTATAAAATGTGACGAAAATACGTTCAAATGACGAAACTAAGTCAACTGAGCTGGAATAAGTTATCGTTTGAGAAAATATGAAATTAAATGAACACTCCGGGGAAAAACAATTTTGTTAAATTGACGAAACTACAAAAACATCTTTGGATAAACGAACTGCAAATTGTGGTCTTTTGAGAAATCTTAAATTGAAATGCTGACTGACTGAATTTAATGGGAAAGATAATTACAATGGTCAATTATGAGGTTTAATTAACGGATTAACGACCCTTCGATCGCGATAAGAGGATTATCTGTAATCACAACTTATTACACCTGCTGTAAATGTTAATTAGCTGAGGTGATAAACCTGTCGTAAATATGAAAAGACAGGTAGAATAATAGTATTTTCATTAAAATATTACGACAATAAATGCATGGACTTGAGAAAAAGGGCAGGGTGTCTGAAACAGGGCACAGGGCGTCAGAAAAAGGGCACAGGGCGGCACTCGGGAAAGGGCGGGCGGACCACCCTGTGAAAATGACCTAGCTGGAACTCTGTACAAACCCCTGCTATATGCCCATAACTGACATCAACTTAAAATGGATAACGTAAAAATAAAATCTGCAATTATTGACTGGTTCTAGCCATCTATTTAGACACACTGGTTCGAACCCGTCAAGACATTGCTCTTTGCAAATATCAGGAAACAAGATCAGTCAAGAATTTGTCTGAATAAGTAATTTTAAATTTCTTTCTTATCTGATAATTCCTGAGAAGCAACTTTTAAAGGATCCTTGGGCAGACAGCAGCATTCTGCTTGATTCAATCCCTGTTTAACATGCAGAATTGACCAATAGATAACTTACTCTACAATAAATGGATGTTTCAGTAATTCTGTTGCAGTATCTCTTTGTTCAGGTTCTGGCTGGAAACACCTGTAAAGTACAAATAGTAATATCTTATGAAACTATCAATTAAAAAATTATTGCAATGTATTTATTCAAACAGTAAAAAAAGGCCAGGATGATAAACATATAATGAACTTAGTGATCTATCTGCTTGTGTATCTTCCCTCCCAGTTCAAGGAATCCCATTGTTTACTATTTATATTATCTAGGTTTGTGCATACATGTGATGGACTGTGAAACTCAGATCAGGAGATTGGGAAATTTTGGTCAGGTGATTAGAACTCAGAGCAGGAGGTTTTTTATGGACATAAATTTTGTCGTAAATAAAACCATCTGATGTAAAAATTGTCTTTTAAAGTGTTTTTTCTTCAATCTTCCATCTGAATGTAATGTGTTTATAGTACCTTTGTAGCCTTTCTATCCGAATGATATCACATTGCTGAAAGAAATATTGAGAAGATTCTGTTTCTTGCTTTGTTTTTGATTATTGATTGTTGACTGCTTGTAAATAAAGCACTATGACAACCTTTTCTTTGTATATAGATTTTTATTCATGTCTCCATCTCCTTTTATTTGTATTCAATGTCATTGGTATAGATTTATAAGAAAGAAATATTCTATACATTTATAACATGATAAATAGATGAAAAATTAACAAACAATAACAATAGTTATGCATTGTTTTTAAGCATTAAGAAAGTCATTTTGCTAGAAAACTTAAGACTCATTGTTTCAAACACTGCAAAATATATTAGCTAAAGCACTGTCTATATTACATTGACAAATGTTATTTAATAACTGTGCACTGGTCTTGGAACACTGGGTCATGTAAGAAGTACAAGCTGACTTGTCTGCCTGTAATAAACTTGACTCTGCACTAAAGTAATCCTAATCCTGGTAACAGTTTGTGTAGCTGCGAATTGTCTTTCAGTCAATGTTCTCTGCTGTCAGTTTGGGATCTTATTGAGCATGAAGGTCCTTTAATGTCCGCATTGGAGTGTGAAATAGCTAGTTTTTCTTTGCTGAGTTGAAAGTTAATTAAATGTTTTTTCAGCATCAAAACCTTCTGATAATGTTTTGACAACAACATTCCACTTTTCTATAAATGCCGGTTTTTACCTTTAATCATCATTGGCGTGTGCCATATCAAGTAATTAATATCCTATCACCTGTTTATTGTTCAATCAAACTATTATCACTTGTTAATTAGCTGCCGGCCAGGTCAAATTCTACACATGTTGCGTAATCAGGTAATGTCAATTACACTGGATACGTTCGGTACACTCAGGTTTTTATGTCTTCAATTAGAAACATTTGTAAACATCGTAGTAAAAAATGGCGCCTGAAAATTTTCATTCATGAAATATTGTATACACGGGATTTTTTTCTCTTCAACAGGACGGGAGGAGTCCCCTGAAAACAGGATTATTGAACTCCTGTCAGGAGGTTCACATGTATGTTTGTGGTGAACTCATTAAATTCAATGAAAAATCATTTGCAATAGGAAAATTTATTTTTGACTACATTCACCACCAGATACTATGTGATATCAACATAAAATGTCTATGACTATGCAAAATTAGTTATAACATATATTTTTTTACATCTTAATGGAAGTGTAGTGATCTTTTCAATGTATCATGTCCCCTCCCCTTAAAATATAGAGAAAATGGAAAACATATTGATGATGTGATATAATACCTGAGAAGAAAATCTTTGGCATTGGCTGACATTGTTTCTGGAATTTCTGGATGCATTTTATAAAATCCAACTTTAAACATAGCTGCCTCTGGGCTTTCAAGCTAAAAACCATATATTGAAACTTGATTATAAATTAGATTTATAGTAATATTTCGAAAAAATCTCTTAAAATCAAAATCATATACAAGCACAGCTATTAAAATATGGTAAACAAAGTTGTAACATTTGTTGGATATCAGCATAAATGATGCTATATTGTATAGTTTTTCAAAGTTCATATAAACTTTTAGAGTTCTTAAAGAAATATGAGAAAAGCAGTTAACAGTTAACTTCATGTAACAATCTTGTACATAAAAAGTATAATGAAATCAATTGTATTCAATTGTACTTTTTTAAAGCTGGCAAAATTCACTTTATTTGATGAAAAGAAAATTCCATATGCTAACATATGTCAACAATAACCTACCTCAATAAATGGAATTTTACCCGTTGCCATCTCAATTACTGTACAGCCTAGTGACCAGATATCAGCCTATAATGAATAATCATGTTATATTATTTCACTCTTTTATACAATTGATATGATGCAAAATTATATAGTCTGATGATGTTCAAATGGTCAATGAAAATGAATATTCCAAATTGATTCAATAAATCATAACTTTTCATTAATTTTCTATGAAAAAATAATATGTCTTTTGGTTTTTGTCTCATCGATGTTTACCTTACACCTCCTTTCATTCATACATTAATGGGAATTCTAATGCAGAATTGTTTGTGAACTTCGTTTTGATAGGATAACGCCACAAATTTCAATACATCAATTCCATGATTGAAGGTTCATAAAAGAACAGAGTTCCAATGTCCCCTGTGTTGTACATATTTTATCTATCCAGGGGCAATAACTAAAAAAAAAATTTTTTTGTTGTTCTTTAAAACAATTTATAAATAAAAAGCATGCGTGGGGAACAAAAAAGTTTTTTTTACGAGGCCATTTTCCATAAATTTAATATTTCCAAGGGGCATAACTCTTTTAAAAAAGTTGATCGTCCACCATTATAGAACTTGTCCGAGATATTGCTGATATTAGCCTATAGTATAAGTTTTATAAAATCTGGCAAGAATTGTACTCGTGAGAGCGCTAATGAGGCCATTTTCTATAAATTTAATATTTCCAAGGGGCATACCTCTTTTAAAAAAGTCCATCGTCCACCATTATAGCACTTATCCGAGATATTGCTGATATTAACCTAATGTATAAGTTTTAAAACAAAGGCTCTCAAGAGCCTGAATCGCTCGCCTGTATTTCAGAGGAGAAGATTTTTAAATGTTAGCAAACTTGATAAACAAATTGTGTAAAATTGTCTTTAAAGGGCAATAACTCCATAAGGGGTCAATTGACAATTATGGTCATATTAACTTTTTTGTAGATCTTACTTTGCTGAACATTATTGCTGCTTACAGTTTATATATATCTATAATAATATTCAAAATAATAACAAAAAACTGCAAAATTTTGTTAAAACTACCAATTTGGTGGCAGCAACCCAACAATGGGTTGTTCGATTCGTCTGATAATTTCAGGGCCGATAGATCTTGACCAATTAAACAATTTTACCCCATGTCACATTTGCTCTAAAAGATTTAGTTCTTGAGATATAAGCCAAAAACTGCATTTGACCCTTATGTTCTTTTTTTAGCCATGGCAGCCATGTTTTTCTATGGATACAAACTTCGGATACAATTTATAAACAAGATACCCTAAGGAACATTTAGTTAAAGTTTAAAGGTAATTGGCCCAGTAGTTTCAGAGGAGAAGATTTTTTAAATGTAGCAAACTTAATGAACAAATTGTGTAAAATTGTCTTTAAAGGGCAATAACTCCTTAAGGGGTCAATTGACAATTATGGTCATATTAACTTTTTTGTAGATCTTACTTTGCTGAACATTATTGCTGCTTACAGTTTATATATATCTATAATAATATTCAAAATAATAACAAAAAACTGCAAAATTTTGTTAAAACTACCAATTCGGTGGCAGCAACCCAACAATGGGTTGTTTGATTCGTTGAAAATTTCAGAGCTGATAGATCTTGACCAATTGAACAATTTTACACGTGTCAGATTTGCTCTAAAAGCTTTAGTTTTGAGATATAAGCCAAAACTGCATTTGACCTCTATGTTCTATTTTTAGCCATGGCGGCCATGTTTGTCGATGGATCAAAACTTCGGATACAATTTATAAACTAGATACCCTAAGGAACATTTAGTTTAAGTTTGAAGGTATTTGGCCCAGCAGTTTCAGAGGAGAAGATTTTTTAAATAGTTTAAAACGACAGACGACGACAGACGACAACAGACGACGACAGACAATGACGACAGACGATGAGGACAGACGACGGATGACAACGGACGCCAAGTGATGGCATAAGCTCACATGAGGCCCTTTGGGCCCCGGTGAGCTAAAAATCTGGCAAGAATTGTACCTGTGAGAGCGCTAACAAGACTGGACGGACCGACACGCAGACAGACAGACGCCCGGTATTTCCGTTGCGGGGGACAAAAATTATGCGTGCATGCATAGATGTGTCATTTCTTTTTTAGTATGTATAATTTAGCATGATTTTCTTCCAACTGCATTAGACTGGAGATAACAGTTTTGTATCTAAAGATTAACCAGCATCAACTTAAACATAGAAAAGTGGAGCAACCATCATTTAGACGGAATATCAGAAACCAAACAATACAACAATAACAGTGCACACACTGAAATGTCTTACCTGCTTTACCAACCATTGATTTTATGTTGATAGTCCTAAATATAAAGCTTTACTACGAGTATCACATAAACTTAACATAATCCAGAAAATAAGGTCAAGGTTAGATAAACAAACCTGGAAATACCTGGAAAATGTACACCTTACAATCATTCCATACACCAAATATAGTTGACCTATTACTTATAGTTTCTAAGTATTAAACTTAACCAGGAAAACTTAACATTGACCAATGAACCATGAAAATGAGGTCAAGGTCAGATGAACTATGCTAGACAGACATTAAATACCTTAGGATCAATCTATGCATTTAATATAGCTGACCTATTGCTTATAGTATCTAAGAAACAAACTTAACTATGAAAACTTAACATTGACCATTGAACCATGAAAATGAGGTCAAGGTCAGATGATACCTGCCAGACAGACCTATACACCTTACAATCATTCCATACACCAAATATAGTTGACCTATTGTTTATAGTATCTAAGAAACAAACTTAACCATGAAAACTTAACATTGACCAATGAACCATGAATATGAGGTCAAGGTCAGATGATACCTGTTAGACAGTCCTATACACCTCACAATCATTCCATACACCAAATAAAGTTCACCTATTGCTTAAAGTTTAAGAAAAACAGACCAAAACATAAAAACTTAACAATGAAGGTACGCACATACTAAATATAGTTATCCTATTACTCATAATAAGAGAGAAATTAACATTACAAAAAATCTTAATTTTTTTTTCAAGTAGTCATTGAACCATGAAAATGAGGTCAAGGACAATGGACATATAACTGATGGAAACTTCATAACATAAGGCATCTATATACAAAGTATCAAGCATCCAGGTCTTCCACCTTCTAAAATATAAAGCTTTTAAGAAGTTAGTTAATGTCGCTTCCGGATCACTATCCCTATGTCAAGCTTTCTGCGACAGAAGTCACAGGCTCAACAGAAACCAAGGAAGACATGCAGAGGTCAATATATTGTTTTCAACAATAGACAATTGTAAGTGCAAGTATCTTGTCAACCTCAAAATTGACCAAAGTCCTGACAAGTTGAGCACAAATTCAAACAGACCACAAAGATCAGCAAAAACACCAAATTCTTTCAAACACTAAAATATAAGCTAAGACAACAACTGCTAAAATTTCTGACTCATGAATAAACGGAGTAACATATTACAGGGTTACGGGTTACTACTTTATTGGTAATTTAAGCTTCTCCTTTTTGATCTCTTACAATAAATTAATAAAAGGTTAATAGAAGGATGTACAATAAAAATCAGTTCAGAAAAAGGACTTAGGTTATATGTTATACAAAAGAACCCATATCGAAATGTTATTGTTTTTTTTCTAAATGCATCAGAAATAGTGATTAATACAAATAGCAACCAATAGTTTTAACTAACAATTGGGATTCTTTTTCCAATTAATAAATACATACCGAAGGACCATATCCTCTGGCACCTTTATCAATAACTTCTGGGGCCATATACTGTATAGTTCCTGTAATAAAAAAAAAAACATTTTCATGCCTACGCCTTTGAAGAGCCAAGTGCAACATGATTCATGTAACACAAAAACCCCAACAATTACCATAACTATGTGTTTATTACCTAAAAAAATAAAGTGCAGCCAAGTTGAAGACAACTAGACGGAACTATTAATCAATATAAATGATGATAGGTGGCTCCTTCACATTCAATAGGCTTAAATTCATATTTAGGCTGAGAAGATGAATCGTGTTTTGAAACAGAATGTCTTTTAAAATATTTTATAAACCCCCTTGTATCTATTATGCAAAAACACAGTATTAAAATACTGAACAATTCTGAAATTTTATGTGACCATTTAATATTGCAATTGTTGAGTAATTGACAAAATTGTTACATTTATTATTATGATTTCATGAATTGCTGCATACCAAAATTTAAATAAGAGTTTCTATCTGAAATGATAAAAAATCAAGTTTAGTTACCTGCAAATGTATCAGCACATGGGTTGATACCAGACAAACGTTTTGAGGTTCCAAAGTCTGAGATCTTCAGTACACCACTGTATGTATTGACGAGCACATTATCTCCCTTGATGTCTCGATGAACAATTTTATTATCATGCTAGAAAAGAGCAAATATGAAACATACAAGTTTAAGTATGGATATCACAATTTTAATAAAGCTGCTAGGTGAATTTTAAAGAGTTAGTAGGTGTTAATTTATATCTCATCTGGAGACCAATTTTCCTTTATAAATTTTGACCTTTTTGTCAATCAAGGCAAGCACCAGAAGTCCAAGGGCAAAGATTTTTTCCAAAACATTTGAAAAATGATGTCCTATTTGGCTGTTTGAACCACTTCTTTAGAAGTGTGCACCTTTCATTACATGTATAAATATGTTTTGCTTCTTTCAAAAGGTTGTACAATGACCTGTAATTGTTCACATCTTTATTCTTTGGTCTTTAATGGTGAAGTTGTCTAATTGACAACCAAACTACATCACCTTACTTAATAAAGATTAGAAATTTTATTTACAAAAACATGTGTTCCTAATATTATATGTTGCATTAAATGGAAATTTAACTTGGAACCAATTTTCCTAGAATGAAGGAAAATGGTATTTTCATGAATAAGTTGATTTTGTGATTTTGCAAAAGTTTGTATACAAGCAAATAGACAATTTATACTTTGTTGAACATTTAAATGCAAGGTTTCCCTATAACCCCTAAATCATGAAAAATTTGGTACCCCACTAATAATAATGAATCCACAGCATGTGAAATCCCTTAACAAATGTATCAAACATACCAGATATTTCAGACCATCCAGTATCTGTTTTGTATAGTATGCTATTGTTGTTTCATTATCCTTCAGTGGGCCCCATTTACTGTGTAATAACTGTGATAAACTTCCTGCAGAGGAAAAATATAATTAAACATAAACAAATTTCAATTAGCTGTAACAATGAAAAAAGGAAAAGTTTGTTGTAAGAGAAAGTTTACATTCACAATGAATAAGCGTTGTAGGAAGTTTTCTTTATAGTATTAAAGAAAAAGTTATCCGATGATAATGATGATGTCATGATGATGATTGATAGCTGTTTAACCTCCAGTAGCAAATTAAATGCAGAGTCAGGATGAGAACATGTTATGTTAATGCGATAAAAAAAACTCATCATAGATATTAGGATTAAAATTTTATGAATATGAACCCTGCATTGTACAAGAGCGACATGCTGAACTGGATTTTCAATATGTTAGTTCACAAGGTAACAGTCTGCAGGAAGACATGGCATCCTACCTGGTCACAGTATTCTGAATCTGAGGCATGCTCAGCAGAGAAGTAGCAAATACAAATTTTGAAGCCTTTGGCTTGACCTAGCTGTAGATCGAAACCAAGAACTCCCCCACTCAAGGCCAGCACCACTGCTATCACTAGACCATAGAGGCAATAAAATAGTTATACAAAAAAAAAAATTAATTTGTAACTACCTCCAGGAACTTGTTCCATAAATATTTTGAACAATCCATCCTCACTGGTAGATCCTAGATATTTGACAATGTTTTTATGGGTTAATTTACTCTGTAGTTTGATTTCTTCATGTAATGGCTGAACTTCCCTGAAAGACAACAAGTTCCATTCAAATAATAAAAAGTTTTATTCTGTTTCAATCAAATACTAAACACAGATTTTTTTTGTCATAATCTTGCATGTCACTAGTATTATGCTTACTATTATCTAAAATCATATCTTTTTATTATTCATAAAAAGCTGAAAAAAATGTTGTCTCAGGCCAAAATTAAAATTAGAAATGTTTGATCCAACTGAAAAGCAGCCTACCCAAAAAAAATTATGGCACAAATTTATCAAATTTTATTTTAAAAGTTTTTGTCATGCTCTAACATGTTTTCTTGTCTAAAACATGTAACATATGTTGTTGGCAAAAAAAAAAAAGATCTATACCTATCTACCCAACCCTACAAGGCATGGGTAAGCAACATTAAACTAAGAATTTGTTAAGGATGGCCTCAAGTCTTCTATTCTATACTGAGCCAACTATGTTTACAAAGGAGAATTAGCACTAGACAAAACATTTTTGACAATCAAATGAAAAAAAAAAATTGTAAACAATTCATATTAAAGGAGCATATATTTAAGATATCTGAGGCATTGTGTGAATGAATGGATCTATTTTTGCAGAAGCATAAACATGCTTTGGCAAAATAAACAATATATCAGGGCTCACACTACTTCAGAATCATAGGGAGAAGTGACTTCTCTTTTTGAAACTGATAGGGAGAAGTGGTGAGATTTGAAAGAGAAGTGCTCCTTCACGTGCTGCGCTAGAATGTTTGGTTTTTACTATAGTATATAGGGGTCATATGTAACTAATTTTCTTTTTATATTGTTCAATTCATGTCTGAGTATGCAATTAAAGTAACATGTCAAATTCAAAGTTGTTTAAGTTTAGGTTCTTTTGAGAAACTACCAACTAAACATTTAGTACTAAAAAGAATTTTTTTTTATGTCAAAAAGGAAAAGAAAGTATAATATATCAATTACAATTCAATTAAAAAACTATCTTGTTTATCATGTTAATCATCAAAAGATATATGCAGAGTTTTGCCGCCGAAAGTAAGATTGATGTAGGAACAAGGGATACCGGAAGTGCATGAAGTGATGAAAAGTTGTCTTTTTATTAAATAACCTGCAACACACTGTAAACTCTTTTAAACTCTTTTTTTAAGAAAGTAAATCCTTTATGTCTGAATTTCTTTAATTGTCAATAAAAAATTGATGTTTCATCGACTTGCTAAAAATTGAAAATGTCCGATGACGAAAGCGACTATGGTGAACAGCAGGGCGACTAGATTTCGCTTTTAACGGTCGGGCAAAGCGAAGTGACGGAGGGGAAAGCGACTTTATCGCCCTAGTCGCCTGCTAGCGTGAGCCCTGATATATATTATATAATATAACAAATGAGGACAATTGTAAAATACTATGACAAATGTAAAGTTATCAAACTATTTGAGATCTAAAATTCCATGCAGTTTTTATATAATTACATCATTTGATAGTGAGAGACTTACTAGATGCTTGAAGTATATACATATGTTTAAGATTACTGTAAATACAGAAATTATTGCAAGGTTTTCACTAATGCAAATAATGTGACTCCTGGAGTAATGCAATAATAAGAATTTGCATTCTGAATCTGATACATATATCTGTATGTAGCTTTTCATAAAATCGCAATAATTAAGCTCTTATTTTTAGTTCATACTTTAAAAATCACAATAATAAATGCAAGCAATAATTTCTGAAATTACAGTATTAGGCCAAAAAAAAATAATTCAAATAAAAGTAGGTCATGCCAAAACATAATTAACAGCACCTGGTGATTCAAAAACAATAATACTTCAGTAAAAATTATGTTCACACAGATCTACCGAAACCTACAAAAAATCTACCCCAATCAAAAATGTTCTTACTGTGAATGTTTTTCCGGAACTTCCTTGATGGCTATTCTGACTTGCGTTTTCTTGTCTCTGGCAGCGTACACAATCCCATAGGTACCTCTTCCAAGGACTACTCGGTTATTTTTATCATCTAAATCATATTCAAACTAAAAAAACAAAAAAATAACAAAGTTCTCAAAACTTTATAATTATGTATATGTTATAAGCTCTATGTGGCTGACCCCAAAATGCTGTTTCTACTTAAAAATATTTTAAAGTTAGTTAAAATTGCTAAAAACTACAAAATTTAGTTTCAATATACACATATATTTTATCTCTTATTATGAAGATGAAGAAAGTATATATAGGTAACAAATATTAATGTGGTCTTAAATTCAAATTCTTTATATATAGATTCTACCACTGCATCAGTGTAATCGATATTTATCCACTCGAGACAGTTAAATTTTCAAATTTAAAACGCGAGGCTTGCAGAGCGTTTTAAATATTGAAAATTTAACTGTCGAGAGTGGATAAATATCGTATTACAGATTTGGTGGTGGAATCTGTTTCTAATGATTTTCAAACAATATGCAGGCAAACTTATTCCTTCTTTTCGACTGATCTGCAAAATGATGTGTTCTTTCTATGTGACGTCATCAGGCATGGTAGCCTTTTTCATGCCGTCACAATAAGAAATTCAGAGGAAAGCAAGAAAATTCAAGTCATAATCGGATTTTAACCAATGAAGAACTGAGATCAAATGGACCACACGTTGATTAAATTTTTTATACAATGGGTGCAGAAAGGGATAAATTGACGAAGAATTAGAGAAAAGGTTTAACCATGCTCAACTGAATGAATAAACATTGAAAACACTTTAAATGCATTAACATTATAGAAACGGGAACAATATTTGATTGTAATATCTTGGAAATATTTCAAAGATTTTTACTCTAAAAAAATAAAGGAGATGTGGTATTATTGCCAATGAGACAACTACCGGTATCCACAAGAGTTCAAATAACGAAGATATAAGCAATTATAGGTCACCATATGGCCTTCAACAATCAGAAAAACCCATACCACGTAGTCAGCTATAAATGCCCCTGACATGAAAAATGTGAAACCATTCAAACGAGTATACTAACTCCTTAATTTATAACCATACAATTTACGATTAACAAATATGACAGACATGAACCAACAATAACAACTGAATTACAGGCTTCTGACTTGGTACTTTGATAGTTGACTGGAAACATCGACAAAAATTGACAGAAATAAAATTTAACAATCAGGATGCTTTTTGATATCATATATAAGAAATGACCTGAAAAATTGACAGCAAAGTTTTCTGTATTTTGAAGTTAACCATTGTTGAACTTAGGAGGGCAGCAAGTACAAATGAAATTGATGGATTCTAATATATGGTGCTTTAAGGCATGTTTGACTTGACACATTTTGTGTGTGCCTAAACACAAATAAAGTGCTGTTTTCCTATCTATCAAGGACAATAACTCCTGAACAGAAAAAGCAAATATATTTAATATTGAAATTTACCTCCATTTCATCACCAGTAACAACAGATTAAAATTTGAAAAGCAGTGATTGAACAGTTCATACATAGTTGAACCCGAACAACACAAATACAATTTTTCAATCTATCAAGGACCATAACTCCTAAACAGTAAATGAGAAAATTGTCAATGTCGAACTTGATCTCCATTTTGTCAACCTCCATTTTGTCATCAGTAACAACATATTTAAATTTGAAAAGCAATGGTTGAACAGTTATTAAGCTATTGCAGAGAAACTGTTGGCAGCCGCCTGCTCACCCCATGCCAGCCGTACTTCAACATTTTAATAACTAGATTTTTCCTTGATTTGGAAAACCTGGTTAAAATTAAAACTACGGAAACCTTTGTGATACTTACATCAACAACTTCCTCTTCGTCCATACTTGTAAAGACCTGAGCACTGGCCTGGTCTGATATCATGTCTGATACCATGGCATAAAACTGAAACAATAAATAAATTGATTTTTAGTGTTAATTACCACTTTCAGCACTTTGGCTATTTCCGGGCAGCCAGTTTATATTGAAAGAGGAAAGAACCACAACCTTAGGCAGGAAACCAGGCAATCCTAGTCAATTAAAATTGAGTCAGACGCACCTGCCACATGCAGGGTTCAAACTCATAACCTTAATGTTAACAGGAAAGTGATACAGTAGAAGAACTACTTAGAACACCCTGCCACCAAACAATAAATAGATGAATCTTCTGTAAATGTGATTTTTTGGTGATTTCAAACACTATTCTTTCGGGGTTTAATTCACGAATTGAACCATAAGTTTATTCTTCACGTCAATGCTAAAATTTAAAAAATGCCACCAAAATTTATTAATTTGAGTGCTTCCTTTTCCCCATGCTTAATTCTGGAACAGCCCTAAGCACATTGTTAGTCTGCTTTTGGTCTTCAGTATATAATTTGACAACAGGTCCAAACGTCTCATGTTTATGGTTACCTTGAACAAAAGTAGACATATTTTTATTAGCTCAATACTTATTTGCATGTAAAGAAGCACTGAATTCATGCTTTCAATTTTGCTCAATGAGCTTATCAACAAACAATCAGCTGAACATCTTTATTTTGCTGGGTATTTAATAGGAAGTTATATTTTGTTTTAGATTCATGCTACCTACCTTAATCTCTGAGATTCTGATGAAAAGAATATGTGAAAATCATCTGAATTTTCCATGACATATATAAATACTGCTCGACAATCTCTCTTATATAAACTGGAAAAAAAAAAAACAAAACATATATACTATTTTTATTCTCTTCACTAGCTGTGTTATTTTCATTTTATCCTAATGAAATAAAGACGTTTTAGCTGCTTACATAAAATTTTATAATATCTTGTTATTCAAACAAAATGCAACATTTATTTACTCTGCTATTAGTTTTAAACTTATAAAATATGAAAATGTAATGTGCATACTTCATGGGAGGAAACAGGAACAGCAAACATTTCTAAGGTATTTTCGTACGCTTCAACCTATAAAATGTTGTATTTGTCCTATTAGAATCAAAATAATTCCTTCATGTCATGCTCTATGCTCATTTTAACATGGGTAGGCCTCGCAACACTCAGTGTAAAATATCGACAAATATAATGCCTACCCATGTTAAAATGAGCATAGAGCATGACATGAAGGAATTATTTCTTAATTTTATACCTGACTCCTTTAATACTGGTAGCTTGGAATGTCCATTGAACAGTTATTAAGCTATTGCAGAGAAACTGTTGGCAGCCGCCTGCTCACCCCATGCCAGCCGTACTTCAACATTTTAATAACTAGATTTTTCCTTGATTTGGAAAACCTCGTTAAAATTAAAACTATGGGAAACCTATGTGATACTTACATCAACAACTTCCTCTTCGTCCATACTTGTAAAGACCTGAGCACTGGCCTGGTCTGAAATCATGTCTGATACCATGGCATAAAAACTGAAACAATAAAAAAATTGATTTTTAGTGTTAAATACCACTTTCAGCACTTTGGCTATTTCCTGGCAGCCAGTTTTTATTGAAAGAGGAGAGAACCACGACCTTAGGCAGGAAACCTGGCAATCCTAGTCAATTAAGATTGGAGTCAGACGCAACTGCCACATGCAGGGTTCAAACTTGTAACCTCAATGTTAACAGTAAAGTGATACAGTAGAACTACTTAAAACAACTGGCCACCAAACAATAAATAGATGAATGATTTTTTTGGTGATTCAATCAAACACTATTCTTTTGGGGGTTTAATTCACGAATTGAACCATAAGTTTATTCTTCACATCAATGCTAAAATTTTAATTAATGCAACCACAATTTATTAATTTGAGTGCTTCCTTTTCCCCCATGCTTAATTCTGGAACAGCCCTAAGCACATTGTTAGTATGCTTTTGGTCTTCGGTATATAATTTGCCATCAGGTCCAAACGTCTTATGTTTATGGTTACCTTGAACAAAAGTAGACATATTTTATATTAGCTCAATACTTATTTGCATGTAAAGAAGCACTGAATTCATGCATTCAATTTTGCTCAATGAGCTTATCAACAAACAATCAGCTGAACATCTTCATTTTGCTGGGTATTTAATAGGAAGTTGTATTTTCTTTTAGATTCATGCTACCTACCTTAATCTCTGAGATTCTGATGAAAAGAATATGTGAAAATCATCTGAATTTTCCATGACATATATAAATACTGCTCGACAATCTCTCTTATATAAACTGGAAATAATAAAAAAAAAAACATATAACATTTTTTATTCTCTTCACTAGCTGATGGCAGTTAAAATGAATAAAAGAAGATATGATGTTTTTAAAAATGTCAATGAGACAGCAACCTAACGACACAAAAAAATACTTAATATTCTTTGACTTTTTTTCATTTCCTAACTTTTTTGCCTTAAAGTACACTAGCTGAAGTTTTCATGAATATGATCTAATATTCCAAAATGTATGAAGATTCGAGATGAAATAATTAATTTTCAGGAAATGCTGCAAAATATTATTCAATCAATGTCTGATTTTTGAACTGTAGATTGAAGGCTATTTTACTACAATGAATTTAACTATGACTTGATTCTAATATGACATCCTTATTAAGCTTTGTAAACAAAGCTGTGTTCTAATTAGCACAAAATATGTTTGACAAATGCACACAAACTTACTGTTTACATTCTCGTTATTTTCATTTTTATCCTAATGAAATATAGACGTTTTAGCTGCTTACATAAAATTTTTATTATATCTTGTTATTCAAACAAAATACAACATTTATTTACTCTGTTATTAGTTTTTAAACTTATAAAATATGAAAATGTAACGTGCATACTTCATGGGGAGGAAACAGGAACAGCAAACATTTCTAAGGTATTTTCGTACGCTTCGACCTATAAAAATACCATATTTGTCCTATTAGAATCGAAATAATTCCTTCACATCATGCTCTATGCTCATTTTAATATGGGTAGGCATTATATTTGACCATATTCTACACCTCGGTCACACTGTGTAAAATATCGACAAATATAATGCCTACCCATGTCAAAATGAGCATAGAGCATGACATGAAGGAATTATTTCTTAATTTTATACCTGACTCCTTTAATACTGGTAGCTTGGAATGTCCATTGTGACTGTTGTTTAGTTTCTGCACTTTGTGCTACATTCCATAGTCTTACTTCCTGCAAAAAAAACAAAAATAAAGACATACTATGGATTCATTGTTATTCTATGTTGTGATGTTACATTATTGTTTCAGATATGGATGAAGGTTTGGTACCATTAAAACGTTTAAACCCGCTGCAATTGTTTGCACCTGTCCTAAGTCAGGAATCTGATGTTCAGTAGTTGTCGTTTGTTGATGTGGTTCATAAGTGTTCTCATTTCTCGTTTTTTATATAGATTAGACCGTTAGTTTTCCTGTTTGAATGGTTTTACGCTAGTAATTTTTGGGACCCTTTATAGCTTGCTGTTCGATGTGAGCCAAGGCTCTGTGTTGAAGACCGTACTTTGACCTATAATGGTTTACTTTTATAAATTTTGACTTGGATGGAGAGTTGTCTCATTGGCACTCATACCACATCTTCTTATATCTAATTATTCATGGAATACCATTTTTTGTTGATTATGTGGATATAGGTAAACCATGAATTTAAGGTGGTACCAAACACCTTAATCAAAATTAATTTGGCTCGTTTAATTTTCATAAAATTTTGACAAAATATTTACTTTGACCCTTTGTCAAAAATAATTCAAAAAACTTGAACTACACACTTTATCGGAAAAATTTCATTGGATGTATAGCAGTTTGACAAACACTTATTTTGATCATTGAGAAGCTTAATATTTCCTTAACAATAGAACATGATTAAAACGTTCAGCTGATTTTTATAGAGTTATCTCCCTGTAGTGTTATGAACCACCTTAAATGTACAGCAGAGTACACATTATACATAGGTTTGAAATGATACTTGGGTAAAACTACAAAAATAAGATATAAACAAAGATACAATATTCCCTGAATCCACGAAATTTGTATCCACGAAAATAAATGAAGCCACAGTAATATACAGTGCTATGTTAAATGCTGTTATCTTGTTTCAGATGGGTCTTGGTGAAAAATATCATTCAAGAAATTTTAATTTTTCAAGCCTTTTAGTAAGGAAATTCTAAACTCAAGAACAATGTTACAATAATTAAGATTTGAGAGCCTGAATTGCTCACCTGGCAAAAACATATGGCATTTGTTATTTTTTTCTCCTTTTCAAGATTAAATTTTGTTTCCAGAAACAAATTATTAATTTTCAAATATACAGCTTTTCAAGTGCATTCAAGGGAAATCAAAAACATGTCTGAATCTTGTATCCCCTACTTCATCTGGGCTAGACTAAAGCCAGAATTTCAGAAAAAATCACCACATAAGGGCAACAACTTGAATAAACAGATCATTCCTTGCAGGCATAACAATAAAATTGTACCTTATTTTCACCATCTGAATTTATCTGTACATAACTAGGCATAAAAGTCTTTGTTGGTTCTAAAACCAGGACCTGTAATAATAATAAAAATATATTATGCATTCATTCAGTGTCATGAGGTAAGGTTTTGCTCCATATAATTTTTCTTTTCTATCTATAATAAAGATTAAGCTATGCTCAAATCTAAAAAGGATGGTTCTACATTGTCAAACTGGATCTAACACAAGCGTTTCAGTACTACTAAAAGTAATACCACAATGATTCATATTGACTGAACCATTCTTGTTCTGTGCTTTATAAATTTTCAAGTAGTCTTGTGGTAGAGTGTACAACTACTTACTTGAGGCTTTGGACTTGAAAATTAGTATCTGCTGCCTCTCCACTAAGCATGCAACATTTAGGAATACTGTGGACTCATTTATTTTTCGTGGGTACCAATTATTTGTGGATTGAGGAAATTTTTATTTTTCGTGAATATTTGATTTCTTGGTTTTGTCAAAGTCTGCATAAAAACCTTTAGAAAATTTTTACCTCGTCAAGGAAAATCGATATCCCACGAATAATAATGAATCCACAGCATTAAAGTGTAGACTGGTCAGCTGAGAGTCAGAATAATTTGTCCCAATAGAGTAAAATTTCTTCCTGTAGACAGCAACCTTATGAACTAGCATGTTAAAAAACTGGTTTAATGTGTCAATTTAGTACAAAAGTAGGGTTTATTCATATCAAATTTACATGTTTTTGTCCCGAGATAGATGTAATATTTGTCACTGCATATTAAACACCAATTCATCATCCTCATCATTCATAAATCTACAAGTCTCACAATCCTTCTTTGAGTATTTCTATAAGTAACAACCATCTTTAACAAGTGCAACTGTGAGCTATTGCTCACTGATGATACCCCCAGCCCAAATATTTGACAGTAAACAGGAAGTTGTTGAGTGATTAATCTGAAAACGCATCACACGGTATAGCTGACTTATATAAACACTGAAACCAAATTTCAGAAATCCTTGTAATGTACTTCCTGACAAAATGTGACGAAAATTTTCAACTTGGATGTGTTGTGTAAAATGATGTAAGTGTTCGGTAAACAGGCAGTTGTTGAGTGATCAATCTGAAAACGCATCACACGGTATAGCCAACTTATATAAACCCTGAAACCAAATTTCAGAAATCCTTGTATTGTAGTTCCTGAGAAAAATGCGACGAAAAATTTTCATGGGATGGACTGACGGATGAATGGACAGAGGTAAAACAGTATACCCCCACTTTTTTAAAGTGGGGTATAATAACATAATGTAAGTTACATCAGGTTTTAAATATGACATTGCTTATTTTGAAGGTCAACTAAGTGGAGTTGTTGACAACATTTGGCACTTTAAGTTTCTGAATTGTTGCACAGTAAACTTACAAATTTACACCTTTTTTATCCAAGCTAGGATCTATGAAAGTTTGTTAAAGAGTTCAAATAAAACCATTCTTCAGATGTAAATTCTGAACCTGGACAATGCTCAATTGACAATGGCAGAACTTCATAACTTTATGTTTTTCTTCAGAAAATGCCTGTACTAAGTCAGGAATGTGACAGTTTTTTCCTTTTCGTTCCATTGGTTAATATAGTCTGTTTGATTTTTTTCAGGTTTTATGGACTTCCCCGTTTTTGAATTAGCCTTGGGGTTAGGTATTTTTGTTAATACTTATTGCTTATATCAACAGAAGTTAATGAGATTTCTAATAACACATTCTAGAATTCCCTTTCCCTGGTAATTTTTCAAATTTGATGGACTGGTATAAAACTTACTGGGAATGTTGTAACTGATGTCTCAGTTTTTGTTGCTTCCACAAAGAAATCCATCCAAAAACAGAATAACTGAAATGTACAAGACAATGAAATTTCAATTAAACATCAACATGTACATTTGAATTGTTTGTAATGTGTAAAAATTATGTGTATTAAGTATTTAGTGTACCACTGATATAAATCGTTTCCTTTTATTTAAATTTATATAATATAATGTCGTCTTTTATAAAAATTTCTTTCAATAATATTTCATATTTTATATCAAGCTATCTTTCAGGGAAAAGAATTAAATGAAGTTTTATAAAATATAAACATTTTGTCTGAAAAATTTGTTGAAAAAAAGATTTTACCAAGCAAGTTCTTATTTTTTTTTGTTTAGAGCTCCGGCCCTCGGTCATAAAACTTTACTCAGTGCTCGGAGTACAAAATTTGTGCTCGAAACACCAAATCCAGTACTTTGATTGGTTAAATTCTGAGTCTGAGTACAATAAACGTGCTCGAAAGTTTTATGACCGCAAGGCCAGGTTTCATTATGCCGTGTGAATTTATCTCTGACTTTTTATCTAAACATACCTGATAATCTCCTGTCTGACTTGATGTCTTCCTAAATCTGTTGATAAGGGTTATATTGCCTACTGTAGACTTCAAGTACCTGTATTATAATATATAGACATCTTACAAAGGCTATCTCAGAAATACAGGACAAAAATGGCAGAACAACATAATGTATACAATTTTTGATTTCATAGTTCAATATCATTATCAATATCACTTTGTACAAACTCTTCATTACCATAATATATCTTAAAACCATTCAACTGAATAAAAAATGTGACAAAACTTCATTGAACAACTGGACAGACACACTAAGAAACAGATGTAAAGCAGTATCACTCCTCCCTCGGAGAGGGGGTAAATCAACCTGTCAAGTATCCGTTTCTTTGATTTGAACATAAGGCACAAGTGGTGTCACTGGAAAAACAAGAATGTGTCCCCAGTACATGGATGCCCCATCTGCACTATCATTTTCTATGTTCAGTGGACGTGAAAATGGGGGAAAATCTCTAATTTGGCATTAAAATTAGAAAGATCATATCATAGGGAACATGTATTCTAAGTTTCAAGTTGATTGGACTTCAACTTCATCAAAAACTACCTCGACCAAAACTTTAACCTGAAGCGGGACGAACGGACTAACGGACAGACAGACGGATGAACAGACCAACGAACAACGGACGGACGGACGCACAGACCAGAAAACATAATGCCCATAAATGAGGCATAAAAAAGAATGTGTCCATAGTACACAGATGCCCCATTCGCATTATCATTTTCTATGTTCAGTGGACCGTTAAATTTGGGTCAAAACTCTAATTTGGCAATAAAATTAGAAAGATCATATCATAGGGAACATGTGTACTAAGTTTCAAGTTGATTGGACTTCAACTTCATCAAAAACTACCTTGACCAAAAACTTTAACCTGAAGTGACCAAAAACTTTAACCTGAAGCGGGACAGACGGACGAACAGACGGACAAACATACGAACGAACGAACGGACACACAGACCGAAAAACATAATGCCCCTTTACTATTGTAGGTGGGGCATAAAAAGAACTTCTGACCATTCTTGAGAACCAGAGCTTACCAATATTTAAGAGGGATTCAAGTTCCTCAATATTTTTAGCTTTTTAATTTTTGTGGACTGTTGGTTGTCTTTTTTCTTTCGGACATGACACTGGCTGACTTTCTTCAACTTACAACAAATTTAATCAATCCTTATTACTAACACTTACCAGTATGGAGGTTCTAAACTGAACATACAATGGAACCTTATTATTAACACTTACCAGTATGGAGGTTCTAAACTGAACATACAATGGATCCTTATTATTAACACTTACCAGTATGGAGGTTCTAAACTGAACATACAATGGATCCTTATTACTAACACTTACCAGTATGGAGGTTCTAAACTGAACATACACTCGATCCTTATTACTAACACTTACCAGTATGGAGGTTCTAAACTGAACATACAATGGATCCTTATTACTAACACTTACCAGTATGGAGGTTCTAAACTGAACATACACTCGATCCTTATTACTAACACTTACCAGTATGGAGGTTCTAAACTGAACATACACTCTGTCCTTATTACTAACACTTACCAGTATGGAAGTTCTAAACTGAACATACACTCGATCCTTATTACTAACACTTACCAGTATGGAGGTTCTAAACTGAACATACACTCGATCCTTATTACTAACACTTACCAGTATGGAGGTTCTAAACTGAACATACACTCGATCCTTATTACTAACACTTACCAGTATGGAGGTTCTAAACTGAACATACAATCGATCCTTATTACTAACACTTACCAGTATGGAGGTTCTAAACTGAACATACAATCGATCCTTATTACTAACACTTACCAGTATGGAGGTTCTAAACTGAACATACACTCGATCCTTATTACTAACACTTACCAGTATGGAGGTTCTAAACTGAACATACACTCGATCCTTATTACTAACACTTACCAGTATGGAGGTTCTAAACTGAACATACACTCGATCCTTATTACTAACACTTACCAGTATGGAGGTTCTAAACTGAACATACACTGATCCTTATTACTAACACTTACCAGTATGGAGGTTCTAAACTGAACATACACGATCCTTATTACTAACACTTACCAGTATGGAGGTTCTAAACTGAACATACACTCGATCCTAATTACTAACACTTACCAGTATGGAGGTTCTAAACTGAACATACACTCTGCAGCTTGAACAGCTTTACCAAAATCCTGAGCTAACACAGAGATTTCAAAGAATGTAGCAACATCCCAGTAATCTGTTAAGGATGGTAAGCTTCCTTTCTTACCAATCAAATTATTTAATATCAAACCTGAAATGAGATCCTTGTTTGTAATCAAGACGTTATTTTTTATTTTTTATTTTTTATTTACAAAAGTTATCAATGCTTACATTTACCTCATTTGGACAATCATACCACATCTCCTTATTTTTATATTGTTAATTGTGTACAATTTGAATTTACTTTGAGAATCAGAAAACAATTTTAACAATTCCAAATGAAAGAGAAATTTTCATATTCGAAAAATTACTTATGTAGTTAATTTTGGTATACTGAATTATATCAATTTTAACTAAACAAAAATCATCTAAATTAGCTGTAGATTTTTCTGCAAGAGGAAAAATATTTTGCAAGAATATTTTTTTTCTCCGTCTACTGATAATCTAAGAATTTAGATATATATAATGTATCTACCTGTAAAATTGCAACATAAATAAGAGATCCCTCACCATATAAAGACATTTATGATACTAGTATATGTAACAAACCTATTCTTTGAAGTTCCTGACATGTAGAAAATTCCTTCCCTGATATAACTAACAATGTAGCTAAGTTTATCCCAGCATATTCATGTGGCTGTCTCTCAAATCCTTTTCTATACCTATAAAAATCAAATACACAAATTCTTTTCACGGTTAACCAATAGACAAATTTACAAATTCTCTTCAAGGTCAACCGATAAATAAATTTTAGTCCTAAGAAATTCTCTTGCATGTTGTAAATTCTAATGTCTTAAAAAAAATAACAGACATTGAAACCAAAATTAGTGAAACTTGCTATTTCACCAGACTTTTTTAGTTACCATAGTATTTTTAGTATCTACTTTGTCATAATTCTGTTCATAACAAGAATGTGTCCATAGAAAACAGATGCCCAACTCACACTATCATTTTCTATGTTAAGTGGACCGTGAAATTGGGGTAAAAACTCTAAATTGACATTAAAATGAAAGAACATGAGTGAGCGCGCTCACATACCCCACGTCCCCACATTGTCATTGGAGAAATAAAATAAGTGTAAGAAAAAAAAATTGTATCAGAAAAAAAAATTGAATCATAATTTCCTGTGAATATGCACATCTACATAGTATGTCCTTATTATCTACACAGTTTCATGAAATTCTGTTGTGTGGTTTGAGAGGAGTTGCGATGACAAAAGGTTGCAGTAGTATATTAGGCAAATAAGTTCAAAGGCGAACTCCTGGAAAAAATTGAATCATAATTTCCTGTCAATATGCACATCTACGTAGTATGTCCTTATTATCTGAAAAGGTTTCATGAAATTCTGTTGTGTGGTTTGAGAGGAGTTGCGATGACAAAGGTTGCAGTAGTATATTGGGCAAATAAGTTCAAAGGCGAACTCCTGGAAAAAAATTGAATCGTAATTTCCTGTCGATATGCAAATCTAAGTAGTATGTCCTTATTATCTGAAAAGGTTTCATGAAATTCTGTTGTGTGGTTTGAGAGGAGTTGCGATGACAAAAGGTTGCAGTAGTACATTAAAGTAAATAAGTTCAAAGGGGCGTAACTCCTAGAAAAAGAATTGAATCGTAATTTCCTGTCGATATGCACAACTACATAGTATGTCCTTATTATCTAAAAAGGTTTCGTGAAATTCTGTTGTGTGGTTTGAGAGGAGTTGCGATGACAAGAAACAGGACTGACGGACAGACTGACGGACGGACGGGTCAAAAACATTATACCCTCCGCAACTCGTTGCGTGGGGTATAATTAGAAAGTTCATTTCATAGGGAACATGTTCTAAGTTTCAATTTGACTGGACTTCAACTTCATCAAAAACTACCTTGACCAAAAACTTTAACCTGAAGGTTAACATACAGACGGACGATGCAAACGGACGCACAGACCGAAAAAACATAATGCCCCTCTACTATCGTAGGTTGGGCATAAAAATACAAAATACTTTGTCATAAAGCTTAATATTTTCATATAACTAATCATGCCAGTTTTTACATGTAGCTGCATATTTCATTGGCAACACTGCTATCAACTTGATCATGTACTAATTATAAATATGACATTCGCTTCTCAACAATAAGTATTCAACACTCAATCTCACACACCATTTAATTTCTAACTACTAACCACAAAATAGCATTATCTAATGCCTCCTTGTCGGTATAATCGCTCTCCACAAACATGTCCTTGTATATCCTACCACAGAGACACAACATGTCTGGCGTCTGGTTGTCAGTCTTTGATAATGCCTACAAATGCAAAATTTAATGTCTTAAAATTTCACAGTACTCCTGAATCCATCTCCATTTTACTTTTATTTCTCAAATCTACATAAAAATATGACCAATGGAATTACGGGTCATTAAATATTAATATCCTTTACTATTTATTATAACAGTTAATAATCATCATAATAAAAATTATTGACACAATCTTCAAAATTCATTAAATTATTTTATTTCATATCTGTGATGTTTCAAAATAACATTTATGTTGATAATTTGAGGATGAATTAAAACTTTAGTGTGTTACTTAAAAAGAAAAGAAAAAAAATAATATTGTCAAACACTGATCCCTATCTAAACAACCTGTTCCTGATTTATTCATTTATTTTCTCAAACTGTATCCTAGAATTGAGTCAAACGGAGCTTTGCATAAAATCTAATGGTGGTGGTGGGAATGATTGCCATACAACACATCTGATAGAAATAGATCATACCTTTGTTACAACATTTAGAGCTTTCTGTCTGTCCCCTTCCTTATTTCTCCGATTTAATGCAAAGGCATAGTGATACTGTATACCAATAGATGATGATATCGTATTGTTAGGTATGTTTTCTAGATCTTCTACTAATTTAACCATAGAATTGTATTCCTGAAAAAAATGTAAAAAATAACAATAACAAAAAACTTGGCAAAACCAATTTCAATTAGTTTCTGGAACTTTGTCGGGAGACTAACTAGAGGCTCTAAAGAGCCTGTGTCCCTAACCTGCATCTTCAACAATGGCCACTTTTAGTAAAAAATCATCATTAAAGGGGAATAACTATATTAAGAAATAACTGACAATTTTTGTTGAATAAAGATAATAGGCAAAACATGCAAATCAATAGTAAAAATTATCATTAAAGGGCAATAACTTCAATAATGGGTCGAAAGATGATCTTTGTAAAAGTTAACAGACAATGGACGACAAACGCCAAGTGATGGCAAAAGCTCACACTGGTCTTAAATTGAATCCATGTCATTGTGCGGTATGTGTTACTTCATATTTGTTTTAAATATCATTGGTGGAATGGCCCAGGTTTTTTTTGTGATTGTCCTGTTTATATATCTGTCTGTTGATGGGGAAGTGTTTGTGGACTTTCTTTCCTTCTTCTGTCTTTCTATGACTTCTAGTTTTTGATTGCCCTCTCAAATCATCTTCTCCTTTTTAAAACAAGAAACTTCAAATCAGAATATAACACAAGGTCCGAGGACACAGTTATCCACCTTTGATTTTCATTGTCTACAAATATAGTCCCTAGTGTGGACAGTGTATAACTTGCAAATTTTTTTCATACACTTTCAAAATTTATTTCGTTATATTTTATGCATGAAATATTAAGTGGGGGGATGAAATTACATGATAAAAATTTCGGTGATGAATTTTTAGGTAAAGTGGTGATTTGGTCCAGTTGAAATAGGTCAAAATTAGTATGTTTGAAGCTGTCAAACTGAATTTTAGACCCCCTTAACATAGAATTGTCCATATTTTGAGTTAGATAAGTTTTGATATTTGTCCCAAAGGTAGTACACTACATTGTAAAAAGATTTTTGAGATAGAGCAAGTGAGATTTTTTTAATTTGAATTTATTGTCTAAAGGAAATGCACTACGAAATAACTGTGTTTTTGGGCCACCAGTCACACACCTGAATATCTCTGAATGATAGCAGCATATTAAACACAACATCAACTGACAGTAACTGTGGGTCATCAAGTCGTCTTCTCATTCCGTCTAAATGCTGAAAAAAACACAAAAATCAAGATTAAACAAAATGTTCATTTTCTACTCATATGTGAACAACAGTGTGATCGGTAGAGATCAGTTAAGGTTGCCTTATATTGCTGGACTGCTGTCTCATTGTATACAATTAATTATAACAGACAAATACCTTCGCACAAATGATGGTGTAAACATTTATTAGTGACTATAATGAAAATATCAGTATAACAGCTTAAAAGGTGTCAGAAAGGATATTATTCCCTGGAAAAAGTCCAAACTGTAAAAGAACTGAAGGATGATTTCAATTTGTAATTGATACAAAGGGCATATGAGGACTTTACCTCCATTTGTCACAGCTTGTTCTTTTTCTCATCCATACCTTTATCATAATTACCTTATTTGTCACTTTTCAAATTTGTTTGGACTTCTTTCTTACATAAACATTTGTATACTGTGGATTTATTTATTTTCCTGGGTGCCAATATTCTTGGATTGAGGAAAAATTGTTTTTGTTGATATTTAATTTCATGAAGTTGCCCAAGTCTGCATACAAGCCTGATATCTCACAAAACATGTATAATCCCGCCACATTTTTGCGCCTGTCCAAAGTCAGGAGCCTCTGGCCTTTGTTAGTCTTGTATGTTTTTTAATTTTAGTTCATTTATATGTTTTGGAGTTTAGTGTGACATCCATTTTCATTGAACTAGTACACATTTTTGTTTAGGGGCCAGCTGAAGCCCGCCTCTGGGTGCGGGATTTTCTTGCTGTGTTGAGGACCCATTGGTGGCCTTGGGCTGTTTTCTGCTCTTTGGCCGGATTGTTGTCTCTTTTACACATTCCCCATTTCTATTCTCAATTTTACTATAGAAAGTTTGAATTGGTTGTACATTTAAATTTGTGGTTCACCTAAACCCTGGAAAATTAGTATCCCACGAAAAATTATAAATCCAAAGTATTTCAAATTTAACATACCTTTGTATAGATATAACTAATAATAACATTTTGACTTTGACAACTTTATTTTTTCTATCTGTGATTTTGTCATAAATAGATTAAGTGTGACAATTACACATTTTACTTTTTTTGTAAAATTCTGACAGCTTTTATCAGTTCTACTGTTAACATTGGTAAAGTTACTCAAAGTTGTGTGCAACATAACATTTGTGTTTCTGGATATCTTTTATTTATATGGCAAAATAGAAATACGGGATTAAAAAAAAATAGAAAAAAATTCCATTTTTATATATGTTAATCACTTAAGGTGTCTGATGCCTGATCACTTTTTCTTACATTTAAATGTTTCAAATTTTTTTATGAATGACAGATAACATTTAAATTATGACCATTTCATTCATTCTTGATGTAGTTTTATCGTAGATGAAGTTCATTTTCTCACATGCCATTTGTATGATATTCACACGTTTTAATCCCTCCTTTTATAAATCTACTGTTAACGTATCCTTAGTACAACAACCTTTCACCTAGCTATGTTAATTTGAATATAGGTGCTAATTTGAGATATACGTATGCATCATTTGTATCATTAACTTTTCACTCAGATGATCCAGAAGAAATATGTGATTATTCACACTTCTCACACACCATTTTTTTTAATGTTTTTTTTATCACCACCATACATGGGTATCATAGTTATCTATTGTGTCCATTGCCTAATTACTTCTTACATAAAACTTACATGTTATATATTTCAAATTTTGTATGGATAACAGATATTTATAGATATAAATTATGACCATTTTATCTGTTCTAATAGTAAATTGTTCGCAATAAAGTTCATGTCCTCATATGCCCTTTGTGTTATTTACACATTTAAATCGTCCTTTTGTATTTTAATTGTTTAAATTTTTTCTTTGGCATGATACCCTTTCTGAAAGCTCTGAAGCCGTTTCACTGACATTTTGGATATAGTCACTAAGAAATGTATGTAACATCAATTGTTCTAGGTTATTGCCACTTAATATGGCAACTTAAGAAATCTTAATATTAACACATCAGACAAGGCTCAATTTTGAAATGTTGAGAGATTAATCAATAATGTACATGGAAAAAATTTGAGACTTTTTTTAAGCTGAAAGTAATATACTATATGGTATGAGCTCTGCTCAGTGTTGAAGGCCATATGGCGACCTATACAAGGCTCACACTAGCAGACGACTGGGGCGATAAAGTTGCTTTCCCCTCCGCCACTTCGCTTTACCTGACTGTCAAAAGCGAAATCTAGTCGCCCTGTTGTTCACCATACTCGCTTTCAGTCGCTTTCATCATCGGACATTTTCATTTTTACCAAGTCTATGAAACATCAATCTTTTATTGATAATAAAAGAAATTCAGACATAAACGATTCATTTTCTGAAGAAAAGAGGTTTAAGCACTGACTTTCCAGAGTGTAGCATGTTATTTAATAAAAAGACAACTTTTTATCACTTCATGCACTTCTGGTTCTTCTTACTCGAGATCAATCTAACTTTCGACGGCAAAATAAGTTTGTTACTTCATTTGAATGTGATAAAAGTTGCCTCCAGAAAATGTTTAATCTATTTACTGCATTAAAAACGTCATATTCCTTTCCAAATAGCTTGTCAAACATCGTTTATTTTTGTAAATTTTCTTCGTCCGCCATTAACTACTTACTAACTACAGATTTTGAAACTTTTCAAAAAATTTGAAATTTGAAAAATTTTGAAGAAAAAAAATCCCCCCAATCTTTTTGAACCCCCACCCCCCCTTTTGAAGCAATTACCCCCAAACTCAATCCCATCCTTCCCTTTGTGGAATGGTACCTTGCAGTACAATTTCAGAGATATCCATACACTTGAACACAAGTTATTGTCTGGAAACAAGAAAAATGTTTGTTTTTTGCCCCTTTTTGGCCCCTTATTCTTGCATGTTTGGGGCAATTACCCCCAAACTTAATCCCAGCCTTCCCTTTGTGATATGGAACCTTGTGGTACAATGTCAGTGAGATCCATACACTTACACACAAGTTATTGTCTGGAAACTACAAAAATGCTTGTTTTTAGCCCCTTTTTGGCCCCTAATTCCTAACCTGTTGGTACCAAAACCCCACAATCAATCCCAAACTTCCTTTTGTGGTATTCAACCTTCTTGTTAAATTTCATACAGATCCATTCACTAAAACTAAAGTGATTATCCGGAAACCAAATGTGTCTTTGGAAGATGCAGATGAGACAGACTACGACATCATACCATTATATATACGAACCCAAAAATTTTTGCGGTCGTATAAAAATTAAAACTTAAAGCCATACTCAATATAGAAGATACAACATCTATACATGAACCTTCAGTCTGCAATTTTCAAACTAAGTTTGTTGCCTTGACATTCAAGAGATCTATTCCAACTGTGAGACATCTTCTAGAAGCAGTTAACAATCATATCATATATACACCTATAAATTTTTTGCAGCATAAACTTATTGGCCTCAAATAATGACAAATAGATAGTTTGGTCGAGTGGTTAAGTCAAGTTGCAAATACTGCATCATACATGCATTTACAGTTAATGGCATATGCCTTTATCTTGATTTGTGCAATATGAACAAACAGAAGAGATTTTCAGGTGCTAGCTTGAAATGTAACAGTGCAGTATACAGGAAGTCATGTGACACTACCTGGAATAGATCCCAGCTCTAGGTAACCAGTCTTTGCTCTTGCTTTATAATGCATTAACACCACTTGCTTGGTTGAGAAGCAACAAATGCCAACTTAAGTGTCCAATTTTTCTCAGTTATGGATTGAACCCACAACACTTAACATCTGAGAGGAGCACACTAACCAGGATACTACCAATATGGTTAAAAATGGACAAACAATCTCCTTAGTATAATGTTCCCTTTGAAGGGTATGTACAGTGGTCCTAATTACCACAACTGTTACCTCTAACACTAAGTATATAAGTTCAAAACAGCATTCAATTATAATTGGTGACAATTTGGAGTAAATAATATCCAAATAGTTTTCAATTATATATAAAACATATGATATATTAATTTCACAATTCAAATATTAAATATCTTGCTATCAATGGCTACATATATCATGTACCCCAATATATAAACAATAAATAAATCCAGACTTAACAGATCAAGATCAAAATACAATTGCATGTTTTTAATTGATAATATGTAGGAATATTGTGTTAATTGGTAAATGTGTAGGAAACTAGGAATATCATTTCTGGGAATGTATTCTGTAAACTGAACTTTTAATATACATTCAGAAACATTAAAAATGTGGGTTTTGTGTTCTGAGAACTTCTTGGAATTTCATATTTATTCCATTAATAAAGCATAATTTGACTCATGGCAGCAATAATATTTACTGCAATACAAGGGTAGATAATCCTATCTCAAACTTAAATGTCATGTAAACATCTGTTGGTTGTTACAGTATGGTTTTTGTACTTCATTCTTTCTAAAATAAGACAAGACTTCTGTAGTCCTGCTTAGTATATCTCAAACAAATCTTATATAATTATCTTTAATATTGAGGCACACTTTTTCAATCAGTCATGTTTCAATGAAATTCAAATAACCTACAGAATTCTAAATTCAAAATGAAAATTAACAATGATTCAAGGGAGACAACATCCTAACAAGCTTGTAATTAGTGATCTATTTATATTTCAAAATTAAATGATTGATTGATCGATGTTTTCTTTTCTCTCTCCAAATCAGTGCAAAAAGTCTAATTATCACAGCCAGTCAAAGGTAGAAATTTTGTCCTAATGGATGAAGAGACAAAGGTCAGGTGACTTATAGATAACTATTTCGCCCATAAAAAAAGCTAGAACCACAGCATAAAGAAGGGCTGCATATATCAATTAACAAATAAAAATGTAACCAGACATTTTACGATTAGTAGAGGTCATAAAAACAATGACTGATGATGGAAGGTTTATTTATATCCAAATACTTTTATTAAAACATGTGCATATTTCGTTTGAACTTCATCAAATGTGTTTTTACACAGAAGGTACATCCTGAAGAAAGATATGTCAGACAACTTCCTTTATTAAAAACATGATTCTATAGGGCTTGGACAGTCTTTTTATTTCACAAAATTAATATCCATGACTTCAAATCCCAAATATAACATCATATGGGTAAAATTAATTAACTCATCATAGATACCAGACTTCAAATTTTGTACACCAGATGAGCAGCATTTCGTCTACAAAAGACTCATCAGTGACGCTCAAATCAAAAAAGTTAAAAAGGCCAAATAAAGCATGAAGTTGAAGAGCATTGAGGACTCCAATTTCCAAAAGGTTTTGCCAAATATAGCTAAGGATATCTATTCCAGTAATAATAACAACACTTTTATATATATAAATTGAGAGTCAAACCAGTATAAATAAAATGCTCCGCAGGGCGCAGCTTGATACGACCGCAGAGGTCAAACCCTGAACAGTTGGGGCAAGTATGGACACAACATTCAAGCTTGATACAGCTCTGAATGTGTTCTAAGAACTTAAAAATTTTAAATTGGACATTAACCTATTATGGTCCAATATCCAAAATCTAAATACATGGTTAGATTCAGCATATCAAAGAACCCCAAGAATTCAATTTTTGATGAAATCAAACAAAGTTTAATTTTGGACCCCGATTTGGACCAACTTGAAAACTGGGCCCATAATCAAAAATCTAAATACATGTTTAGATTCAGCATATCAAAGAACCCTAAGAATTCAATTTTTGTTAAAATCAAACTAAGGTTAATTTTGGACCCCGATTTGGACCAACTTGAAAACTGGGCCCATAATCAAAAATCTAAATACATGTTTAGATTCAGCATATCAAAGAACCCTAAGAATTCAATTTTGTTAAAATCAAACTAAGTTTAATTTTGGACCCTTTGGACCTTAATGTAGACCAATTTGAAAACGGATCCAAAAATTAAGAATCTAAATACACGGTTAGATTCGCATATCAAAGAACCCCAATAATTCAATTTTGATGAAATTAAACAAAGTTTAATTTTGGACCCTTTGGACCTCAATGTGGACCAATTTAAAACGGGCCCAAAATCCAAAAACTTAATACACGGTTAGATTCAGCATATTAAAGAACCCCAAGAATTCAAGAATAAAACCCCACTGAAATTGGTCAAGAAATAAGCAATTTATACGAGTATCTTCTTTTGCACAATACTGTGCAATTGAATATTCTTGCTATTGCACAATACTGTACAATTGACAATTTCTTGCTATTGCATAATATTGTGCTATTGGATATTTCTTGCTATTGCGCAATACTGTGCAATTGAAGATTTCTTGCTATTGCGCAATACTGTGCAATTGAAGATTTCTTGCTATTGTGCAATACTGTGCAATTGAAAATTTCTTGCTATTGCACAATACTTATTATATAATAATTAACACATCCTGTTTGGTGTGTATCTCTTACCATATCATTATTATTTGCTTTTAAATATAAATCAGAAATAACCAACTTAAAATGGAAAATTTTAAAAGAAAAAAAAAAAAAAAAAATCCCCCCCTCCAAATTTTTTGAACCCCCTTATGATTCATCACCCCCAAACTCAATCCCAGCCTTCCCTTTGTGGTATGGTACCTTGCAGTACAATTTCAGAGAGATCCATACACTTGAACACAAGGTATTGTCTGAAACTAGAAAATGTGTTTTTGGCCCTTTTGGCCCTAAATTCCTAAACGTTTAGGGCAATTACCCCAAACTCAAACCCAGCTTTCCTTTTGTGATATGGAACCTTGTAGTACAATTTCAGAAAGATCCATACACTTACACACAAGTTATTGTCCTGAAACTAGAAAAATGCTTGTTTTTTGCCCCTTTTTGGCCCCTAATTTCTAAAATATTGAGGCAATTACCCCCATCATGAATCCCAGCCTTCCCTTTGTGGTATGGTACCTTGCAGTACAATTTCAGAGAGATCCATACACTTGAACACAAGTTATTGTCTGAAACTAGAAAATGCTCATTTTGGCCCCTTTTGGCCCCAATTCCTAAACGTTTCGGGCAATTACCCCCAAACTCAAACCCAGCTTCCCTTTGTGATATGGAACCTTGTAGTACAATTTCAGAAATATCCAAATACTTACACACAAGTTATTGTCATGAAACTAGAAAAATGCTTTTTTTGGCCCCTTATTCCTAAAATTTTGAGGCAATTACCCCCAATATCAATTCCAGCCTTCCCTTTGTGATATGGAACCTTGTGGTACAATGTCAGAGAGATCCATACACTTACACACAAGTTATTGTCTGGAAGTTACAAAAATGCTTTTTTTTGGCCCCTAATTCCTTAACTGTTGGTACCATAGCCCCCAAAATCAATCCCAACCTTCCTTTTGTGGTATTGAACCTTATGGTAAAATTTCATAGAGATCCATTCACTTAAACTAAAGTTAGAGTGCGAAAACCAATGTGTCTTCGGACAACGACGACGATGTCATACCAATATACGGCTGCAAAATTTTTTTGCGGTCGTATAAAAATTACGCATTCCACACGCATTAACAGACTGTTGGTTAGATCTACTTGATCAATGTACCGTATATAATTCCATACATATGGATTGTTTCAAAATATTGATTAAAGTTGCATAACTCTGGGACTATGATACTATTATATCAATATATTATGGTCCAGCTAAAATTTGTATATCTTTTGATGAAAAACACTGAATTTCATAAACATGATAAAAAGATAGTTTTTTAATTGAATTTTAATTGATATATTATAATTTCTTTACCTTTTGACATAAAAAAAAATTTTTAGTGCTAGGTTATTTAGTTGATAGTTTTTCACAAGAACCTAAACTTAAACAACTTTGAATTTAAAACCAAACATTGTAGTGCAGCGTGCGAAGGAGCACTTCTCTTTCAAATCTCACCACTTCTCCCTATCAGTTTCAAAAAGAGAAGTCACTTCTCCCTATGATTCTGAGGTAGTGTGAGCCCTGCCTATAGGTTGCACTTTGTAAATACGTTGAAAATATGCCGCACAGCCCTATATTTTGACCTTTGAACAAAATAGTAGTGCATATGAACTTTCCATTCTAGGATATATTTTTTTTCAAAACTTCATAGTAAAAGTGGTACAGTTTTAGCTGTGAATGGAATTCCTATGGGAAATTGCACTGTTGATATTTACAGAAATGCAACCTATATTGGGTAAAAAAGGGAACATTCAGAATTTCACCAAATCTGGTTTATCTCAGAGATTTAATAAAATTAACTCAAATATGAAATTTTATAAATATTTCATGAAGATTGAGAAAATCCTGGGCCTTAACTATGATAACTCAGCATAAATTCACAGTTTACAGTATGCATAGTTTAGTTAAAGCCCTGAATACAAAATAAATTCATTATATGTGCATATTATTAATTTAAATTGTTTAGAAGCGCTTATATTCACTCTTCGCAGTCATTGAAACTCATAGATCCTTCCTGAATATTATTGGTAAGGTGTTTTTATCCTGTCCATAACCCAAAAGTAAGCTGTAGCACCTAAATGTGCCTTTTTATCACGGCATAAAAATACAAGCTAAAAATACAAAATACCTCAATAAAACTTACAATAGTGTGTTCTATCCTAAATATGCACTAAATATTCCATATTGCTAGAAACAGCAGAATAATTTAGAAATTTGAGGCCCCAGGGCAAAAACAGAGAAAATGCCTACCCCTGGGTCATAAAACAAATAATTTAACTTGTAAATGCTATGACTTTATTATTTTAAAGGTCTTTTGTATAGAAACCAATAACTGTACTTGGAAGTTATACAAAATCAGATGTTAGCAGTCATATCTATAAAACTTTTAATGAATTCATACATCAGACTGGTATCTTCATACATACAACTTTTGCAAATATGGCTTTGTTTAAATACTTCTAGTTCATATATTAGCTAAATTATGTTAGATATATGGTAAGAGATGATACTGTTGTGACAAGATTTCTTAACTGACCCATTTGAGGCAGTAATTGGGAACTTTCATTGACAAATAGGCATACAGTAAGATGTGGACTGGAGACAGAGGCAGGATTGGACACTTTATATAATCTTGAATGTTGGAATGATTAGCTGCTAAACATTACATTTATAGTGTTCTGAAATGCTTTCAATTTGTTATCAAAATAGTTTCAAACATTTAGACATTTCATGTCAGAAAACATGCTCATAGGGTAAGCTGGCAATAATTAAAGTCTTGTTTTCAAATTCTGTAAAAAATTGATACAGGGGTGGGGGTATAAAATGTACTGTAAAAGAAAACTTAAGAGTATATGCAGTGATTTCTTTCAGGCTATAATTCTGAGATATAAGTATTGTTGTGAGAAAAAGTGTTTTTAGAAAGTTTTCTATTGGAATAAATGTTAATATAGGTTGCACTTTGTAAATACTGCTGTTTTTCAAACCACACCACTTTTGGGGAGATATAAAATATTCATAGACAATTAATTTTGTTTACATACTGGTTCCCGGATATGATCTCTATGTTTCATCTCATAGAGACATAACTTGGGAATGTTACCAGTAAATATACATATTCAAAGTGATCAAGTTGAAGTCTGTAAAAATCTTTAAGTCAAGGTTGGGGTAGTATAGAAATTTAATGTAAGTTTAAACTCTTAGAAGTTCGGGGCATATAAACGTTGAAAATATGCCGCACAGCCCTATATTTTGACCTTTGAACAAAATAGTAGTGCATATGAACTTTCAATTCTAGGATATTTTTTTTTTCAAAACTTCATAGTAAAAGTGGTACAGTTTTAGCCGTGAACAGAGTTCCTATGGGAAATTGGACTGTTGATATTTACAGAAATGCAACCTATAAGTGCTAAAATCCGCTTCAATTTAAACTGTGAAAATAATAATACATATAAACTGTGAAGATAATCAGAGACCGGTTCAGGACTTTCAAAAAAAAAAAAAGGGGAGGAGGCTGGACATAGGGCCTGGCAGTAAAACAATAACTAAACACACTTAAATAAAAAATTTGGGCTATAAAAGAGAGAACAGTCCTGGTCTGGATCTGCCCCTGGGAATAAAGTAGCCGTATGCATTCTATAAATCAAGTCAAGACATTTGTTGTGTTTCTCCACAAAATTTGTTCCATTAATATATTAGAATTTCTAGGGATTTTTGTTTCATATACACCAACCCCATTCCTTCCTTTCTCAAACCTACATTAACATATCATAAATTCTATTTCATTAAAAATGTACATTACTTAAATTATTTCATGACAGAATTAACTTCTTTCAATATCTTTTAGCATTTTCAAACTTGATGGTAAGACCTGCTGAGTCAATTATAAGATTGTCTTGATATTTTGAAAACTATAAAGTTCACATCATAACTAACATGTGTATTAAGTTGATGCGACCACAACTTTTCATGGTAAACTACCTCAACCAAATACTTTACCCTGAAGTGGGATGGACAAAGGGTTGAACAGACAGAAGAAGGAACAATCAGAAGGATGGATGTCCTTGTAGACAGTACATAAAATAATCTTGCTTTTTATTTGGGAGTTTTCAGAATGCTATATACATTGTACTACCTTCACAAGTTCTTCTCCTTTATAACTTTGTCTTGCTTTTCTTAAATCATTTAAAAATCTTTCTTTCTGATGAGCACTGTAAAAAAAAATATTCATGAAGGTTCAATAATATCAAATAAGTAGAAAGTATTTTCTGAAATGGCAGACACATCATTGAAAGTTAAATTTATCAGATCATTGAAACAAGATATGAACATATTTTTAAGTGCATTCACATAAGTTTTATTAAAACATGGCTAATAGCAAGTTACAAGAAGTAGACAATATAGCATTCCTGTCCAAGACATTCTTTTATAAGCTTTGCATTCTACCTGTCCCATCCAATCTTTTATTGGCTTTGCAGCCTACCTGTCCTATCCAAGCTATTAGTAGCTTTACAGCCTACCTGTTTCATCCAATTTATTATTAGCTTTGCAGCCTACCTGTCCCATCCAATCTTTTATTGGCCTTGCAGCCTACCTGTCCTAACCAAGCTATTATTAGCTTTACTGCCTACCTGTCTCATCTAATTTATCATTAGCTTTGCAGTCTACCTGTCCCATCCAATTTATTATTAGCTTTGCAGCCTACCTGTCCCATCCAATCTTTTATTGGCTTTGAAGCCTACCTGTCCTATCCAAGCTATTATTAGCTTTACAGCCTACCTGTCTCATCTAATTTATCATTAGCTTTGCAGCCTACCTGTCCCATCTAAGCTATTATAGCTTGACAGCCTACCCGTCCCATCCAAACCATTATTAGCTTTGCAGTCTACCTGTCCCATCAAAGCTACTATTAGCTTTGCAGAATACCTGTCCAATTCAAGCTATTATTAGCTTTGCAGTCTACCTGTCCCATTCAATCTATTATTAGGTTTACAGTCTACCTGTCCTATCCAATCTATTATTAGCTATGCAGCCTACCTTTCCCATCTAATGGATTTTTAGTTTTGCAGCCTTCCTGTCCAATCCAATCTTTTATTGGCTTTGCCTATCCAATCCATGTTTAGCTTTGCAATCTACCTGTCTCATCCAATCTTTTATTGGCTTTGCAGCCAACTTGTCCTATCCAAGCTATTATTAGCTTTACAGTCTACCTGTCACATCCAAGCTATTATTAGCTTCCAGTCTTCACATCCAAGCTATTATTAGCTTCCAGTCTACCTGTCACATCCAAGCAATTATTAGCTTTACAGCCTACCTGTCACATCCAATTTATTATTAGCTTTGCAGCCTACTTGTCCTATCCAAGCTATTATCAGCTTTGCAGCCTACCTGTCCCATTCAATCTATTATTAGGTTTGTAGACTACCTGTCCCATCTAATCTATTATTAGCTATGCGCCTACATGTCCCATCTAATCCATTATTAGCTTTGCAGCTTACATGTCCAATCCAATCTATTATTAGTTTTGCAGATTACCTGTTTCATTCAATCAATTATTAGCTTTGTATCCTACCTGCCCTATCCAAACTTTTATTAGCTTAGCATCCTACCTGCCCTACCCAAACTTTTATAAGCTCTGTAGCCTACCTGTTTCATCCAAACTATTACTAGCTTTTCAGACTACCTGCCCCGTCCAAGCAATTATTCATCGGAGAAATTCTAGGGTCTGATGAGGAAAGTAACCACTGAGTTTGTGCAATCAATTAACAAATCAATTGGATTGTAAATTAAGTTGTTTCATGAATTAAATTCATATGTTTAAAGTTTCATATTAAAAATTCTAATATTTCATAGTATTCCACATAAATGTTTCATCACATTCATGGCATTTGTCAGAAATCAATACTATTCTAATATACATGACTGTTACAGCCAGTATGTTTAAATTCCTCCCTGTGATAACAGACTGGAAATAATTTAAATATCTTTCTTTTGGTTTATAGATGACTAAAACAGGACTAACTTTTAAAAATGTTTTATATCATTTCCTCTTCATTATGTAAATATCAAATTAATTGCCATTGGATCAATTCGCAATTGATTGAAATTATCTTTGATTGTAAAAACAAGAAGTTATAGACAAAATTCATAAAATAAAAATCATCCATATTAAAAAATACAATGATATGATAAAAAGTTTCCTCCCAAAAATAGTTCTTACATATTTTCTTTCTGTAATTCTATCAATCTTTTCTTTAGCTGATAATATAAAGACATTCCTTTTTCTGGGTGCATACACATATCCTGAGGCAGTGTTGAATTTTCTACAACTACTGGTACATTATTGGCGTCAACTAAATATGGTAGGAATTCCACATTTGCACCACATGATAACTGAAATATGAAAAAAATTAGTAATAACTTAGCTAACGTAGTATCCATAATAGCACTTTCATTTAACAATTCTGTTGATTCTTAGGCCTAATACTTTTTTAAATCATGGACAAACAAAATGATGGATTAGTGAGGATGTGCTACTGTAAATTCCGAAATTAATGATTGCATTTATTTTTGTGAATCACTGATTACTGGTAAAAATATGGGATCTTATTAATGTGACTGCAAAAATTTTGTATAGGAAAATCACTGCTGAAATTATAAAGGCAAGTTTTTTATCATTGCGATCATAAAATTGTTGCATTTTTCGCATAAATAAAAACATAGCAACAAATTCTGAATTAACAGTACTTAAAAATATTATTAAGTCTAGCATAAAAAATTCTTGCATTATCAAGAAACAAAATTCTGAAATTTGGACCTAGTCTTTTTCAACCATTAGACAAGTCCCTCAAGAAAAGGAAATATCTTGTACCTCTCTGGACAACCTTATTTCTCAGGACTTTTTTTGTAAATTATAAACCGCAGTCAATCATACTATTCTGATTATAAAATATGAATTTTACAATACCCCTTTTTTTAAATTACTGGATTTATTCCGTTCGTTCTCCAATTTGCATAATAGAAGGTATATTAAAATCAGATTAAACAAAGCTTCAAAAGATCATTTTCACAAATTCCTTTCATTCGTAAAGTATAATTATTGAGTTTAATGTCAACTAAGATTTGATCATGATACTAATATCATGTTAAATATGTAGAAATATTGTGACCTCAAAAAAACAATCTAGTATTCCAATTAATTATTCTTAAATAATAAAAAATCCAATTATGAGTCCACAACCATAAAAAATTACCGTTAATTCTGAATTCAGAGGTAAAAATTTCAGAAAAATAGAAAAAAAGGTATATGACATCTTGAGAATTTCTTTAAAAAATCAATTTCAATATGAAATATCTCAGGATATGTCTTTTACATAATCAACTCACAAATGTTGCACTTTTATAAAAAGAGCCTTTTTTCTCCAATGAAAATCAATACAGTCCAGACAAAAATTTTTTTTAAATCTTGGCTTTATCAATTTCAATTTTTACTGATGTTTAACAGACTCATTATGCCTCAAGCCTATAATCTGACTGAAATTGAAAACACTGCATAATAGGATGCAGGATAAATCATGGAGTAGGAGGGTACTAAGTAATCTATCAGTTTCTAAGGAAACCATTGCACTTGTCTAAATCTGAGGAAAAAAGGATGAGAGACAATGTTACTTTACTTTTTTTTTAATTACAAGAAGAATGAGAACAAATCTTTAAACAATCTGTGAGACTAAACTTCTCTATCTGACATGTGAGGAACAGACTTAATTGACCATACAAAATACTGTCTCCCTCTTCCCCCTGTAAGAGCACTGGTATTAAAAAATTTGTAAGGGTTCCGCGGAACCCAGTGTCTCGCCTACTTTTGCTGTTAATCGCAGGCTCAACAAAAATGAGGAAAAAATCAATAAAAATATTCCTTTAGATACTATCTTTTGATTGTAAGAAGCTTCTGTCAAAATTTGGTATAAATCCAGGATAGTTTATGAATCTAATAAATGTTTTAAAAACTTTAACTGCAGACTGTATTTATGTTAACTGGAAGAAAATCTAAGTCCATTTATAAGTAAAATATGGATAAACAGGTACAAAATTTTAACAAAATTTCCTTCTAGATACTAGCTTTTGATCATAAACAAGCTTCTGTCCAAGTTTGGTACAAATCCAGGATAGTTTAAGAAAGTTATTAAAATTTTAAAACTTTAACCACAGAGTGAATGTAATGTTTCCTGGCAGAAAAACTAAGTCCATTTACAAGTAAAATATGGAAAAACAGGAATTTTATTTTTACAAAATTTACTTCTGGATACTATCTTATGATCATAAACAAGCTTCTGTCCAAGTTTGGTACAAATCCAGGATAGTTTAAGAAAGTTATTAAAATTTGAAAAACTTTAACCACAGAGTGAATATTTGTGGACGCCGCCCGACGATGACGCCGACGGAATGTAGGATCGCTATGTCTCGCTTTTTCGACTAAAGTCGAAGGCTCGACAAAAAGGACCTGAAAATTTTAGAATTTATTACATTTTCTGCATTTATTCAAATCATACAACTGTGATATAGTCAATTCATGCTGTTATAGATTCTGTAGTATTTTACAAATAAAACAATAAGCAGATGTGGTACAATTTTTACAGAAACCCATAAACTAAAGCTGATGTAAATGTACAGTCCATTAATATAAAACTTTGAGTTAAAATGATGAATGATAAAGTTTTAAATAAAAACATCATTAGAAAAGCAAGCTTACCATATTTAGCAAAAATTTTCCACAACAGATCAGCTTGAATATTAGATTGTGAAAGTTTTTGCCATTTGAAACAATACATTTCCAATGAAACCAAAATAACACAAATTGAGTATTTTAGTTCATTATCACGTTGAGCTGAACATGCTGATATAGCTTTCAATATAATCCAAATTCCGCCAAATGATGAATTTTGGATTAAATGATCACGGATAAATCCCATGTTTCAGACACATGTCTGTCATACTATGTAGGTTGATATCATGTCAAATGAATCAAATTTCACTTCTGACACTGAAATAAATGTGACTGTACTTTCGCCATTTGAATTCAATATTTTGAATATGAAATCAAATATGGAATATTGCTGCAGAACATTTATTGACTTATAAATGTCACTTTTCTTGTCATTTGGTCAGGAGTTGCCTCCTTGGCAATCTTACCACACCTTCTTATTTTTATAATATTGACTTACTTTAAAATCTATTTTACAGATATTTTACTTTATAAATGTATCTTCGGCATAACATCATACATATAAAATAATGATTGCACTAAAAATAATCGTCCTTTGGGAGTTCTGTCATGGTTTATTTGTGGCTTTAATTTTGAAATATTACACAAAATAACTTTAACAATCCTGAGAATTCAATAAGGATTATATAAGTCAGCCTACTATAAAACATATGTAATGATTAATACTCATTTTCAAACAGAGTTATAAATTGGTGTGAGTTTAATGTACCAACAACATCCTTACAGCTCTGTAAAGGATAAAAAACATTCAGTTAATAGTAATGACCACACCGTATCAACTGTCATACTAGAAAAATTCTACTTAAAAAGTACTTATAATCCTAAATATAATAACCCTTCAGGAAATCGTATTGGTTTTATGATTTATTGATGATTTTATTCCAGAAATATTACACAAATTAACCAACTGTAATGACTATAATAACGACAAATTTCTATTAAGAATATACAAGTCAGGCTACTAAATAAACCATAATTTATACTCATTTTCAACTAAGGTTATAATTTGTCATCTGTTTATTGTATAGACAAAATCCCTACAGTCTTGTTCAAGATAAAAACATTGAGAACAGGGATGATAGACCATAAGATAAATGTCATGTGTGATACAACAAGGGTAGTTTGAAGTGGTTGATTTCAGTATCCATGCAAAACACTTCAGATAGACCATAAGATAAATGTCATGTGTGATACAACAAGGGTAGCTTTAAGTGGTTGATTTCAGTATCCATGCAAAACACTTCAAGATGTAAAAAGCAGGGGGCATAAAAACTAAACTTGAAAGGTTTCTAGAAGCCCATATTTACATCTATACTATCTGAATGTATGCATAGTACATAAATAATTTAAGTTTGCTTGTTTAAGTGAACAACTCTTCATTAGCAATTGTATAAAAAAAGCTTAAGTGGTCAAATTTTTCTTCCTCAACATTTAGTTACCTGTGCCATGATTTGATTGCTGAAAACCACAATCAGTAATCTTCCACAGGTAATAAAACAATTGTAATGACTTCATGGTTCACTTAACAAGTGAACAAACTTCACTTTAATGTTCCTTGAACACACTTAACTAGATAAGCTGTAAAATTTTGATCTCCTTCAACAATGTAGAAATAGGTTTGAATATATTGACAGGCACCCCAATGAGTCATTACAAGTTGCAAGGATTCCTGTGCATTATAAAAGTAGGCTTTGGGGATCCATGTAAAATGATTATTACATGTATAATATTTGGTTCCTCTACTATATCCAGTAACTGCAATTGAAATTCTACTATATCTTTATACAACAGAAAATCAGATCTACCCAATTAAAATAATTCTTTCCACTCAAAACCAATCCTGGTCATGGATGAAACTTTTAAAATATGAGAAAATACCATTTAACAGCTCCAGATCTCTAAGAAATTAATTAATCACCTTGACTAAAATTAATTTGGCTCGTTTAATTTTTATAAAATTTTTGGCAAAATATTTTACTTTGATCCTTTGACAAAAATATGTGTGAAAATTTCAAAAAACTTGAACCACACACTTTATCGGAAAAATTTCATTGGATATATAGCAGTTTGACAAACACTAATTTTGACCATTGAGAAGCTTAATATTTCCTTAACAATACAATGTGATTAAAACATTTAGTTGATTTGTACAGAGTTACCTCCCTGTAGTGTTATGCACCACTTTAAAAAGGTGTGGAAAACTCTGAAATTCTTGATTTTTTTTTTACATAATTCTATTAATAAAATTCATGAAGTAGAATTAAAATACCACTTGATAACTGAGTTCTCAAAAAAATGACATTTACAATAAAATTGGCAGAAATGAAATAAAAAAATAATTACTATAATAATATAATATGTGTTCCCTATTGGAATTTTGAAACAATTGGGACAATATCTCTACCTATCAAAAATGCAAAATACTTTTGAATACATAAATTTTTTTCAAAATACAAGGGCCATAATTCTGTTAAAAAAATTTAGGAAATAATTCATGGCAGCTGTAGATTTGTTTTCATTTAACCATGGGATGGGCATTTATATTTGATCATTTTACCTCGAGCGTTAGCGAGGGGTAAAATATGAATATAAATGCCCAACCCATGGTTAAATGAAAACAAATCTACAGCTGCCATGAATTATTTCGATTCTAATAGGACAATTACGGTAATTTTGTCAACCGTGAAAGCCCTATACACATGATACTGTTTAGCTGTTCCTTATTACCCCCATCATTAACTAGAGGCTCTCAAGAGCCTGTGTCGCTCACCTGTATTTACTGATGCTTTGGAAATTATGTAAAATAAGGTTATAATTATAATTAATAGTATTAGATATTATAATGATATCTAAGATAATAACAAAAAACTGCAAAATTTCTGTAAAATTACTAACTATGGGGCAGCAACCCAATAACATGTTGTCGGATTCGTCTGAAAATTTCAGGGCAGATAAATCTAAATCTGATGAACATTTTTGCCACCTGTCAGATTTGCTCTAAATTCTTCAGTTTCAGAGATATAAACCAAAAACTGCATTTTACCCCCATGTTCTATTTTTAACCAAGTCGGCCATGATGGTTGGAAGGCGGGGTCATCAGACAAATTTTTTTAACTAGATACCCTTATAATGATTATGGCCAAGTATGGCTAAATTTGTCTCAGTAGTTTCAGAGAAGAAGATTTTTGTAGAAGATTACAAAAATTTACGAAAAATTGTTACAAATAGACTATAAAGGGCAATAACTCCTAAAGGGATCGACTGACAATTTTGGTCATGTGGCTCCTAAAGGGATCGACTGACAATTTTGGTCATGTGACTTATTTGTAGATCTTACTTTGCTGAACATTATTGCTGTTTACAGTTTATCTCTATCTATAATAATATTCAAGATAATAACCAAAAACGGCAAAATTTCCTTAAAATTACCAATTCAGGGGCAGCAACCCAACAACAGGTTGTCAGATTTGTCTGAAAATTTCAGGGCAGATAGATCTTGACCTGATAATCAGTTTTACCCTATGTCAGATTTACTCTAAATGCTTTGGTTTCAGAGATATAAGCCAAAATCTACATTTTACCCCTATGTTCTATTTTTAGCCATTGTGGCCATCTTGGTTGGTTGGCAGGGTCATCGGACACATTTTTAAACTAGATACCCTAATGATGATTGTGGCCAAGTTTGGTTAAATTTGGCCCAGTGGTTTCAGAGGAGAAGATTTTGTAAAAGCTAACGACAAATGAGATGTGCTAATGCTTATACAACTGAACACCAATTAACATTGGCCTACCAGTAATGGTTCCCCTTGAACTGACCTAATCACAAACTAATACATGTTAACTTAGCAAAATTTTCAAAGTCTATAGACCATGACTAAGGGCGGAGCCCAATAATCTTCATGGAAATGAGATATGCCAATGCTTATACAACTGCATACCAAATATCATTGACCTACCACTAGTGGTTCCCATAAATTGACCTAATCACAAACTAATACATGTAAACTATGAAAGTTTCAAAGTCAATAGACCATGACTGAGGGGCGGGGCCAAATAATCTCCATGGTAATGAGATGTGCCAATGCTAATACAACTGCATACCAAATATCATTGACCTACCACTAGTGGTTCACCATGAACTAGACCTAATCACAAACTAATACATTGTTGGACTTGCCGTCGCGAGCAACATACCTAAGTCTCGCTTTTTGACTTCACAAGGTGAGACAAAAATTGACTATAAAGGGCAATAACTCTTTAAGGAGTCAATTGACAATTTTGGTCATGTTGACTTATATGTAGATCTTACTTTACTTAACATTATTGCTGTTTACAGTCTATCTCTATCTATAATAATATTCAAGATAATAACAGAAAACTGCAAAATTTTCTTAAAATTACCAGTAAAGGGGCAACAAAGGGTTGTCTGATTAGTCTAACAATATCAGGGCAGATAGATGTTAACCTGATGAACATTTTTACTCATGTCAGATTTGCTCTTAATGCTTTAGTTTCAGAGATATAAGCCAATAAAATGCTCAAGCAGAGGCGCGGCTTGATACGACCGCAGAGGTCGAACCCTGAACAGTTAGGGCAAGTATGGACACAACATTCAAGCTTGATACAGCTCTGAATTTGGATTGTGATTAAATATTTGACACAGCATAGGTTTCTGACACAGAATGAATGTGGTCTAAGAACTTAAAAATTTTAAATTGGACATTCACCTATTATGGTCCAATATCCAAAATCTAAATACATGGTTAGATTCAGCATATCAAAGAACCTAAAAATTCAATCTTTGATGAAATCAAACAAAGTTCAATTTTGGACCCTTTTGACCTCAATGTGGACAAAGTTGATAAGAGGCCCAAAATCAATAATCTAAATACATGGTTAGATTCAGCATATCAAAGAACCCATATATTCAATTTTGTTGAAATCAAACAAAGTTTAATATTCCGCCAAAGAAGCCAGTCAAGTGGTAGGTGTGCCCTAAAGTGTTGTCCAAATTAGGAAGAAACTTTATAAAACTGTACACTGACATTGTACATTCATGTTACATATTTATATTTCTATTTAAAAACATATTTTATTTAATTTACCCTATTAGCTGTTTGCCCTAGTAACTGTTCGCCCTAATACCTAATACCTGAATATTATTCAATTGTTGACTAGTCTCTTAATATTTGAACAGAGTATGTCAAACTTTGTTGAAAAATTCACCGAATATTTGTATTGCTGCAATCAAATAATTATTTTCCTTTGATTTGCATAGTAGAATACTGGAATATAATGTATTTATCTTTATTAATATTTGTTAACAATTTAAATAATTCTAGTCAGTAAATTTATGCAGTATAATAATAAATTAACTTATAAATCCTTTCATGTTTTACAATATGTACATTATACAATGTCAATGTCAATGTCAGAAGAATATAGTTTTTTTTTTGTATGAGGCTGAGAAACTGGGAAGGTTTTACCGAGCCCTTCCCCAGTTTTGTGCCGAATACAAACTAGAGGATCTCAAGAGCCTGTGTCGCTCAACTGTATCTACTGTTGTTTTGGAAATCATGTAAAATAAGGTTTACATCATAATAAATAGTATTAGATACCCTAATAATGATTGCCCATGAGGCCAAGTTTGGTTTAATTTGGCCCAGTAGTTAAATTAATAGCAGGTCATCTCACTAGTAACTACACTTACAATAGTTACTGAAGACCCCTTATCATTATTTTAAATTTTTTTCAAGTTGTGAACATTTGAAAATTGTTTTTTTTACAATTTTCCCTTAGACTTCTAAAGTAAATCCCTATGTTCTATTTTTAGCCATGGCGGCCATGTTGTTTGGATGGCAGGGTCACTTTTCCATCAAGATACCCTATTGAATATTGTGGCTAAGTTTAGTTCTATTTGGCCCAGTAGATTAAGTGGAGAAAATTTTGTAAAAGATTACAAAAATTTACGAAAAATTGTTAAAAATTGATTATAAAGGGCAATAACTCCTTAAGGGGTCAATTGAAAATTTTGGTCATATTGACTTATTTGTAGATCGTACTTTGCTGAACATTATTGCTGTTTACAGTTTATCTCTAACTATAATAATATTCAAGATAATAACCAAAAGCTGCAAAATTTCCTTAAAATTACCAATTCAGGGGCAGAAACCCAACAATGGGTTGTCTGATTCATCTGAAAATTTCAGGGCAAATAGATCTAAAACTGATGAACATTTTAACTTGTGTCAGATTTGATCTAATTCTTTAGTTTCAGAGATAAAAGCCAAATACTGCATTTTACCCCTATGTTCTATTTTAAGCCATGTCGGCCATGTTGGTTGGCAGGCAGGGTCATCGGACAAATTTTTAAAACTAGTTACCCTAATGATGATTTTGGCCAAGTTTGGTTAAATTTGGCCCAGTAGTTTCAGAGGAGAAGATTTTTGTAAAAGATTACAAAAATTTATGAAAAATTGTTAAAAATTGACTATAAAGGGCAATAACTCTTTAAGGAGTCAATCGACAATTTTGGTCATGTTGACTTATATGTAGATCTTACTTTACTTAACATTATTGCTGTGTACAGTCTATCTCTATCTATAATAATATTCAAGATAATAACAGAAAACTGCAAAATTTTCTTAAAATTACCAATTAAGGGGCAACAAAGGGTTGTCTGATTCGTCTAAAAATATCAGGGCAGATAGATGTTAACCTGATGAACATTTTTACCCATGTCAGATTTGCTCTAAATGCTTTAGTTTCAGAGATATAAGCCAATAAAATGCTCCGCAGGGCGCAGCTTGATACGACCGCAGAGGTCGAACCCTGAACAGTTGGGGCAAGTATGGACACAACATTCAAGCTTGATACAGCTCTGAATTTGGATTGTGATTAAATATTTGACACAGCATAGGTTTCTGACACAGAATGAATGTGGTCTAAGAACTTAAAAATTTTAAATTGGACATTCACCTATTATGGTCCAATATCCAAAATCTAAATACATGGTTAGATTCAGCATATCAAAGAACCCCAAAATTCAATTTTTGATGAAATCAAACAAAGTTTAATTTTGGACCCTTTTGACCTCAATGTGGACAAAGTTGATAACGGGCCCAAAATCAATAATCTAAATACATGGTTAGATTCAGCATATCAAAGAACCCCATATATTCAATTTTGTTGAAATCAAACAAAGTTTAATATTGGACCCTGATTTGGACCAACTTGAAAACTGGGCCCATAATCAATAAAATGTGCAGGGCGCAGCTTGATACGACCGCAGAGGTTGAACCCTGAACAGTTGGGACAAGTATGGACAACATTCAAGCTTGATACAGCTCTGAATTTGGATTGTGATTAAATATTTGACACAGCATAGGTTTCTGACACAGAATGAATGTGGTCTAAGAACTTAAAATTTTAAATTGGACATTCACCTATAATGGTCCAATATCCAAAATCTAAATACATGGTTAGATTCAGCATATCAAAGAACTCCCAGAGTTCAATTTTGATGAAATCAAACAAAGTTTAATTTTGGACCCTTTTGACCTCAATGTGGACAAAGTTGATAACTGGGCCCAAAATCAAAAATCTAAATACATGGTTAGATTCAGCATATCAAAGAACCCCATATATTCAATTTTTGTTGAATCAAACAAAGTTTAATTTTGGACCCGATTTGGACCAACTTGAAAACTGGGCCCATGATCAAAAATCTAAATACATGTTTAGATTCAGCATATCAAAGAACCCTAAGAATTCAATTTTGTTAAAATCAAACTAAGTTTAATTTTGGACCCCGATTTGGACCAACTTGAAAACTGGGCCCATAATTAAAAATCTAAATACATGTTTAGATTCAGCATATCAAAGAACCCCAATAATTCAATTTTGATGAAATCAAACAAAGTTTAATTTTGGACCCTTTGAACCTCAATGTGGACCAATTTAAAAACGGGACCAAAATCCAAAAACTTAATACACAGTAAGATTCAGCATATTAAAGAACCCCAAGAATTCAAGAATAAAACCCCATTGAAATTGGTCAAGAAATAAGCAATTTATACAAAGTATCTTCTTTGCACAATACTGTCAGTGTTCTCCCAGGCTGTTTTAGTGTCGCGGCACCGAGACGCTATATTTTTCCTGTGATGCTATAAAATTTCCATGACGCTATAATTATTTTGAGGATGCTATTTTTCTTGTCTCTATATCGCAAAACCATGTCCTAAATTTTGAACTTTCATCTAATTACCGCTTGTGGTCATAAAAAATTATATCACCATTAATTGTAATCTCTTCAAGTCGGACAATAGAGGCATTTTAGAGTGATTAAATAGGTGTTAATTGCCCTTTGGGTGATAACTGAATGGATACGAATACCCCAAGCTGACACTTGTGACATGACTAATACCACGTGGTCCAACCGCAAATTTCGACATGGAGAAAATGTAATCAGAAAATCGAAAACAATTCGAAATCTACGTTTGCATAATCCAAATTCAAAGATACAAACGATTTCTCTCTTTAGAAAAGAGGTTAGGTCGTATATTTTTACAACTTTTAAAAAATTACTTTCTTTCATTTCCGGTACTACTAGTTAATCGAGAGCGTATATTAAACATTTTGATTTTGAGTTAAATAAGTTTGATACTTCTTTAGAAAGAGATCATAATTGGCTTTAGTTAATGTTTCATCCATTTAATGCATTAAAAGCGTCATATTCATTCCCAATCTCTTGTCAAACATTGTTTATTTTCGTAAATTTTTCTTCCGCCGCCATTGAAATATTTGTGTAAACTACGGATCGACCGGACCAGATATGACAAAATTCCGCATTTTTACGATAATAACTACAGATGCACAAATGGCACAATAGAAAGAAAAAACGATCAGTGCAAAAGAGAAAACTACATTCTACACACATTAACAGACTATTTATTAGATATCTTTGCTAAATGTATTCTTTTGAAAATGCATCGTTTTAATACGCTGACTAAAGTAGCTTAACTTTGTTAAAATATATATCATTTTGATATAAAGAAACAACTGAACTAATTCATTGAGTACCATAAAACAATGAATTTCATAGACATGATAAAGAAAAAGTTTTTAATTGAAATTTTATTGCTGTATGATACTTTCCTTCCCTTTTATATAAAAACCAGTTCTTTTTTTTTGCTAGATATGTAGTATTGTATGTATACAGGTTGTACTATAATTAACCATTCATTCATTCATTCATTCATTCATTCATTCATTCATTTCATTCATTCATTCATTCATTCATTCATTCATTCATTCATTCATTCATTCATTCATTCATTCATTCATTCATTCATTCATTCATTCATTCATTCATTCATTCATTCATTCATTCATTCATTCATTCATTCATTCCATTCATTCATTCATTCATTCATTCATTCATTCATTCAGTTGAGTAGGTAGGGTAACTGGAACCACACACATATTTTTATTTGGCCCAAGAGGACAAAAATAATTCTGTAACTATAAATGAATATAGAAAACATAAACTGAAACAACTGTTATCATGGTTAAAGTTTAATTGTATTCTCAGTTATGAATTGAACAATATAAACATATATAACATAAAGGAAATAGAGCACCACACGACGCATCAAATGACATTGAAAAAAAACAGTTTTTTTTTTTTACGCCAAATGTGATGCTATCCAAAATTTCTGGGAGAACACTGACTGTGCAATTGAATATTTCTTGCTATTGCGCAATACTGTACAATTGACAATTTCTTGCTATTGCACAATATTGTGCTATTGGATATTTCTTGCTATTGAGCAGTACTGTGCAATTGAAGATTTCTTGCTATTGCGCAATGCTGTGCAATTGAAGATTTCTTGCTATTGTGCAATACTGTGCAATTGAAAATTTCTTGCTATTGCACAATACTTATTATATAATAATTTACACATCCTGTTTGGTGTGTATCTCCTACCATATCATTATTATTTGCTTTTAAATATAAATCAGAAATAACCAACTTAAAATGGAAAATTTTAAAAGAAAAAAAGGAAAAAAAATCCCTCCAAATTTTTGAACCCCTTATGATTCATCACCCCAAACTCAATCCCAGTCTTCCCTTTGTGGTATGATACCTTGCAGTACAATTTCAGAGAGATCCATACACTTTAACCCAAGTTATTGTCTGGAAACTAGAAAATGTGTTTTTGGCCCTAAATTCCATAACGTTTAGGGCAATTACCCCAAACTCAAACCCAGCTTTCCTTTGTGATATGGAACCTTGTAGTACAATTTCAGAAAGATCCATTCACTTACACACAAGTTATTGTCCTGAAACTAGAAAAATTGTAAGGGTTCCATGGAATCCAGTGTCTCGCCTACTTTTGCTGTTAATCGCAGGCTCAACAAAAATGAGGAAAAAATCAATAAAATATTCCTTTAGATACTATCTTTGATTGTAAGAAGCTTCTGTCAAAATTTCGTATAAATCCAGGATAGTTTATGAATCTAATAAATGTTTTAAAAACTTTAACTGCAGACAGTATTTAATATTAACTGGAAGAAAAACTAAGTCCATTTATAAGTAAAATACGGATAAACAGGTACAAAATTTTACCAAAATTTCCTTCTAGATACTATCTTTTGATCATAAACAAGCTTCTGTCCAAGTTTGGTACAAATCCAGGATAGTTTAAGAAAGTTATTTAAATTTTAAAACTTTAACCACAGAGTGAATGTATTGTTTCCGGGCAGAAAAACTAAGTCCATTTATAAGTAAAATACGGAAAAACGAAATTTTTTTGAACAAATTTACTTCTGGATACTATCTTATGATCATAAACAAGCTTCTGTCCAAGTTTGGTACAAATCCAGGATAGTTTAAGAAAGTTATTAAAATTTTAAAACTTTAACCACAGAGTGAATGTAATGTTTCCTGGCAGAAAACTAAGTTCATTTACAAGTAAAATACAGAAAACAGGAATTTTATTTTTACAAAATTTACTTCTAGATACTATCTTATGATCATAAACAAGCTTCTGTCCAAGTTTGGTACAAATCCAGGATAGTTTAAGAAAGTTATTAAAATTTCAAAACTTTAACCACAGAGTGAATATTTGTGGAAGCCACCGACCATTTGACGATGCTGACGGAATGTAGGATCGCTATGTCTCGCTTTTTCAACTAAAGTCAAAGGCTCGACAAAAATGCTTGTTTTTGCCCTTTTGGCCCCTAATTCCTAAAATATTGAGGCAATTACCCCATCATCAATCCCAGCCTTCCCTTTGTGGTATGGTACCTTGCAGTACAATTTCAGAGAGATCCATACACTTGAACACAAGTTATTGTCTGAAACTAGAAAATGCATATTTTTGCCCCTATTTGGCCCCAATTCCTAAACGTTCGGGCAATTACCCCAAACTCAATTCCAGCTTTCCTTTGTGATATGGAACCTTGTAGTACAATTTCAGAAATATCCAAACACTTACACACAAGTTATTGTCATGAAACTAGAAAATGCTTGTTTTTGCCCCTTTTGGCCCCTAATTCCTAAAATTTTGAGGCAATTACCCCAAAATTAATTCCAGCCATCCTTTGTGATATGGAACCTTGTGGTACAATGTCAGAGAGATCCATACACTTACACACAAGTTATTGTCTGGAAGTTACAAAATGCTTTTTTGGCCTCTTTTGGCCCCTAATTCCTTAACTGTTGGTACCATAACCCCAAAATCAATCCCAACCTTCCTTTTGTGGTATTGAACCTTATGGTAAAATTTCCTAGAGATCCATTCACTTAAACTAAAGTTAGAGTGCGAAAACCAATGTGTCTTCGGACGACGATTTACAACGACATACCAATAACGATACGCAAAATTTTTGCAGTCGATAAAACTGGATTTTACCCCTATGTTCTATTTTTAGCCATGTTGGTTGGCAGGCGGGGTCATGTACACATTTTTTAAACTAGATACTCTAATGATGATTGTAGCCAAGTTTGGTTAAATTTGGCTCAGTAGTTTCAGAGGAGAAGATTTTTGTAAAAGTTAACGACAACAGACGACAGACGCCAAGTGATGAGAAAAGCTCACTTAGCCTTCAGGCCAGGTGAGCTAAAAGGTATATATTTTTATGACATTGACCTAATATTGTTTTTATACTTCAACTTAAATTAATGCATTGATAGCTATTTAAATTGTAACACACATTTCAAACTTTTCATCCCTTAATGAACCCCTGATTGTGGAAAGTGTTCCATGATGAAATTGACATTGCACAAAATATAGGTGTTACTTTATTTAGGAAATAAACGCAACTAGTTGCAGTATGAATCATTGTTTTTACTCATTCAAAGCTGACTAATAATAATATGTTGTTGCTTTCACATGCAACAGACGATTTGTACATGCATACCAAAATTAACAAAATAATGAAGTCCCCATCAATTCATTATATAACAATATTTTTTACAAATTAATTTCATTTTTTTTTTTGTAATCGAATAGGTCATTTAAAGGGGGCATAACGCGGAAAAGCCAATTTTGTGCATTAATGCGTTTGCGCTAAAGGTAGATATACTGTGATTATACTGGTTGACGATAATAGGTCGTCATATTGGATATCAAATAATCTTATAATTCATGTCCAATTAATAACTCTATACAGCATGGAAATGACTTCAAGGTCATTTGTCATATGTTAGACATGCATATTCTTAAAAATATTTTACACACCTAATATATAGGAAATGGATTGTATAGTATATGGTATATGAAAAAGGAACCTAACCCTGATAACTTGTGGCATGAAAATTAGGTCAGAGCCATATGTCAGCAGATATTTACTCCTCACAACGAATCAACATACCAGTTTGTGTTGACATTTCATTTGTATCAACCAAGGATCTAGAGCAATTCTTAAAAAAAAATATAAGTATTGAATTTTCTTGTGACATACTGTGAATTCATTTATTTTGGGTACCAATTTTTGTGGATTGAAGAAACTTCAACTTTCATCGATATTTATTTTGAGGTTTTGCCAAAGTCTGCACACATTCCTATAGAAAATTTATAATTCGTTCAATATTCAAATACGTGGTTTGCCTATACCCACAAAATCCATGAAAATTGGTATCCAATGAATAATAATGAATCTACAATAAACAGCCAGTAGAAAAATAAATTGAGGGTGAAATGTTAGAATTTTTTATGCATAGTAACACAATCATGACAATTACCGGTAACCTATTTTACAAACAAATCAATAAATGATTTATTTTAATCTCCAATTTCAATTTCCAATTTTTAGCTTCCTTGAATTTTTCATATTCAAACTTCCTCAAATTTTTCATTTTTTATTTCCCTTCATTTTTTATATTAAACTTCCTTAAAATCTTAAAACCAGATAAATTATTAATGGCAAAAGAAATCCTTTGCTTATTTTAACCAAAATCTCTATTTCATTAATGACCATGCAAAATTTCTGATGTAATTAGCATTTTTTTCACAAAGTGAATCATTTAGAGAAGATTGTCATTAGACCTTTTTTTTTAAATATCAAACAAAAAATTGGTAAAAAGAAAATGACAAATTTATATTTATCTTTTTCATACAAAGTTTATGACAATAACATATGACTCATAAATCAAAACAGTATTAGTTTGCCCATTAAAGCCTGTAAAATTTGTTGGTATTACCTCACATCTTCATTAGTCTTCAATGCAAAGGTGTAATGTTATTGACATTTACCAAAAAAAAAACACAAAATCCTGTGCTTGTGATGGTCTTGTACTTGCAGTGAGCCTATGCTCTTAAGATGAAGAAGAGAAAAAGGGAATGTTCCTCTTGTCTTGATTTTTCTCTTGTCGTGTGGTTAAAGTGATAATGTGTCATGATTTAATAAACCATACCTATTCTTTTCCTAAATGTGGATAACCTCATAGCCTCATTATATATCTCAATGGCATACTGTCTGAATGACATACCATCTCAATGGCATACTGTCTAAATGACATACTTTCTGAATGACAAACCATCTGAATGGCATACTGTCTGAATGACATAACATCTCAATGGCATACTGTCTGAATGACATGCCATCTCAATGGCATACTGTCTCAATGACATACCATATCAATGGCATACTGTCTGAATGACATAACATCTCAATGGCATACTGTCTCAATGACACACTATATCAATTACATACTGTCTCAATGCAATATTGTCTGAACTATACCATTTTAATGACAACACTATCTCAATGACATATCATTTCAATGGCATACTGTCTCAATGACAAACTGATTCAATGACGTACATCCCCTTTTATTCATATACACTACAATGACAGTGCTGTCAAGAAGCAACACTTTCAGAGAACCCTGTTATCTTTATGCTCTTGATTCATTATTCACCAGAAATTTATACCTTTTATTTACAAAATACCCCTCTGTAGCAAAATCCAAAACTTTATTCCCCTGAACCCTTCATTTTAGTGACATACTTTTGCTTACACTCAGATATTGTGATCTTGGATAACTTCTTCGCATTACTTAAACAAGAATGTGTCCATAGTACACAGATGCCCCACTTGCACTATCATTTTCTATGTTCAGTGGACCGTGAAATTGGGATAAAAACTCTCATTTGGCATTAAAATTAGAAAGATCCTATTATAGGGAACATGTGTATTAAGTTTCAAGCTGTTCGGACTTCAACTTCATCAAAAACTACCTTGACCAAAAACTTTAACCTGAAACGGGACAGACAAACGTACGAACGGACTGACAGTTGAATGGACCCACAGACCAGAAAACATAATGCCCCTCTACTATCGTAGGTGGGGCATAAAAACAGGAGCTAATTCATGCAAATAGATTGGCATGCTCTATTTATCTAATTTGCATACTACAGGAACCTTGGATGAAGTGGCAAATTTGATATATGTAGGTCCACCCAGTCATGTGCATAAAATTTTCCCACAATTCTTTTGACATGGAATGAACTAAAGCTGACAACTTGTTCATAGGAAAAGACATGACTACATATTGGTCAATGAGATTATATTGTTATATGAGGCTATGGAGACAACATGGTTAATAATCAAACAGGTTTACAACAATAACTAATGCACCTTTTGTCTGGCATCCCCCATAAATGCCTACAAACAAATAGTATAAAAATCATTGTCAGACTGTATGTTGCTAAATTTATGAAAATCCATGAAATAAATTTTTTCTTTGTGAAAATAATACATACGGTTGAAATATGATAGATAGAGAGGTAAGAGGTACAGGATCAATCTCTTCTATGTTTTGATGCGTAATACAATTTGTTTGGTTTTTTTTAATCATTTTTTACCATGTATACATACTTTAATATTGATATATCAAATAAGAAAAAAATTCTTGATTAATAAATATTTGATTATATAATTGGTCATGGCACGATTGTTTTCCTGTTGAAACAGACAGGTTCAGTCATTCCTTACCACACTGCCAAACCTTTCAAATGAAATGAGTTTGTAACAAAGTTTGTCATAAATAGAACTAACCTATTAAGACCTCTCATTATTTCTCTAATTACTAGTAATATAAATACATAAATTTTTGCAGTACACAAGTCCAACATTAGATCGAGTTAGCTTGAAACTAAGAATTCTATCCAAATTGTTAGAAAAGGTCTGTAAATTCATAATTTCTGTTCTAATTTATCAAACTAAATTTCAAACATGCTTAAATATTTCATTATATCCTTAGCAGAGTGTTGCTTCAATTTCAAACTTCTGACAAAAGTGCTATTACATTTTCAAGATAAGCAATTTTTTCAAATGAAAAAAAACCAAAAAACCAAATAATTAAGTGACAGGGTGAAACTTTAAAAGTTAAAAATATGCAAATTTCATTTCATCTTACAATGATCTATTGCTCAATACAACATTTTTAATAGTGTACAACATGTTCATGCTTTTAAGAAAAAACATAAATTGCTTCGCCGAGCGCAGCTGGATACGACCGCAGAGGTCCAACCCTGAACAGTTGGGGCAAAAATGGACACAATATTCGTGCTTGATACAGGTCTGAATTTGGATTGAAATTAAATGTTTGACACATAACAGGTTTCTGACACAGAATAACTGTAGTCAATGATTTGAATTTATATTCAATTTTTTGCTTTTGTGCAATTCATTATGCTGTTGCGAATTTTTTTATCACCCCATCACTTTTTTTTGCAAAAAAAAAAAAATATTTGAAGAAATTTTCTTTTTTAATTTCTGAAATCTATCTGTAATGGGAAAAACAAATTGTCCCCCCCCCCAATTTTTTTTCACCTCCCTTCTCCCTCCCCTTTTTCCAAAAAAAAAATCTTTCCCTCAAGATATGGTCATTATCTCAATTCAAATTTCCAATGGGTGCAATCAACAGTTTTTTTCTATGACGTCATATTTTGAGGGACCATGCATATTAAAGTGACCCTTAGTGGTGGAATGATTAACGAAGATACTTGTATAAAACTAGATATCACTGGAATCAGAATTTTCTCTAGTTTATAATGAAATAAAAATAAAGTGTACTTTTAATGTATTAAAAAAGTTCCATCCAGAGAACATGGGGAAAAAAAGGCCTAATCTGAACATAAAAAAACTGAAATCAGGTCATGTGCATACCCATGAAGACATGATACAGGCACATTTTACATAATCAAAACTGTATGAAATTCATAGGTTTTAACCTGGCCTTTCAAAAAAATCTCGTTTCAGGGTACGGTCTCCTGCTCCGAAAAGAGCTACAGTGGCTGCAAACAAGTTTTCAATTTTCACTGCCAAAAAAACAGGATGTTTACAGTGTTGTCTCCCCTAAAAACATTTATATTTAATCTAATTTTTAAAATTATTTCAATCATTCAACCTGTCTTAATTGAAAGCTAATTAACTAATTTTTACAATCAAATACAAAAAACATGATACTTTTTCACCAATTAAGTAAATAAACAGGGGTTTCCCTCCATGGTTATTTTTAGTCGGGGAATAACCCCTAGTTTTTTAAAAGAAACTGTTTATAGCACCCAATGGAGATTGCAACCATAATTACCCATTTAAATACATAATAATAAAAGTCTTAAAATAAAAAATGACATTCATAATCATGTCTAAAAATAATATATCTAATAGTAACTTCTAAAAATAAATTGACAGCTAATCACCTCAAGACAATACAAAATTTCTTTATACATAATTTTAAAGCAGTGTAAGGGAGGTAATCCAAATTTAACACTGTACTTAAAAGTGATTGTCCATTAACAAGGAAACCCTTGTTTTTTCCCCCTTTTTTGCCCCTAATTCCTAAACGGTTTGAGCCATTACCCCCCAAAGCCAATCCCAACCATCCCTTTGTGGTATGGAAACTTGTTGTACACTTTCAGAGAGATCCATGCACTGTCCCACAAGTTATTGTTTGAAAACTAGAAAAATGCTTATTTGGGCCCCTTTTTGGCCCCTTATTCCTAAACTGTTAGGACCATAACCCCCAAAATCAATCCCCACCTCCTTTTGTGGTTATAAACCTTGTGTTTAAATTTCATAGATTTCTAATTACTGATACTAAAGTTATTTTCCGGAAACCAAGTATCTTCGGACGACAACGATGACGACGACGTGATACCAATATACGACCAAAAATTTTTTGCGGTTGTATAATAACACTGTATGAAAATACAGAGATGTTATGTGATTTGATTGCCAATAAAACAACTCTCCGTCAGACCAAAGGGTAAGGATGTCAACAAAACAGGTCACTGCATGACCTTCAACAATGAGCAAATAATATTGGTACCATACAGTTAACTTCACTGCATGATCCTCAACAATGAGCAAAAGTATACCATACAGTAACATGAGTAAGCTATAAAAATGCATGACAAATATGAAACAGTTTCGAAAAGAAAATTGACTGCCTGATTTTTACTAAAAACAACAAAAGAAAAAAATTTGACAAACAGCAACCAAAAAGAACCACTGAATTACTGGCTCCTGACTTGGGACAGGCACATAAAGAGTGCTCTAAGCTGGCTTTACTAGTCAAATGTAATTTGAGAAACAGTGGGGAATAAAATGGCATGCATTTTTTTCTTATACCATGTCTACACTGAATGTATGACTTTCAATAACCTGTTTCAAACAGGGATATGTCTCACTTGCTTGGAAAACAATTGACAAAGAATCTATCTGATGAAATCTCGTTTGGGTGTCAATTTAACATGTCAAGTTCTTCTAACCCTGGCTTATATGTCAACTTTTAGTGACATTCATAACGCAGAGAACAAAATAGAAGATTTTACAGGGGCAACACCACTTCTGAAACTCACCTTAAGTGATAAAGACTGCTCCACATCAGTGTCATAAAATAGGACAATGTTGTGCTTCATGCCCATACTCTGTCGTACACCAATATGATAAAATAAAGCCGACTGTTGAACTGGTATTGTCATATCCACAACCACAACATCAGCATTGTAAAACTCTTCTAACACTGAAGTACTTCCAAAATCTAACTTCTTAAAAGGTACATGCTCTAAGCTGGCTTCAACACTGAAATATAAAGCATTATAGGTTGCACTTCTGTAAATGTAGACAATGTAATTTCCCATTGTTTAAATTTAACTTATACTAAAATTCTGTACTACCCCTCCCTTTACTTTGAGTCTTCCTGAGAATTCAATTTGTCTGCTATTCAACAGTATTTATACTGGTAAAACTCATAAGTTGTGTCTCTATGAGGTCAAACATGGAGATCATATCTAGGAACTAGTAGGTAAACAAAACAAAATATCTATGAATATTAAATATCTCCCTAAAAGAGGCATGGTTAGTGAATCAGCTGTATTTACAAAGTGCAACCTACATTTTATATAAGAACCAGTGGGGTTTATATTATTCCTTTTTTTTCTAGGAAGGCCAAAAAAATAATTTGTTCCAATTTCTTGCCTCTCTACCTAATCTAAATTTTCATGCCTACCCTATAATATGTTTTGGAATTTTTTGGTTAAGCACTGTTAAAGTCAATACATTTCTGTTGAAGTACAGAGTATTTCCCTGTATAATCTAGGTGAAACATTAAAAAATAAAATATTCAACCTACTTTATAATACCTAAAATTTACTATTATTTTCTGACAAGAGGAAGGAAACAATTCTGTATAATTTTTGGCCTTAGTAGACTGACTCCTACATTGCTGTTTCGTCATCCAATTAGTTGGATTCCCTCCCTTGTCATCTTGGTATTTGCCACCAATGATGCAAGGGTTTGGAAGAATTCTAACACAACCAAATGTGTATACATTCTGTAGAAATTCTATTTGGAAATTATTTCCTATAACAAATTTAACATTCCCAGCATTATAATTTTCAATAAAATGTATTTTGTCCATAGTGATTGAAAATCAGTCATTGTAATTCACAATTTCCAAAAAATTATCCATGGAATGACACATACTTCCCAATTCTTCAGTACAAACGCATATATAAAATTTATCTACTGAGTACTTTATAAAGTAAGAAGATGTGGTACGATTGCCAAAGAGACAATTATCAAAAGGTGTCCAAATGAAGCAGATTTGAGCATCTATAGGTCACCAAAGTTTATTGAACAGCCATTAACAAAGGCTAAAACCCATACTATAAAAGACCGGACATAACAAAATGTGAACAACTCAAACAAAAGGAAAAACGCCTGCTTAATAACAAAACAATAAATGAAAAAAATATATGACAGACAGCAACCAATGACAACCACTGAATTACAGGCTCCTGACTTGGGACAGGCATGTACTCATTGTGGCTGGGATAAATAATTTGTAAGGGAGCTACCGTTTGATTTTTATGGGGGGCTAGGATGAAAAATTTTGTCCTGCATTTTTTTTTTAGTTGTAATCTCTGTCCTGCCTTTTTTTTTATTAGTTTATCCTGACTTTTTTTACATAAATTGTCATCCTGCCTTTTTTTTTGCAAAGTGTCTCATCCTGCCTTTTTTTTTAACTCAAAACTCCTGTCCTGCCTTTTTTTTCAAATTTCATCCTAGGCCCCCCCATAAAAATCAAATGGTAGCTCCCTAAGCACTCAACCCTCTCCTTTATCACCCAAAATCAACAGTAATCACTTTAAAAAATTCTCTATGATATACATTTTTATCACTCCCTACCCTGGAGATTTGGTTGCACCTGGGTCTGAAGTAAATGTCATCAGACTATCATTCCATTCAAAGTATAGTATTAACCTTTCCCAGACTAAATGCCTTGTCCCATCTTATCCAGGAGTCCAGCCAGGAACATTTTGTATGACATAGTGTTGTCCTCTTAGGAGAATCTTGAACAAACAGTGACTGTTTGTTGGTCAAAATTAGATGCAGGTTTACCCTGCTCCCACTCCTGAATCAGATGTCAAATATACACTTACCTTTTACAAACCTTTTCTAAGACACATAATGCAGCCCTTCTTGGAGAATCGATTGCCCCTAGGTTTGTAGTAGCTGTTACAGACTGTCTATCCACATTGGGTGTGGTTTTACCCCAGCTGTCAAGCACACAAACTACTTTCATCCTCCTGTAATTTAAATGTTAAATATATACTATAGTGTTTCATTGCTTTTTCCTTAAGGAAAAAAATTTGACTTAAAAAAAGTACATTTAAACAAATAATATTCATTTTCAGTTATGGCCAAACTGTGAAAATATACCAATTCACTATTTGTACAACACAAATACACAAACATAAGTTTACATAAACACATGTATTAACGAGTAACATCTTATTTTCAATATTCTGAGAATTATAAAATACCTACCCTGTATGCCTTTTTGAATTCCAATTAACTTAAAAGATGGTGAAGATACATGTATGAGCATTTAACGTCCTTCTCCAGAGCTTTATCCTCTTTATAAGTCGGTCAGAGGATGATTGACCTTAAGTGGATATTGATAATTCATTAACACTATTGTGACCAAGACACCTCTTTTATATATAAATGTAGACTTCCAATGTCTAAATTTTATATGTCAGAATTTTAAAAATTCCAACGTCCACCTACCTTATGTTTGATTTACAATAAAAATCATCACCTGCCTTGTACTTTTTAATAATGTATTTAGACTATTAACAGTTCCACTGCGGACTTGAATTTAAATAAGGAGGAGGATTGGTGAGATGTCAAAAATTAGTTTAACCCTGCCACATGTTGATATGCCTGTCCCAAATCATTAGTGGTAGTCTCTTGTCATATAATTCACTACTTTTCTGGACTTGTGGCAAAAGATGATGATGATAATGGATGGCTGTTTAACATCCAGTGGCAAATTAATATGTATATCCAGGACGAGAACATGTTAATGTAGTATGAATATCAACCCTGCTTTGTACTAGACGGACACTCTGAGCCAGATTTTTAACATGCTAGTTCACAAGGTCGGCAGGAAGACACGTCACCTTACACTGACACATTATTCTGACTCCAAGCCGACCAGTCTTTGCTCTTACTCCTTAATGCCGCGTGCTTAGCAGAAAAGCAGCAAATACCAATTTTCAAGTCTTTGGTTTGACCCGATCGGGGTTCAAACCCATGACCTCCCGCACTCAAGGTGAACACGCTACCACACGGTTTGTGGCAAAAAAGACCTTGACATATTAAAATAAACCACCGACTATGTTGACCTTTAAATGTATATATAAATATAAGAAATTTAAAAATATACATAAATGACTTAAAATGAATGACATTAAGTGAATATAGACAATTGCTTAACAATATTGTGATCATTGCACCTCTTTTATCTATTGGAATGTAAACTTCCAATGTCCACCTACCTTATGTTAGATTTTTAATTAAGTGGGGACCAGGTGTTGAAGTTTTAAAAAAGGGGGATGGTTGAGATATAAAAAAATAGTTTAACCCGCCACCTATTAATATGCCAGTGGTAGTCTCTTATCATATAACTCACTACAACTCACTACTTTTCTAGACTCGTGGCAAAAGAGGGCTTGACATGTTGACCTCAAGATATCGTTTGAGTTGTTTTTTTGTGTTGTTGGGTTGTATTATTTTTGAATACCTCACTTCACCTTTTATTCTTATAAAAGAAGCATCTCAAAGGTGCAATTTGTAAAGTGCTGAGACTGTAACAGAAATTTCTTTCAATTAGACAGGAATGAGTGTAAAGTAGATGTGGGATGTATAAATAATATCTTTAAGTCAATGAAACAGCATCCATATTCAATGGATATCATATTGTCTCTATAATCCAGTAGAGAAAGTATAACAAAGTTATTGCACACAGGACTTTTCCTGCCAAGTTCTGTATAAAAACAAACACTAAAATATAGTAACAATAATAGAAGATGTGAGGTCATGATACCCCCAATTAAATCAACTGACCCCATATACTGTTTTGTTACAACAATGTGTATCTATTCTAAATGTTAAAGAAGGCCGGAAGAGGGGAAAGAGGGGGCTGGCCTAAATGTCCATTAAAATTATAGCCCATAATTTTAATTTAAATTGATTTTTGTTTTTTTTTAGTATTTACCTGATTTTGAAGTGCACCTCCCCCTTTTAGGATATAATGTTTGATGAGCCCTTGTAAATCTTTTCATGACTGTCAATATGTTTATCAAAATATTTGTAATCCACATTAAAGATAAAAAAATTACTTTACAATTCAAATACAGAATATGCATCTGTAAGTGCCTGTACTACAAGTACAAATGTACCACAGCAAATATATTTGAAGTTTGTTAATTAAATCACAACTGTTTAAAAAAGGAAATATGATCACAATCTTAGCTGCATTGTTTCTTATTACAATGTCTAGTTCTAACTGAATGCATGCATACTATGTAATATATATTGTAATTTTAAAGTACATGTAAACATTTGTTCTATGAGGTGATTATATCAATTACAATAATATATTACACAAAAGAGGCTAATGAACATCATTGCAGAATCTATTACCTATTGTACCAAATGTCATTGTCCTTATTAAAACATAAACATGATCGGAATGATCAATTAATACAGTCCTTGTGTCAGAAATGTAAACAAAATACCATACAATGTTTGATTTAAACTCCACATCAGCCGCCGCAGCTGGTCGATAAAGTAAACAAACTTTGCAAGAAAACACATTGTTTACTTTCTACAATATCTATCTTCTTAGGGTGTCATGTTAACTTAAATAATTATTCATCTAATATTCTAAGGAAAAAAGATTAAAAATTCCTACCTGTTATGAAACATCTCCATTTCTTTATTTGCAATCTTCACAAAAAATCTATTTCAAATCCTAATTGTAAGGTCTATTATTTAATAATCACATTATCATGCCCTCACATTTATAAGCCAACTTTTCATGGAATTGCTATGCAGTAAATAATGGGTTTATAATTGAGAACTTTATAAAGGGATATAACTCTAATCAATGCAAGTTTTATCTTTACCCAAATATCTTGTCACTGATTTTTTTGCAGTCGACAGTCAATTTTGTAAACAGCATCCATTTATAGCACACTGTCATAAAATCTTGAGAATAATGATGTAATTCATCAGTATCCTGGTTAACCCAACATCATGCTGTTGGATAAACATAAATATCACATAAATATATCTACTTATTGAAACTAACATTTTGTTCCTATTTGCTTATGTTTCTCATTTTATTCAACTCTGAATTGTAAAGATTAAAAAGAAAAACATTGCTATACATGTTCTTTTTAGGATATATATTAAATCAACCTCAACAAAAATAAAACATTTTAGGTATTACAACAATTAACTAGAAGATCTATGTCAGACATCAAGTACTACAAGAGTACATTGCATTAAAATTTATTTTTGTTATTCATGTTTCTATCAGTTTAAGCGTATTTTGTGGTCAACTTGAAGTATACCCTAGATCTCCTTTTATTTATATTTATTTATCAAAAACATGATTACACATGCTATTTTGTTTTATAGATTGATAGGACAGGACAGGACAGGACATTGACTTTCTTTGAAGTTTTAATTCAAAAATCAGCAGCACCTTGTGTGCATAAGCTGAGTTGAGATCTTTATAGATTTGTAGTATAAGGAAAAGACTACTATGTCATTGTACAATGAAGATTGCTTCGTCTGCAGACAATTTGATGTCAAATAGTAGAAACCAAAAATTTGCCCCAATTTCAGTCTAGAGCAATGTATTAATTGTTGATGTAACCATGACTTTTGACATAAAACTCAATATGGTTCTTTTTCACCCAAAGGTGCCATCCTGATTTGGTGGTGTTACATCTTACAAAGTCTATCCAAATTATTTTTACAAAGAATTCCACTCAAGCCAGTGCTAGGGCCCATCTTAAACTTGCAGTGAGGTGAGTTTTTTTTGTTTTTTTTTGCTCCATGTTGAAGATCTCACTTTGAGATGAAGAACAGCAATATAAACGCTGTTCCTTTGCTTTTTGTGTGTTTTTTGCTGTGCATGTACTAATTTTGTGTCATGGATGGATACCCCATATCCTTTGTTTTTCTATTATACCAGTATATGCCAAAGAAATGTAAAATTCTGATTTATATTGATTCATAAACTTGAGGTATTTATTAATAAACAAACTTGAACATTATTAAAGATAAAATTCAAAAACAAAAATGTTGACCAAATAGCAATCTATGAATAGCTGCTGTGACCTTTGACCATTGAAATATTAACCCAGAAATTTGATCCCCTTTTGTGTCCCATTCAACCCCCTTTTCATTTCATTTTCATGGTCACTGCCATTCTATAGCCATTTTGTCCTGCTTGGGCATAAAACTCCAAAAATCAATCACTAAATACATATTAATTCCTAAATAGTCTTTTGATACACATCTCTTTAATTTGTCAGGTACAAGTTCAGCAACCGACTTGAAAATACTCATTCAATGTACCAGGAAAAGAGAAATACTATAAGACATTAATATTTAATTTATTTAATTTGATATTTTAATTTACAATAAAATATTATATTTCAAAATTCATATACTACAGTTAAATATGATATGAAAATGTTACAAAATATAGATTTTAATATGAGCATATGTTTTAGAAGCTTATCTAATTAGATCTGCAAGTTTAAATTATCACCTGAATAATTTATGGACATGCACTGTAGATACAGCATGATTGTAAGCCTTCTTATATTAGTCAATGAATTTTATCAAATGCATGACGCAGATAATTGCAAATTTATCACATGCAAAATATATATATGATAGTAAATGTAATTCTAGCTTTTTTTATTATATTAAATGAAAACAACATCTAATTTCATAAACCTAACATACTGTCATGTTACATAAGATATTATAAATTACAGTGGATCTTTTCTAAACTCTCACCTGAAACTAGAATGAGTTAGATTACATTGTACATACAAGACTGTTGCTCTTTAAACCAAAAAAAAATCTTTCAGAGTAAAAATACTTAAACATTTCAATACAACTTTCATACATGTATGATCAATTTTAATCGAAAGATTATCTGTGAAAAGACAAACAAGTACACAAAACTCTAGAAAGAAAATAAAGACTGAGCAACTTGAACTCAATCAAATATTGTGTGTGATCTCAGGTGCTCTGGAAGGGTAAGCAGATTCTGTTAAATAAATGACATCCATCATGTTACTACTAGTACTATAAAATATGTTAAGGCCATGTCGAATAAATTTTCAGGTTCTCAGACAATGACTTCTAAATCAAAACCAATATGGGGTCTGGACCTGTGTGCTGCATGCAATTGATTAAGGTAATATGTACCTTGGTTCCCTTTCACTGATGCCAAGAAAACTTTTTCTTGTACAATGAGTGTTGTAAAAGTTTAAACTATCTGTAAACAGGAAGCGGCTACATGACAGATGTAATAAACAGCTGCGCCACGAGCGCATGATACGCCCGTCGTCTTGTGTGCGAGGTTTTATGCAATAATCATAAATCGTTTCTGAGATACGGCGCGACATGTGAAAACCCCCCTTTTTTTATAAAAAAATCAATAACTCTAAAATAAAATTTTGAATCATCATGATCATCACCAAAAGTATACAGATCTTTAGATTAATATAATTAAGAAGTGTGTAAAGTTTTAAGCAATAATCATAAATCGTTTTTGAGATATGGCGCGACATGTGAAACACTTCCCCCCTTTTTTTACAAAAAACTCAATAACTTTAAAATAAAATTTTGAATCATCACCAAAAAGTACACAGATCTTTAGATTAATATAACTAAGAAGTATGTAAAGTTTTAAGCAATAATCACATGGATTTTTCTAGCATTCCACAGGGTTCGGTATTCGGACCCATTCCCAACGGCAAAAACCTTACATTTTTCCAAATTTTGGGAGCAAAATTCCCAAACGATCACAAAATTCATTTTCATCTTTATTACTCATTACAGAGATATTTATTTTGTTCAACCGCTAGCTTTAGGCCGAAAATGGACAACAAATAAAGTGTAAATCCAAGTAAAAACATAATTGACTGACAAAACCACATTACACTGAAATGCAGTCAACTTTAGCGTTTGATAGTTCATTGATAACATTCTGGCGTATCACAAACAAACAACTTGTACCGTCTCATTTCATTGGCCGAAAGATTCAAATACAACAACAATTGTAGCGTGCACGTGAATTGACACAGGTGACTGACTATGGAATGTACTATGTTACTACGAACGTAAAAACAAGGATTTGACCATGTATAGTATACAAATCTTTGGTCAAAAGAATTAAATAAATGTTTTGTGAATTTCAAATAGTTGTGTCGAAATTTTATACTGCAGCAACATAATTATCTTGTACCGCATTATGAAAATATAAGGTTAAAATAAAATGCATGTGCCGCTTTTATACGGATGATTAAGGAATCATTTTAATTTCTTTCAATGTCGTAGTTACTTATAACAAGGATCTCATAATACTGATCCATTACAATAATTACAATAATTTATGATGGGTTGCACATTCCTCTTTCAGTGTTTTCATGCTATAAAACGAACATACAGAACGTTACACAGTAGCTAAGCGTTTGGTCATTCAGAAATTACGTATCATAAACGGAGCAAATTGTCCCCGAAATATAGTATCAAAACAACAATAATCGTATCATTTGTACACGTGAATGAGGACGTAATATGCAATGTACTATCATGGCCACCACGAAATTCAAATGAATTCAGTGAAGACATGTTGGTGTAAAAAGGATTGAAATGTTACATCGGCGAAGATTTTTTTCTTTTGTATGTGTGGAACTAAAAAAAATAAATAAATACTTGTGAGAAATATCGTAGTTTATAAGGAACAATATAAATGTACTGTTTTCGATTTTAATTGGCTGAAAACTTATCTTTTAATTTCATACCGTAAGAATAGTGATTTGCATAACATTGTTGAACTATCCGCCATAGTGACGTGTAGTGTGCATGCGTATTTAAAATGAAATACAAAGTCATACATGTAAGATAAACTGATAAACGAAATATTAAGAAATTATTAATAAGGATGACTGAATGCATGTACAAGAAGGGACCAATAATAGCAAAACAGTTAATTATAAAATTCATTAAGTATATCGCTGGAGTTTATAAAGTACATTTCCTTCCACTGTGCCATGGTTTGCCATCTCCATTTTTCTCTAAACAAAGTATGGTTGGTTACATGTTCTGAATTTACTTAGAATTTCAGAATTTTTTCTCAAAATTAAGTAAAATGAATCAGAAAAAATCAGACTATTCTTAGTCGAATACCTAAAACTTGCGAAAGATATGAAAAGGCAGGATGAGCAACTTGGCAAAAAGGCGGATGACGATTTATGTAAAAAATCCGGACAAACTAATAAAAAGGCAGGACCAAATAGACTTAAAAATAAAAAGACAGGACAGAGATTACAATTTAAAAAGAACAAAATGTTTCATCCAAGGCCCCACTCCCATCAAAATAAAATGGTATATTTCTTAATCCAGAACCAACTGAGAGGAGACAGTTGAATTAAATATTTCGATGTGAAACCTGTTAAAATTTTAAAGTTTAAAATTTTACTATTGCACAAAATTACGAATTCAATGAATTTTACATGCACATGTATATAAAAGCTAGAATTGCTATGGGAAAATCAAGAACACAATCATGTACGTCAATACGACGATGGAAGGTTATAAGAACCTTGACCGGTTACGTGAATACTGATCAGTCCATTCAACTTATAGTACGCGTGTTCTATTTTCGCAGGTGTGAGGTCGAAGGTTTGAATTGACCAATGAAAACGATCGTTCCTTTACAAGTTAATCTAATAAAGTTTGTTTGACTAATTACGTCACACTACATTTCGCTAAGCTTGGCCGCATTTAAGTGTAACAATCAATGGCTGCCATAAACAGGATCAGATTCCGGAAACGGATAAGGCTAATTCCGGGGTTGCCAATCAAATTCACTAAATAAATTTTTTTTTAAAAATCCAGTTTTTGACAACTATGAAATAGCAACACTAAAATTGAAAACTAAAAGTTATATGAAAAAAAAAGAAACAGGAAATATTTTATTCAGAAACTCAAAATTATTTTAGTTCACAAATTCAAAATCAAATAAAATGTGACAATACTTTTCTTTATCACTTAAAATTGTTGATATTAGATGTTTTATGAGGAAAACAAATAACTAAAGATCTAAGAGGTAATTTCTTCTAAATTTTGAAGGGCCAGTAAAAATCTGGAAGAGCAATTTAGTAGATTTAAAAAAAAATTATTATTATATTAACCATGTTTAGTGTTACTGTCTTTAAAAAAAAAAGGATATTTTTAATGAACTAAACACACTAAAACTAACATCTGGTATATTGGTTGTTTTTCACAATTTCATTGAAAATCGCTTTAAAAATTCCCAAAACTGACCAGGGTCCTTTTTCCCTAAATACCCAGATAAACCCCTGAATCATAAATTATTTTGAGATACTTGGAAGAACTTTTTTTTTCAATCAGACTATCTATGAATAAGAACAATGAAGAAAATTCCAAATGGTATGAGGATATTTGATATTTTAAAATTGACGTCTTCCACATTTGGACGGGTCTATTTCGAAAATCTATGAGTTGAAAAGCTTAAGGAATTATGAAAAAATGGTAAACAAACTTATTGTAAGGGGCTTTTAACAAAAGTTTCGTTTCACAAAATTATTTGCGTAAAAACTTATCAAGGTCAGTTTTGATTGTCTATTTTTAGGCACACAAACATGATTATTTTTAGATTTTTATTCTTTAAGAAATAGAACTATTGTCAACATATCGATCTCTCTCTAAAACATTTTTTTTTGGTGATGTTTTCATCAATATATTTTGGGGCAAAGTAGCTGGCTAACTTCTGTGCTATAGGCGGGCTAACTTTTGTGCTATAGGCGGAGAAAACCAGCTTCTAATGAAAACCCTGCCCCAATGTTGTTCTATTTTAGACATTCATGTAGCTACCATATATATTGGTTGATCAACCTGGACAAACATCAATAACCTTATAGATGACATCCTATAGATGAAGCTGACAAACTTTGGTTTCAATCCATTGAGCAGTTTCAAAGGAGAATATAATATTTTGAAAGAAAAGGTGAGCTAAAAAGGAAGGTAATATCCTTATCATTGAACTTGTCAACCAGCCTCTGAATAAAACCACTCTTTTCTTAGGCAGCGTGACAACCCTCTTGCAAGTTAAAATTTTGTCCAACATGATTAGGATTTCAAATATTTGCTTGATGACAATGTCCCCATTCATCAGGAGATGAAAATGTGATCACAGGAAATATGAAATTAATTTGCAAATTATTGCAGACACGGATTGTCTCCCTGGGAAAAAGTTCAAAATCTGGGGACTGGGGATAGAATTTATGAAAATCACGATTGTGGCTTGTTTTACAAACCCTAGATCAGAATTCACAGAGACATATATGAATTAATTTTAAAGTACGAAAAAAGGGATAATACCTTCAAAATCAGGATAGTTGGCAGGTGTGTTATATTTTCTCTTGAATCCAAAAAAAGTTGTTTTGCACAGTAAATGTATATCCCATATGCCAAACGGGGTATTAAAACCTATTTGGGTGTCAGATTTGTCCCAGTATGTTGAGCTATTTGTTATAATTGATTTTAAGCTAATTTATATTTCCCATTGTCTATCGTATCACTGTTATAACGGTTTTTTCAAATGCATTAAAACAACGACTTCCAAAGTTACTAGTTCAGAAGGAACAAAATGCAAAATGGAATGCATCTATAGTGCAATCAGACAATGCACGTGAATTTTCCAATATCGAGCAAGCAATCATAAAAATTTACCTGATTCAGTTGTAGCAAATAATAAAACTATTGTCAAGACAGCTGTTATTTGATCATCAGCGGATGCTCCTTTAGAAAAAGTAGCATTTTTCTTCAGTAACTGTAACAGTAACTAAAATTGTTTCAGCCCAAGAAACTAAAAGGTGAAGGTCATGAAGATAATTTAAATTTCTCTGGGTTTATCAGAGTAATGTATGGTAAGTCTAGATCATGTTCGAATAGATATATAATTAATTCAATAAAACGTTTAACGAAATTTGATTTAGCAAGGGAAGCGTACAGAAGATCAAGATCGTTCAACATGAGCTTACAAAAGGTAAACAACACCACTGATTTGTAATATTACATGAATTTTAACACGAATTATTTGTCGTCATAGTGTATTATTGATAATACAAATGTTTGAAAGTGGTTACAATAAAATTTATAAGCTGTCACTGCATTTGTTTGTGATAAACACTTTGATACGTGGTGACCTTGACATTTTTGTCAATAACTTGTTGGAAAGGTTTAGAATACGAATTTTTAAATTAATCTTTATTTAAGAGAACCGGAATTCGTTTTGGCAAAGTAAAACAATCTTATTGTAATAGTTTAAAAATGAGGAATAGTAATTTCAAATCAACAGGTCTAGCTACTTTTGTGGGTGTGTCACATGCAACAATTTGATTGGTCATCAGTTTTGCATTTATCTTGTGAACATATGTCTAGAAATCTAAAACAAGAAATTTGGTGAGGCATTCAAATGAATAATTTGAGAAGTGTTGTATACATCATGGCGACTGCAACCCAAATGGGTACAACCAAAAAACATTTTGAAGTCATGCCTAAATTAATGTAGCCTCTTCTCATGGGTTTTCGTGCTATTAAGAATGCATTGTGACGTCACAATTTCCATTGAAAAAGCATGCATAGTATTAATTCATATGACGTACAAAAACATATGATCTGACCATACCATCTACATGAGGGTTGTAATGGGGGTACCTTCATGATGAATAACGTTAAATTATTTCCAAAAATAATGGTAACAGCTAATTTTTTCAGACATCTGACAAATCACGATAAGGATACTTTGACGAATCACGTTAAAATTTTAACCAATTTGAAGCTAACGGTAGCCGAAAATGACTGTTTAATGCCTGACGGTAAATGGCATTCCTACTCTCCTACATGTGAATACAAATTAAGGTGGAGGACCATTAGATTTTCTTTGGGGACCAGGAGGTTTTTTCAGTTGGAATATTCTTTTTCACTTGTTGCTATGCTGGCTTTTTTTTCATTTGTTTTTAAAGCCAGGATATTGATATCCAAATCCCCCCGCCCTCTCACATCCGAAAAAAATCAAATGGTCAGCCCTTAAAAAGATGTGACTATCTGCCTTCACCCCTCTTCCCCCACCACTCCCACAAAAAACAAAAACAAAACAATAAAAAAAAAATAAATGTAAAAAAAAAAAAAAAACACCTCATGCACAACATATTAAAATGATTAAGATATATTATCATGAAATTTCCTAGATTAAAATATAAGTTCCAAATGGAATTAATATTCTGTAATAATTTATGTCTTCTGGAACAAATATTACTGTACATGTATTTATTACTAATGGAATAAAGATTATAGAATATTTGTTCCATCAGGAACATATGTTATGGCATTGTTTATAACAAAGCTTCCAGTGGAACTTATGTTAGGTGGAACAAATATATATGTGTACAATTTGACAAAATTAAGGGTTTTCATCAAACGATGATAACAAAAATTATATCATTTTTTATTCTGGACCTCCTGTTGTGACCATATACAAAAGTTCTGTGAAAGTCTGTTTTATCAAGTTCAGATTATACAGGTCCCTTTGATTATGTCAGAACAATAACACATCATCTGCTTGAAATATTAACTTTAAATATGTGAAGGTTGAGGAAGGGTCATTATTGGCCCAAAAGTACCATGAAAATTAACACCTGTAACTATAATACATATTTGCCAGATGAAAAAAATATGTTTTATATACAGTTAGGGGAATTACTGAAATAAGTGATTTATAAAATCACTTATTTAAGTAGCAAATTTGAAATTTTGTCACAAATTGTGATTTTGTAGTTTTACCAAAATTTTAAACACATAGGTTTAGATTATATCTTATTATTAGTAAAATTGAAAAAAATGAACCTTTTCTTCTTTTAAGTAGCAAGGTTTAATATGCCTTTGATGCAATTGTTTAGCTGTAAATTCTATTTTTGTTGAAAAAATGCTATAATGAAGGCTTTTTATAATGAACTGATACTTTCTTAACACATTTTTCCCAGCAGTGGGAGTATTTTTCCTGTAAAATTCAAGGTTTCATCTTACAGATTATGTAATCAAATTTTTTTTTAACTGTTCGCGATTAAAATTTCACTGTTCGGGGGTGTTGAAATTAGTGGGGGTAGATAAAATAATAATACTTCAAGAAGTCAGAAGAAAATAGAGGTATGATACTTAAACAAGTGATTTTTATGTCATTATCCCAGATTTAGTACAAGGTCATCACCTGACATGACCGGTCATCCTATCAACACAGATGTTGGTTCTGATAATTTTAGCAACATAATTAGTCCATGGATCATTAGTATTGTATATTTAAAGCTACAATAAAATTAAATCACTTAGTCTAGTGATTTATTTGTACTACTTAAATAGGTGATTATTAAAAAAAGACAACTTTACTTCCAACATTTGTGGACAAAATGTTACTTGAATCAGTGATTTAGAAATCACTCATTTAAGTAAGTCCCCTGACTGATATACATCTTTAATAAAAAATTATTTTGGTTGAAGGGAGTGGTCAATGTTTTCAAAAGTAATAGACTGTTTTAGAAAATACTGGACATATTCTAAAAACTGGTAAAATAATAGCAGACAGAAAAAAAACATCTACTTATTTAAATTTACATTCTTTCAATATTGCTTTTAGATAAGATATTCCTGGCCCTTAACTTCTTTTTCAAATCAGTCTATTAGTTTGACAGAACCTAATGATGACTTATTAAAGGTCTCCATAATCATAATAGGTAGTTTTTAGATTCTTGAAAGCTAAGCAAAATAATAACAGAGGATTTGTATTTGAATTTAAGAAAGTAAAGTAAATTAGTTGACATATATTTTCAAAAAAAAGGAGGGGAAGATACCAAAGGGAGCATCTTCACGCTCAGTCAAAGAGAGACAGACAAAACAAGGCAAAAATGGAAAAAGAAAGGAAGACAAATAACAGTTTACAAAACACTACATAGGAAATTAGCAACACCAACCCCACCATAAGCCATGGGTACAAAATGTACTCCGAAGGGTATGCAAATTCTGCTCCACATGTGGCACACTTAAAGGGATTTATAGTGATCATTAAAAGGAGTCATTTTATAGGGGCAATCATATAATTTGCATTTAAATTTACCTTACTTTTAAAACATTGAATTCACTTTGTATAAAGTTTTTACTTAGGCTGATTATTTATCTTTCTGTTGTAGGATAAGTTACAGTATATGTCAGGATTTGGTAATGAATTTACCAGTGAAGATCCCAGGTGTCCTGGTGCTCTACCACAAGGACAGGTATTGTATTGTAGAGTTAACGTTAATCTTTTTATTGTTCAGTTAAGTTTGAATTTTTGATGGGTCTATTTTAACAACTATTAGATAATTATATTTATGTTGTACAGGTGAGACATTTTTCTCAAGGTGATTATATATTCCTTGGTTTACTTCAGTTCCACTTGAGCAATAAATTTTGATTTGTAATAGCCTTTCATTTAATTCAAATTGAACTTGATTAATTGACAATTAAGTAACAATACAATTTCACACTACTTTTTGTCTTATTTTAGGTTTTGAACAGTCTTGTAAAGATTTACAAATCAGGTTTTAAGCTGAAACCCCATCTTGACCAACCTAAACTAATGAAAGATTATCCCAGCAAAATTCATATATAAAATGCATTTGTTACAAATAACCAAATCCTTCAGTAGGTCAACTTGCATTTGTCAACTATAGACAGGTGTTTATTCAATAAGTCAACCTCTAAATCATGCTAGGACTTGAACATTTGTAAGTAGATAAAACAGAGTCTTATAAGATCTACCAAAAACACTGAATAATATCTTAAAGAGCAAAAAAGATTAGAATATAACTAAAGACAACATCTGAGATTTCTGTCCTTGGGTAGACACATGAACATAAACATATAGCAGGGTTATACTCTTTCTTTTTTTTTGTGCTCAACCATCCCCTTTTTAATCTCAATTAATGGATTGGAATCAAGCAGGTACACATGTACATAGAAAAACTAAAAGACACATAAAGGATAGAATAGTGTTTCACAGTAAAGTTTGCTTGTTTGAAAGATGGACAATGAAATTGATATTTATATCAGCTTAAATGTGAATGTATAACTCGCATTGAGAGAGTTAGAGACAGGCCATCATATTCATTTCTTATTTTGGCCGCATATTTTCAAATTCACTTCTTATTTTGACAGCATATTTTCATATTCATTTCTTATTTAAACGCATATTTTCAGATGCATTTCTTATTTTGACCGCATATTTTCAGAATAACCCACAGAAATGTAAATATGGACTGTATGCTGAACAATTATCTGGTTCTGCCTTCACTGCACCAAGGGAAAGTAATGTCAGGAGCTGGCTTTACCGTATCAGGCCTTCCGTCAAACATAATCCATTCAAACCAATCGACAATGGTCTATTTACTAATGACTGGGACAAAGTTAAACCAAACCCAAACCAGGTAAATAAAAGAAGTCTCTGTAGAATTTACTGATGTAATTCAAATTAAATCCCTGCACTTTTCACTTTTTAGCTCACCTGTTAGTGGACAAAAGTTAAAGAAGATAGAGAAAAACAGTTAACAGAAAATATTATCAACAAAATTGAGTTTTTTGTCATGAATTATATTCTAGTCCACAATGATTAAGACTCCATTGTTGAAGAGGCAAATAGGCCTAGGTGAGTGATATAGGCTCTTTAGAACCTTTATAGTTAATGCTAATACACAGCAACCAAGCATAAGAAAGTGAGCTAGCGGGGAGATTTAATTTGAAGTAAATTGTAGATTCCACAGACATTCAGAAAGACTGTAAAAGCGATGACAAAAGTCAAGTAAAGTTTGGTTTGATACTTTCTAGTTGTTATTTTTTACTGGTTCATTATGCAAGAAATTCAGAAGACTAAGAATGATTCGTTGAAAATGCATGTAAAAACACTAAATTTAAAAGTATTTGATGTTTTATCATTGTGAAAATTGCGTCTGGATAGGTTTTTCAAAAATAAAGAGACACATTTTATATTTTGATAGCATTATTCATGTAATTTGTATGTAAAATTTCCTGAAATTGAAATAATTAATATCCCAATTTTGTTCATTGTTCAAATAATGCAATAAGAAATGCAAACAAAAAATCTGAATTTAAAGTACCATTTGATGTGGTGAATATTTCTTGTTTCTGAGACCTTTGGTCTAGTAATTATACAATTTAGTGTGTTAAATGAAATTGGACACGGAGAAAGAGACTATCTCAGATCTAAAGTATTTCTAGCTATTGTGTTGAGTAAATATTCACTTTTTTCTTGTTCAAGTCTTTAGTAAAAGATTGAAGAATAATGAACATCAATGACTTCTACTGAAAATTATGATACATCTGACCTAAGTTTCAAAGTAATATATATAATGATGGAGCCTTTTTACTCTAATTTTTTTATAAGAGAGGCAAAGGATACCAAAGGAACATTCAAAATCATAAGTAGAAAATAAACTGACAACCCCATGGCTAAAAAAGAAAAAGACAAACAGACAAACAACAGTACACAAAACAACATAGAAAACCAAAGACTGAGCAACACGAAACCCCACCAAAAACTGGGGGTAATCTCAGGTGCTCCGGAAGGTTAAGCAGATCCTGCTCCACATGCAACTGTTGTGTTGCTCATGTAAGTACAAACCGTAATATGTCTAATTCGGTAGGTCACATTCGGGGGAAGGGAAAGAGATTATAGTTACGACAATTGGAATTAAGTTAATTTTTGTATATGACAAAAATAGAACTCTTGTTGTCATTCAGAAAATATTTTTTCTGAAGTTGTGATAACAATTGTATATATTTATTCTAATCCATGAGTTAAACATAAATATTGCAGATGAGATGGAAACCATTTGATATAACAAAAGCAAGCCAGAAGAAAGTGGATTTTGTTCAGGTCTGTATATATATTCACATATGCAAGTTTAATTTTTACATCATTTCATAGTTGTTAGTGAGACAGTAACAATTTTTTGGTTTTAAAAACTGGATTATTGAATCCAATACTATACAATTGAGACAAAGAATATAAGGTCTGAAATCACTGTCATCTTATCTTGAGATTTATGCGACTCACAAACCATTTTGAAAATTCCTGAATTGATTTGATAAAGGGGGGATAGGATGGGGTTCTGAACACATTAATAAAATAATATAAAATTAATGATTTAGCGGGTGGTTAAATTGTACCCAAAAAAATCTTTTAGAATGTTATGGAGCTTTTTAGCCCAAAACTGCTCATGCCATCACCAACACGATTAGTGATGATGAAAAATCCAAAGTATTTCTTATAAAGGTGCTGCTGGTGGAATGTTAGTCCTTGACAGTATTGTCAGCTCAGTGATTGTGCACTGATAGAATTTATAACATGCCTATCTTAAATTCTCTGTTGATAAATATATGAATTATGAGCAAAACTAAGGATCCAACTCTCTCAGGAAAAGTTGACACAGATTCATTTGCTATTCATTTTAAGACCCAATTTTGGTCATATAGCGACTCAAGTTTTCAAGAATCTATACATTCTTGGCTTTCAAATTTTGAGGTTTGAGTGTTTCTGATGAATTAGTAAATTTTGGGTGTTCCTAATTTAGGAAGAGTTATTTTTATTTTCATGGTTTTCTGGGAAGATTTACATCATTAATCAGCACAACGATGCAGTGTTTATATGATTGCCATGCATGAAGATTGCTCTGTTGATTTGAACCCCATAAATATATTAACCTGTGATACTAACTCAAAATGGCCATTTCATTTAAGAATATACAGGTAGCACCAACTGAAGGTTGGCAATGAACTTTGTCATGGATCAGATGTATAAGTAAATATAAATATATATAAGCTTTATGTTTAACTTTCCTTTGCTGTGTTTTATGTTTTAATTGTATGCTGTAAACCAACTTATTTTTGCGGATACTTTATTTCATGTCTATCCCTTTCTAGTCCACTTCACGGTGATTTAATTTCACGATTTTCTAATTTACTTGATGTAGTTAAATAAGGAAAGATCCAAGTTTTACATATTCACGTTATTTTTACTACTCAAAAAATAAATCGCTAGCGAAAATTAGTTGGTTTACAGTAAGTTATAACCCTATCATATTCTTAATAATCAATGTCCCGTTTACAGGGTATGGCTACAATTTGTGGAGCAGGAGACACCAAAGGTAGACATGGACTGGGCATATATATTTACACCTGTAACACATCAATGGATAATAAGTAAGTCAAAATACATACCGTTTAATTTTTGTCTTGCCTTGACGGAGTCAAAAAGCGAGACATAGGTATGCTGTTTCGGACGGCGGCGTCAACAATGTATTAGTTTGTGATTAGGTCTAGTTTATGGTGATCCACAAGAGGTAGGTCAATCATATTTGGTATGCAGTTGCATTAGCCTTGGCACATCTCATTTCCATGGAGATTATTTTGCCCTGCCCCCTCAGTCATGGTCTATTGACTTTGAAACTTTTGCTTATTTTACATGTAATAGTTTGTGATTAGGTCAGTTTATGTGGAACCACTAGTGGTAGGTCAGTGATATTTGGTATGCAGTTGTATAAGCATTGGCATATCTCATTTCCATGGAGATTATTTGGCTTCGCCCCCGTAGTCATTGTCTATTGACTTTGAAAATTTTGCAAAGTAAACATGTATTAGTTTGTGATTAGGTCAGTTCAAGGGTAACCATTAGTGGTAGGCCAATGTTAATTGGTATTCAGTTGTATAAGCATTAGCACATCTCATTTCCAATGAGAATGTTTGGCCCCGCCCCTCAGTCATGGTCTGTCGACTTTGAAACTTACTTAAGCTTAGTTTACATATATTAGTTTGTGATTAGATCAGTTTAAGATGAACTGCTAATGCATGAAGATTATATTGGCCCACCCCCTCTTCATGGTTCAATGACTTTGAAACTTTTACATAGTTTACAAGTTGATGTTTGTGTTTAGGTTTGTTTAAAGGGAACGACTTATATATAAGTCAGTGGTATTTGGTATGCAGTTGTATTAGCATTGGCACATCTCATTTACATGGAGATTGTTTAGCCATGTACCTCAGTCATGGTTCATTGAGTTTGAATATGTAACATGTCAAAGTATTGCTATTTTATTTTCAACATTTGCATAATGAAAATTACAAAAAGGCGAGACATATCTCTGTGATAACAGTTTATTGTTCTGGGTGACCAAGTGGTCTAGGCAAATTGGTTGGCAGTTGGGTCAAAATTTCTAATAGGCTTTAAAGGGAGGAATTCAGTTAGGATTTATAAACAGAAAGTCCTAGAATAAAGATGTAAAAACTTACAAGTTATTAAATATAAGCAAAGAAGTAAATTTTCTGTCAAATTTTAGTGTGTGGAATCTTTTACTCCAAGAAGTCCAAGAAGCCTTTTCAGAAATGGTTCTTTGTATTTTGTTAAATTGCTGAAAAAATTTATATCATATGGTACCTTAAAAATGGGACCACAGGTATGAAAATGTCTAAGCTTCTAAAGGAGCCATCATGCAAATCTGAGTCATCATGGACAAAGAAATGGAAGAAAATGTTACTTTTACTACCTACCTGAAATGAATTACTTTGGATTCATTTGTTTTTGTGGATTGATGAAAAATTATATTTTCGTGGATACTTGATTTTGTTGTTAAGCCAAAGTCTCCATATGGACCTATAAAAAAATTGTACTATATTGGACTTTTGAATTCCTGGTTTATCTAAATATACCCATAAAATCAACAAAAATTAGTATCACACAAATAAAAAATGAATCCACAGTACCCATAATGACCTAGTTATCTGTGCAGATACTCGTAAGTCATGAACATTTCAGTATAACTTATGATCAATTTTAATCATAAGATTTTTTGTGAAAAGACATGCAGGTGTTTAACTTTTTCAGATTTTTAACTTTATTCTGTGAAAAGTTATGTGGCACAGCCTCAGTGTTCTTAGTAGTAAATAATGTATGGACCAATCAGAATGTTCAAAACTGTGACATTCCCTTAATGCAAGTGAACTAGTTGGGGTTAAACGGCAATCAGATTGAAATATAGATCCTGTTTCCAAGCTTTGCTTACAAGGATCTGACAAAGCTCTGTTCTACTTTCTTGATCCTATGATATTGTAGATCATTGTAGTAATGATACACACCTTAAAAGATTTGGAGTTAGAAATTTGATTGGTTGATTTAAAATTAGCAGAACAGAAAGTTGAATCAAGCATTCTCAGATCCTAGTGAGCAAAGCATGGACACAGGATCTGTTTTATAATCAGATTTGGATAAACGATAAACTCTCACCATTCAATAGTTCATAAGTTGAATGTGGTATTTGAATTGGATTAGATTGTGCTAATTCATCTACAAAATTAATTACCGGTAAATGTCTTAAATTTGGTATCAAAATTTGTAGTATACAAATCTGTGTCTACCATTTCAGTCTCTATTTCCTATGTCTGAAACAATTACAATTTGTTCTGATATTTTGTCAGGTAATTTCTTTTTCTGTTGCAAGATTTCAAACATTGTAAAATTTGTTGAATTTTAGAATTTACTTCCACTTTGACAAATGTTTGGAAAAGTTTTATAATGGCATGTAACAGTTGCCTGATCTATTTCACTAAAGCTTTAGTAGCTCCATTAGCCAAATCAACATCAATGGGGACGATTTCCAATTTCTTCCTGTGGACTGTTACCTTGTGAACTAGCATGTATAAGATTAGACTCAGCATGTTGGTCTTGTACAAAGCTTGGTTCATTTCACATCACAACATGTTCTGTTCTTGAGTATGCATTCGATTTGGAATTAGAAGTTAAACAACCATCCATTTAATATCCATTCAATTCCTCGATTCTAATTTAAGACAAAAACTGCTATTCACTTTTAAGTTTTTACAAAAAAATTAGGTTTTAATATGATGTTTCCCATGAATGCAATGGAAATTTGCCATGTAGCTGATCCTGCATTCCTTCCAGCTGGAACATTGGGGAAAGGATTTTACTCTGCAGTATGTAAAAAGTTTGATTAAATGAAGTTGGATTTTGCTTAAATATTTAATTGATATTACATGAACAAAAGACGACCAATAACCAAAAAGAAGTACCAAACAGTTGCTAGTTTTGAAACAATGTGGATAAGACATGATATACAATTTTTTTAATGAAATTTCTATTTAATAACTTAATCGAAGTATATGTTATCTATAGATTTGATAATAAATGCATTGCTTCATATTATTTCAGATGTTTCTACAGTTCAGATGGAGATCTTCTGATAGGTATGTTTATCACCCCAATATTTGAACTGTGACCTGGATGACCATGTTGTGACATCTATCTGTACAAATTTTTGTCACCACTGTTGTCATGATGACAGTAAAATCCACTTTATAACCAATACTGTGGATTCATCTATTTTGGTGGATACCAATTTTCCTGGATTGAGGAAAACAAAATTTTCTGAATATTTGATTTGGTTGTTTTGTTAAAGTCTACATGGAAGCCATAGAAATTCATACTTCATTGAACATTTAAATTCATGACTTACCTATACCCACTAAATACTAAAAAATTGGTATTCCACTAACAATAATGCATCCACAGCATATATATCACTGTTTGTTATGTACTCACCAAGTGTTGATGTTTTACTGAAGGTTTTAAGTGCACACAACCACTACCTACTTAGCTTATCTTGAACATATGTTGTTAAAGAAAACACACAAAAAACCCTGTACAGTCCAACTTCCAACAGGATGACCACTAACTAAGAGATGGAAATTGAATTATAAACTGTGTCAAAATGTACTGGCTACTACAGGAAGTTGGCTTTTGTAGCCACAGCCCTTGGTTGAATACAGCCTCTCAAGGAGACAAAAGAAATAAGAAACTTAATATCAATATTTGTTTTAAAACAGCTGAGATATATTTATATTCATCATGTTAAGTAACTGCTATGTAGTGAAACTGGCAGAGATATATGGTAATGATATTTTGATGGTCTCATCTATTTCTATTTTTCAGTACCACAACAAGGAGGAATTTTGATTACAACAGAGTTTGGAAAAATGCAGGTTGATCCAAATGAAATTTGTGTTATTCAGGTATATAAGAAGAATACCACTTTAAATTCAAGGTTTCTTTAACTGTAAAATATTGATCACAAATATTTACTTTTAATTAAAATAAAAAATGCAGGCATATATAATATTTTAATATTTACCACCTTTGATAAGTGTTGAGTATGACGATAAATTTTCACTTTTGTTCTCATACTATGAACAACAAAATTATTTATTTTGTAAAAAATATTTCCGTACTCCATGTATACCTTACAACAAAATTATTTTTATTTACATGTGTATGTTATTTTATTTGGTGGCATTTTGTCCAAGGTTATGGTTGTCTTTCTGATATTGTTTTACATCTAACCTCCTTGTTTTATTAATTTTGTATTTAAATTGTGTCATAGATCAAATTTATTCGTTCAGTGTATGTTCACTTGTTTTTGTTGATATGTCTATTGATTGAGTTAAGCCATTTCAATTGATATTTTATAGTGTGTCTTCCTATATTGTGATGTTACACTATTGTTTCAGGTTAGGGTGAAGGTTGGCGCCTATTAAAACGTTTAAACCCGCTGCATTTGTTTGCACCTGTCCTAAGTCAGGAACCTGATGTTCAGTGGTTGTCGTTTGTTGATGTGGTTCATAAAGTGTTTCTCGTTTCTCGTTTTTTATATAGATTAGACCGTTGGTTTTCCTGTTTGAATGGTTTTACACTAGTCATTTTTGGGGCCCCTTTATAGCTTGCTGTTAGGTGTGAGCCATATTATTGTATACCATAGTCCCTCTGTCTGTCGTACCGTTCTGTCCGTCCATCTGTCTGTCCGTCCGTCCGTCTGTCGTCAACATATCGGACAATAACTCAAAACGCTTTAACCAATTTGCATGAAACTTTGGTGAATTGTTTATATCTATTGACGTGAGCTCCCTTTCGATTTTTATAGATTTTAGATTTTACGTTTCCTAGTTATGGGGTTTTATTCATTAAAAAAGGGGGATTTTCCAGTTTTTGGACAATAACTAAAAAATGCTTTGAGCAGTTTTTGCTAAACTTTGGTGAATTGTGTATTTCTATTGACGTAAGCTCCCTTTTGATTTTTATAAATTTTAGATTTTATGTTTCTGAGTTGTGGGATTTTATTCATAAAAAAGGGGAGATTTTCCAGTTTTCAGACAATAACTTAAAAGTGCTTTGAACAGTTTTCATGAAACTTTGGTGACTGGTTTATATCTATTAAAATAACCTCCCTTTAGTTTTTTATAAATTTCAAATATCATCATTGAGGAGTTATGGAACTTTATTCTTTGAAAAAGCGACGGGCGTATCATGATCTCATGGCGCAGCTCTTTATTCTTATTATTGAAGGCTGTATGGATGCCTATAATTGCTTACATTTACTCCATTTGAACTCTGTGGATAGTTGTCTCATTGGCAATCATACCACATCTCCTTATTTTTATAATAACTAGACTTGAATCATTACAGTATTGCTACAATTTCCTTGTACTTTAATCAAGAAATAATTTGTAAATTATTTAAATACTAGTTTTACCTGATTTTAGCAATATTTAATGTACACAAGCGTTTACATGTATTCTACAAGGAATAAGGTAACATGTTTTACATGTTTTTCAGCAAGGAATAAGGTTTAGTGTTGCAGTATCAGGAGAAACCAGAGGTTACATGATGGAAGTATTCGATGGACATTTTACACTTCCTAATCTAGGACCAATAGGTAAAACTTTTTATTGTCCTTCCCTTCACCCTATATCACCCTGCTCAGTTGTTAGGTAAATCTGGTATAACTGCTTTGAGACTTGAGCAGGCGTTATCAGCCTTGTCACAATGTCTGAGGAGAAGTTACCAGTGAAGTCACAATGTATGAAGAGAAACATTATCTTGTTTTCTACGTTTAGAAGCGAAAAAGGTTCACATTGTGGCTCATGGCTAATATTTTAAGATAACATTGTGAAGAAAAGCCGATAGTCTATACAAGGATAGATGTAAATGTGATCTCCATTATGCAATTATGAATATACTTGAAGATAAATTACTATAAAAAGTGCAAATAGACATTTTTGTTGACATTTACCCAAAATGTTTATCAATTTCACCATAGAATTAGTAATGTGAACAACAGCAGCCTACACAATATGTTAAGTGCTAATTTTTTTAAGAATTAGGCTATTTGGAAGAACTTCAAAACATGGACGAAAGAAACCTGAAAAACCTAAACATTCTATTTTGAAGTTACTCTCACCCTGAGTTAGAAGCAGTATATCTTTTGTTTCTACATGTCTGGTAATTTGAGAAATATCTACATAATTTTTTGTTAGAAAGATGGCAAATTACAGCGTTATCCCCCCTTAATTGTTAATGTCTAGTGCATTTCAACCAAATTATATCTAGAAATACCAGATCAGGAAAAGGAAATGAATGTTATATTCTTTCATCATTATACATTCTGAATTTAAATTAAAATAAACTTGAGTGGGTTTTTGTTTATCATGTTTTCATCACTGTCTGATTCTTAGGCAGATTGGCACTTAAACTCTAAATTGACCCTTGTTTTGTTTCTTTGAATAGGTGCCAATGGGTTAGCAAATCCTAGAGATTTCCTGACACCCACAGCCTGCTATGAAGACAAAGATTGTAATTATACAGTTATTAGTAAATTTCAAGGTCACCTTTTCTCAGCAAAACAGGTAAGACAACTGCAGTGGCTAGCTAGACAAGTATATCAGCTTTCTACAAAAAGTGGCATTTAGAGCATGCATATTTTCTGACCTGTTAATTTACAGATTGCTTAAGGTATAATCTTGTCTTATGGTCAGAATTGGCAATAGGTCAAGTTTAATGAGTGTAACAAATCAAGGTAATGGCTTTTTTGTCTTTTAACATGTGGGAAAAAGCTTCTAACATTTCTGACCATAATTGGTCATTATTTTTATGTTTTCTTTACTTTTATTATTGAAATTTATTTCTTGTAAAAACTATCTTTGAGAAAAATGTGTCTTTTTGTAGTAGGCAAAATAAGTGGAACTGCCACATTTGGGGGTTTTGAGGGTGATGTTGTGACCTGACATATCATTTAAAAGGAACTGTGACATTTAAAAATGTTTTGAAATTTGTTATGTGGCTCGCCCTTGCTTTCAAAGTTTCTTAAAAGTGACCTAGTGACACGAGGCAATTTTTAAAAGTGGCATTGTGATCTATGGGGATACCTACTGGAGCCTCCAATGGAAATTACCATATGCAAAAGAAGATTGTGCTGTCCAATATAACAGCACTCATACAAATGACAATTAAATTTCTTTGCAGTTTCACTGTGAACATTTCCTAGAGCAGTTTAAAATTTGTTCAGTACTGAAATAAATAATGCCAAGGTGAAAGTTTGCTTCTGATGACTAAATTTTCTTGAGTTTAACCTTATCAATTTTAAGCCTCATCATCTCAAGGTTTTTTACTAAGCTTTTATTAAAATATAACGGAATGATCATTTACATGAAAAATGGTGAACATTTGTATGATTTTAGTTGTAAAATTGACATGGTACTTGCATTATTTGTATGTCTGATGTTAACAAATGTTGCTTTGGTCTCTATTGCTGAAAACCCTTGCTTTACGCTGACAATATTTATACTTTCACAATTTTATTTTATGATAAATGATAGTTTTTTGTTACATTTCCATGAGAAAATAACACACGTTATGGTAAGCTTTTAAATGTGGTATGTTGTGTTGTTTTAGGATCATTCCCCATTTGATGTGGTAGCTTGGCATGGAAACTATGCACCATATAAATATAATCTGGATAATTTCTGTACTATGAACACAGTATCATTTGACCATGTGGTAAGTTTTAGTTAGAAACAATTATTTCCATGACTAAATTTTGCAGGAGAAACAATCCAAACCCCCTTTCCCAAATACATCTGCTATTAAATAAAGAAGACAAAGTCTGATCACTCCCACATTTGCTGTTTATAGGTAGAAACTTGGCCAATGATTTCACTTTTAACATGAAGACAATTAAAAATAAATTATCTCCCTTGTTGAAAAAATTAAAACAATTGTGAACGAAAGGAAATGTAGGGTATATATGAAGGACTCAAAGGTGCTGAAGGGTGATTGTCACGCTGAAGTGCGATTGTCTGTTCGCTGATGTGCTATGGTCTATATGACGCGTGATAGCTAGTTTAAAATCTACAGATGTACAACTATTATGAGCAGTATATTTGTTTCATAGTTAGTATATAAATTTGCATTCATTATTGTCTATGTATGTCATTAGTTACAGTTTCATACTAAATGAGAGATCGTCCTCTTTGATTATTTGCATGTGGACATAATTCTGCGTTATCATTTATTTTTACTTTGTTCCTCTCATGAAATCTTTGTCTACCGTTATATTATAATAAGAAGAGTTTGTGGACCCGTATGTATTTAGAGAATGCCACACTCCATCGTATGTAAAAAAAACTTTCGTAAATTCAGAAAAAAAGTCTGCTACAGAAGGTTAACTTTCCCCTCTCCCCCAATCACAACCCCGTTTCCTGTAGTATTAAAAGTGTATAAGCCCCTTATTAACTTAAAAACCTGAAAAACAACTTCTAACAAACAAATAGACGTCTACAATGACATGAAAATCATTGGAATATAGTTTATGTAGTCCATCGCACTTCAGCGTTACCACCATCGCACTTCAGGGTAGCTATCAACAAGATAGCGTCACAATGCCACCATCACACTTCAGTGTGATGAAAAATGCACTTCAGCCTCAAACAATCGCACATCAGCGTGACCATTACGGTTAGGAGTACCATCGCAGTTCAGAGTCTTACATATATGATTGAGATCATTAGCAATTAATCAATACAAAAACTTGGGAGTAGAAAAATAATGCTTAGTAAATGTTTTGAATATGTCAAACTTTGATCTTGCTTTGTATGAACATGTAGAGAAATCTAAAAAATCATGAAAACAAATTTGATCAATGTCGTCTATGCTTCCTGTTTATGTTTATCAGAATCTAATTATTCTTACACATAATGTATGAACTTTTGTCACAGTTTTCTCAGGAACTACAAATTAAGACTTTCTTAAATTTGGAATCAACTTTTATGTAAGCATGCTACACAGTGCAATGTGTTTTTACATCCATCGCTCATCAACATTCCTATTGACCAAATATTTATAGCGGGGTACCATAAGTGAGCTGTTCTCACAGTTCAACTTTTAAGGATGTTCGCTCCTCTTGTTTTTGAATTTTTGCCAGATTTTTGGAATCCTCTGGTTTTATCCATGTATTGCCATTTAAACATTTTGCCCGCTAACCCCTACTTTTCTTTTCATAATTTGATAATTTATAGTTTAAAATGTCATCTTTGAAAATCTTATAAAATCCTTGTTATTATTTATCATCTTTTCGAAAGTAAAAAGGTGCCAATGTTAAAAGTATGAAAAATCTAGAGAGAATCATTTCCGCCAAACAGTCTTTTAAATAGCTTGTTATTTTGAAACAGAGAAGTGAACATCCTTAATGTCTTTTGTCTCTGTCCTTAATTATGCATGTAAAGACCCAAGATCTACAGAAGTCAATATAAATTAAATGAAATGTTTGTCATATACTTACAAATGTTGTTACTACATGTTTAGATGGATAATATCACTGTTTTCAGGACCCTTCCGTATTTACAGTTTTAACATGCCAGTCATTAAAACCTGGGACTGCTATAGCAGACTTTGTGATTTTCCCTCCAAGATGGAGTGTAGCACAGAACACATTTAGACCACCCTATTACCATAGTAAGTAATATAACCAATTTTCAGTTGTACATTGTATTGAGAAATGCCTTTGAAAGGACATTTATAATTTTGATAAAAGGGGTTAGGCTTCATCTACAATCATAAATAAAAGCATCTGATAAACATCTGACAGCAACCCAAGAACACAAGTCAACTCCAAAACACAGAATCTTTAGGTCACCATTAAGTGGTCTATAATGATGGACAAACATCCCCATTGTTTGGCTAGCTTTAAATCTCTCGAAGTGAATAATGAAAAAAAGACAGCCAAGACTTGGACAGCACCAGATCAGAAATGGACCAAAATATAAAGCTCTAAATCTTCAGATAGGTTGTCACATTGTAGATTTGGTATAATTTTCTTTCAGGAAACTGTATGAGTGAGTTTATGGGACTTATACTTGGTAAATATGAAGCAAAGGTATGTTTTTTTACAAACAAAGATCATATTGTGTTAAAAATTTATAATTGCACCTGAATAGTCTCTCAACAGCAAAATACAATACAATGGTATGATATGTTATTTTAAAGAATTTGAGATATTTTATTTTTGGTGACTTAAATTTTAAACCCTTAATATTTATCTGTATGCCTGTCTTTCAAAGAGAAAATGAATAAATAAAGTTTTCAATGAGACATAATTTGAATTGGAGTTATTTCCCTTGGGTGTCATGATGGACGACAAACTTGTTGATTTTCTTATTTGACTAACCAAATTAAAACATATGATACAATCAAGTTTTATAAGAGATCCTTACTAGATCTAAATGATGAAATATAAAAGGCTTAAACATATGAAAATTGTTCATAAAAAGTCAAGGGGTCAGAATTTCAAGTTGAACATGGTTGATTCACAAAGGAATTTCTGATCTCCAACATTGCAGCAAAGGCAAAAACTCTTACTAAAATTTCGTCAATCGAAAACTATCAAATCAGTTCTGACCTCAAAAAGGATAAAATTAATTTTACTGTAAGAGACATACTAACAACAATAAAACTGTCACTAGGATATTATGAATAATTTACTAAAGGCCTAGTTTTGTTATAACAGTTTGACTACATAACTGTAAATTAGTTTTCATTATAAGTGTCTTGCAGTGCTACGATATTTGAAAGAAGCAATGCACAAATTTTAATGTGACAAAAAGTGCATTTCTTTTTATTTAAAAACAATGGATTATTTGTGCACACATGCGAGACAATAATTTGAAATAATGACTGAATTGTATATTTAGGAAGAAGGTTTTAGTCCTGGAGGTGCTACGTTACACAGTATGATGACACCTCATGGTCCAGATGCTGAGTGTTTTGAGAATGCATCTAGCTCTGATTTAAAACCTCAAAGAGTAGCAGATGGAACTATGGTATAATTAGAACATAGAATGTCATGTTTTTCCTTTGTATATGACTCATAAAGTGAAAGGTATAAGGGGAATGACAGTCTTACAACAAATATCTGAAATTTGTATGGTTTGCTCATCATTGCTCTGCACCCATTCATACTCAAAAGAAATCCAAAGACTTGAATATTTGACACTATCATTCCTTCCTTGAAGGTGCTTTTATTTGTGAATTATCTCCCTTTGTGGAGAGTATAATTGAAATCTTTCCAAAGTTTTGATGCAAATAGAAATACACTGAGAAATTTTATTGTTTATAAAAATTATTTTGTTATTGGTATTAAAGACAGTCAAGGCAAGCAATCTTTAATGTCTTTATGATATCACATTTAGATCTAGGAATTGCATTTTAAGGTGTTCTGGCAAAATATTTCTTTACTTTATCATTTGCACAAAAATAAGGTTTTAATTTCTGAAACAAATCCTTGAGGGGATCAGAACTCAAATTAAATTTGTTTACTCAGTTTCACGGACTTTTATGCATTACAAAACAAAATTCTGTTGGTGGTATACGTACCCAAAACTAAGTATGGACTTTGTCAAACTTTTTTTGTCATCCTATGCTTAAAATATTAAATATTTTATTCACTTTTATAAATCTGTGTATTTCTTATTACTATCATTATATTTGTCAATGGTAAAATTCAGTCTATTAAAACCAAATCCTGCATAAATCAGAAACCAATCGAAACTAAACTCTTATATTAGGTGTTAGATGAATATTCCACAGTAGTTTAAGATGTGTAAAACAACACCCCTTTACTCCAGCAAAATATTCTGTTTAAAAACAGTTTAAGATGTGTGAGGTGAACACTTCTCTAATCCAACAAAATATTCTGTTTAAAAGCAGATTAGGATGTGTAAAATGAACACTTCTCTAATCCAGCAAAATATTCTGTTATAAAACAGTTTAAGATGTCTAAAATGAACACTTCTCTACTCCAGCAAATATTCTTTTTAAAAACAGTTCAGTTTAGCCAGGTTATAACAAGTATGCTTATTTTAATATTAACTAAAAAGGCTATTTTTTTTTCAGACAGATTTTAAATTTGTAAAATTAATAGTTATAGAAGAAATGTATTCCTTTATTTTTCAGGCTTTCATGTTTGAGTCGTCATTAAGTATGGCTGTGACTGAGTGGGGAAATAAGACCAAAGTAGACGAGAAATATTATGAATGCTGGCAGCCATTGAAAAAACATTTTACGATAGATGAAAATGATACCAGTATGTTTCTCAACAATTTGTTTATGTCGTTTATACATTTCACTTGTGAAAATATAGCTCAACAGGCCCAAAGTGTTAATGAATGATTGCCATCACTTGACATCATTTTCTCTGTATATTTTAAATCCTATTTTCTTTAATAATACATAAAATGATGTTAACCATGTTTCTCCAATGACAGACCTTTTGAATAAATTTTTAACTTCTCCATGGACCGCCTCGGTGGTCTCTTGGTAGCGTATTCGCCTCAAGTGCAGGAGTTCTTGGGTTTGAACCCCAGGTTAATATTCATATTACATTTACATGTTTTTGTCCTGAATATGCATATTAATTTGCTACTAGACGTTAAACAGCCATCCATCATCATCATCTCCATGGATCTTTTGCTAGCTTTTGATTATTGCAGTACCAGTAAAAATTTTGATTGTTCTGTTGTACCAGTTATTTTGATGTGTTTAGGTTAATATTGTTATGGCCCTTCTACCATAATGGGGGTCTTTTCATTTTCTGGTCTATCTGTTCGTCCGTTTGTCCATCCCGAATGAGGATAAGTATTGGTCAAGGTAGTTAAGTTCATTATAATGTGATGTTTAAAAATTATATACAAAATTAGGATTTTGACCCACACAAATATAGTGCAATCAAACACATGGTGTCCTATTGACACAGAGTATTTTTTAAAAATAAATATGCTAATCTTGAACCATTCAGGTCTTGCCAGATAAAATAATTACAATGCTTAGCTAGTTCAGCAGAGGATATGTGTACAGGTTTTTAGTATTGTCTGCAGCTGTAATTATAAGCTTATTTTCAGCTGAATTATTTGCAGAAATAAACTTTTTTCATTTCTCTTGAAAATTTAAAGCATACCAATATAAATAAGTCAACAGAAAACTGAACAAGTACATGTCATATTTGGAAAAAGAAAATCTGGTGAACGCCTTTAGTGTAATAAGCCAGTAACATAAGTTTATCAAATATATTAATATTTGATTAAACTGTTTATTATTTTTCTTTAAATGTTATTTATTTTATTTTATAGATGGTCCGTCCATAGCTAAAAAGAAGAAAGCAACATAAACTTCAACACAGAGGGATATATTGTATGCAAATTGATATTTTTATGAATAATTATTGTTGCATCATCACAGCTGCTATTTGTTGATCTCTTTTCTTAAGCTTTATTATTTACTTTTACAGCATATATATTTGAGTGTGTAGAGAGCTCAATGATGTTCAGTTTGCCTCTTTGCTAGGTCGACCATGAAATTATTCTTCTTTGTGAAAGAGTACCAATAGTTATTAAATGTACTACATTTCAGTCAAATCCCAAGGATGACTTCAAAATCCTTTTTGATTAGTTCTATCTTCCCTAGTCAAGGGTTACCATCTTACCCCCTCCTCTTCACCCTTGGCAGATTAAGACAGAATTTGTTTATACAGTGTTGTTCCATCTAGCTACAGACAGAAGTCACAACCACTCCGACTACATCATTCTTGACCAATGACAGCACTTGTAAGATCTTTTATTTTGGAGATGTAAAAATGGCTGTGTTCAAATTTTGTGAAGCAGAAATGGAATATATACATTGACTTTCCAATTTTTGTAGGATCAACATACCCAAGAACTTCAGTTTATTAAGAACTTTAAAACTGTCACTATATATCATCCAATGTTTTTTTGGAGTGAAGACTTGTGACGCAATCTGCACGAGGCAATTGTTTACATCTTCTACATTTACACATAATCATGTTACAGGCACTTTATGATTTGATGCAACCAGTTACAACTGTGACCAATGGAAATCAATACCTCATGGATCTGAAATTCTGACTTAATCTGCCAAGGGTGAAGAGGAGAGGACGGGATCATAACCTATGGCTAGCGAAGATGTGTTAGGCCATTGTTCACTAAACAAAATAGCAAGCTTAACAAAAATGTACTAAGTACAGATTCAAATATTTCAGGTGTAAAACTATGTATCTGTTAACATGTTTAATTCTCTAAAGTTTTTTGGAAACAGGTCAGGTGAATCCAACTTTAATCAGCAACTGTTGTACCAAATAGAACAGAGGTAACCTCTTGCAATAACACTGGTTAATCAATTAGTTTCTGATAGAAATGTTTTGTAGTATTTCCAGTTTTCATTATTAATTTCACTGAATGATGAAAACAGTCAAAACTTGGGATTTTTCCTTCATAACAACATTAAATACTCAAAAGTCCAATTTATTTATTTTATTTTCTTATAAAAGGGTGTTTTTCTGTAATATTTCATAACGTTGTTTTGGTTGTGATTTTCTCGACATATTTATATATATATCTATTATTTTCATGCTTGATGTTATTTTTACTGCATTTTACTGCATTTAAAAAAAATAGTTTTTAACTGAGGGCAGCTTTATACAGTTCTGAAATCGAATATGTTGAAAAAATATTTTCTCATTTAAACATATTTTATGCTCTCTCTCCCCCAAAGTTTTTTTTTATTATCAGAAAATGATCTGGTCCATCTCCCTTACCCATATATCTCTCTCTCTCTCTCTGAAAGTTTATTATCAGAGATCAGTGTTTGGATTTGTATTTTTTGCTGCTTGCTTGTAAGATTTCATTGATCGAGTCCCTTTTGTCTGCTAATACAGATGTCCTTTTGAGCTTGTATCAAACATTTATATCAGAAAATTTTCTAATTCTACCATAAAAATGGGTGGTCAATAGTTATCCTAGTTAGCAAGGTATTTAAACAGATATTTATTTTTTGTGTGTGTTTTTTTTTTTTGTCTAACCTGCAATGAAAGATGCAGAATGTGAGATGTGAGACATAGGTATGCAAATCTGATGGAGACGACGGTATAAGCTATTCATGTAAAGTTTTAGATTTTAGAAGGTAGAAGACCTAGATGCTTCATACCTTGTTTAAAGATGAGTTATGTTTTCAAAATTGCTTCAAAAACTATATAGTTTATTTTTTATGTGAATTTCTCACTTATTATGAGTAATACAGTAATAGGATAATAATATTTGGTATATGGGATCCTTACAAGGTCTACATGTTCGTCAGACAGGGTTCACCTGACCTTGACCTAATTTATTGTGTCCGTGATCAAGGTTAAAGTTACATGATTAGGTCCATTTTTCAGATACTTTCAGCAATCAATTAGCTATATTTGGTGTATGCAATGATTGAAAGGTGTACATGTCCATCTGGCTTCATCTAACCTTGACATCATTTTCATAGTTCATAAGTCAATGTTAATTTTTGTGTTTTGGTCGGTTTCTCAGATACGATAGGCAAAAGTCAACTATATTTGGTGTATGGAATAAATTATAATTGTAAGTTGTAAATGTCTGTCAGGCAGGTATCATCTTATCTTTACCTTATTTTCATGGATCATTGGTCAATGTTAAGTTTTCATGATTTGGTCAGTTTCTCAGATACAGATAGATCAACTAAACTTGGTGTATAAAAGGATTGTAAGGTGGACATATTGATCTGGCAGGGTTCATCTGACCTTGACCTCAATTTCATGGATCATTGACAAGTTTATGTGATACTTGTGTTAAAACTTTTATACATAAAATCAATCTTGATCAGTAAAGAAAATGCAACATGTCAGCTAGTGTACTCTTGTTTTAAAAGGTGTAAAATCTATAAGTTTCAACAATGTAGCTTTATATGATATGTCTAGTTATTTTATGCATTTGATGAAGGTCTAGATGGAGTTTACAGAGTAGAGAATAATGGGCAAAAAAAATTGAGAAAATGGGCCAAAAAAGAAAGAGAATAATGGAATGTTAAATATTAAGATAAAGAGAATGATGGGTGGCCAATATTTATCCCAGTTAGCAAGGTATTTAATCAGATAATTAATATCTATAATATTTTTTTAACATGCTTTAAAACAAATAAAGTATTTAACAATGAAGCATTTGATGTGTCTAGTCATTAAAAGGATAGATTTTGTAAGCACTGTAGTAATATGCAGGTAGATGAGGAGTTTCATGTTTTGAAAAGGAAAAAAAAATCTTGAGGCAGCATGTATTGCTTTTACATTTCGGAGAACAATCAGGTTTTTTAAAATTTTAATTTTATGATTTGGGTTTCAGAAAATGTTAATACCTCGGTATCAATATTTATTCTTGTTTTGAAATAAGAAAATTTCATTCCAGAGACTACTTAATTATATAACATACATAACATGTATGTATTAAAATGTGAAGAATGTTATTTGTAATGTATGTCTTTAGTACAATAAATTGTTATGACAGAGATCTGTCTTGCCTTTTTGTTATTTTGATAGTAAAATGCAAATTTAATAGCAATACTTAAAAATGTAAGTTATGCAAAATATTCAAAGTCAATGAACCATGACTGAAGGTACAGGGCCATATAATCTCCAAGGAAATGAGAAGTCCCAATGCTAATACAACTGCATACAACAATCTTTGACCTACCACTAGTGGTTCCCTATAAACTGACCTAATCACAAACTAATACATGTAAACTCAGGGAAAGTTTCTAAGTCAAAAGCCCATGACTGAGGGGGCCAGGCCAAATAATCTCCATGGAAATGAGATGTGCCAATGCTTATACAACTGCATACCACAATCATTGACCTACCACTAGTGGTTCCCTATAAACTGACCTAATCACAAACTAATACATTCAAACTAAGCGAAAGTTCCTAAGTCAATAGACCATGACTGAAGGGGCGGGGCCAAATAATCTCCATGAATATGAGATGTGCCAATGCTTATAAAACTGCATATTAAATATCATTGCCCAACCATTAATGGTTCCCCATAAACTGACCTAATATCAAACTAATACATTGTTGACGCTGCCGCAACTGACGCCAGAAACAGCATACCTATGTCCTGCTTTTTACTTTGTCAAGGCGAGACAAAATGATGAAATATCCTATTAAATTTTATATAGCCTTGCATGGATGATTTTCATCTATTTACTTTTAATGATGTAGTATATCTTGAAAATATGTCTCAATTCATACTTAAACGTACATAAATGCTCAGTTACAAGCCCTTAACTGGATTTGATATTCATATTTGTATTCCTACTGATAACAATGTTTACAGGTTTTTGTTTTGAATTTATATGTGTATATACTCAATGATAAAGTTTGAATGTGTTCTGCATAATATTGTTTATGATCAAATGCATGTATTTTCGTTATATGAAACAAACATTGGGGCTTCATTGACACTGTTATGAGAGTTATGAGTTTAGAAAAGTATTAATGAATTGTAAATAGACATTATTAGTTTGGTGATGATATGTAGGGAGAAGGTACATGCTTTAATGCGTAACATACTTTTTTGGTCTGTACATTTTTTACCTGATTTTTGGGGTTCCCCATTCAAAAATATGGGTTGTGTACTTTCTAAATATGGAAAGGCATCCATTATATACAACTTTTCCTAAACCATTGAATGAATTCCAGAATCGTCATTGCATAATACTATTGACCATTCCTAATTTATTATTTATTAAAAGATTTTGTGGGCTTTAGGTAGCAAATCATATAACTTTATCATTTCAGAATACCGGTATCAGGCAAACATCATTACCTATTGTCAATCATAAGAAATTTAAATTCCTTCATCCATATTGGTTATATCCACATCAACTTAATTATTTTATTAGCATGATCTTTTGATTTCTATTTTAACAAATGTGGGTTGCAGCCCTCATCTACAAGGGTATTGATAAAAGGGGGTCCTTCATTTCTGTATTCTTGAATTTTTTAGATCATTTTTCTCTATTCTGTTAACTTTTTGCCCATTATTCTCTATTCTTTATTTTTTAGCACCCCATTATTATCTATTCTTTATCTTTTTGGCCTATTTTGTCCATACTTCATTTTTTTGGCCCATTTGTATGTAGTATCAGCCCATTATTCTCTATTATATGTAAACCCCATCCAGACCCTCAAGTCCTCATATATCATGGAATGGAGTGCAACAAAATTTTATAAATTATCAATAACACTACTATTATGCACATTCGTTTATGATTTATTTGTTATCTGAATCATGTATTTTGTTTTGTTTTCAACAGAAAAAACATTGATTTTACCATTTCTACATATTTAAGATAATCATAGAAAATTTGTAAAAATTACTGTAATTATTCTATTCAAGACCCACATCTAAATGTGATATTTTGAGTTTTTGAATCAATTTTTATCTTCATTTCTTATTTTTGAGTTTTTTCACATGCTTTTTATTGTATACTTTAGAAAGGGTGCATTATATTACAGTATACCTTATTAATCAAATTTGCTTTTACTTATGTGTCTCCTTAAAACAAGGAATTATTTGAATTCTGGAAAATTGACAAGAAATTTATGATAAAAGCTTACCCAATTTAGGAGGGTTAGCCATACATGCATGGCTAAGGGGGTGTTAGTTAGTTCATACTGAAAGTGAAAGTAGAATTAACCTTAGCCATGTGCCCATGGCTAACCCTATTTAGTTGGGTTAGTTTTCATCATACATTTGTTATCAATTTTCCAGAATTCAAAATTATTCCAGATTCAAATAATTCCATGTATTAAGTTGTTTATTATCTAAACAGAGCATAAAATATTTGTCACGGTTAAATGTTTTATGATGTTTCTAATGCATCTCAATGTTTTATAAATTTCTCATATATTGTGACAAAAGTTTTCTTGCATAGGTTTTGTGTAATTGTTTGTTAAGGTTTTGTTGGCTGAGTTGTCTACGTAGTTTATATACAGTGATCACTCACCTGTCAACAGTAAGGCCACCATGATTAAATCTAGTTTGTTGAAAGTTGTTTTAAACATCATAAAACTTACAATCTATTTTTATACTTCAAAATAACTATTTTTCACAAACAATTTATTAGGCTTCTCTTGTGAGTAGAAAAATTTGTAAGGGTTCCGCGGAACCCAGTGTCTCGCCTACTTTTGCTGTTAATCGCAGGCTCAACAAAAATGAGGAAAAAAAAATAATAACAATATTCCTTTCGATACAATCTTTTTATTGTAAGAAGCTTCGGTCCAAGTTGGTAAAAATCCAGGATAGTTTATGAATCTAATAAATATATTAAATCTTTAACTGCAGACTGTATGTAATGTTAACTGGAAGAAAACTAAGTCCATTTATAAGTAAAATACGGATAAACAGGTACAAAATTTTAACAAAACTTCCTTCTAGATACTAGCTTTTGATCATAAACAAGCTTCTGACCAAGTTTGGTACAAATCCAGGATAGTTTAAGAAATTTATTAAAATTTTAAAAACTTTAACCACAGAGTGAATGTAATGTTAACTGGCAGAAAAACTAAGTCCATTTATAAGTTAAATACGGAAAAAATGGAATTTTGTTTTTAACAAATTTACTTCTGGATACTATCTTATGATCATAAACAAGCTTCTGTCCAAGTTTGGTAGAAATCCAGGATAGTTTAAGAAAGTTATTAAAATTTTAAAAACTTTAACCACAGAGTGAATGTAATGTTTCCTGGCAGAAAAACTAAGTCCATTTATAAGTAAACAAGCTTCTGTCCAAGTTTGGTAGAAATCCAGGATAGTTTAAGAAAGTTTTTAAAATTTCAAAAACTTTAACCACAGAGTGAATATTTGTGGATGCCGCCAACGACGCCGACGGAATGTAGGATCGCTATGTCTCACTTTTTCAACAAAAGTCGAAGGCTCGACAAAAAATACACAAATATAAATCTGAAGAAATATGTCAAACCTGGGTCTTCTCTTGTATGAGAATCTGGATGGGGGAGATATAAAAAAGAAGATGTGGTATGATTGCCAATGAGACAACTGTCCACAAAAGACCAAAATTTATTTCTGTATTCTTTTAATTTTTTTAGGTAATTTTTCTCTTTTCTTTTTATTTTTTTTGCTCATTAATCTCTATTCTTCATAATTTAGCACCCCATTATTCTGTATTCTTAATTTTTTTTACCAATTTTTCTCTATTCTTTATCTTTTGGGACCTTTATTTTGCACCTTTTACACTTTTTGACCATTATTCTCTATTTGAAATTCCCATCCAGATCTCCTTATATAAATACATCAACATATTAGGAAATAGCTTAAAAGTCAGCTAGAAAGGACATAATGTAAAAAAAGTATCCATGAAAATAAGCTGGCCTTACTGATTATTGTTCAATTTACTGTTTAAGAATCTAAAGGACTATGGATAGTTTCGATGGTCGTACCCCAAAATAAAAAACAATGTCATGTCATTGATTGAATTTCCATTGTTTAGGACCTTTTGAACCGGGCGTATTGCATTTCCGCTAATTTTTCAAAGTTCCAATACTACGTTTTTACGGAAACTTAAAGTAGACGTTTCCAGAAATTGTATTTATTACTTTTCCGGAAATTTATCTGGTAGTAAATTATTAATATTTGAACATATGTTAGATAAATTATTTATTTCATATTTTTATACAAAAAAGGTTCTGATCTTATATCTACAATATACTAGATATATAAAAAAAAATGAAAGTTTCACCTTAGTGAAAGATGATGATGTCGGAATCGTTATATTTTTATGTTTTACCAACTTGAAATGTCTATGATCGTCTATTTAAATAACTGATATTTTCATAGAGGCACAGTTAATTTTTCGATACATGGGTGTAAAATGGTAACTACATTCCTCTTGTGTTTGCGTTACTTCCACTTTTTATCAAAATGTGGGATCTGCTTATTGATGTGTGCACTACCCGAAGACTAACTCTCCCACCCGAGGTAGATCATATTGACTTTGAATGTGCAATGCATACTGCTGTTACAAAAATTTCATGCTGCTACAATCAGTTGTTGCAGGTTTCATTTAGGACAAAGTTCAAGGTACTCCTTAATTATTTTCTTGAAAAAGTAATAATTTATTTTTTCCGGAATCGTTTTCATTTTCTCGGAAAAGTAAGGTATTTATTTCCAGAAACGTAGACTTTATTTTGCGGAAACGTCATCTTTTTTCCTGGAAAAGAAATGCCAATTTGCGGAAACGTAAAACGCCATTTGAACCAATTGCAATCTTTTGATGTATGCTTTTGAAAATATTACCCAAAATGCATTAGATTTTAAAACAACCAATTGTCAGCAACCTTAACCAAGACACATAAATCTCTATGGGACCATAGATATCCCTACAATTATTAGTCTGAGATTATTTACATTCTAGTCTTATTGTCTATATGTATTAAATATATCTATCATTATCATGGGGTTGTGAGAAAAGCAATTGTACTTGTGTAAAAAATTACATTATGTATGAAAATGAAATTGCCACACAATCAATAAAGTGTTTTATTTTTATGTAACTTGTAGTTTTATGTGAAGCCTTCTTGTGCCATAGTAAAGTCAAGTAATGTGGATTCATTTTTATTATTTCATGGATTGAGGTAAAATTGTATTTTTCATGGATATTTGATTTCTCTATTTTGCCAAAGTCTGCATATAAGCCTATAGAAAATTTGTACTGTGTCAAACATTGAAATTTGTCATCCAACAATACCCAAGAAATCCATGAAAATTGGTATCCCACGAATAGTAATGAATTCACAGTATGTCTGAAATTCAGTGAACAATACAAGGGGGAGACAATTGTAGTTTAATTCCTGATGCATCAGCATCAGCATTTCCTTTCAACCAAATTACCCCAAACCTATAATCAGTGATATGTCTGGCCTATTGGCATAAAATTCTGAAAAAGACAATCTGACACCAACATAACTTATTAATTCAGTCACTGGACCATGATCTAGTGAATAGTAATGAACTTACAGTATGTCTGAAATTCAGAGAACAATACAAGGGGGAGACAACTGTATTTTAATTCCTAATGCATCAGCATTTCCTTTCAACCAAATTACCCAGAACCTATGATAAACTGTTATGTCTCGCCTATCGTCATAAAATTCAGAAAAGACAATCTGATGGACAGCAACATTACTTATTAATTCAGTCACTGGACAATGATCTATTGGGCAGGGCATGAAAATGATTGACAAACTGAGATGTACAGACAGTAAGGTCACTTTATAGAAAATATTGTTGTTTATTGAAAGTAGTTCTTATCAATTTAACTAAAGCAGAAAAACTTAACATTGAAAATTGCTAATTAATTCAAAGTCACTGAACCATGTCCTAGGGGGCAAGGCCTCAAAATAGTTTTCAAACTTATATGTACTGATAGTAATGCAACTTTATATAGAAATTCATTGATTTATCACAAGTAGTTCTTATCAAACTGACTTAAGCAGAAAAACTTAACACTGAACCTTCTTAATTCAAACTTAAGCAGAAAACTTAAAATTGAAATTTTTTAATTAGTTCAAAGTCACTGGACCATTTCCTAGGGGACAGGGCCTCGAAATAGTCATTAAACTGATATATAGATATAGGAAGATGTGGTGTGAGTGCCAATGTACTGATAGTAATGCGACTTCATACAAAATATCATTGATCTATCACAAGTAGATCCAATCAAACTAACTTAAGCAGAAAACTTAACATTGAAAATTGCTATAAATTCAAAGTCACTGGACCATGTCCTAGGGGACAGGGCCTCAAAATAGTCGTCAAACTGATATGTACTGATAGTAATGCAACTTTATATTAAATATCAATGATCTATAACAAGTAGTTCCTATCAAACTAGCTTAAGCAGAAAACTTAACAATTGCTGACGCGTCGCTGGAAAAGCAATCCCTATGTCTCGCTTTCTGCGATTTTCGTCTCAGACGAGACAAAAACCATACCCTCAATTCACACCTGCTTTTTTGCATGTAATTTTTGCACTTTAAACTTTCAAATTACATCATAGAAAATATTGTTTACTCTCTTTTTGAAACATATTTTAACTTGGTGTATATATGATAGAACTATTACAGATAAAGCATAAAAAGATTTTTTAAACAGAGTTTTACTGTGCATATTGCTGTGTGTTTGTTTATTCTACATTGGCTAGAGGTATAGGGGGATGGTTGAGATCTCACAAAACGTGTTTAACCCCGTCGCATTTTTGCACCTGTCCCAAGTCAGGAACCTCTGGCCTTTGTTATTCTTGTGCAGGGGCCAGCTAAAGCCTGCCTCTGGGTGCAGGATTTTCTCCCTGTGTTGAAGACCCATTGATGGCCTTGGGCTGTTTTCTGCTCTTTGGTTGGGTTGTTGTCTCTTTGACACATTCCCCATTTCCATTCTCAACTTTATGTTTGGTTATAGATGCGGTTTGGTTTTTTCTGTTTTGTTGGGTTGTTATATCACCAACTAGCCTCTTTTCCAAGTTATTATTGTTTTAAAGACTTCCAGGAAATTCACCAAAATTTGAATTCTATCCCTTTGGAATTCAATTGTTCCCCATAAAGTTTCCAAAAATATATGATTGCTTTGTGCTTTTCTCACATAGGTCCCATTTAGCCTGAATGCCATTAAAGCTACACACAAGGAGGAACACTTTTAATGTTGGTGTCACTGGTACAAAGGGGTACTATGTGGGCCCATAGACAGATGTCAAATATACATAAAGGTGTGAGAAAATTGTTTTTGGCAGTAACATTGAATTCAAAAATATTCAAAAATATGAATTGATGAATAAACTCAATGTAAAATTTTAATATTTATTAAGTGCTAAGTGGAAGACTGTGCTAAACTGTATGTCATTGGACTTCAAATATATACAGCAATATTTTTGTGGTAATTAAACAAGAGGAATGTGTTTGTGGTACTCAGGTCTACACCCTCCATGATAATTTATCATATATTGTACATCAAGGTTAGCATAAACTAAACCTGTCTGCCTTTTCCTCAGGCCTACACCCTTCCTATATTTTAACAAAAGTTTATCATACATCAAGGTTAACATAAACTAAACCTGCCTGCCTTTTCCTCAGGCCTACACCCTTTATGTATTTTACAACAATTTATCATACATCAAGGTTAACATAAACTAAACCTGCCTACCTGCCTTTTCCTTGAGGCCTACACCCTTCATATGTTTTACAACAATTTATCATACATCAAGGTTAATATAAACTAAACATGTCTGTCTGCCTTTAACTCATGCCTACACCCTTCATATATTTTACCACAATTTATCATCCATCAAGGTTAATATAAACTAAACCTGTCTGCCTTTTTCTCAGACCTACACCCTTTGTGTATTTTTACAAATATTTATCATACTAATACACAGGGTTTCCCCTCGGTCAATTTTCTTTTTCGCCACCTCTTTCGCCAAAACAATATATGTTTCTCCACTTTCAATTTTTTTTTCGCCAACAAACTAAAAAATATTTTTCGTTTAAGATTTCCTTCTCTAACAAAAAAAAATTAGTTTGCCACATTGCTACTAGTATATGAAAATAAGAAGATGTTGTATGATTGCCAATGGGACAACTCTTCACAAGAGACCAAATGACATAAAAGTTACCAAACTATAGGTCACCGTACAGCCTTCAACAATGAGCAAAACCCATACCACATAGTCAGCTATAAAAAGCCCCGAAATGACAAGTGTGAAACAATTCAAACGAGAAAACTAACTATGTCTTTTATAATTCTAAATATATAATTTTTAATCTCATTGTCATAAATAAACACTCAATGATAACAAACATTTAGTTTTAAAAGATACTGTTAAACTGCAATATAGAATAAGATCATGAAATCATCATGTTGACTTCTGCAAGGGAGCACGGGATTCATCTATAATAGTTTATAAGATACTTCCCGTCTAGTTGAAGGATAAAATCAGAGATTTTTCTTACTTTTGAATATTTTTCTTAACAATAGATTTCTTTTCCGGACCATCATTAAAAAAGTTTGGATGTAAAATTATGCCTCAAACACGTGCGTTGCTAAAACGATTGTAAATTACCAATTTTAAATCAATTATTACTCTCAAAAGTTATAAGATAAAATTTAAAGTCAGAGATTTTTCTTACTTTTGAACATTTTTGTCATAACAACAGATTTTTTTCCAGACCATCGTTACAAGAAAAAGATGAGACGTAAAATGTGCGTCGCTAATTATTATTGTCGTAACGAGTTCAAGGTGAATTCCCAGTATTGTCTGATCAGGGAAAAAGTCTGAGAAACATGAAAAAAAGTAAACAAGATGGACGCAGTCGAACAGTTATATTTCTTTCCCAAATTCTTTCGCCAATAACAAATTTTAATCGCCACAATTTTTATTTTTTCGCAAAATGGGAAGATGGCGACCACCAGGGGAAACCCTGCTAATACATCAAGATTACATAAGCTAAACCTGACTGCCTTTTCCTCACCATACAACATTTATATCCCAGATATGCACACCATGCAAATGGTTACAAACTAGATGCTAACCTAAACCTTTTCCGGTTCCCTGAATCATACCTGCCAAAAATGTAAATTGGCCAGCTGCCAAACTATTGCCAGTATTGGTCAGGAACATATTTCTATTAATACTCATAACAACAATTAAACACAAAAATATTCATTGAAATCTTGAATCTGTAAACATCCCAACCAGAATAGAAAATCAACTAACTCATTTCTGTCCTCCATTTTAAATAAAGCTTTATAGAAAGTTTACCAGGGATATGGTAATACAATGTAGCAATCTGTAATCAACAAAATTTTTCATTAAGGTACATGTAATAGTAATTTAATTGATTACAGCACAAATTATGATTCAATCATCTATTACTTTTGACTACATTTCAACTACTATACATGTAATAAAATAGTTTGATGAAATACCTTTAGGTCAGGTAAGCTAAAAATGCATTCAAAAAAGTAAACATATGTGTCAAATCACATCAAGTCATGTACCATATTTAAGATAGAACCACTGTTTTGATCAAAGTATACATTAGAAAATATTCTTCTACTCACCTCAGCTAGCATAAGCAATAAACAAGATCTTCCTTCAGATTTCTGTAAACGTTGATTATATCTTACATCAGGAATGCATCCAAAAGACTTATTTCTTATCTTTATAGAAATCTTTCTGTTTTCTCCAAAACTAAAATAAAGAATATAAATAGAATGAATGCTTGATAGATGCACAAAAGACTGAATTAGTTTCAGATTAATGTTGTGCTGTTACACCACTATCAAAGGTTAGGTGAGGGTTGAGCCTAAAACATGTTTTACCCCACCACATTCTTTAAGTGCCTGTCCCTTGTCAGAAGACTGTAATTCAGTGGTTGTTGTTGGTTTATGTCTGTCATATTTGTTTACGAAAATTGTTTTGTTATAAACTAGGTTGTTTCTGTTTGAATTGTTTTAAATTTTTCATATGGATTTTTATCATTGTTGAAGGCCTTACAGTGGCCTATAATTGCTTGTATCTACTTCATTTAAACTCTAGTCGACAGGTGTCTCATTGGCAATCATACTACATCTCCTTATACATCAATTAGCATAATCAAATTAATCATAAACAAGAACATGTGTCCACCGGACACCATGACACGCTGGCACTATCAATATTCCGTTTTCAGTTAATAGTGAAATAGATGTCAAATTGTAATTTGACATAAAATCTTATAAGTTCGCATCATAATGTTTTCCTCACCATACAACATTTATATCCCAGATATGCACACCATGCAAATGGTTACAAACTAGATGCTAACCTAAACCTTTTCCGGTTCCCTGAATCATACCTGCCAAAAATGTAAATTGGCCAGCTGCCAAACTATTGCCAGTATTGGTCAGGAACATATTTCTATTAATACTCATAACAACAATTAAACACAAAAATATTCATTGAAATCTTGAATCTGTAAACATCCCAACCAGAATAGAAAATCAACTAACTCATTTCTGTCCTCCATTTTCATGATATCAAATGATTTTGTGTAATTTATTGTTGATCTATGGCTGTCTGTGATGTTGTTTTCCATCAAAGCTTCATAATGGTCAAACTCTGTGTCCATGTACAAAAAAATGATCTAAAATGATAAAAAAAAGGGGGACATAACAACATACAACATGTATATGCAAATTTGCTCACATTTTGGTTCAGCTCTTCATACAAAATGTACTTTGGTCAACACCCCAATAAAATCAAAACTAGAGGCTTTAAAGAGCCTGTTTTGCTCACCTTGGTCTATGTGCATATTCAACAAGGACACTCTCCAACATTGTATAAGAAAATGGAATTTATGATGAAAATCTGTTTTGTTGATTTTGTATTGCTGATCATTTAGTCTGTTTAGTTTCTCTCTATCTTCTTTAGTTTTTGCCATAAAAAGAGGGTAAAAAAAATCCTAATTTAAGGGCAATCACTCCTATAAAGAGAGACAGTCTAATAACTGTATCGTCAAAATTTGACTTGTAATAGATCTTTCTTTTGATTGAGTTAAGCCATTTCAATTGATATTTTATAGTGTGTCTTTCTATGTTGTGATGTTGCACTATTGTTTCAGGTAGGGTGAAGGTTGGCGCCTATTGAAACGTTTAAACCAGCTGCATTTGTTTGCACCTGTCCTAAGTCAGGAACCTGATGTTCAGTGGTTGTCATTTGTTGATGTGGTTCATAAGTGTTTCTCGTTTCTCGTTTTTTATATCGATTAGACCGTTGGTTTTTCTGTTTGAATGGTTTTACACTAGTCATTTTTGGGGCCCTTTATAGCTTGCTGTTCGGTGTGAGCCAAGGCTCTGTGTTGAAGGCCGTACTTTGACCTATAATGGTTTACTTTTACAAATTGTGACTTGGATGGAGAGTTGTCTCATTGGCACTCATACCACTTCTTCTTATATCTACTTGCCTTGCTGATCATTTTTGTGATTTAAAGTGTCTATTTATCTATTATAATTTTTATCATATACGGTAAAATGCAAAAAAAAATGGTAAAAAAAAAAAACAAGAGTGCACACGCTGAAATGTCTCGCCTTCTTTACTTACCATTGATTTTAGATTGATAGTCCTAAATATAAAGCTTTACTACCACATAAACTTAACATGATCCAAGAAAATGAGGTCAAAGTCAGATAAACCAAACTGGAAAAGAAACAAACTTAACCAGGAAAATTTAACATTAATCAATGAACCATTAAAATGAGGTCAAGGTCAGATGAACCCTGCCAGACAGACATGTACACCTTATAATCATTACATGCTTTAAATATAGTTGACCTATTGCACATAGTTTCTAAGAAACAAACTTAACCAGGAAAACTTAAGATTGACCAATGAACCATGAAAATGAGGTCATGGTCAGATGACAATTGCCAGACAGACATATACACCTTACAATCATTCCATACACCAAATATAGTTGACCTATTGCATAAAGTATTAGTTAAACAGACCAAAACACAAAACTTAACTTAAACCACTGAACCATGAAAATGAGGTCAAGGTCACATGACACCTGCCAGTTGGACATGTACACCTTACAATCATTCCATATACCAAATATATTAGACCTATTGCTTATAGTATCTGAGATATGGACTTGACCACAAAAACTTAACATTGTTCACTGATCTGTGAAATGAGGTCGAGGTCAAGTGAAAACTGTCTGACGGGCATGAGGACCTTGCAAGGTATGCACATACCAAATATAGTTATCCTATTACTCTTAATAAGAGAGAATTTAGAATACTAAAAATCTTAACTTTTTTTTCAAGTAGTCACTGAACCATGAAAATGAGGTCAAGGACAATGAACATATGACAGTCGGAAACTTCATAACATAAGGCATCTATATACAAAGTATGAAGGATCCAGGTCTTCTACCTTCCAAAATATTAAGCTTTTAAGAAGTTAGCTAACGCCGAAGCCGCCACTGCCGGATCACTATCCCTTTGTCGAGCTTTCTGCGACAGAAGTCACAGGCTCGACAAAAATGGTAAAAATCGTCATTAAAACAATAACGCCAATAAATAGTCGTCGAACGATTTCCTCCATATTGTCTCAATTGCAGATCTTGTCTTGCTGATCATTTTTGCTTATTTAAGTTTATATCTATCATAATTTCTAAGATATAAGGCAAAGTCGCAAATAATTGGTAAAAATTGTCATCAAAGGGCAATAACTCTAATAAGGAGTCGACTGACGATTTCGACTATGCAGACTTATCTGTAGAACTTGTCTTGCTGATCATTTTTGCAACTTAAAGTTTCTCTCTACCTATTATAGTTTTCAAGACAATAGGCAAAATTGAAAAAAAAATGGTAAAATTTGTCGTTTAAGGGCAATAACTCCTGTAACAGGTTGTCTGACAGTTTTGACGTATGTGAACAATTGGTAGAGCTCAACATTCTGAACATTTCTGCTCCCGTCAGATTTTCTCTATTTATAGCGGTTTATCAAAATAATAATCAAAACTTGCATTTTACCCCTATGTTCTATTTTCAGCCATGTAGGCCATCTTGGTTGGCAGGCAGGGTCATCGGACACATTTTTAAACTATATACCAGGTCCAGTAGTTTCAGAGGAGAAAATTTTGTAAAAGTTAATGGACGACAGACAACGGACGCCAAGTGATGAGAAAAGCTCACTGAGCTAAAAAGAAGTATTTAATTCTTAAATAAAATTTTGATTGTAACAAAATTGAAGGACTTCACTTGTATAATGAAGAATGAAAATAAAACTTTATTAATATCATGTGTCTGAAGCACTTTTCAGGATCACCTTCAGCAGAAACACTGAAAGCCAAAAATATGATAGCCTGATGTTTAAATACCAAGTACATATTCCATTCTTTTTTCTGCATTCTGAGTATTTTCATTGTAATAAAACTATAATTTTTCAACAGTTGGCTTGTACTTATACTATATGAATAATATGTATATGTATGGGGATGTGGTATGATTGTCAATAAGACAACTATCCAAAGAAAAATTAAGGAATAGGATGTATTACAACTACAGGTTACTGTATGTATAGCTTCTACGATGAGAAAAACCCATATATTAATTGTTTGGATTGGGATGAGTACAAAAATGTTGTTGTATTTTATCAATATGTTCTATTAACCTTGCTAATCCAGTGTCCAAATAAGATTTGAAACCTAATAACAGGTTTGCAAAATTTCTGTAGAGTTTCAAAGATCTTGGAGGAAAAAACTTTTTGAAAATTTGTTGAAAATTGACTTATTCCCAATTCAATTTTGTGGGAAAATGAGAAAAAAAATCCTTTAACAATTCAATAAAAGCAGTAGTGCCACTCCAACACATGTGGAGTCATTTTATTAATTTTCAAGGATTTGTGTGAAAGTGTAGGAGTTAATTACAAATTTTGAATATTTTGCTGGAAAATAAAGTAAGCTCTAAAGTCAGGAAAAGTAGATATATATAAAAAATCCTAAACCAATCCATTAAAGCAAGTGCACAATTTCAATATGAGTGAAATCTTCCTGTGAAGTTTCAGGATATTGGTTGAAAACAGTAGGAACTGATTAGGACCTATTTTTCCATAACAATATAATGTTATCTCACCTCTGTCCCCATGCAAACAATCCCTAGACTCTTCGGAACAAACACAGAGTGCCAACATTCTAAAAAGAGCTGTGACCCAATCTGTCCAAGTACCTGCTTTTTCAAATGTTTTTCTATCCAGGGGGTTTTGAAGTCAACATCATCATCTGGCATCTTTAAGGCATCTTTTTTCACCTTTAAACACATAAAACATTATTGTCAGCTTATCTATTTAGATACAAATTGTAAATAGAGGCTCCAAGGAGCATGTATTACTAATCAGAAAATAATTGCAAAAAATTACAAATCAATTTTAAGGATTTAACTTTAGCATTTGATATTTAATGTTCGTCCATAATGGTAAATAAAATTAACTTTAATGAATTTGGTGTGTCTGAATGCACATTTCTGGTCTTACCTTTTTCAGGAATACTCAAATCCAAAAATTTTAAAGTAAAAAGTAAAATTGTCATTTATACTGTACATGTGCATATGCACTCCATGCATGAATGGTCCCTTTTTTCAAATTTGAGCTGTGCAAATCTACAGTACATGCTTTTTTCCTTTGCAATAAACCTATTTCCTGTGTTGTAGCAGGACTGTATATCAATCAATTTCTTGCAATCATTCTATTCATCAAATAAGATTGACAAATTGTTTATAGATGAAAATAACACTTTCAAAATTTCATGTGTCCAAATTTAAAGTGCTTTTCTGGATTTACCTTCATTAGGAGCACTCAAACACAAAAAATATTTGAAAACAAAGGATGTACAAATACATAAAAACTTCAGGAGCTATATGCCCAAAAAGGACCTAAAAATGATAGCCAAATCCATTTAAGGTCAACTTTGCCTGTGGGAAGTGCCTGAGATATGCACTTGACGACAAAAACTAACCCTTAATCACTGATTCATGAAATGAGGTCAAGGTCAGGTATAATCTGTGTGAGCAACAGGCAGACGTTGCTAGGATCCTATATACCAAAAATAGTTATCTTATTAATACATAAGAAATTCAATTGTATCAAAAACTATATAGTTTTATAAGCAGTTGCTGAACAATGAAATGAGGTCAAGGACAATGGAAATATGAGTCAGAAACTACAAGGTATGAAGTATCCAAGTTTTTCTACCTTTTGTCTTGACAAATAAAGCTTTATAGAAAGTTTACCAGGGATATGGTAATACAATGTAGCAATCTGTAATCAACAAAATTTTTCATTAAGGTACATGTAATAGTAATTTAATTGATTACAGCACAAATTATGATTCAATCATCTATTACTTTTTGACTACATTTCAACTACTATACATGTAATAAAATAGTTTGATGAAATACCTTTAGGTCAGGTAAGCTAAAAATGCATTCAAAAAAGTAAACATATGTGTCAAATCACATCAAGTCATGTACCATATTTAAGATAGAACCACTGTTTTGATCAAAGTATACATTAGAAAATATTCTTCTACTCACCTCAGCTAGCATAAGCAATAAACAAGATCTTCCTTCAGATTTCTGTAAACGTTGATTATATCTTACATCAGGAATGCATCCAAAAGACTTATTTCTTATCTTTATAGAAATCTTTCTGTTTTCTCCAAAACTAAAATAAAGAATATAAATAGAATGAATGCTTGATAGATGCACAAAAGACTGAATTAGTTTCAGATTAATGTTGTGCTGTTACACCACTATCAAAGGTTAGGTGAGGGTTGAGCGCTCAAAAACATGTTTTACCCCACCACATTCTTTAAGTGCCTGTCCCTTGTCAGAAGACTGTAATTCAGTGGTTGTTGTTGGTTTATGTCTGTCATATTTGTTTACGAAAATTGTTTTGTTATAAACTAGGTTGTTTCTGTTTGAATTGTTTTAAATTTTTCATATGGATTTTTATCATTGTTGAAGGCCTTACAGTGGCCTATAATTGCTTGTATCTACTTCATTTAAACTCTAGTCGACAGGTGTCTCATTGGCAATCATACTACATCTCCTTATACATCAATTAGCATAATCAAATTAATCATAAACAAGAACATGTGTCCACAGGACACCATGACACGCTGGCACTATCAATATTCCGTTTTCAGTTAATAGTGAAATAGATGTCAAATTGTAATTTGACATAAAATCTTATAAGTTCGCATCATAATGAACATGTGTACTAAATCTCAAGTTGATGTGACTACAACTTCATCATGAACTAACCTGACCAAAACTTTTAACTTGAGAAAATACCGGTTGCATACTATCACAATTCTATACTTAGTGACCCGTGAAATTTTGAATAAACTCTTATTTGGCATATAATTTAAAAATATCACAATCATAAGGAACATGTTGAGTAATCAAGTTTCAAGTTGATGTGTCTTCAATTTTATTACAAACTACCTTGACCAAAAATTTAACCTGATATGGGACCAATGAAGGAACAAACTGACACACAGACTGGAAAAATAATGCTTCACTACTATCAAACACTTATTGATCCCAATGTTCTATTTCAGGCATGGTGGCTATGTTTTTTTTTTAATGTTGCAGGCATAATTGATAATTTTTTTTTTATATTGCAGGCATATTATATTGATAATTTGTTTTAAGCAAGTTTGTTAAAGGATCAAATCTTCAGTTATAATTTTTAAACAAGATTACATAAGGAACATTCATGTATTTTGTAACATTTGGCCCACTAGAGGAGAAGATTTTTTAAAGTTTAAAACGACGGACAAACAGACGCCCATAATGGACGCTAAGTGATGACATTAGCATGCATGGCCTTTTTGGCCAGATGAGCTGAAAATGTATTGACCCCAATGTTCTATTTCAGGTATGAAGGTCATGTTTTTGAATGTTTCAGGCATGATTGATATTTTTTTTTTTAAATTAGAAACCTCAAGGGTGATTGAGGCCAAGTTTCTCCTAATTGGCCTAGTGGATTCAGAGAAGATATTTGAAAAACTTTACTTTGACCTATGATGACGGATGTCATTTCACCATTACTCCAGGAAACTGCTCTAAAAATATAACATAGACATACATTTTTGCAGGACACCAAGTGATGGCAACTTAATGGCAGGTGTCTGTCACTCAGGTGAGCTTAGAAGTTTTAGACGCAAGGACAACAGATGCCAAGTGGTGGCAATAACTGCTATTGGTCTTTCAGGACTACAAATTACCTACTCTGGCTGAAGAAAAAAGATTTCTGTAAACTTCATGAATAAACTTGTGAAAACACTTTCCCTTAAAATAACATCTTCAATTTTATCTCTAATCGGTTCAGGTGGTACTTCCAATGGTAAACCTAACTTTTGAAGTACTTTCTGTATCTCAGCAAGAAATCTGGATGTATTCGTGGACCAATCCAAAAACATTCTGCAAAAAAGTAAATAACAAACTATACACGTACAATGTATGCTGTCAAAGGTGATATTGCAATATCCAACATCTTTCTTAGTTTATTCTAATATGACATCCTTCTTTCGCTTTGGAAACAAAGCCATGTTCTAATTCCAATAAAACATAGGCTGCACATGATTGATGTCACAATTGAAATTGCATCGTCAGCTGTGTTTTGAACAACGCCGGATATCAAAATGGACATTTGTTTTGGTGTTACCCGCTAGGAAATTAAATAAAATCATTCTAAAAGTAAGTTAACATGTATCTGTTCATTTGTTTATCATGAAACAGTTGATTTTCTATAACGTTTTGGCTTCATCAATTCAAAATGGATGCCTTTCGAACGTGTATTATAGGTCTGCTTCGAAGTACAAAAGTTCTAAATTTTCCTATTAGAATCAAAATAATTCTCTATCATGGCATGCTCTATGCTCATTTTAACATGGGTAGGCATTATATTTGTCAATATTTTACACCTCGCTAACGCTCGGTATAAAGATATTGACAAATATAATGCCTATACCCATGTCAAAATGAGCATAGAGCATGGCATGAAAGAATTATTTCTTAATCACAATGTATCTATAAAAGCAGTAATGTAATATATACATATAATACAATCAATTTTCAGCCCCGGTAATATCCATAGGTTCTCAGGTTCTTATTGGGTTTTGGGGAAATTGGGGTACCAAAATTAAACAGTTAATTACTTTACATGAGTAATCTGGAAATTTCAGACTCAATGTATTAAGGCCTAAACAAAGTATTAGGTTTTTTGTAACGTTTTAGGTGCATCATCTACATGTACACACAATTTGAATCTTGGGAGCAAGTACATGCACAAATATGAACATGGAACGGGCAGCCTACCTTTTGCCAAGTTTATCAGTCATCAAACCAGACACATTTGTCTCAGCATTCAGAAATTCTTCTGAAAATTCCATTAGATGTTTTTTTGCCTCCTGGAGGTCTATGATTGCTTCTTTTTCAAATTCTAAAAGTTCATTTCGAAATTTTGGTGCTAATGACACTTTCTTATTCCAGTCAACATCTTCCACGGTAAAAGTAACATGCTCTTTTGTAAACTTGCAAAGTGACTCAATACACGTGGGTATCTCTACAGTGTTTCTTCTCAGATTCCTACGGCTTCTTCTGTCATTTAGTGGAAATATTTCCAGTGCAAGTTTAAGCTTTTCTTTTAGCTCTAACACAGTAATCGGATTGTCCGCAAAAAATAGCCCAATGTCCGTCAATTCTTCTGTTCTGAAGTCCGATGATTTTAGTCGTTTGCTTTCTGAAGATGATAGCTTACGATCGTATTGAGACTCTTCTGAAGATGATAATTTTCTTTTTTCCATAATGCAAATTATACGATTACAGGGAAATATGAATAAGGGGAGGGAAACTAATGATAATATGCTGGGAAGCTTCTTCTATATATTAGTCTTCTGTACGTAGGAACACCCCAATATGGAGAGTATACCCTTAGTAATAAGATAATGTACAGCAGATCATAACATGTATAACCAAGGATTTATATAGTGTTACTATATAAGGAGAAAACTCAAAAGAATTTTGCTGTCCTACATTCTTGCAGAATAACTTTGGCACCGACCATTCATCGTGTGTGTTGGATTGGACAAACATTTTTTAAAATTACAAACATATTTTTTTGACTTAATCAAAAACTATTTATTTCAAAATCATACATGAACAAGAATATTTTTTTTAAACCCAATGTGTTCCCTAATTTTTCCCTAATTTTCAGTGGAAACAAAAATTACATAAAAAAATAAGATGCCCCCTAGCTCCCCTACAAAAGATGAATGCTATCATAAATGATATCCTTAAAATGCTGTATTTTTTATAAGACATAACATGTATATATATGTTTCTTGTTTCAATAACCAGTTGAAGAAGAGAATGAAATGGTTTTTAAATATAAAGATTAGAGAGAAAAAAGGGCTACTAAAATATAAAAAATGGCCTACAAATTAAAGCAAACAGAACACAGAACTGAAGGACCCCACCCCCCTCTCCAGCCATTCACACACCTTTGTGATCATATTTGCATAATAGAACAACTAAAAAAAATTTCAATGGTGCTCCTCCCAATCCCCCCCGTGTAATTACAAACATGTGTTGCAGGATCTCAATATTGACGACTTCAAGTCATGATTGCACCTATGCTAGTCCCCTTATTCATATATAATCCAGCTGGCCACGTTATTACTGGTGACCTAAGCATTGACTCAATAAAAATTCCAAAGATCTTTTAGAGTGCATACAATCTAAGACTCTTTCATCTTGCAAGTTGCAAGAGTTGGTCCTGCTTTGTTTCATAAAAAAGAATGGCCAACGTAGATACAAGTATCTTGTCTTAGGGAGGGATAAATCCTACTTTGTAAAAAATCACTCTGATTCAAACAAAAAATTCTCTGAAACTGCATGACATTATCAAGATGCTTGATTTCTTGATTGACAACATAATTATTTGTTATGTTTGGAGGACATGTTTTTCAACAAACAATCAGCATTCCTATTGGGACCAACTGTGCCCATCTTCTTGCCGACTTGTTCCTTTATTCATATGAGGCTGGCTTCATACAGGAACTTCTTAGGAAGAAAGGAAAGAATTAGCAGTATCCTTTAACTTTACTTTCCGCTATATAGATGATGTTCTCTCACTAAATAATTCAAAATTTAGTCTATGTTGAATGCATCTATCCCATCAAACTTGAGACTAATTAATGGATACAACAGATACAGTTAAGTCTGCCTCATATCTTGACTTACATCTAGAAATTGACAATGAGGGTCGCTTGAAAACAAAACTTTACAACAAAAGAGATGATTTCAGCTTCCCAATTGTGAACTTTCCATTTCTATGTAGCAACATTCCAGCAGTGTCTGCATACGGAGTATATATCTCCCAGTTGATACAATATTCCAGGGCTTGTATTTCCTATCATGATTTCCTTGATAGTGGGTTGCTGCTAACAAGGAAGCTATTAAACCAAGAGTTCCAAGTGGTGAATTTGAAATCATCCCTTCGTAAATTTTACAGAAGCCATCACAAGTTGGTTGACCGTTATGGAATATCCGTTTCACAGATGATAGCGAATATGTTCCATATGTCGTAACTACAATCCGGTCCCCTTTTCCCCGAATGTGACCTACCGAACTAGACTTATTACCAGGTTTGTACTAACATGAGCAACACTACGGGTGCCACATGTGGAGTAGGATCTGCTTACCCTACCAGAGCACCTGAGATCACCCCCAGTTTTTAGTGGGGTTCGTGTTGCTCAGTCTTTAGTTTTCTATGTTGTGTTTTGTGTACTATTGTTTGTCTGTTGGTCTTTTTTAGCCATGTCGTTGTCAGTTTATTTTCGACTTATGAGTTTGAATGTCCCTTTGGTATCTTTCGCCTCTCTTTTACTCTTATTGCATTTATGAAATAAAACTAGCTTTAGCCTTTAAACATAACCTGTTATATAATATATGTTCAAACATTTTGTTATTTCAGGTTTCATTGCAAATTTTTTTTTTGCTTTTTGAGGAATTTGGCAGTCTAATTGACTGTAGTTTTTCTCAGCTTGAATTTAACATATGACATCTCGGAAGATGACAGAGGTTCATGTAGTGTGCACTATAAACACTTAAAACTTTGAAATTTTTTGACACCATTGGTCTTCCAAAACCAACTAATTGCAATTTTATCTACCAGTAACCAGAATTCTTACCTGGATACTTTAATTTCATCTCCCTTCCTTTTATTTAAGCTAGCCATTTAAGAACGTGGTCTAAAAACTTGCAATATTTTAATAATATGGCAAAGAACCAATAACTAGAGGCTCTAAAGAGCCTGTGTCACTCACCTAGGTCTTTGTGTATCTTCCACAATGGACACTCTCCAACATTGTGGACTAGAATAGAATTCATGACAAAAATCTCTTGTCTTGTTAACCATTTTTGCTGTTTAAAGTGGCTATCTATCTATAATAGTTTTCAAGATAATCTGCAGAACACTAAAAATAGGTAAAGATCACAATTTAAAAACAATAACTCCAATAAGGAGTGAACTGATAATTACGGCAAGTAGATTTGTTTGTAAGATATTGTCTTGCTGATCATTTTCGCTTATTTCAGTTTCTATCTATCTATTAAAGTTTTTCAGATATTAGGCAAAAACACAAAATATTGGTAAATAAACTGTTATCACAGAGATATGTCTTGCCTTTTTGTAATTTTGATAATGCAAACGTTGAAATTAAAATAGCAATACTTTAACATGTAAGTTATGCAAATATTCAAAGTCGATGAACCATGACTGAAGGTACATGGCTAAACAATCTCCATGGAATGAGATGTGCCAATGCTAATACAACTGCATACCAAATACCATTGACTTATTATAAGTCGTTCCCTTTAAACAAACCTAAACACAAACATTAACTTGTAAACTATGTAAAAGTTTCAAAGTCAATGAACCATGATCAGGGGTGGGGGCTATATAATCTCCATGGAAACGATACTTGCAAATGCCGATATATTTGCATACCAAATATCATTGACTTAACATTAGCAGTTCATCTTAAACTGATCTAATCACAAACTAATACATGTAAACTAAGCAAAAGTTTCAAAGTCAATAGACCATGACTGAGGGGGCGGGGCCAAATATTCTCCATGGAAATGAGATGTGCTAATGCTTATACAACTGAACACCAATTAACATTGGCCTACCACTAATGGTTCCCCTTGAACTGACCTAATCACAAACTAATACATGTTAACTTAGCAAAATTTTCAAAGTCTATAGACCATGACTAAGGCGGAGCCAAATAATTTCCATGGAAATGAGATATGCCAATGCTTATACAACTGCATACCAAATATCATTGACCTACCACCAGTGGTTCCCCATAAATTGACCTAATCACAAACTAATACATGTAAACTATGAAAAGTTTCAAAGTCAATAGACCTTGACTGAGGGGGCGGGGCCAAGTAATCTCCATGGTAATGAGATGTGCCAATGCTAGTACAACTGCATACCAAATATCATTGACCTACCACTAGTGGTTCACCATGAACTAGACCTAATCACAAACTAATACATTGTTGACGCCGCCGCCGCCGCCGCCGACGCTGGAAACAGCATACCTAAGTCTCGCTTTTTGACTTCGTCAAGGCGAGACAAAAATCATCATCAAAGGGCAATAACTCCAATAGAGGTTTGTCAGATAATTTCAACAATGCTGATTTATTTGTAGATCTTGTCTTGCTGATCATTTTTGCTTATTTAAGTTTCTATCTATTATAGTTTTCAGATATTAGACATAAATGCAAATAAATTGCTTTGCCAAGCGCAGCTGGATACGACCGTAGAGGTCCAACCCTGAACAATAGGGGTAAAAATGGACACAATATTCGGGCTTGATACAGGTCTGAATTTGGATTGTAATTAAATATTTGACACATAATAGGTTTCTGACACAGAATAACTGTAGTCAAAGAACTTAGAATTGGTTATATGATTTGAATTTATATTCAATTTCTTGCTTTTGTGCAATACACTGTGCTGTTGCGCAATACCTTGTCAATCTGTTTTCAGACTATATACATTGAATTAGCAATTGTGACACACAATTTTTCTTTGGAAAATTGACAATTTTTTAAATCTTGAAGAAAATAGAACCCCCAAAATTTTTTTTACCCCCTTTTCCAAAAAATTCTTTCCTCAAGATTTGATCATTATCTGAATTCAAATTTCCAATGGAGTTTGCAACCATAAAACCCATTTAAATACATCATAAAAGTATTGAAATAGAAAATGACATACATAATCATGACTAAAATTAATATACCTTCATCAGCATTTAAGTACAGCTCTTTATAAGAACCAGGCAGAGTGCCATATACATGTGATTTATGAAGGTTCCAGATTTTATCTATAATTGGCCTAGTAGAAGAAGTAAATGAATACTGCTCAAAAATAATTTTGAGTGGGAAAATATGAGTGGTTGCCATGGTAACGGACACTCTATTTTTGGTTGTTAAGCGTGGTAAAATCTTTCCAAAATCAGCTAAATCACTAAAATTCAGAGCCTGATTATGAATAGTATCATGCATTTTCATTAATGTTCATATGTAACATTGATACAATTTGGTTTAAGCTTCATTTTAGTGAAGACTGCATGTCAACCAAATTTGTAAATTTTTTGAAAAATTTTGCCAAAAAATGCATATTTTCAACTTTTCTGAAATAGGAATTTTATGAAATTATCAAATTTTCTGTGGTGTTTTTCAGAAATGTGCAAATGTGTACAGAATAGTTAGCACTGTAGTTATGAAGTTTGGATACTACTTTACCAAATTAAATAGAAAAATGCGTGGGACTTTCTTTAATTTTATCACCATAGCAACCAATTTTTTCCTTGGAAACGGATTTATTATTTGCAGAATATTGCAGTTTAAGTGCTTAAATGTCCTGAATTGTTTCATAACCGATAAGAAAATACATAAAAGCATCCGCTAACACTAAATTACCATTGTTAATAGTTGCTGACTTCAATAGTTACCACGGAAACACATATTATCCATAGCAACATCCATTCAAAAACTGCATTAATAGAAATTTATGTAAAAAAAAAAATAAATAGAGGGTGTTTATATTCAAATTGGAATATGACTGCATGCTTTGCTTCACTCACAGTCTTGTCTGTTCTTTTCATAAGGTTCAACAAATGTAATATATAATTTAACATTGGGGTTGGAAGGTTGGGACAAAAAGGGGGGTGGGGGTAGATTTATTTTTTTAAAATATCATACATGTAGATTCTTGAAAAGATAACGTTTGGTCGGAGAGCCTGATTATTATATAGAATCAATTTTTTTTCAGAAATTTCATATATTACATCGATACTAGGTTTTAGCTTCAGAGCTTAGTTAAGGAAGTTCGCTTGTCATGTTTTGGGATTTTTGTCAGGTTTTCGAAACCTCTGGTCATTTGAATGCCTAAAAAATTGGCCATTGACCCCATTTTTCTTTTTATAAATCTTTTACATGTATAATGATAAGCCATTTGTAAAAGTCTTATAAAATTTCAATTATTCTTTAAAAGTTTTGAAAATGTAAACTTGTCATGGATAAAGCTATGAAAAGTCAAGAGAGAATATTTTCCGCCAAATTTCTAATGGCTAATATCTCGAAAACAAGCACATTGACCTGTACATTTTTTAAATCTTTTGATTCCTTTATTAATCCCTATCGATATTAACTAGTGTTTTGAAAAGTTAATTAATTTGAAACTGAGAAGCGAACTCCCTTAAGATTGCAGTTCAACCCTACTTTTAGATTTTTTGTTAAAATATACAAAAAAACACTTATTTTCATTTTTTCTGAATCATGGAGTTTTGTGAAATTATCAAATTTTCTCATGTGTTTTTTTCTATTGAAAAGTGTAAATAAGTAAAGCATAGCTAGCATTGTAGTAACAAAGTTTGAATACTACTTGACCAAAATAAATAGAATATTGCGTGGGGCTCTCTTGAATTTTATCACCATATTAACGTATCTTCCCCTTGGAAACAGCGTTATTATTTGTTGACTTCTGCAGTATAGGGAATTCAATATTCTCAATTGTTTCCAAACCTTTAAGAAAATACATAGAAGCATACATATACTCTAAATCTAAACTACAACGGCTAAGTATTATTACAACAGTTGCCATGGTAACAAATATCACCCATAACAACATCCAATCAAAAGATATATAATATAATATTTATGTAAAAAACTATGTTAATAATTTTCATGTTTCTAATGGGAATATAACTGCATGCTTTAATCTGTTTAACTCTCAGTCCTGTCTTTGCTCCTTGAGAAGACTCAACAAACAAAAATTTGAATATATACACTGTAGCATTTTGGGGGAGAAGTGGAGGTTTGGTAGTTTTTGTTTGAATCTTTCATAAATCCATATAAGGAAAATTGAGAGGTTTAGCTATAAAACCTGGTTTAATCTACCAATTTCTACATAAGAAAATGCCTGTACCAAGTCAGTCATATATGACAGTTTTTATCCATTTGTTTGATGTGTTTTAGCTTTTGATCTGTCATTTGCTCATGGCCTTTCTGTTTAGAATTATCCTCAGTGTTCCGTATATTTGTTATTTTGTTTTTTTTCCTACAACATTTGGTTTCAATCTGGTAATCTATAATTATTCATGAAATGTTACTAACAGATGATGGACTTCATGGAATTGCAAAAGCACATTCTAGCTTTTGTGAAGGTCCATGTAATTTTGAAAGTAATGCTCTGACAATATAATGTCCTTCACCAATGGGAAGAAATTATGAAATTTTGGCAAAATTCTAATTTTCCTAGCACAATAACTTTCACAAATTTAATCCAAACAGCAAGAGACTCAACTTGAAATCTCACTTATAAATATAAGCTTACAAACCAATAATAGAAACATTTGGTTTAAGCATTTCCAAACTGAAACTGCAGTGACAAGGACAGACAGATGGACGGACTGACCAAAAGAAAACATGTAAAGTCATGGTCTTTTAAGAATACTTCACACATAACAAAGGTAAAATCTCTTTGTTATTACTGTGCTACAATCAGGATAATGCAATGCTAAGGTGTACATTAACTACCTCAGATATACTGCACAGTTCAAATGTACTCATACCTTAAAGGGCTGATCCTAGACTTTGAAAGTGATGTAGTTCCATAAAATAAAATAAACAGCTGCGCCATGAGCGCATGTTACGCCTCGTCGCTTTTCAAAGAATAAATTTCAATAACTTCTCAATGTCATATCACAAATTCATGAAAACTAAAGGAGGTTATGTTAATTGATATAAACCCAACACCAAAGTTCGGCCGTTAGGTTTTCTTGTTTGGATTGTTTTACATTGTCATTTTGGGACCTTTTACAGCTGAGTATGCGGCATAAGCTTTGCTCATTGTTGTAGGCCGTATGATAACCTATAGTTGTTAATTTCTGTGTTTCATGTTGGTCTCTTGTAGAGAGTTGTCTCATTAACAATTATACCACATCTCCTTTTTTAAATTAACAGAAAAGATGAAAAAAATCTAGATGAAAGTCGAAAAATATTATATGGTATGTATGACAGAAAAAAGGGCTCCAGAAAGGTTCTCATAAGATGGTCACTTTAAGGCAAATTATACAGTTGACATGCAGTGGCACCAACAAAATTCAAACTTGATCTCTGTTTTGTGGTAATAAGCATTGTGTATATATGTTTCATAAGATTTGGTTGAGGCAAACTAAAACTATAAAATGGAAACCAACTTTGTGACGACTATTGTACTGACGGACATGGGTTAAACCTGCTACCCCCAATTGCGGCGCGCCATAAAAGTGTTTATTTTAGTTTTGCCCTTGTACCTTGAAATCAAATGTGTGCAATGCACGGGACATTGGAAATTTGTTCTTTATTTCACATGGGACACTAAAGTCTTGTATTCATGAAAGATTCCATCTTGTTGGGACTAGAAAGCATTGATAGTTACAAAGAAAAAAAAATAAGATTGGTATGTACTGCGCTGATTCTAGTGTTGCAGTTAATTGAATAAGACCATGTGTGGAATTTGTTTTCAAATTATTACTGTTATTAATCTTGTATTTATGCAGACATTATCACTTTAGTGGTTTCATTCCAAATCTGGGGATTAATGCAAAGTCTTTTATAAAGGTTACAGAGACAGATACAGAAAATAGGGACGTAATTCATGTAAAGGTTAAAAAGTTGAGAGTAGCAAAACGATTTTTTTGAAGATTCAACCTAAAAAGGATACCTTTTACATGTTTACTATCTTAAAGAGAGGAGGGGATTTCAGAGGATAAGAAGTGTGCTTCAGCTGACCCCCCACAACACAACACACACAAAACAAGATCTAATGTTATAGGAAACATAATTTTATGAGATATATGTAGTACGATGCATAGTAAGGAATGATTCATAATTAATACAATTATTTTGCACAATAATTTTGATTTGATAATTTTACCGGTAATAGCATAATTATTTAACCGGATTAGTACAATTTCAACTTAGTAGATGTATCTATTTGTTTATCTCGGAGATCCTGAATTCCAAATTGCGGGATAGTAGTACAACAAAGGAGTTATTAATGATATGTTAATAGCTATATATTAAGAGGATTCCATTAAACTGGACTTCTGATATTAACAATCAACAATTGACTATTATTATTTTTAAGTCCCCACCAACTTAAAATTGTTCAATTTGCCTGTCCGTCTATCCGTCCGTCCATCACACTTCAGTTTCAGTTTAGAATTGCTTTGACCAAATGATTCTATTATTGGTTTGTAAGCTTAATATTATGTTACAGGTCAATTTTGTGATTTATGCTGGTGGAATAACATCTCTGACGGTGTGTGCCCTAAGAAATTAAGAATTTTCTTACAATTGTTAAGAGCCATATCTATCTTGCCTTACCATAAGCCAGGTTGGCCCGGCAATTCCATGAAATTCATCATCTGTTAACGTTCAAAATTGATTATCAGATAATGAACTCAAACAAAGTCCAACCAAACGCAATTATCTTTTCAAGGATCTACTTGTATGAAACATTTACATCAACATACCCCTTTTTTTCCAAACCCCAACCCCAATATTACATCATATATTACATTTATTGAACCAATTGAAGAAAAATACCAGACAAGACTGTGAGTGAAGCAAAGAATGAAGTCATATTCCAATTTGAAAATAAACACCCTCTATTTATGTATGTTTTTTACATAAATTTCTATTTATGCAGTTTTTGAATGGATGTTGCTATGGATAATTTGTGTTTTCATTGTAACAATCGAAGTCAACAACGCTTGACGATAGTAATTTAAAGTTTGCGTTAGGTTTTATGTATTTTCTTATCGGTAATGAAACAATTAAGGACATTTAAGCTCTTAAACTGCAATATTCTGCAAATAAAAACTCCGTTTCCAAGGAAAAAATCGGTTGCTATGGTGATAAAACTAAAGAAAGTCCCACACATTTTCTATTTAATTTGGTAAAATAGTATCCAAACTTCATAACTACAGTGCTAACTATTCTGTACACATTTGCACATTTCTGAAAAACACCACAGAAAATTTGATAATTTCGCAAAATTCCTATTTCAGAAAAGTTAAAATATGCATTTTTAGCAAAATTTTTCAAAAATTTACAAATTTGGTTGACATGCAATCTTCACTAAAATGAAGCTTAAACCAAGTTGTATCGATGTTACATATGAACATTAATGAAAAATGCACGATTCTATTCATAATCAGGCTCTGAATTCTAGTGATTTAGCTGATTTTGGAAAGATTTTACCACGCTTAACAACCAAAAAATAGAGTGTCCGTTACCATGGCAACCACTCATATTTTCCCACTGAAAATTATTTTTTGAGCATTATTCATTTACTTCTTCTACTAGGCCAATTATAGATAAAATCTGAAACCTTCATAAATCGCACTCTGCCTGGTTCTTACAAAGAGCTGTACTTAACAGTAACTTCTAAAAATAAATTGACAGCTAATCACCTCAAGACAATACAACATTTCTTTATAACAAAACCATTGTAAGGGAGGTAACTCTTAATGCTAAAAAAAACCCAAACAAATGATACTGATCACAAATAAACAATTCTGAATATGAAAATTTATTACCACTGAACCCTTTGATATACACTATTATTATAGTATATATTCTTCCATCACAGTATTTGATGTTTCTAGAAACAGCTAAAAAATAATTCATACTAGAACTAGCTGACAACTTTACATATTTAAAAGCAATGTAAGGGAGGTAATTCAAATATAACATTGTAATTATTATCTTTTAAATTTTATTTAATGTTTATTAAATCAAACAAAACAAATTTTATAGCCTTAGGACCAAAATTTGGACCAATTAGAAAATGGGCCCATCAACCAAATACAGTTAGATTCAGCATATGAATATAATAAAAATGGTAATACTAATAGCATGAAAAATTGTAATACTTATAGCAAAAAGTCCCAACATAAAGAATCAAAGCTTTCTCAAAATCAATAAAGAGTAGTAATCCAAAAATATTGTTCTCTTCTATATACTGTAAAATATCATGAATCAATCGAATGCTATCCCTTATATAATGCTTAATGGTCCAATATCTATTTCATAGAGATCCAAAGACCAATACTTAAGTAATTGTCCATTAAACAGGAAACCCTTGTTTTTCCCCCCCTTTTTTGCCCCTAATTCCTAAACGGTTTGAGCCATAACCCCCCAAAAGCCAATCCTAACCATCCCTTTGTGGTATGGAAACTTGTGGTATAATTTCAGAGAGATCCATAAACTGTTCCACAAGTTATTGTCTGGAAACTAGAAAAATGCTTATTTGGGCCCCTTTTTGGCCCCTAATTCCTAAACTGTTGGGACCATAACCCCCAAAATCAATCCCAACCTTCCTTTTGTGGTTTTAAACCTTGTGTTTAAATTTCATAGATTTCTATTTACTTATACTAAAGTCATTGTCCGGAAACCAAATGTCTACGGACGACGCTGACGCCGACGACGATGACGTGATACCAATATACGAAGGAATCGTCTGACTATTTTCGACCTGGCATGCTTATTTATTTGTAGATCTTGTCTTGCTGACCATTAATGCTTATTTAAGTTTCTATCTTTCTTTACAGTTTTTCAGATATCAGGCATCAATGCAAATCGAAGTGCTGGATAGCACCTCTGGGAAGTTTGCCACTGTAGATGTGTATTATTTCAAACAGGTTATAGATGTGTATTATTTCAAATATGTATTTAATCACATCTTTGATGTTTTTAACTAAACCATTTTCTTTTCAGCAATTATCAAAAAATTTTTTTTTTTCATTGTTTGTCATTTAAATTTTGATATTTTCTATTGAAACCTTAAACTGTTGTTCTAAAATAATCAAATATACAATAAGCTCTGTTAAATTTCTTTATGTGCCCATGCCATATCTAGGGCCTGTGATTTTATAGTATTTTTTTCCATTTGTAACTGGTGCATAACCCTAACCATAGCAGTAAAATGATGGCACAAAATTCAAACTTGATCTTGGTTTTGTGGTTAAAAGTATTGTGTATAAGTTTCGTAACATTTGGTTGAGACACACTAAAGTTAGAGCACGGAATTGTAAAATATTTGTAAGTGTTCCGCGGAACCTGGTGTCTCGCCTACTTTTGCTGTTAATTGCAGGCTCAACAAAAATAAGGAAAAAAGTTAATAAAAATATTCCTCTCTATACTATCTTTTTATTGTTAGAAGCTTCTGTCCAAGTTTGGTAAAAATCCAGGATAGTTTATGAATCTAATAAATGTTTTGAAAAATTTAACTGCAGACTGTATGTAATGTTAATTGGAAGAAAAGCTAAGTCCATTAATAAGTAAAATACTGAAAAACAAGAACAACATTTTAACTAAATTTCCTTCTAGATACTAGCTTTTGATCATAAACAAGCTTCTGTCCAAGTTTGGTACAAATCCAGGATAGTTTAAGAAAGTTATTAAATTTTAAAAACTTTAGCCACAGAGTGAATGTAATGTTTCCTGGCAGAAAAATTAAGTCCATTTATAAGTAAAATACTGAAAAAATGGAATTTTTTTCACAAAATTTACTTCTGGATACTATTGTATTATCATTAACAAGCTTCTGTCCAAGTTTGGTAGAAATCCAGGATAGTTTAAGAAAGTTATTAAAATTTCAAAAATTTTAACCACAGAGTGAATATTTGTGGACGCCGCCGACAATATGTAGGATCGCTATGTCTCGCTTTTTCGACAAAAGTCAAGGCTCGACAACAATCACAATTTTTAAATTTGTAAAGGGTATAACTCTAGAACAGTAAAACTGATGCCACCAAAACTCAAATCTAAACAGTGTTTTGTGATAATGAGCTTTGTGTATAAGTTTCATAACATTTGGTTGAGACAAACTAAAGTTAGAGATCGTAAACAAAAAATTCAAGCAACTTTTCCATTTGTTCAGGAGTATAACTCTAGAATTGTAAAATCGACGCCACCAAAATTCAACTTGACCTGTGTTTTGTGGAAATAAGTATTGCATATAAGTTTCATACAATTTGGTTTAGGAAAACTAAAGTTAGAGAACAGAAACTAATTTTTGGATGTACGGACGTATGTACAAGTGAGGGACGTACATACTAACAGAAGAAAAAGGGTAAAACTTAATACGGTGGGGACATAACAATAGCAGTATGACGAAAGGAATAAAAAGTTAATAAACACTAGATCCATAGAGGTGCTTATAACCCTGTAACACATTTTAAAGTTGATGCTGTGAAATTTAGCATTGAGGCAATAACATTTGAGATTTTTGGTTCGTCATAATTATTTGGACTAGCACTAAGAGTAACAAAGTCATTTTGCTATTACATAGACAGATTTTATTTAATCATGTTGCTACAGCACTTGTCTTGATACACTGAGTTATTCTAAGTAGATGCTGACTTGTCTGCCTTATCCTTGTAACGATTTGTGTACAAATGTTATTGTTAATCGTAACACTGAGGACATGGGCTGTGATATGTACGAACTGTCGTTGAGTCAATGTTTTTCAGCTGTCAGTTTGATCCACGTGACTGAGCATGCTGGACGAGTGAAGGTCCTTAAATTCACATTGGAATGTGAAATAGCTTGTACTTAAATAGCGGAATTCAAAAGTTTTCAAATGTTTTTGGCAACAAAACCTTCCGATCAATGTTTTGACAAAAACATGCACTTTTCTATCATAGCCGGTATTTACCTTTACACATCCTTGGCGTGTGACATAAGCCATATGATTATCGAGTATTTCTGTCACCTGTTTATAATTATCACTTGTCAATTATCCGACGGCTTGGTCAAAATATAAACATGTTAAAAAGTGAAGGTCCTTAAATTCACATTGGAATGTGAAATGGCTTGTATTTAAATAGCGGTCTTTTACTTTAATTTAATACTAAACATTTGTAAATATCGTACATAGTAAATATTGCGCGGGAAAATGTTCATTCATGAAATATTCATGAATGAAACGATGTCTCGCGTAGATTTCTTTTGATTTTCTCTTCAGGGCATGGAAAATCCGCGATGTATTGTTTGTAATAATCATTTTCAAAATGAAGTTAAATTCACCTGAATTGTCGGTGAACATTCATTCCTTTGTTTTTCAAGCTGTAATCTTTTCAAAAGGACTCAAAATTTCAAAAGCATCTTCCTAGAATCAATATTCAAACACTAGTACTACATTATCTTGGAGCAGAACATTTCCGATAGTCTGTCACCGGAAGTTAGAGGCCGACGCCTTAGGAAAGTATTGCTATAGCAAACTTCCCAAAAATTGATAAAATTGTTATTAAATGACAATAACTCCAATAAGGAGATGTCTGACAATTTTGACCACATTAACTTAATTGTAGATCTTGTCTTGGTGATAATTTTTACTATTAAAGTATCTCTTTATCTATTATAATTTTCAAGACAATAGGCAAAAACGAAAAAAAAAAATTGTCATATAAGAAGTCGTCTGACAGTTTTGATATAAATAGAGAATAGGTAGATCTCATCATTCTGATCATTTCTGTCCCTACATCATTGGAGTTTTTACGTTTACATAAATTGTTGATGGACAGACAGACGGACGGACAAGAATGTTTGTGAGATATGGGGTATTTTTCAACAACACAAAAACCTAGAGGTTAATACAGAGGATTACACAATACCAATCCGCCCTGTGTCTAATAAACTTATAAAAGACCATAAAAAATCTGCTATCAAGGCATCAACACACAACTTTCTAAATGCCAAAAAACATTTAACTCTGATTAGGATATTATAAATATTTATTTGAATATATTGGCCAGAAGGTTATAACATATAACAAAGTCAGTACTTTCTTTTTCATATTTAACACAATCACATGCGTACATATATATGAAACTTTCTAATTCTGAAAAAACTGCTATTTTTGTATTCCAACATTGCTCACAACCATCAACATTTGATTTATAAATGGAAAAAAATTACTAAAAAATAAAGATAAAAAACAGCCGTCTAAGATGTGAAGAGTATCAGTGAACTGATTTCTTTTTATTCATATTTCCAAAATTTCAAAATGAAGAACAGTAATACAAACATTGTTCCCTTGGTATACTGCAAATTTCAGAAATTTTTGTTTGCATTTATTGTTATGATTGTTCAACAATCAACAAAAATGCGAGATTTTATTTAAGTGTCAATCTGCCTAAGCAACAGGCAGTGGTGAAAAACATGACAAACAAAAACCTGCTCAACTTTACATTAATTTATTAAGTTCCTAATGTATAATGGTGCACGAATATAACATTTGTTTCTTTTTCCTGTTCTGATGTTTCAAGATATAATTTGGTTGAAATGCACTGGAACTTAAAAATTAAGTGGAGATAACGCTGTAATTTGCTATCATTCTAACCAAAAGATTACTGTAAATTCACAAATTATAGCCACATATTGCGTGCATTTATTATTGTCATTTTTGAAGAATGGACAAAAAAGCGATATTATTTATCGCGATTTCAGAAAAATCTAAATACAGATATGTGTATCAGATATCAGAATGCGAGTTCTTATTATTGCAATAATCAACCAGTCGCATTATTCGCATTAATAAAAACCTTGCAATAATTTCTGAATTTACAGTATCGAGATATTTTCCGAATTACCAGACACACAGGAACGAAATAACTATATTTTAAAAGTTCACATCCTAATGAATGTGAGTACTAAGCTTTCAGTTATGTGATCCCATCTTCATGGTAAACTAACTTAACCAAAAATTATAGACCGAAATGGGAGGAACAGACAAATAAACATTTGCAGGGCATAAAAAAAAATCAACAAAAACAAAGCAAAGGCACTTTTCCTGTGCGTTGTGATATATAATGCAGGGGTTGATTAAGTAATAACACAATTGTAAACAAACCATACTTCATAATCTCTCAAGAAAAACTAAACATTCAAGCTTTGTGCCAAGTTTAGAAGAGTTCTGAGTGCAAAATTTCACTTATGGGTCTCACCAAGAAATTTGTAAATTTGTTTAAAGGAAAATCATTCAGTAGTCAAATTAACAAACAACTTTTAAGTGAAACTGCTCTATACAGAACCCTGCATGAACAAGAAAACTGTCTAGAATAAATTACTATAGGAGAACATCAAGTAACATTGGCAGATCAAGGATTTGCAAAAAATGGGGTTTGAAAGTCAAAAATCTGAAAAAAGTACTGAAAAAAAAAACCACACAATTTCAGCCATAGGGGACTGACCACCTTAGGGGATTCACTCCCGACTAAATATATTGTAGTCATTTAACTGAGTAGTAAAATAGTCAGTCCTTAAGGGATGGTTTAAACACATTTCACAGAATATCTCATTTAAATAACACTAACATGACATATAGACAGAGATAGCATAGTTTTCTCGTTTGAATTGTTTTACATTGTCATTTCGGGCCTTTTATAGCTGACTATGCAGTATGGGCTTTGCTCATTGTTGAAGGCCGTATGGTGACCTATAGTTGTTAATTTCTGTGTCATTTTGGTCTCTTGTGGACAGTTGTCTCATTGGCAATCATACCACATCTTCTTTTTATATAGTCAAGTTTCTTTCTATAAAATTCAATGTTTTTGAAACTCTATTTCAACTGAGACCAATATATAAGGTATGAATCCCAAAAAGATTTCTATGTCAAAATTATTCTCTTTTAATTGTACATGGACTGGTCCAGACTTTAGAGATGTCATTTAATTGTAAATGGACTGGTCCATACTCTACAGATAACTTTGCTATTCCCTTTCTTTGTTTTCTTTGCTTTTATTTTTAACACACGGACACGCTGCACAGTATTATGTCCCAACTTATGTCCCACTATTCTGTCTATATAATCTCCTATGGCAACCTGAAAAAAGATAAAAATGACAATGAAATAACAATTTCACAGATAAGGCCATAATAAAAAAAATTCTAGATCCTCATCAAACTTTTTTTTTAAATTGGGACAGGGGGACCTATTTATATATATAAATGAAAGAAAATAGTAATAAAGCAAAATACATATCTTGGTTAGAATCAGGATTTTTTATTATTATAGCCTTACTTTTATTCTTGTACATAAGAAACTCTGGATTTTTCTATTTCCATAGGTACTGATTTTTTTTAATTTTTTTAATTTTGATTTTGATATTCATGAGGTTATCTTGTTTTAATATCAAAGCTGTACCTACAATCTTCATTATCTGGACATAAATGCAAGTTTTGATCTCAGGTCAATGTAGAATAATGTTAAATAATTTCATGTTCTGATATACATATGGAGGGTAAATCAAGCCTACACCATAACATTTCTATCCACCTTGGTGATCAAAATATTTATAAATTAAACAGCATAAAAATAAGGAGATGTGGTATGATTACCAATGAGACAACTATCCAACAAAGTTCAAATGAAGTGGATGTAAGCAATTATAGGCAACTGTTTGTCCTTCAACAATGAGAAAAACATATACTGTATAGTCGGCTATAAAAGGCCCCCGTATGAAAAAATATGAAACAATTCAATAGAGAAAACTAACGGCCTAATTTACAACAAAACAATTTGCGAAAAAAAAAAGTTGACAGACATGAACCAGCTCTATACATCCCAAAACAACAAAAAAACACTATTAAAGTAAAGATCTGAGAGTACTCAAAGTTACTGACAGCTAGATCAAAGCCAATAACAACTAATAAAATAAACTGTTGACACAAAGATATGTCTCGCCTGTCCGCATAAAATCCAGAAAAAGACAATCTGATGGACAGCAACATTGCTTATTTATTCAAAGTCACTGGACCATGATCTTGTGGGCTCGACAAACTGAGATGTGCTGATAGTAATGCAACTTTATACAAAATATCATTGATCTGTCACAACTGACTTGAGCAGAAAACTTAACATTGAAAATTGCTAATTAATTCAAAGTCACTGGACCATGACTTAGGGGGCAAGGCCTCAAAATAGTTGTCAAACTGATATGTACTGATAGTAATGCAACTTTATATTAAATATCAATGATTTATCACAAGTAGTTCCTATCAAACTAACTTACCGGTAAGAAGAAAACTTAACAATTGTTGATGCCACCACTGTTGCCGGAAAAGCAATCCCTATGTCTCGCTTTCCACAACTTTTGTAGCAGGCGAGACAAAAATCATTAATCTAAGACCAAAATATCAATCAGTACACATCCAACATCCAATGTCACAACACAACAGTCAATATCTATCCCCTGGCTTTGTAATTAATTGTACTCTGGATTTATTATTTTTGTTGGAACCAATTTTTTATGGATCTTTCAGGTGTATGTGAACTACAAATTTAAATTTTCAATGCTATAAGCTTGCATGCAGACTTTGACAAAATCACAAAATCAAATATCCAGGACAAGTGGTATTAGGAAAAATAAATGAATCAGCTGCAACACTGGTTTTAACAATAAGTCAATTATTAAACCTACCTTTGAACTTTTATTCTTGAAAACTTCTCCGTTTACTCTTAATTTATTAGTGTAAAACTCCTCATCCATTTTCCTATAAACAGAATTGATTGAGTATAAGTAAATCATAGGTATAATTTAAGATGTCGTATAACTGATAAATCCCTTCAAGTAAGAATGAGCCCATCAAAAAATCAAATGTTAAGGATGTAGTTAGGTGAAATTTTAAAAATCTAGAATTTAAAATTGGTACTACAAGTCAGAAGAGTATTAGTAAAGGAACAAAATATGCTAAAAATATTGATAGGTTATGAAACTCCTTTTCAAGATATTTGATTTTTAAAAAAAAATGACGGGAAAAGGCTGACTCGACTTTTACCTTATATTTAGCATTGGCATTATTTGGTTCTCAAATTGTAAGAAAGAAATCAAGAATCTGCATAAATTTTGGTAATTACTTTTTTATGAGCTATTGAAGTCTTCTATGAAAAGAAAAGTGGGTGATATTGGGCAACATATTAAATACCCTGTATTGTAAGAAAAAACCCAAGGAGTCTGAACATCTGACAAACATTTCTAAACCTGACCTGACTACATCCTTAAACTCTCAAAACCTAATTGTTTACTTCAATGTAATATAATTACCCTACGTCAATGCCAAAATTTATTTTGAAAATGACAAACCACATGTTCTTGAAATAATAATGAAAATAAGGCTCAGCTCCATCCTATGTGACCTGCTAGGATGAGGGATATATGTAAAAAATTGGGGAAATGGGATATAAAGGGTAAAAAAAAAAAGGTGGAAATGTGGGATATAGGGGGTAAAAATGAGTGGTATCTGGGGAAAATAAGGGGAAAAATTGGAAGTGGTAAAAATTACAAAGAAAAAGGATTTTGAAATGCGCACCCCATGTCCCTCTCTCCTACACCTGCCGAAGATGTTGGAAGCTACCTCTGTAAAAAGGGGTTATTGCTATTATAATCTTCTATTACAACATGAAATAGATACAACGAAAAGAAAATCAACAAAAAAATTATGAAAAATTGTATTGAGTATTGATGATATAATGGCTGAGGCTAATAGAGTTATCTCCCATGTTAAGTAGTTTACATTTTTAAACCATTCAATCCTGAGATTTTAGTGGGGCCTTTTTTCAAATTTTAGTCACAAAGAGTAATAAGCTGTAGTAAGATAATACAATATAAACGAAAGCTGTGTCAAATATTTACGTTCTACTTTCTCCCAAAGATTTGGCTAACAAAGCATCAACCCTCATGGCTGACACTACAACCTCTTTCTCTACAAATTCAGTTGTTGCAACTTCATCCTCTTCATATAACTCAAATTCTTCATCTGACTGAAAAAAAATAGTAAACATGTAAAAAGTATTTCAATCTTTAATTCAAACATGTCAAATGTTTAAGTTATTTTCTTCAATAATTCTTTAATAATATATGATCTTCTATGTAACTTATTACCAGATTACCCTTCTGGAGCAGATGCACCTGTGTTACCTATCCATTTTTAGTTGGGATTCAAGCTGATACCAGTATATACATGTATAGTTAGCTCAAGCTAGACAAAGTTCAATTTCTGTATAGTCCCATGAATAAATACAATATGTGACTTGAAGATATTTGCTTTCAGATGTCATTTTTTCCAGGAAAAAGCAACTGTTGAAAAATCATATATTAGAATGATTAAAAACAACATAGTCTGCAATGTCAATAATACTGATATTAGACCCAAAAAATAGAACTTTTGGTAACCAAAGAGGCAGGACAATTAGGTTTTTAACAGCTTTAGGGGGTATCGTCTCTTAAACAGGACCAACTTTTATAAACGACTTTCGAATTCATGGACTTTCTAGTAATTTTTCTGTTTTGCAATGCTTCTGTAATTACGTCACAGTAAGAACCTATTATTCGATGCCATTGTTTACACTTTTTATATTTGGTACAAACCTCTTCTTCTAAGTCTTCGTTGTCGTCAGTCTCTGAATCTGAATTGTCTGCTTGTTCAATCTTTTTTCTCTTTTTTTGCAGGTTATCAGTAGTACTAAAATGTCTTTCCACTGTTGGACAACACAGTGTTACTAAGTTTGAATAGCTAGTGTCTTGAGATTTCTTTTCAGCTGAAATTCCTTGAAGTTTCTTGAAACAACAATAAGAAAGTGTTGATCTTTGACATAAATTATATGTGAAATTCTTTGACACTACAGATGGTAATGAGTATCGACTGACTATTCGAAATATTTTAGAAAAGTTCAACATGATTTCATTTAAAATGGGGATGTTTATGGCACGGGAAGAGAAACAAAAAAATAATGGTGCGCCATGTAAAAATTTAATCATACAGTTAAACTCTGGAAACAGGGTGATATTCAATTACTTTTTATTGATCTTGTGATATACCTGATTATACTAGAAATTCGATTAAAAAAATGTATCTACTATTCTAAAAAAAAAATATATATACCAAATGACAACTCGGAAACGCTTTTCAACTTTTAGGTGGACTTTTCTGACGTGCTAATTATTAAACTGTAAAAATTTGGCGGGAAAGGTTGATCACCGCAATGTCCAATGGTGTAGATAGCCTAGAAAATGCACCCAGCATAGATGAAAGCCCAACAGAAGAAAATCCCAATGAGACTCTAGTTTTGCAATGTTCACAATGTAGTTCAATTGTTGGGGATACAACCGCTTGGGCTTTTGCTGATGATGTATTGAGGACTGTCAGTTTGAAAAGTATGTCCAAATTTCGTGATTAATAATTATATAATTATCTTGGGATTTTGATTACCTATGATGATACATGCACAGTCAAACATATTCCAACATAATTTAATTTTATGTGGTATCCTCTCACGAACACATGATTAATCTCTCATTTCATTTGTTAAAAACATAAGATGCAAATATGCATCCCATCTTTCGGCACTCAAATTGTCTTTTTCATCCACTGTACCACTTTTATGTACATATTTATCATGTATATGTAACATCAAAAGGATATACCATATTGACTCTTGTCAGCTGAAAATGAAAAGTCAGCATTAATGACTGGCAAACATAACAATAATTTCACATGATGAAGTACAATGTATGTGTCCAAAAAGAAATCAGAGGTATAGCTCAACACACTTTCAAGGGTTCATGATTTGGGTATGCAATTATTGTGCAGGTAATTTTGCCACAGATGAGGCAAATCGTTTTGAAACAGAATATCATATTTGTATTCGTCTTCCATCTTTTGATTTGATAAAACTATAAAAATAAAAAGATGTGGTATATTTGCCAATGAGACATGCAACTCTCAACCAGAAACCAAATGACTTGGAAATTAACAACTATAGATCACCGTACGGCCTTCAACAATAAGCAAAATCCTTTCACTTTCTTGCATGTCTTTTCACCAACTCGAAACACTTTTTATCTTGAAACAATGAACTTAATACTTGTGCCTCCTGTACTTTTATGGTGTTGCAATATGAAATCTGTTCTGAAGTGCAGCTACTGATATTACAGTGGAGGTATTTTGAAATCAGCAGATTAATTACTTTGCTTCCTGAAATATGATATTGTCTATTATCATCATGATCATGATTATTGTTTTGTTTGTACTTGGTTTTATACACATGTATAAAATTTTCGTATTTAGATTTACTCTATGAGAGTATTTTTTTTTATTATCATTTTACAGATGCATCTGAAAAAGTTTTGATTACAGAAGTCCTGGAAACATCAAAGAATGGCACAGATTTTGGCAGGTATAGTGTAATTTTCAAAGGAGGGAAGTAAATACTAACTGTTAACATTTACCTTTTCTATTACAGAGTTAAGAACTGAGACAATAGAACAAATAATCAATAATTTTGAAATTAAAAAAACATTTTGCACTCATGGTTCAGCTGATGGTTAAGATGTTAAATTTTGATATTTGAATTTATATTTAATTTTAACTATCTATTTTTAGTGCCTTTAATGTGCTGAAATGTGAAGTATGTAATGAAGAGATTGGCCGAATGTACAGGACAACACCAACTCAGCTGGATCATTTACGTGGCCTCTTCTCACTGTTTATCGATAAACTTACCAGGTGACAATGCACTTTCATTGAATACTGTTTATTCAGAATTTAATCCACATTCTCTAAAAAAAAATTACTATGAAGAAGGGGTTGAAATGCTAGAATGTGGGAGATAGGGAGTAAAAAAAAGGGGGGTGGGATATAGGGGCTAAAGAAAGTGGGATCTGGGAAAAGGAAGGATAAAAAGTGGGAAGTGGAAATAAATTTCAAAAAAGGTGGGATTTGGGAAATGAGCACCCCCATATCATCCACTTCAATAAACAATATCAATAGATGTGAATCCTTTACATGACTATTTGATAAGAGTTATTTAATACCCTAATAGAGTATTGCAAAAAAGGAACTCACCTAAAATGTTAGATTTTATTATTGTACATTATGATCCTTTTTTTTTTACATAATTACAAGCAAAACACTTTTTTCGGGAATAAACAATAGTGAAAAGCCCCATTACATTGATTACATAGAATGTTTAAGTCTTGTTACTTTGAACAAATGGCTGGAAGAGCCTAGAGGGGTAAGATTGGTACAAATAACACAAATCTTCTTTTGAATTTGGTGATGTGGTTATAACCTTGTCAAGTGTCAATCTTCTACTGAACTGTTTTTTTTTTTTTTTTTTTTTTCATCATGATGTTATGACCTGGTAAATTATTCCTAGTAAAGAAAAGAAAGGATTTTTATAAAAAATTCAATTAAGGTACCGTAGTACTCCATATAAAGATCTGCATGAAGGCAAAATGGTTTCCTTCAGACATTTTGAAAAGGAGTTAATTCAATTTTGCAACTTGATATGGTTAAGGATGTATTATTGTGTGACCTCTTTAACTGTACCATGCATTTCATCTGAGATTATTTTTTTTCTTTATGTATTAAGGGCTATTTTTGCTGATTGAGCCATTTAGGGTCGTTGGAGTCTCTTGTTTAAATTCTCAAAATTAAGCACACAAACCTATTTAAAATTTTCCAAAATTTAAATGCTGTTACTTTGTATTTCAGTAGCAGTCACGTATAATGTGTACAAGTTTTAATTTTTTTTTGCAGTTACCAAGTTGGTTCATGTTCACAGAACTGTCAAGCTGTGACCTTAGATGACACTTTGTCTTTTGGAGAACTTAAAGAAATGCACACCAAATTAAATAAGGTATAACTTAATCTCCATATAATCATATGCTATATATATTTATTTCAGAAGAATGTTTTTATTTTTGCGAAAATTGTGACAGGATAGGTTTCACAAAAATAAAAACTCGCATTTTTAAAGCATTATTTGTATGCCAAGTTTCGTTATATTATATTTGTTAATAGTTGGTAACAATGATTAATGCTTATTTTAAAATTGAATGAGTGAGGTCATTATGATTGTTGCCATCAAATAATCAAAATGTTTAATATGTTGGAAATAACTTCTAAAGTTTGTTTCCTAGGAATAACATTGAATTTATTGCCAGTTTCAATTTTTTATAATTTTCAGATTATTAATTCCAGAGTTTTAAAAGTACTTGAAAAACTAGGTTAATAACTTTTAAATTCAGAAACTATTGCGAGGTTTTTATTATAAATGCGAATAATGTGACTGGGTGAGTATTGCAATAATAAGAACTCACATTCTGATATTTGAACAGATCTGTATGCCGATTTTATCGAATTGCAATAATTAAACTCGCATTTTTGTTCCAATTTTGAAAAATTGCAATAATAAATGCACACAATAATTTCTGAATTTACAGTATTCATTTGACTCATTTCTGTAGTTGTGCCTCATTTAACATTTTTATGGATAACATAAGTTAGATGGTGATCACTGATGCCAAGTTGAATTACACCAGAAGCTTTGTTTATTTTTTATTATAGATAAAGCATGTACTAATATCTGTGGACGGTAGGCTGAAACATGTAGAGACATTCCTTGAGGAGTATGACGACCAACCAGAAAGTGTCCCTGATGACAGTCACAATATTAATCCTACTGAACTGTCTAGGAAAGGAGGTGGTTTTCACGCATTTATACCACCACAGCAACCAGAAACAGTAAGAAGACCAGAGACAATGTCCAGGGAAATGTACAATTCAGGTGTGATTTCAGAAAATAATGTTCAGTCATACAATGCAGGGATGCTTTCAACGAAGGGTGCACAGAAAAAACCAGCATTTAGGAAATTAGATGACGGGAACAGTAGTGTTTTTTCTAGAAGTGAGGATCTTCGTGGGGAGACTGATGATGGACTTCAATCCAGCTACAGAACAAGTCAGTCATACATGGAGACTCTTAAAAGGAAGAAGCATTCTGATCCAAGGGCAGATAATTCAACTTACAAAAATAAAAGAAGCAAATATTAGTTTTGGTACTAAATTTTTTTAAGTGCTAGAATGTCTATAATCATATATTATACCATTGTATTTTGAAATACAATATACCAGAAATGCTGACGGGGGTGATGGGGACATTCAAATTAATGAAATTCTAGCTTAAATTTGAAATTAGGATTTATTGACCAATGTCACAATGAATAATAGCTAATACAATGACAAGATAGGAAATACGTCTTTTTGTTGAAAATTTATGTTCCTGCATTGTATTAATGATGTCACAAATAGCACTCATTTTGATTTTCCTTGAAAAATTCAATGAAAACGTGTAAATTTACATTAAGAGTTTGGACAGGAAACATAAAGTGCATGCATTGACAAAACAGATCTTTTGAGATAGTGTTTGTTATGATATACATGTATTTAATATATCTGACTTGAATATTTAGTTTGTCAACGCCTTTGCTCTATGTTCCCTATGCCTTAACTTGGTTGAAATCCGGATTATTTTGTCCAATTTTGCAAAAATCTCTGTTTTCAAGCCTATTTGGGATGTCAAAATCAATGCTATAAAATAAAACTTCTACAAAAATAGCTGTATTTTAATTCTCACATGTCTTTTCATCAACTTGAAACTGTACTTAATAAGAGGGGCCATATATATAGCCCTTATTGAACTTACTCCTTTGATATGTAACATTTTTATGAAATTTGATATTTGACATTGCATATTTTATCTTGTGATAGAATTGATTGACATAAAAATGCTTTATTACCTTTAAGGATGGTCAACAAATTTGAAATTTGTGTATTTGATAAAATATTGGAGATATAAACTTTCTGCACATTTGCTTTGGTGGAATACAATCATTATTTTTTTATTCCCCACCTACAATAGTAGAAGGGCATTAAGTTTTCCAGTCTGTGCATCTGTCTGTCTGTTTGTCCTTTATCAGGTTAAAGTTTGGTTTAAGGTAGTTTGTGGTTACATCAACTTGATTTTTAGTTCATAATGAAGGTATCTGTTAAATATATGTCAAATTAGGGTTTTGACCCAGATTTCAAGGTTCTCTTAACATGGAAATGTGATAGTGTGAGCTAGGCATGGTGTGGCCTATGGAAACATATTCTTGTTTTAATTGGGTTGTTTTTTTCAAGAAAGAAAGTGTATTTGGAGTACATTTTTACTTTAAAAATTTCCGGTTTAATAAAGTGCTTTTGAGCAATCTAATTAAAAATAAGAACCTTTAATTGCTTTCGTTCTGATATGCACAATCAGGAGCAATTAAATGATCTAATTTTAATTAGATTATGCTAACAATTAAACGATCTAATTTTATTTAGATAGTGCTCTGTGTGGTTGTTAAGATAGTTTTTGCAGATGATATAATGCTTTGAAATAGAACAAGCACTAGGGAGTTAAAAAATATGCAAGTGAATTTTTGATGAATAGCTGTGTTCATATTCTTGTTAAAAAACTTTAGAAATTCCTTGCTATGCAAGATTGTATACAGCCTGTTTCTTGCAGGGATATCAGTAGAGGAAAATAAACGTGTGAATAAAAATTTCTCAAGAAAAATGTTTATTGGTGGGTAACATCTTGAAACTTTCTACACTGATTGGCATGGTCAAGTAGGGTTAAAAAATATAACTAGAGCAATGTTTGACACAATACATTTGCATTAATTGACGCTTGCCAAATATAATGAATGTCTTGTAACTATTGCTATATTTTTTTTTTATTGGTAATTTTTTTGTTGTTAATAATATGTAATTGACAAGTTTGTTGAAGAACAATTTGTATAGTATTTTATTTGTTTTTTTAATAGTATATTTAGAATTATGATACTGTACTTAAGTACCAAAAATAAAGTGTAATACAGCAATTTCTTAGTGCACACAATTTATGAATACACATATGATATATACATATACAAGTCCGGCCAAGCACACAGCATCTGGGAGTAAGAGCAAAAACTAGTGGTCTTTTGAGTCAGAATAATGTGTAGATAGGGTGAAAAGTCTTTCTGCAGACTGTTACTTTGTGAACTATAAAAATAAGAAGATGTGATATGATTGCCAATGAGACAACTCTCAACCAGAGACCAAATGATGTAGAAGTTAACAACTCTAGGTAACCTTTAACAATGAGCAAAACCCATACTGCTTACCAAGAAATAAACAAACCCGAAATGACAAATGTAAAACAATTCAAACTAACGGCCTGATTAATGTACAAAACAATAAAAGAAAAATGAATAAGAAATACAGCAATAAACGGCAACCACTGAATTACAGGCTCCTGACTTGGGAAAGGCACATACAGAATGTGGAGGGATTAAACATGTTTGCAGGCGCCCAACCCTCCCCTTACGTAGTGTACAAGCACAACAAAAGAACAAACTTTAAAGATCAGTTGAAAGGGCTTAACACATCAGATCATTACAAAGCAAAAAACACTAACAAAAAGCACAAAAGATATAAAGTAAAGATCTGAGAGCACTCAGTTACTGAAAGATAGTTTAAAGCCAATAACAACTAATGAAAAAAATCATGTTTCTAAGACTAAAATATCAGTCAGTGCACATCCAACATCCCACGGATTTAGTGTACAAATGTCATTAACAGTCCGAGAAAAACATGATCTTGTGCAATGCCAAAATATAGGTATCCACAGAATGTAGGACCATGAATGTTCATAGATGTATTGCAATACTATTTAGTTGGGTTTTAATTTATTGATAACAATAGTGATTTTGTCCATAGCTTGTGTATGTGTATCCCTTTGTTTTTGTCCTGAAAGACTTCTAGTTCTAGGACATAAATGTTATTCCATCCTTATTTTTTATCAATATGTTAACTGCAACAAACCTAAGTCCAATATCTGTAAAATACAGAGAAAAATGAAGATTTTTTTTAAATTTTGCACTGCATACTGGTCTAGCTTTGATCATAAAAGAGTTTCCATCATAGTTGCATAAAATTCCATAAACATTTGACAAAGTAATTGGTGTCTGAGAACTAGATCTTCATGTTGACTGCAAAATAAAAAATTCCATTTATCAGACAAATTTAGGAAAAGATTTTCAAAATATTGCATTGGATATTTTCTTTTGACCATAAAAAAGCTTCTGTCCATGTTTCATACAATTCCGTCAAGATTTGACAAAGTTATTGATGTTTAAAAACAACAGACTTAACTTAAATGTTTCTTCCGTGAAAAACTGTCACTAGACCCAGTCAAATGTTATTCTTATAATAAAAGTTTCAGAAGTAAGCCTAGGCAAAAGGATAAATTCTTTGAGCATGTATTGGGGATATTTCAGTGTTTTACACCAAACCTATCAAGGAGGCACAGACATCTAGTATATTTTGTAGTTGCTCATGTATGGAGAAATTTGGTTGGTTTTGTCAAAATACAGCAGTCCAATGACTCCAATCCAGGAGAGTCAGGAATTATATAGGTACAGATATGTAAAATTTATTTTCAAGTAGGAGGTTTCACAAGAGCCATTGTCTGTCCCCTGAAACACAAAAATAGTAAAATTTCTCAATCCTTTAAATATTATGCACCCTTTAGAACATGAATGTCAGCTGCAATGTCACTATAGGGTGTAAAAAAATTTAAAACATTTTTATGGCCCCGCAACAAAGTTGTTGGGGGGCCATATAGTTTTACCCTTATCCATCATTCCATCATTCCGCAACAAACAGTTATACAGATTTTTTTCTAAACGCCTTCACATATTGAGCTAATTTTTAGTATGCGAGTCTACTATGTTGAGTTAAAGATCGAGTTTACATCTGGTTCCGCTCTGCTGATTTTTGTCGAAATTATAGGCATTTGACTGAAAATTTCATGAAATTAGCAGTTATACAGACTTTAATTCTAAACGCCTTCCCATATTGAGCTGATTTTTAGTATGTGAGACTACTATGATGAGTTACTCATCGAGTTTATGTTTGGTTCCTCTGCTGATTTTGGCAGGAATTACAGACTTTGGACTTTGGAAATTTCAGGAAATTAGAAGTTATACGGACCTTTTTTTTAAACACCTTCACATATTGAGCTGATTTTTAGTAGCTGAGTCTACTATGATGAGTTACAGATCAAGTGTGTCTGGTTCGGCTCCATTGGTTTTTGCTGAAATTATGGGTTTGGACTTTATTATACAGACTTTCATTCTCAAATTTCCACTCCTAAAAATGGCTCCAAGCTTTATTGCTATCGGGGCCATTTGTGTCGTTCCGACACATCTAGTTTAAGGATCATTTTATTCATAGTTTTTGGCAAAATTAGATACGAGCCAAAGCTTAACCCATAATTACATTTTACCAGAGCATCTTTGTATAAGACATCTAGCAAAATATTGTTTAGGGTTAGGCCTTAACTCATATCCAGTGTTACTCAATATTAGTTAAAATGATGAGGCTATTTTTGCAGTTTTGTGTCGCCTGAGACAAACGTCACAGAATGTGAGAAATATGGGTAACTATCAGGTGGCCATGTTGTAAAGTATTTGTATTAAGCTTTATATTTCAGAAGGAAGAAGACCTGGATGCTTCATAATTTGTATGCAGATGTCTTGTGTTACAAAGTTCCAGTGTTATATGTCCAATATTCTTGACCTCATTTTAATTGTTCAGAGACTGCATGAAAAAAAACGTAGTTTTTGTCTCGCCTGTCGCAGAACGCTAATCTTTGGATTACAATCTGGCAGCTACAGTGTAAACTATTAGTATAAAGCTTTATATTTCAGAGGGTAGAAGACCCAGAAAGTTCAATGCCTCATGTTACGAAGTTTCTGTCTGTCATATGTCTGTTGTCTTTGACTTCATTTTCATGGTTTAGCGACTGCTTGAAAAAAATATTGTTTTTTGGTCATGTGAATTTCTCACTAATTATGAGTAATATGATTACTATATTTGGCATATGGGTTCCTTGCAAGGTCTACAAGTCCTTCAGACAGAGGGGTTACCTGACCTCAACAACATTTCATGGATTAGTGGTCAAGGTTAAAGTTACATGATTAGGTCTGTTTCTCAGATACTGTAAGCAGTAGGTCAACTATATTTGGCGTAGGGATGATTGTTAGGAGTACATGTCAGGTCAGCAGGTTTTATCGGACTCATTTTCACAGTTCACTGGTCAATGTTAAGTGTTTGTGTATGGTGTGTTTTTTCTAATACTATAATAACTATATTTGGTGTATGGAATGATTGTAAGGTGTACATGTCTGTCTGGCAGGTATCATCTGTCCTTGACCTCATTTTCATGGTCCATTGCTAAATGTTAAATTTCTGTATTTAGGTCCTCTTATAAGATACTATAAGCAATAGGTCAACTATATTTGGTGAATTGTTATGACCTGCATTTTCATTTTCATAGGTTGACAGATATGGATTGATGGTTAGGTGAACATGTCTGTCTGGCAGGTTCATCTGACTTTGACCTCATTTTCATGGTTCATTGGTCAATGTTAAGTTTTCATGATTTGGTCTGTTTCTTGAAAACTGTAAGCAATCTGTCAACTTTATTTGGTTAATTTGAAGCGTGGAATGATTTTAATGTGTTCATGTTTGTCTTGCAGGGTTCATCTGACCTTGACTTCATTTTCATGGTTCATTGGTCAATATAAGTATTCATGATTTGGTCTGTTTCTTGAATACTATAAGCAATCTGTCAACTATATTTATTTTTATGGATTGATTGAAAGATGTACATGTCTGTCTGGTTTAGGTTATCTGACCTTGACCTCATTTTCATGGATCATTGATAATGTCAAGTTTATGTAATAAATGTAGTAAAACTTTATCTTGAGGACTATCAATATAAAATCAATCATGGTTAGTAAAGCAGGCAAGACCCTTGGCGTGTGCACCCTTGTTCATTAAATAAAAGAAATTTGAAGCCCAGTGGCAAATATGCAAGACAGAGTTCAAAAATACATCTCCTGATATCTGACTAAAATCTTGTTCATACAGTATAGATGCTATTTGATAGATTTATGCTTTATGATTTTTGTCGAGCCTGCGACTTCTGTTGCAGAAAGCTCGACATAGGGATAGTGATTAAAAGCTTAATATTTCAGAAGAGAGAAGACCTGGATGCTTCATACTTTGTATATAGATGCCTTATGATATGAAGTTTGCGTCGTGTCATATGTCCATTGTTCTTGACCTCATTTTCATGGTTCAGTGACTATTTTTTGTAATGTTTATTTCTCTCTTATTATGAGTAATAGGATAACTATATTTGGTATGTGCTTACCTTGCAAGGTCCTCGTGACTGTCAGACAGTTTTCACTGGACCGCAACCTCATTTCATGGATCAGTGAACAAGGTTAAGTTTTCATGGTCAATTCCATATCTCAGATACTATAAGCAATAGGTCTACTATATTTGGTGTATGTAATGATTGTAAGGTGTACATGTCCAACTGGCAGTGTCATTGGACCTTGACCTCATTTTCATGGTTCAGTGGTAAAAGTCAAGTTTTTGTGTTTTGGTCTGTTTTTCTAATACTGTATGCAATAGGTCAACTATATTTGGTGTATGAAAATATTTTATCATGTACATGTCAGTCTGGCAGATTTTATTTGACCTTGACCTCATTTTCACGGTTCATTGCTCAATGTTTAGTGTTTTGGTCTGTTTTTCTGATACTGTATGCAATAGGTCAACTATATTTGGTGTATGGAAATATTTTACGATGTACATGTCAGTCTGGCAGGTTTTATTTGACCTTGACCTCATTTTCATGGTTCATTGCTCAATGTTAAGTTTTTGTGTTTTGGTCTGTTTTTCTAATACTGTATGCAATAGGTCAACTATATTTGGTGTATGGAAATATTTTACCATGTACATGTCAGTCTGGCAGGTTTTAATTGACCTTGACCTCATTTTCATGGTTCATTGCTCAATGTTAAATTTTGTTTTTGGTCTGTTTTTCTTAAACTTTAAGCAATAGGTCAACTATATTTGGTGTAAGGAATGATTGTAAGTGTATATGTCTGTCTGGCAGGTATCATCTGACCTTCACCTCATTTTCATGGTTCATTGTTCAGTTTTCCTGGTTAACTTTGTTTCTTAGATACTATAAGCAATAGGTCAACTATATTTGATGCATGGAATGATTTTTAGGTGTACATGTCTGTCTGGCAGGGTTCATCTGACCTTGACCTTATTTTCATGGTTCATTGGTAAATATAAAATGTCCATGGTTTGGTCTGTTTCTTTTATACTATAAGCAATAGGTCATCTATATTCGGTATATGGAATGATTGTATTAAAGGTGTACATGTATTTCAGGCTTGGTTTATCTGACCTTGAACTCATTTTCTTGTATCATAAATTTTAATGTGATACTTGTAGTAAAACTTTATACTTAGGACTATCAACATAAAATCAATGGTCAGTATAGTAGACGAGACATTTCAGTGTGTGCACTCTTGTTGTATTCAAGGGACCATAAAAAAAGGCCTTATCATACCTCCTCCTTTAAATGGTGTTCACTGTGAAAGTTTTGTTGGGTGTCAGTTAACAATAAAAACCATTGATGTTGCCTTGGAAAAAAGTGATACACAGATATTTATGGTCTTTCAAACTTGCCCTTTGGTTATATTGTAGAATAGAAACTCTTTCGTTTTATAGCCATAGCTAATCATCTGATAAAAAGATCCTGGAGAACAACACAGTATTAGTGTGCAACATTGGCATATCAAGTGTTGGATTTTGGAGTGATTAGTTTTTTTTAAATCTTGTAAATTGGGAACCCCTCCTCTTTCAAAAATTGGAGCCTCAGTAGCCGAGTAGTCTAAGAAGTCGACAAGCCTGTCAACACCGACATTGTGAGTTCCAATCCCGCACATGGCAGGTGCACTCAACTCCAGTCTTAATTGACTAGGATTGTCAGTTTTCCTACTGAAGGGGGTGATTCTCTCCATGTGCTCTGGTTTCGTCCAGCAAAAAAACTAACCGCCACAAAATAGCACAATAGAGCTGAAAATGGCTTTAAATACCAATCAATCAATCTTAATTTTCTAATAATGGATCGATTGATTATTCTTGCTAAATGCCCAATCAATTATGGATTGATTGATTGCTTGTTTTTAACTATTGTTATTAATAATGGCCAATCAATTTTGTGTTTTTCAATCCATAGTAGAGTAATAGGTAGTTCTGTATTACTTTTGACAATTATCTGCTTGAAGTCTTATACTACCACAAATTTGGCTGAACCCAACAGATCTGATTAAGATTTGTGTTCAAGTCCTATGGTCACAAATTAGTGATGCTATATAAAATTGTGTCACCAAACTGAAAGTACTTTTATCAACAACATTTGGGGCCAATGCTGTGGATTAATATATTTTTGTGGATTGAGAAAAATTTGTATTTTCGTGGATACTTGATTTTGTGGTTTATGCCAAAGTCTGTATGCAAACCTACAGTAAACATGTACCCACGAAAATTGTTATCCCATGAATAATTATGGATCAACAGTGATGTGTTTTGCTGTTGTACCACGTCTTCAATGAAACTAGATCTGACATTCCATGTCAGTTTAGAATTACAGAGGGTTCATATTCATTTCTCATTAATATGTGTGTTTGACTTTACCATTGTTGAAGGATTGAAAACTGGACATTAAAAATAAACATCAGCTTAAGTTAATCCCTGGCATTTTAAACAATCCCAACCACTTTTCATTTCTAGTCCATTTTATATCATAAATTTCATGTTCATTGTGTCTATAGTAATTTTTTACTGACCTAAGACACCAAAAATCAATCAATCAACAGACCATAAAATATTTTGACTGACCAGTTTATTTTTCTTTTAGAATCGCTATCTTGTTCTACCCTGATTACGGGTACTAAAATGATACAAAAGTTTCAGGAATAGTTTACCTTGTAAAAACTATTCTAAACAATTCAGGTATTATTGTAATGGATACTGTAAACCAATTTATTTTTTGCGTGTGATTTATTTTGAGGAGTAGAAAAAGAATGTGAATATGTAAAACTTGGATCTTCATCAATGTTAATACATCAAGAAAATTAGGAATCACAAAAATTAAATTGACCGGAAGTTGGCTAGAAAGGGCTAAGCGCGAGAATAAGTTGGAATTTTACTGTGGATTCATTATCATTCGTTGGATACCAATTTGTGTGGATTTTGTGGGTACAAGGGAACCTGGAAATTAATTGTTCAACGAATTTAAAATTTTTAGATGGAATACATGCAGACTTTGGGAATACATGCAGACTTTGGCAAAACCACAAAATCAAAACATCCATGAAAATGCAAGTTTTCCACAAACGACGAAAAAATTGGTACACACGAAAATAAATGAATCCACAGTATTGTAGCACTAACAAATCTAAAACCAGTAACAGCAAATAAATTTAATAAAATAATCAACAAAGCAATAATAGTATAACAGTAGTAAACAAATTATTTTGATTGGCAAGCATGTCATTCAATATGAATCACCTAAAAATTACTGACTGACAGACATTTTAAAACAAATATCCGACTTTTTGGATTAGAAATTTTCTGGGCATACACCAGCTATGTTTTTGCCATTCACATTGGTTCAGAAGGCAACATCAAATGGGAGTCTTTATTCCTTTCTAATGCTGCAGTGATCTCAGTATGGTCTATTTTCAGCACCAGACAATCACTTCTTGCAATAATTTCTCCCTTACTTCCCATCCAATCACAGTGATCTGGAAAAAATGTAAAAGAGTAGACAAAAACAAATCACCTTTTGATTAAAATCATAAATGAAATTGTTTTGTTTCATTCTGCCTGATGTTTCAGAAATCATATATTTCAGATAAACTTAAATATTACTTTCAAATTTTATTTCATACACACAATGATAAAACGTGTTTTTATTGACAAAGTAATCATTTCTATTTAAATAAATGCATATTTAAGTCTTAGACACATGATTTTTATTAGTTTTATTAGCTTTGAACTTTCAGTAACTGCAAGTACTTTCAGATCTATATTTTGTGTCTTTTGTGTTTTTGTAAATGTTTTTATGTGCTTTGTATCAATCTGATGAGTTCAGCCTTTTCCACCGATTTCTATAGTTTGTTCTTATGTCGTACTGTTACACCACCGTCCAATGTTAGGGGCAGCTTTTGGTTCAAGCAAACATGTTTAGCCCAGCCACATTCTTTATTTGCCTGTCTCAAATCAGGAGCCTGTAATACAGTGGTTGTCCTTTGCTGCTGTATATCATATTTATTTTTCGTTACTTGTTTGTACATAAAGCAGGCTTTTAGTTTTAAAAGACATCTTTATAAATTGTTACTTGGATGGAGAGTTGTCTCATTGGCACTCATACCACATCTTCCTATATCTATCATAATTGACAATTGAATTATCACTTCATTCCCCTGTAAACAGGTGTCCAATCTTCTTCCAAATAAACCAACATTCTACTTACCAGCTATCTGTACAGAAGATGCAATAAGTAACACAGATAAAAATTGTATTGCAATGGCAATTGGAAACGCAGACAAAAATCTCCTGTACGCTATAGTTAGGTGCCAATCTTTGTAAGAATCAGGCAATTTAAAAGAATTTCAAAACATGGTAGAAAAAAATAACCATCCTATTTTGAAGTTTCCCTTGTCCTAATTTAGAAATTATTTGACTTTCATTTCTGCGTGTCTGGTAATTTGAGAAATCACTGTAAATTTTGGTTAGAATGATAGCAAATTACGGAGTTATCTCCCCTTAATTGGTCATTTCTAGTGCATTTCAACCAAATTATAACTTGAAATACCAAAACAGGAAAAGAAAATGAATTATACTGTGCACCATTATAACATTTTGAACTTAAATTAATGTAAACCTGAGTCAGCTTTTGTTTGTCATGTTTTCACCACTGCATGATTCTTAGGCAGATTGGCACTTGATGAGGGGGTTTTAACGACCTTGATTACCCATGAGGGTCTTGCACGCTCAGTATTGGCACTTAAAACTTAAAATAATTGTTTTAAAAGCAATCACAAATGCAAATCCTTAGCATGTAATAGGGTTGATATCTCTATTGTAAAAACTTACAGAAAATGTCACCAGTATTTATTGTGTAGGCATATCTTATTTCAGGATTTGTCAAAAGTTCAATTTCTCCTTTCATAACCAAGATAACCATGTTGTCATCTGTAAATAAATATTTTCTAATCTAAATTATAGGTTTATTACCTAATTGCAGAGAACTCTGGATTCAAAAAATGTTCTTCAGCCTTGTTTTAATCATGGGTTAAAAATGTTTCATACGAGTAAAATGATTACCCTCTAGGGAGGATATAATAAAATGACTGTTCTTTTACCAACTATAAGGCATTAAACTTTATATTCTTAGACAGTAAATGACCAAAATAAGGAAATGGTATATATATATATATATATACAATAAAGATGTCACCTTGACATGTGTGCAATTTTGTATAGTATTTAAAGTGTAACTTCATTCAACATAAATCTGATCAAATAATAAATACAATTGAGAATGGAAATGGAAAGACAGATTACTAAATTAAAAGCCTTGCCAAACTGGTACAAATCACTTCATCAAGAAATGATAAAGTATACCCTGCATAGTTATATATATTGAACACAAAGTGTGTTTCCACCTGAGAACTGATACTGGATACTCTAGATAAGCTTAATATTTATTGAATATGAAAACATTACTACTCACCATATTCCTCCTGAGTACAAACAATATCTCCTGTGTTAAACTGATGAGGTATACCCTGCAGAGCTAAATATTGAACACATCTTGGTGAGCACCTGGCAAATATTCTATGGTTTTTCAAAAAATGGAAAAGAACCTGAAAATTTAAAAATAAATTTATGGGATGTCATTTGAAACCGAATAAAATAAACACTGCTAAATTTATAAATTTTACTTGTATACTTATTATATCATATAAAACCAGATTGGACAATTTTGTTCTTGAAATTAGTGAAAATAAGTCCCACATGAAAAGTCTTGTGTCTGCCAAGGAGATAACGTACAATTTGGGCAAATGAGGTCAATATCATTATCAATTATTTTTAAAATTCCTTCTCCTTGCAGAATTAAATGTTGAATCTGTGGATTAAATAAAACATTGCTATTTTTATTAAAATTACACTTATTTCATCTCTTCTTCAACCATGATCAAGTAACATTTAAGGCCAAAAATAAATTTAAATTGTTTGATGTTGCCTACCTATCCACCTAAAAATATTTTATAACACAAATCGTTTCAAATTTTTATTTTGAAGATTTTTCCTGCTCTAACGTCATTAACTTGTGCTGTTGACCTCATAAATTAATAAAATCCCTACCTACCTACCCACCCAACCATACAAAACATAAGTAGGCAACATCAAACAAAGAATTTTTAAGGGTGGCCTAATTTGGTAACATGGTGAAATGACACTATCTTTACCATTTGACATACAAATAAGTAGATAAATTATGTTGAGAATGTTTGTTGGGTTTGTAAAGGGAAATCTGAAAATTTTATATGTATATACTTACTAAAAACCGAGACCCATATGAGCCCCAGAGTATGGGATCTGGCAACTTGAAGACATTTTAGTTCCCAAGATAGTTTTGATTTTCAGTTTCCATTTTAAAACTAACAGTTTATCAGAATTTGATTGATCATCCGTACTATGAATTTTAAGTAGTTGAATTGATGGTTTAATATCAGGTTTTCATGCAGGTCATGGCCACTGAACAGTAAGCAACCAACAATCAATCAATCAAGCATGCAGGTTTGAGTGCCTGACCGTCTAGCCCAAGTATTTGTTAAAATCTACCTGAGGAATTCTCATCTAAAACCTTGTCTTTGATCAACCACAGGTGTTTTACACATGTATGTTTTTAATGCTCACCTATCAGGGTTCTTCCATAGGTTTCAAGATTTTACCTGTCTGGGTTCTGGATATTGCATGTTTTCAACTGTCAGGGTTATACCACATTTTCAAGATTTTACCTGTATGGATTTATCACAGGTTCACATATTGTTTTTACCTGTTTAGGTTGGACCAAATGTTTAAGACATGATACTGCTTTAAGTTTTATATTTCAGCAGGAATCTGGGACTATTATAGTATAATAGTCCCAGCTGGTTTGCTGTTTATGGTTCTCAGAAATGATAGTAGGTGAAATTGTAACTATAAATCCGCCTAGAAGTGCTAGCTGACTTGTCAGTCCATTGAAGTGAACTCAAAGTTATGGTATCTGGCAGATGCAGCTGTGCAGGATTCAACATTCATATATTTCCAATATTAGTGAACATCGAAACGTTTAGCAACCAACAATCAATCAATCAATCCAGTGAACATTGGGACGTTAAGCAACCAGCAATCAATCAATCAATCCAATAAACATCGTATCACATTACGTACATTGCACATACATGTAGCAAGGTTTGCAGACCTGCTCTATTTTATATGCAGTCTCAAGAATTTTCACCTTCAAGGTCTACCAAATGTTATTGTTTTTTTTTTCACCTATCTGGGTCGTACCACATGTTATTATATGTCTCACTTGTCAGGGTTTTACTACAGTATTCAAGTATTTTTACCTATCTGGGTTCTACCACAGGCTATTGTTGTTTCACCTGTGGGTTCTACCACAGGTTTCTAGGCATCCTTATGCATAAGTATTAGTTGGGTTTATGGTATGACTAGTAAGAAGCATATAAATAGTGTGCCAATAATAGATGAAGATTATTTAATGTATTTTGTAACCTATTACAAGAATTCTCTTAAGCTAGCTCATGCTATAATTAAATTGTATTTAGCAGGAATTAGGCATAATTACTTAGGAATTGGGCATCCTGACCCTTTAACAAATTGTGCAGGCTTAGAGTGTTTATTAAGAGAAAAGTCTCAGAATACGTTAACAAAGAGGGTACCTATAACATCTCAATTTTAAAGATTTGTGCCTTGTGTTAAAGCAAAGAGTTTATTTATTTTTTTTTTTCCCGTTTGCTGACTTAATGTTGCAGTGTGCATTTAATCTAGCTGTTTTGGACTTCTCCGATGTGGCGAGTTTTTCTTATACATGTAGTAGTTAAATTGCAAGGCAGGACACACTTTTCACTATATTAATTTAGACATAACTTTTCCAAATTTTCACATAACATCTGAATGCTGAGAAGGTATTAACATTACTATTATGAAAATGATATTTTCAACCCAGTCCATTCGATGAGAAGAAATATACAAGTATGAAAAAATTATGGAGTTAGACCAGATTCCTATTTATTTTTTAGTGATGACTATAATTACCCTCCTTTGTCTAGAGATGCATTTATATCTCTGCTGCATGAGTTGCTGTTCAGATTAGGGTATAATGATAGTAATTTCGTGGTCATTCTTTTCGAATTGGTGATGTTATATCAGCAGTAGCGGCAGTGGTTGAGGATCACATTATCCAGACATTAGGTAGATGGTCATCTGATTGCTATATATGTTACATTAGAACTGACCCAATAACTGTTTGCAAAGCACAAAGCAGGATGTGTTGTTCCTTATTTTAATACATTAAATTGAGAATGGAAATGGGGAATGTGTCAAAGAGACAACAGCCAAAAGCTACCAATGGGTTTTCAATGCAACGAAACTCCCGCACCGGAGGCGTTTTCAGCGGGCCCCTAAACAAATTTGCATACAAGTTGTACTAGTTCAGTGATAATGGACGTCATACTAAACTCCGAATTTTACACAAGAAACTAAAATTAAAATCATACAAGACTAACAAAGGCCTGTTTCATTATAAAATTTATTTTTGTTAAAACTATATATATGTACATGTATCATTTCTTGGGGGCTTTCACTCATGCTACTCGTTCAATTTGGCCAACTTAATTTCAGGGAAATTATTTTCCCCCAATTCATTAATACATCTTATAAATAATTAAGGCTTTGTTTTATTTAAGGGTAATAATTAAGTTAGTTTTTGTACCTGTTGGGATCTACCGCAGGAATTCTCATTTTTCAAAATTTATACCTGTCTGGGTTCTACCAGTCAGGTTCTAATAGTACCTGTTGGGATCTACCGCAGGAATTCTCATTGTTCAAAATTTATACCTGTCTGGGTTCTACCAGTCAGGTTCTAAAAGTACCTGTTGGGATCTACCGAGGAATTCTCATTTTCAAAATTCATACTTGTCTGGGCTCTACCACTCAGGTTCTAAAAGTACCTGTTGGGATCTACAGGAATTCTCATTTTTCAAAATTCATACTTGTCTGGGCTCTACCACTCAGGTTCTAAAAGTACCTGTTGGGATCTACCGCAGGAATTCTCATTTTTCAAAATTCATACTTGTCTGGGCTCTACCACTCAGGTTCTAAAAGTACCTGTTGGGATCTACCGCAGGTATTCTCATTTTTCAAATTTATACCTGTCTGGGCTCTACCAGTCAGGTTCTAAAATAAATTTTTCACCTGTTCTTAAAATTGCATAATTTAGGTAATTTATTTTTATAAATTTAAAATTATGTTGAGTAGGTAGTGTTTTTTGATTTGGTTATTTTGATTAGTATTATTGTAAGTTTTAATGAGTAGCCCCCTAGAAAGCCAAATGATACATTTATTATTATTTTCATATGTATTCAATGTAATAGTTTTAATTGTTTGTGAATATGATACTAGTATACTGTGTATACAATTGTGTCTTAGTATATTAGTTTGTTAATAAATTAGAATAGTTTATTATAAAGTTTTGCGTATGATTTCAAAATATCCATTATGGCAGAATAAGTGTTCCATTCAAGTAGAACATTTCCTTTCTACTCTTAGTATCTATATTAGTATAGATAATTGTGGTATGATACATGAGACTTGTTTTGTCTGTAAGGAGATATCTACTGTTCAATGTGGTATGGTATATGAGACTAGTTATTGTCTATAGGACACTTCTACTGTTTCACTGTGGTATGGTATATGAGACTTGTAAGGTTTTATTAGGAGACATCTACTGTTTCTATGTGATATGGTATATGAGACTTGTTGGTGTTATAAGGAGACATCTACTGTTCTGATAGTAATGGGTATAAATGGAAATTTAAAGAATTAAATTAGAGTTTATACATATTTTGATAAATTCCTTAGGTCTGTATTTTCCCAGGTTTTTATTTTCATTTCATGTTAAGGTCAGCTTGTCAGCTTGTCAGTTTGTTTTAATTAAGAGATTAAGGGATAGGTATTAGATCATAGATAGGAAACAGCATGATGACAGTATGGGTGTTATCAGAGAAACATCTGTATATAATTTTGATAGGATGGTCAGTTGTTGTTTGAGCATTGCACTGTTAGCAGTCATATTTTTACTTGTTGAAAATTTATTCAGCCCACCCACCGTTCCCCAGCTACACCTTAATTTAATGTTAATTATTTTTCATTATTTTTTTTAAAAGGGCTACTCTTAACAATTTGTGTTTTTGTGTTTGTTTTAATTTATGATTTTCGTTTGTATTGCCAACTTAATTTCAGGGAAATTATTTTCCCCAATTCATTAGTACATCTTATAAATAATTAAGGCTTTGTTTTATTTAAGGGTGATAATTAAGTTAGTTTTGTACCTGTTGGGATCTACCGCAGGAATTCTCATTTTCAAAATTTATACCTGTCTGGTTCCACCAGTCAGGTTCTAATAGTACCTGTTGGGATCTACCGTAGGAATTCTCATTGTTCAAAATTTATACCTGTCTGGGTTCTACCAGTCAGGTTCTAAAAGTACCTGTTGGGATCTACCGCAGGAATTCTCATTTTCAAAATTCATACTTGTCTTGGCTCTACCACTCAGGTTCTAAAAGTACCTGTTGGGATCTACCGCAGGAATTCTCATTTTCAAAATTCATACCTGTCTGGGTTCTACCACTCAGGTTCTAAAAGTACCTGTTGGGATCTACCGCAGGAATTCTCATTTCAAAATTCATACTTGTCTGGGCTCTACCACTCAGGTTCTAAAAGTACCTGTTGGGATCTACGCAGGTATTCTCATTTTCAAATTTATACCTGTCTGGGCTCTACCAGTCAGGTTCTAAAATAAAATTTTCACCTGTTCTTAAGATTGCATAATTTAGGTAATTTATTTTATAAATTTAAAATTATGTTGAGTAGGTAGTGTTTTTTGATTTGGTTATTTTGATTATTATTATTGTAAGTTTTAATGAGTAGCCCCTAGAAAGCCAAATGATACATTTATTATTATTTTCATATGTATTCAATGTAATAGTTTTAATTGTTTGTGAATATGATACTAGTATACTGTGTATACAATTGTGTCTTAGTATATTAGTTTGTTAATAAATTAGAATAGTTTATTATAAAGTTTTGCGTATGATATCAAAATATCCATTATGGCAGAATAAGTGTTCCATTCAAGTAGAACATTTCCCTTTCTACTCTTAGTATCTATATTAGTATAGATAATTGTGGTATGATACATGAGACTTGTTTTGTCTGTAAGGAGATATCTACTGTTCAATGTGGTATGGTATATGAGACTAGTTATTGTCTATAGGACACTTCTACTGTTTCACTGTGGTATGGTATATGAGACTTGTAAGGTTTTATTAGGAGACATCTACTGTTTCTATGTGATATGGTATATGAGACTTGTTGGTGTTATAAGGAGACATCTACTGTTCTGATAGTAATAGGTATAAATAGAGGCTTAATATTTCAGATTAAAAGACATTATCAGAATTTGTTTTCCTATTTGTTTATTTTCAACAACAGTGCATCCTTAATTTGCCTTTGGTGGTTATTGTGCACAATTTTAGATGTAGACCCTTGAGCTACTCAGACTTAAATTCAGTATATAGTAAAATTTATTAAAAGATAAATAGATGGTTGATCCCTCAAGATGGGAACAATAAAGACTGACACCTTTGTCCAAGTAAAATATTGAAACAATCTTTTCCAGTTTTAAATTTTCTTTCTTTTGTACAATTTATCTAACATATTATTGATCATCAATAGATATACCTCAAATTGCAATAGATGAGGAAAAGTCCTATATAAAACATCAGTTTTGTTGACCAATGCCCTCCACTTTAATTCTCTTGCTTTCCATATATCGGCACAACCTGAAATGATCTGTCAAAAAATGTATGTATTACACATATAAACTTTTGACACAGAGATTTGTCTGGCTTTTGTAATTTTGATAGTATTACAGGGACCGGCTGTGCGTCGCCAATGTCGCAATTTGCGATTTTTATTTCATCTGGCGACAAAATACGGCTGCTGGCGATATTTCTGGCGCCAACATTTTCCTATGTAAATATTTTCATTTCTTGACAATATCGATCTTCATTTTAATTGGTAAAGTTAAAAAAATAAGTTGTAAAATTTTTACCTGGCGACAAGTTTATGACTTTGTTTACGACCCCAAGCTAATCAACAGTTACAACAGGTGCCATAATCTGTTGTTACAGGTAATCCATTTATCGGATGGGTCATTAATGATCATCAACATTAATTAATTCAAATAGAATTGGTCAGTCGGCATTTTGTCTTTGAAGAAATGGTCATACCGCACGACTCCACAATTTGCAATGTTTACCGTAGTTGTATGAAGAAAGCGTAACTGACAGGAAATCGAAAACCATAATCAACTTGTTAAAAACATCGTTTACTTATTTCCGTTGAAAAATAGCAAATTCAGACGAAATTTGTCTTTGACTGCCCTCAGTTATGATACGAAAATAACAAAACCGACCGCCATTGTTCACCTTGTGACTTGTTCTACGTACTATTTATAATCCTCCAAAGAAGGAGCACACCGAATAAAGAAAGATAACTCAATTTTACTTTTCTAATCATTGAGATACCTACTTTAGACATGTCTAAGATATTTCTACATAGTTCTTGCTTTAGAATTTACATGTTTAGGTCATTTGAGTTATGGGAAGAGTTAAAGAGGGTCTTAGTAGCAGTATGGGTAGGATGCCTTTTGTCATCTTTTTCTGTATTCTTTTTTTAATACAAATTTTCACTATTCTGTAAATTTAAACACCTCTTATTTTATTTTCTTCATTCAATTACCCATTTTTTCTATACTTTATAATTTAATTTAAAGACATTTTCTCTATTTTGTAGAATATACAGACCATAAGCTAATTTATATTCTTCTACATATGAAATACTGACATAAGAAAATAAACATGATAAAATACACATGTTGTTTTGTTATATGTATATAAACCCTATGCAATAACTTACTTAGTATTACGTGTTAAATTATGTAAAGTGCAGGCTGAGTGCATAAGAAATTTAAATTGAACATTGTTTAAATTTTGGTAGACTAAATAAAGACTCTAGCTGGTTCTAAAGTTTTCAAAACTGGCGACAAAATATAGGAGCTGGCGATTTTCTGGCTCCAACTTTTGGGAGCCAGAGCAGCCCTGGTATTATGCATATGATGAAATTAAAACAGCATTATTTAAACATATAAGCGCTCTTCCTTTGCTTTTCGTGTTTTTCCTTTGCATGTACTGATTTTATGTCATTGATGGATACCCCATATCTTTTCTTTTCTATTAAACTATGCAAAACATTTTAAGTCAATGAACCATGACTAAAGGGACAGTGCCAAGACTAAAGGGACAGTGCCAAATAATCTCTTTGGAAATGTGACATGCCAATGCTTATAAAACTGCATACCTAATGCTATTGAATTATCATAAGTGGTTTCCTTTGAACTAGCCTATACAAACTTTAACTTGTAAACTAAATGTTTCTAAGTCAATCAACCATGATGATAGATCAAGGTCTTATATTCTCCATGGAAATATGCCAATGCTTATATAACTGCATACCAAATATCATTGACCTACCACTAGTGGTTCCCATAAACTAACCGAATCACAAACTTATACATCACATGATCACAAATGTTGCTGCCACAACCAAAATAGTATGCTTAAGTCTCGCTTTTTCAACTTTGTCAAAGCGAGACAATAAAACCCTTCTTATTTTGCGTATTTTTACTTATTTATTTTTTCACATGTTCCTGAACAAAATCATAAATTCAAAATTAAATGGTTGTTCTATATATTAGGTGATGGTAAATTTGGCATTTTTGTTTTTGTTTTCAGACATGAATTTGAAACAGTATTTGAGACAAATATTATAAAGTCAAAATGCTCCTTGTCAGAACTTGATAAGTAAATACAAAATTAAAAATAAATCATAAATATGAAAGATATCTTAAATCAGATATTTGAAAGCTAGTCTAAGGTTAATTCATTCACATCTTTTTAGACAGGAAGCAATTAGAGCTTGGCATATTGAACAGGGCTTTATGCTCAGACTTCATCATCCTGTTGGATATTTGTCTCATTGGCAATCATATAAAATCTCCTTACTTTTATTGTGATACTGAAAACATTTTGGAAGTATATAGCTATTACTTTATCCATCTATCCTTCCATCTATCCAACGCATTTATACTGGTGAAAAGTAGCAATGCAAGTATATGTTTAATTTTGTCCATCCATGCATATTAGTTTTAAACATTTGAAATACAAGACAGACTATATATGTATGGCATTTATTTTCATTTTTTTAATAAAAATGCTGTTTGGGAGCATCTGTTTGCTGTGTCAACTTTCCACTTGTATTCTAGATGTCTTTTTGGCTCATTGACAATTTTCCCATGTTCTTTTTACTCATCTCTATTAATCAAAGTGAGTTATCTTGATTTATGAAATTAATTTTACCTTATTAAGAACATTGTCTATGCATTCCTCTTTGATAATTGTGATTTGACAGCAGGTTGATGTCTGGATGGTCACTGCACTGTTACATCCTAGGTGCATACCTTTAAACAGACAATAATTATTAGTATGCAAAGCAGTTACTCAAATAAAAACTAAAAAGAGGCTCTAAAGAGCCTGTGTTCACCTTGGTCTATGTACATATTCAACATAGGACACTGTCCAACATTGTAGACGAGAATAGAGCTCATGACAAAATCTCTGTTTTGTTGATCTTGTATAATTAGTTGTATTGCTGATCATTTAGTCTAGTTAGTTTCTCTCTATCCTCTTTAGTTTTTGATCAAAACACAAACGAGGGTAAACAAAATCCTCATTTAAGGGCAATCTCTCCTATAAAGAGTGACAGTTTACAAACTATATCAACAAAATTTGACTTGTTAGTAGAAATTGCCTTGCTGATCATTTTGTGATTTAAATCGTCTATCTATTATAATTTTTATCATATACGGCAAAACACCAAAACAAAACGTTAAAATCTTCGTTAAAGAGCAATAACTCCAATAAGGTGTTGTCGGATGATTTCCTCCATATAGTCTTAAAATTGTAGATCTTGTCTTGCTGATAGTTTTGCTTATTTAAGTTTGTATCTTTCTATTATCTATAATACTAAAATAACGAGGTCCAATTTGTTAGCCGGCATGGGGTAAAAACGACGAATCAAAGAATTCAACTTTATATATAACTAATATAGGACAATGGTGTTGATTAAAAATTACACCATTCCAGGCCCTTTGTTTTCCACATAATTAATACTACCAATAATTAACAAGTTCCAGGTTGAATCCGATACCGATACCAATAGTATATGTCACATGTTACCTATTACCTAATCTGTACGTTCCGCATCTGTCAGGCGCACCACCATTTGCTATATACACGGGTCATAATCACACCTAAACTTCGTCATTATACAGGGTTGACACTACTAAATTCAATCATTGTCACATTGTTTCCGTTTGTAGTATTTTAATCAGTTTTACTTTATAAGATAATAATAAGAATACTAAAATCCAGACTTGAAATAAAGGCATAGGTACAGTTCCAATTTGTTAGCCGGCATGACGTAAAACGCGAAATCAAAGAATTTTACTTTTAATATATAACTAATATAGGACAATGCTGTTGATTACAAATTACACCACTCCAGGCCCTTTTGTTTCCCAAATAATTAATATTACAAATAATTGATAAGTTCGAGGTCGACGGGTTTAAATAAAGATGTTGAAAGCAGAGAAAACCGTGCCTCTTATAAACAACATGACTTTATCATATGACAATACCAATACTAAAAATCCAGATTAAAAATCAGGCTTATACATAATTAGATACTTTAATTCAGTCACGGACCCGCGATGTCGCTGGTGTGGTCTAGTATTTTTAAGATATAAGGCAAAACGCAAAAAAATGGTAAAATTTGTCATTTAAGGGCAATAACTCTAATAAGGAGTCAACTGACAATTTTCACAATGTAGACTTATCAGAACAACTTGTCTTGCTGGTCATTTTGCATTTTAAATTTTTTTCTATTTATTACAATTTTCAAGATAATAGACAAAATGAAAAAGAAAATGATAAAGTTTGTCATTTAAGGGCAATAACTCCTATAAGAAGTCTTCTGACAGTTTTGATGTATATGAACAATTGGTGGAGCTCAACATTCTTATCATTTCTGCCCATGTCAGATTTTCTCTATTTATAACGGTTTTAAAACAATAGACAAAACTTGCATTTTACCCTATGTTCTATTTTTTTAGCCATGATGGCCATCTTGGTTGGAAGGTGTGGTCACCAGACACATTTTTAAACTAGACACCCAAATGATGATTGTGGCCAAGTTTAATTAAATTTGGCCCAGTAGTTTCAGAGGAGAAGATTTTTGTAAAGTTAACGACCACGGATGACGTTGACAACGGACGCCAAGTGATGAGAAAAGCTCACTTGGCCCTTCAGGCTAGGTGAGCTAAAAAGAACTGTTACAGTATTTTATGATCCATGACATTGTGTTATAATTTCAAAAGATTTGGTCAAGTGGTACTTTAATTATCATCTAGAAACTAAAGCAATACCAATTTTGAAGGTATTTAAGAGACATAACTCTAGGTTTTGACATAAATTTCAAGAGTTATGTCCCAGACATGTGTAGACAGATATAGACTAACAGATATATGCATCACTATAGTCCCTCTAAGATATTTTGACATGGTCAATACGTTATATATGGACCTGTTCAGATTATATTGACCAAGGACGAAGTCCGAGGTTCAATATAATCTAACAGGCTCATTATAACGTATTGACAGAGTGAGTCCTTAATTTATATATTACATATGTTATTACATATGTTATTAAATAGTGTGAGTTTGAAAATGATATTGACTTGATGTTACCATTTTGGGAAATGATATCGACTCGATGTTACTATTTTTAGTAACATGGAGTCAATATCATTTTAAAAATAGTAACGTCGAGTCAAAATTTCAAAATAGTAGAAAATTCAAAATATATATTGGGAAACACCTGACCAAATAAACCAATGAGAAACAAGAAAATAAAATCATATGTAATATAGGGTATTATTAATATATTTAAGCTATACTCACCTTGTATAGTTATTAAGAAACTTTATAACTGCAGTACACTTGTTCAATTTCAAGTTCTAATTTAAAGTTCCCATCATATCAAAGATAGTTGGCTTGTCATAATATGTTTTAGTTTATACTTTATACAATAGAATATATGCCAAGATTTCCATCACAAGTGACAAAGATAAGTGCATCTCAGATGACTTGAAATGAAATATCTACTTTATCACATGCTCCTGTCTATAACATCAAATCATTTTTTGAAAAGTTAAGATGTAGCCAAGCATATGTTTGTAGAGAAACAATTCTGCTGACAAAATGTCAATAAAATAATTCAATGTTAATCACTGAAACAATCTGTATACATTTATCTTTACAAGTTAATAATACAATACATGTAGATAATTATAGTCAAAAGTAAAAAATCTTAATGAATGAATGTATTGAGAAAGCTAAAGGAAGTATGTCAACAATAGTGACGTTACAATTATGCAGTGTGCTATACATTACATCTATAGTGAGTAAGTGGACTTCACAACATCCCAGGGCCACGCAAATGATGAAATTAAAAATATTAAAACTACATTATTATGTGACACTTGATTTAAAAATTCCTTAAAAACTCTAAAGTTTCTAAAATGAGTTAATGTCTATTAAAACTAAATAAAATTGTCTTTATAGTCTCTGAATTAAGAATTATTTCCATTTATCCATTTCTTAATGTTCTCCATTGCAACTCTCTTAGCTTTATGGCTGAAGTTTCTAGAACTAATAGGATAATTAAGATCACAAGTATTGTCTATTATGAAGTCTCTATTTGCTGATACTTTAAGAGGACAAAGTTTTGTAATCGGACATGAAGTGAGTCCATTTTTGTCTGTATTACAGCAGATCTTGTTTCCTATCACCTCAATGTCCAATTGATCAATTACAGCTAGGTTCCACTTTGTCCTCGGTGATTCTTTGTACACTTGCACAACATCTCCAATGTTGATTGTTTGATTGTCCTTCCTTTCTCTCGAAGAGAGGTTTTGTGCTTCCATTTGTACCAAAACTGTTGAATAAGTTGAGATTTCAATCAAGACAGTTTATTCACAGATTCATGAGTCATATCATACGTCTCTTTGATCAGGGTATAGTAATGTTGTGATCCTACGTCTGTAAAGTTTATGTGATGGCGTAAGCTGTTCATCTGAAGGACCTGACGAGACGCAAGTTAATGGACAGTCATTCAGAATAGTTTCAACTTCTATGCTGATAAGGGAACATCCCAAAAATTTCTTGACACAATCTTTTGTAATTCCTTAGCTTAGCTTGAAGTCACAATAGTGTCTTTGCTGTACATTTTGTATCAAAGTTAATTTTGTATTCTGTATTTCTTGTGTAATAAGGTTTCCAGTTCGTATCAGGTTTTCTCCTGATCTACAATTAGCTATAAATCTTTGTGCATAGGCAGTAACTCTCAAAACTTTCTTGAAAGAATTAAATCTGTCAATGTCAATTATGTTATTGTCCAATGATTTCCTGGGTTACACCATGCATAATATTCAGTATTTGTGTCTCTTCTTGTTGAGCAAATGTAGACATAATTTGTGTTTCATCTACATTTGTGTATTTTCCATTCAGGCCATTTTTCTCATTTGTTAACTAATCAGGAATGTTCATCCAAAACACATTGCTTCTAAACTTCAAATTTCCCAAGGAGTTTCTTATATGCACCTCTGTGGCCTGCTAGTACAGCTTTCAACTTTGCTTCCATTATTTCATCCTGATCATCCTGATCACAGCACCAATATTGTGTATAGTGGCTAAGATATCGTATAATGGCATGAACTCAAGAACAGATGTCTTGCTACTTTGATGAATGTATTGAGAAAGCTAAATGAAGTATGTCAACAATAGTTATATTACAATTGAGTGGCACGCATTTTGTATTTCTAGTAAGCTGACTTCACAACAATTCTGCTGTTAGTGTTCATGGCAGTTCATCTGATGTCCAAATTTCCTCAAGTTCGAGTATGGTCCAATCCAGCAAGTAACATCTTTCCTCTTTCATAATTTTAAGAATGCCTACAGGAACTAGTTGTCTTTGGTATCTTGCCTTCTGTGTCCTTCGGCATAAATTTACCTTTTCTTTTAAAGTATGTGCTAATGCATGGGTTTGATATTGCGATGGGGCCCCAGCAAAAACACTCTGGGGTCCAGGCAGAGATGTTTATTGTTGTCTGTAGATAAAGATAAAGGTTGAATATTCCATATGTTTGTTGGTGAAGTGCAATCTATAATTGATGTCATGGGTTTACTGTGAAAGTACTTTTATTCGTGGGGAACCAATTTTCGTGGTTTTCGTGGATGACTTTATCCACGAATTTAAGTGTCCAACGAAATATAACAACTGTTGTCCAGATCAAGACATGAAAAGATTCCCATGTAGGTTTGACTACCGATATGATCTAGAGAAAACATTGAATATCAACAAATCTGAGACTACTATAATAGTAGTCTCAGGGCAAATGCACTATGAACTACAACTGCATGCAGGATTATACCCATTTAATCTTTAAAAACCTAAACTGTACAACTTCTGATCTTTTAATTCTCATAAAAAATATTTTTGATCGATGAAAGTCAGATTTCCAGTGATGATATGCTATGATAAAGTGTTCATTTTATATCCTCATAATTCTTGTACGGGAAATAACAATTTCATGCTGGGCTTGCTTTTGATAAGAATTAATTTTACAATTAATGTACATTTGTTGCATTTGTTTATGTAACTGTTTTCTTTAAGTGACATGTTAATGGCCTAATTAACACCTTTGATGGGCTTTAATCTGTTGATCACTCAATCTCAGGTTAATTAGTGTCATCACTACGCGGGTGCAACAATTTAAATGTTTACTTTGCAATTTCCTTCAATCGAGACAATTTGTAATCTTCGTTTCTAATGGCTTCAATTCTTTTTTTTGGAAAACTAAAATCCACGAAATTAAAACCCACGAACATGTAACTTTTGCTCTAACCACGAAAATTGATACCCACGAATTAAAGTACTTTCACAGTAATTGGTATTTCCATAGGTGCAAGAGGTTTTGGTTATGTTGAGCAGGTTTCATAAAACGATCTAGAGGTGTTGGTTCATCTGATGTCCAAATTTCCTTAAGTTCGAGTATGGTCCCATCAGGTAAGTTACATCTTTCCTCTTTCATTATAGTTTGAAAGCCTACAGGAACTAGTTGTCTTTGGTATCTTGCCGTCTGTGACCATCATCATATATTTACCTTTTCTTTTAAAGTACATGCTAATTGATGGGATTGATATTGTGATGGGTCCCCAGCAAAAAATACTCTGGGGTCCAGGCAGAGATGTTTATTGTTGTCTGTTAATACTGACAAAGGTTGAATATTCCAGATGTTTGTTGGTGAAGAGCAATTTTAAATTGATGTCAAGGGTTTAATTGGTATTTCCATAGGCAGAAAAGGTTTTTGGTTTATATGCTGAGCAGGTTTTATAGACAGATGTAGTGGTAATTCCTGTGTATTTAAAAAGTGACTCTCAGTCGCTGGCTCTTTGGTTGATGCGGTAGGTTCCTTTGTACTTATGGTGGTCAGGTCTAAAGTTGAATAGATGCCTGTAGTTTTCTGGTCTTACTTGTGGTTAAATCTTATGTAGGTTCCTTATCAATTGAAAAGTTTTCCGGCAAATATTTAGCAAATAGCACATGGGATGGTATAATAGCCTCAGGTGGTGGTTCTTCATACAAAAGTTGTCTCATGGATGACGGTGTGCGTGGCTCCACACCCAACAGGTGTGAAAGGTTTTGCATGCGGTCATCCGAAAATTCAGTTAGCTGCCTGATGGGATCTATAGGTATGTCCAAATGTCTAGTCTCAGGGTTACATCTTTCCCTTCCTAAACTTGTAAGAGGTAGCCTACCTGTCATCATTTTTGAATTTTTATCATTGCATTTCTCATGTTGCTTAACCAGGTACCTTTCAGGTTTGGAATAGGGACAACACTGGTGATCTACAAACTCTTGGCTGTGGGACCTTCTAATGTGTTTTTGGAGACTGGCCCTTACCCAAAAACGCTTCTTACAGTCATCACACTGGTAGGGATATATGTAGCCTGGTTTGAGTATATCACTCGTTACTACAAAATATAAAATACAACTTTATTTGATATAATGGCCCTCTAAGGTTCTGGTAGGTAGTTATGGCCTATGGACTATAAAACAGCACCAATATATATATATATATATATATATATATATATATAACAAGTCTAAATTGAAAACAACGTTCAAACCTATGATTGCGTTGGATAAAACCGCAATTTTGTAAACGTGTGCATGCAAAACAAATTTCTTGGTAGAGGGGTCTCAATACAGCACAAACAACATTTTCCAAAAGACCAAAAAAGTGAGAGAGTATATTTTAACAAAACGCATTTGACTAGCAGGTCGAACAAAGGATGTTCTTAAATCCTGCTGACTGCCATTGGCGATTGCCAAATAAGCGGATCACCAGATGTAACAAAATGGATATATATATGTAGGACTCTAAAGTGCGATGGTCACACTAAAGTAGGATGGTAAATCATGCTAAAGTGCGATGGTTGTTTGTTTGCTAAAGTACGATGGTATATCGTATATCTCTCTAAAGTGCAATGGACCAATAGGGTAAGGTTCGAGGGCTTAAAACGTTAAAGTACATGGATAATAATAGTCTTTTAGCAAAAGCTAGTATGCTAAGGTATAACATATGTGTGATAGGCTTTATAATTTACAAGAAGGCTTAAGTGAATGTTTCTAAATTTAGGAGACCGACAACATAATAATTGCTAAAAAGGTAATTTAGGTGTCACAAAATACTATATTTCCAGTAAAAAAATTTAACAATATGGGCTTATCAAATATTTGGATCATTGGTGAAGCTTGCTGTTCACACAGTCTATCACTTATGTGAAGACCTGCCTTACAGTCGTCATGGTAAATTACAAATACATACTGACGTTACTTTTCAATAAAATCCACAATATTTTAACGGGGACTGCAAAGTAAACTGCAACGTAAACAATGATTTAAATGTATCCGTTCGCTTCCAATAGAAGCAGGAAACAGGATACCTATGTGTATACTATATTGTATCTATATAGTAAACTGCAGGATAAAAGTCCTTCTTCCAGCACCGAAAAAACACACACACATTTGCTATAGCCGACAAAGCACGGTTAGATTTAATTAATTAAGTCATGGACATTAGGTTGAAAAGTTGTTAATCAAATATTCTTAATTTCTCTTCTCGCATGTACATTTTTGGTTTGTATCAACGACTGTTAAGTTTAGCGTATGGAGGCATCAAACTTTACACAGACCATTGCACTTTAGTGTGACCATAGTACTTAAGCGTACCCATCGCACTTTAGAGTCCTACATATATATATAAAATAAATTTTATTTATATTTACCTTTTGTGCAAGTTTATAAACATCTATTTATATATAAATGTATATATAATTTACACACAATACTTATAATAACTTACTTTAACTTCTTCAAATAGAAAGCAATTAGTTCTCAATGTCATGTATCATATACAACATTTAGTCACAACAAGTGCAATCACAGGTAATGTGAATTGCTATAAAGAAGCATAAACCTTCATATATACATGTACACTCATGCACATATACGAAGAAATTTTAGACTAAAAATGCACCAATTTTGAATGGTGCTATTTTTCATTCTGTTATTAGATTCAATAATTAAGTTACTTGTTACATGGCTGTCAGCTTTGTTTACAATATTTATTAAGCTTATAATTGAGTGGTTTAATGGGGAGGTTGATTCCTTTACTGACACTCAGTGCAACACTTACACCACCTTTCAAAAAAATTGGTATATCCAGCTAAATAAAACCTATGCCTAACTCTGCCTATAGAACCTAAATAACCCCTTAATTGGTCATAATGCAACAACTGTAACACATGGTTACTCTATGCACTAAGTAAAACATATTGCAATGTTTCTTCATTATTGTGGTATATTTCCACTTCTTTCTTCCTTAAAATTGGTTGGCATAGACCATGACTGTAGTCTGCCTTTATTTTAATTCAATCAGGTGAAATACCCTCTGCATTTACAACATATCCAAACTAGAGGCTCTTAAAAGAGCCTGTGTCACTCACCTTGGTCTATGTGCATATAATGTGACTTGTCAGTAGATCTTGCCATGCTGATCATTTTTGTGATTTAAAGTGTCTATTTATCTATTATTATTTTTATCATGTAAGGCAAACTCCCCAAAAAAAATGATAAAAATCGTCATTAAAGGGCAATAATTCCAAGGAAAAGTCAGACAATTTCATCTATATTGTCTTAATTTTAGAACTTGTTTTGCTGATCATTTTTGCTTATTTAAGTTTCTATCTATCAATTATAATTTTAAAGATATTAGGCACAACGCAAGAAATTTGTAAAAATCATCATTAAATGGCAATAACTCTAATAAGGAGTCTGCTGAATATTTCGACAATGCAAACTTATTTGAAGAACTTGTCTTGCTGGTCATTTTTGCAATTTAAAGTTTCTCTGTATCTATTTTTAGCCATGGTGGCCATGTTTGTTGGCAAGTGGGGTCATCTGACATATGTTTTAAACTAGATACCCAATAATGATTGTGGCCTAGTTTGGTTAAATTTGGCCCAGTAGTTTCAGAGGAGAAGATTTTTGTAAAAGTTAATAGACGACGATGATGGACAACGAATAATGAGAAAAGCTCACTTGGCCCATTGGCCTGGTGAGCGAAAAATGATACTTTTCTTTGAAAAATAAAATGCTTAAGAGAAATTTTTAACCCAGTCAATTGGACTCTATCAAAAACTTCTTGGAGTCGTGGAATGGGCTCCTCAAACGATTTAGAAAATACAACCATATTGTCAAGGTAGACTACACAAATTTCTAACTGTTATCAAGATAGGATATACTGCATTAGTCTGGAAAAAGTTGCACCTGCTACACACAACCAAAAAAGACAAACAGTTAAATTTGAAAAGACCTTTACTGGTTTCAAAAGCAGTTTTGGTGTCTTGGGGGTCCATGCCTACTTGATGATAGCCAATACCCAAATCAAGAGTTCTGAACCATTGGTTTCCCCTTTGTGTGTCAAGACAGTCCTCTATTCTACTCTCAAATACTCCCAAGTATACATGCAGTTAAATGGTCTGTTACAATTTTTTTTTTTTAATCTAATAATCAATCTCAAGGTTATCTTTACATTTTTTTTCATAACTTGCATATGTTCAAGTAAAACTAAACCAGGTTCTGCATTTATATTTCCTCGAATGTTTTCTAAACACACAGCTTCAGCTGTACCTGCACAAGTATCTTTATATAAAGTCTGGGGCAAATCAGTCACATTCATGACAGGTATATAGGAAAATTATCTCCCTTGATTAATCATTATGCAAATAGATTTTGCAACAAGGACACTCTTATTCTTAACAGACTGACTGGTATTGTCAAGAAACATGGTTGTACTATACAGTAGTTACTCATTTGGTAGTGCATGTAGTTTAACTCTTGGGGTGATTGTCACTTCCTTGTCAATTGAAATTTGAAAGAAACTAGGTATTTGACTCTGGAAATGACAGTTACAAGTTTAACTGTTCAATAAAAGAGATTAATTTAGAACATCAATCACACAGCGATTGTTTAATATATATAAAATAATACTCTCGTCAATATCAGAAACCACAACTAGAGGCTTTTTCAAAAGAGCCTGTGTCGCTCACCTTGGTTTATGTGCATATTCAATAAAGGACACTCTCCAATATTATAGACGAGAATAGAATTCATGACAAAAAATTTCTGTTTTATTGATCTTGTATTGCTGATCATTAAGTCTGTTTAGTTTCTCTCTTTATTCTTTAGTTTTTGCTCAAAACACAAAACAGAGTAAAAAAAAATCCCCATTAAAGGGCAATCACTCCTATAAAGAGTGACAGTCTTCTAACTATATCGGCAAAATTTGACTTGTTTTAAAATAGATCTTGCCTTGCTGATCATTTTTGTGATTTAAAGTGTCTATTTGTCTACTATAATTTTTATCATATAAGGAAAAAACGCAAAAAAATGGTAAAAATAGTCATTAAAGAGCAATAACTACAATAAGGGGTCGTCAGATGATTTCCTCCATAATTGTTTTAATTGTACATCTTGCCTTTCTGATCATTTTTGCTTATTTAAGTTTCCATTTATCTATTACAGTTTTTAAGATACAAGGCAAAAACGCAAAAAAATGGTAAAAATCCTCATCAAAGGGCAATAACTTTAATAGGGGTTGACTGACGATTTCGACCATGTTACACTAATTTGTAGAACTTGTCTTGCTGATCATTTTTGCCGTTTAAAGTTTCTATCTATTTTAGTTTTCAAGATTATAGGCAAAAATATAAATAAAAGGTACAATATGTCATTTAAGGGAAATATTAAACTAATAGAAGTTGTCTGACAGTTTTGGCATATAAGACAATTGGTAGAGCTCAACATTCTGAACATTTTTGCTCTGTCTGATTTTCTCTATTTATAACAGTTTTCAAAATAATAGACAAAACTTGCATTTTGCCCCTATGTTCTATTTTTAGACATGTTGGCCATCTTGGTTGGCAGGCGAGGTCATCTGACACATTTTTTAAATTAGATTGTGACTAAGTTTGATTTAAATTGGCCCAGTAGTTTCAGAGAAGAAGAATTTTGTAAAAGTTAATGACGACAGAAGACGCACGCCAAGTGATGAGAAAAGCTCACTTGGCCTTTTAGGCCAGGTGAGCTAAATAAAAAAGCAAGCCCAACAAGAATTTGTCTTTATCAAATGATGAATCATCACATATCAACATCAGAGGTCTGACTTTCATCAATCAAAACTAATTTTTCATGAGATTTAAAAGGTTAGAAGTGGTTCAGTTTAGGTTTTTTAAAGAATAAATGGTTAAAATCCTGTCTCAAGTTGTATATAAAGTTCATAGTGCTTTTGCTGATATTTGATATTCTACAGATTATATGTCTGTATCCATGTAATCAAACCTACATGGGGATCTTTCCATGTCTTGATTTGGACAGTGGTTGTTTTATTTTGTTGGATACTTAAGTTTGTGGATACAGCCATCCACATTAACCACGTAAATTGGTACCCCGAAAAGAGATGAACTTTCACAGTATCTGAGCAACACAAAAAATTATTTCTATTAGACTTAACTCTTACCCTTAGGCATAACAGTATTATCACTGACATCAATTGATCTACATGATCTTCTTTCTTTTTCTCTTCCAAATTTTTGTAATTCCTGATGAAGCCAATCTGGTACATCTGACCTCAAAATAATTTGATTTTTTTCTGTGTCAAGCATGAAACCATCTGGTAACTTCTCTTTCAAATAAGTAAAGGCTGTTTTATGTATGTCTTTAATGATATTTGTTGTTGCCCATTCTCCTGCATCTTTCTTTTCCTTAATTTTTCTCACAAGTTTATTAATGTCAGTCTGGGTAGTCAAAATCCATTCTGTTGAACAGGGCAAGTTCATTTTTTTTATCACTTCTTTATTGATGGAAAACCCCATATGATCTCTCACCCTTCTTTCCACATCAAAAATGTTAGAAGTTGTGTCAATAAAAGCTTTTGGTAAACTAAACAATACACTTGATTCAGCCATTATTTTACTTATCAACTGTTCCATACGGTTGTGTGTTCCTTTTTTTGTTGGTTTCCCTGTCATCCCAACCTTAACCAGTTTCCATTCATTTCTTTTTGTAGGGATTGGTATTTTCAATTCATTAAGTACAACACCATAAACTTTTTCAACAGAATTTATATTGACTTTCATAAAAATATCTGAATTTTTATATCCTTTTTTCATAGCAATTACTTTATTGACTTCTTTAACAAATCTGTTTCCAACAGAATCATTTAGCATTAAATAATAAAGTTCTTCCCAAGTTCCTGGTGGTTTGTCAGGAAAATCTGCCATTTTGTTTCCTATAATGCACCTACCAGTATACAAACGGCCATCCAAAATCTTCCTCATATGTACGTAAAAATATTTTTTTATTTTGTTATGTCACCTGTCAAATTTTATAAAAATGCAAAAATAACATATAAGTGTACTTGCACAAAATCAATGAAGATAAGTCAATACTTAACAGTTCCGGCTTTAAATAAGGGAAAAGATATTGTATTATATCCTGGGTAGATAAATAATCAGCTGCTGTCATGCATTGTAAAATTACTCATTCATTACAAGTTTTATTATTTTGTTGTCAATTTTTCACAATAATTAGAATTAAATAACTTTATTTTTAAATTTTATAACTAATCTGAAACATTTTGAAATAAATTGTCTGAGTTCCTATACTGTATAGATAATGATCTACTTCAAAATAAATATCTTAGCTTTTGAAAATTTATAGAATTTACTGTGACTTGACTATAGGTGTTGCTGTTTATCTTTATCAATAGCGCAAGCAGATTGTAAAATTGACAATAAAATTGGGACAGATGATGATTTAAAATGGCCAGTTGGTCTTGTTAGAATTGAATCTACCTTGTTGCTACCTGTACTGTTTCAGGGGCGGATCCAGCCATTTTCAAAAGGGGGTTCCCAACCCAGGATAAAGTGGGGTTCCAACCATATGTCCCCATTCAAATGCATTGATCGTCCCAAAAAAGGGGGGTTCCAACCCCCGAAACCCCCCTCCCCCTGGATTCGCCACTGTTTTTTATTCACCTAACACAACCTTACTGCATGCTTTTTACCTAAAGTTTTTATTCAGCTAGGGTTATTAAAAAAAAATTGATAGGGAAGAAAATATTATTAGATTTCCTTGTTTAAAATCCCCAATATAGATAATTTAACTAATTTTGCCCCAAAAATCTAAATCAGTAAAAGATTTTCTTAACTGCATGTTAATATGTATGAAAATTAGAACTGATTTTACATAATAAATGAATTGTTAAATTTTTAATGACTTGAGTGTGTAGGTAAAGTTAATATCTTTGGTAAGCTTGCTTGTTAGCTGAAGAATGAAATCGTTACAAGTTAAGGCACCACCTTCCTTTATGGGTGTAGTCAATTATTATAGTTAAGCACAGAACCAATCAAAATTAAGGACAGTGCATAAACAGTGTGAAAACAGTTTAGAAATATATTTGCATTCTAAATTTAAAATGTAGTGTCAATTTTAAGCTATAGTGCAATAACATTTTGTGAGGGAATTCGATGTTTGCTATACCACTGTTCCTTTCAAAGCAGTTTATGACAATACCACTATACCAATCAGAATATTATTTTTTGCAGTGTTTTAAGAAATAATTTTACTTTGTATCTATGTATTTTTTGTGAACATGAAATGGTTTAAAAGGTCGTATTTTCTTTATAAAGTCAATAATTATGTAGACTTTTGACATCCAAACTTTCTATTGCCTTAAATATGCCGATGACAGTTCTGAAAACTATACCAATACAGATTAAATTGCTTTTGAAATCATAGCAAAACTTTTGGTTGACAAATTTTTATTCTTTATAACAAAAAAAATTAACTTAAAATACCTGTCATTTTCTCCCTACCCAGTTTACCCCTATAACTTATTATGATGTGGACCGGTGTCATATGGTATTTTGATCCCCATGAAAAATTGACCCAGGGGTCAAAATACTGCTATGGTAAATGACCCCCCCATGGTAAATTGAACGCAGTATAATGACCCCGGGGTCAATTTTCCATATGATATTTTGACCCAGGGTTCTCTTTTTAGGGGGTTCAAAATACCATATGACACTGGTCATTGATATTGAATCTTACCAAATTTGATTAGATTAAGTTATTATAAGTTTACCTTCAAACTGTTTTATTTTTTTCATACACATGTATTGATTAAATCAGAACATGCATGAATGTGTACAGTAACTTAAATGACCTTCAAACTGGACACTGGACGTGTCCATATTATTATTTATCAATGAAACTAAAGGTATGAAAGGTAAGAATTTCCACTTCTTATATTTTCACAAAATTTTCCACATATAGAGTAGATATTTTTTTTTTTTTGATTGCCTGTTATGAAAAAAAAAATAGAAAGTTTATAAATCAGACGTTTTATTCCATTTCACAAGTAATTTTTCGAGGAGAAATGCTGAAATACATTTTATGCACGGCTACACCAGGTAAAATTCTTGTTTATCTCAGCAATATACCATTTTTACAAAAGCATGGTCCTTACATTTATAATAAGGAAACAAAATTTTTTTTTTAAATCTTTTTTTTTAATCGATTAAATCATAATTTTACATTAACAATCTAGTTATCAATGAATAAAGGAACTGATTGAAAAGAAATTGACTAATCAAACACACCTAAAACCTGAAAACATATTTTTGAACTAACTTGTACTAACTAACTGATGGTGTTTAATGACCTTGACTGACTGGTAATTCCTCGCTCAGTGCTTGAAGGCGTTTGGTGAGCATTTAAATGTTATTGTTGTCAAGTAGGAAAAAGGTGGCCATTTTTGTTTTGCTGGATCCATTTGGTTTTTTACTAATGTTGGTTGGTTTGAGTCTACTTCCTTCACAACAGCTGCTTTTAGGGTCAGGTTGGTCAGCTGTGCAGCCCTCTAACCATTATGATGAAGTACTGGTCGATGAGTCTCAGACATAGTAATAACAATGGTAGGAAGCATTATCCGGACCAAAGTCGGTCCATTATCTAACACCACGGATACAGTCAGCATAACACTCCCAAATCCATAATGGGTTTTAAGTCATTGAGTGTATGCTCAAAGAGACAACAAGCCGACCACAGAACAGACAACAACGGTAGGTCTTACACAAGCAAGAATGTAAACTGTACAGCGTTGAATTGGTTTCTGTCATCAATGTAGAAAAAGTACACGTAGTAAGTCATTGAGCAATCTATCAGTAAACCATCATTGCAGATAGCAGGTAAAGAATAGCTGACCAAGCACGTCCCTTCAGTTGTAATGACTGAGACATGACTGAAATGATGATGACAAATTGTAAAACTAGTTTCACAACATTTACAAACTGTTCCTACTTTTGATTGGTTCCTTAATTATTGACTCTGCCCAAAAGAAGGTAGTACCTTAGCCAATAATGATTTCATGGTTCAGCTAGCAAGCAAGCTATAAACAAAATATACTACCTTTACCTACACACTCAAGTCAATGAGCTGTAACCCTTATACATAGTACTGTCTACTTGTCAGTGAAACAAGAAATACCTATTCGGGTGCATTCAGTTTCAGATGGATATGTTATGCATTTCTTCATATATCCCTTCAAAATTTGGAGTATTATTTGAATTAACTTCTTAGATGCCATTTAATGTTGCTTCTTAAAATGAGAATGAATGTATCAAGGAGGAAATAATTCATTCAAAATGTTTTGTATGGCTTTCACATGATGATGTACATATAAAATTCGAAAGAACTTTGGAGTATACATTGCAGTGTTATTCTTTGAAATCTATTTGGATTATTGTGAATAAAAACACTTTGTTTACTCAATGGAATTCAATTTTTATAAGATGATATTTAGTTAATCTTAAAGGTAAAAAAATCAAAACTGGAATGCAAGTAGGAGTTTTAAATAAGTTCATCCAACATGTCTTTGTGGCTTTAAATGTGATTTTAAAAATAATCATTATAAAATTCTGGATCTAATATGAAAAAAGGATATATATCATGGCAATAAAATAAAATTTGAATACAGTGGATATAGTCGAATCTAATGAAAAAGTGAAAATAACAGTAAAATATTCCAAAAAATCATAACTTTAAGATAACAATATTAAATGTGATGTTGGAAATAATCATTATAAAATTCTGGATCAAATATTGTTTAATTTAAACATATGTCATGAGAAATAAAACTAGAGGCTCTAAAGAGCCTGTGTCGCTCACCTTGGTCTATGTGAATATCAAACATTAAGCACACTCTCTAACATTGTAGACGAGAATAGACTTCATGACAAAAATCTCTATTTTGTTGATCTTGTATTATTGATCTTTTAGTCTGTTTAGTTTCTTTGACTTATTAATAGATCTTGCCTTGCTGATCATTTTTGTGATTTAAAGTGTTTATTTATCTATTATAATTTAAATCATATGAGGCATAACACAAAAAAATGTTTCTCTCTAAATATCATAGTTTTCATGATAATAGGCAAAAATGAAAAAAAAATTGAGGGCCATAACTCCTATAAGAATTTGTCTAACAGTTTTGACATATGACAATTGGTAGAGCTCATTATTCTGAACATATTTGTTCCTTTCAGATTTTCTCTATTTATAACGGTTCAAAAATAATAGACAAAACTTGCATTTTACCCCTATGTTCTATTTTTAGCCATGTCAGCCATGTTGGTTGGTAGGCGGGGTCATCTGACTTATTTTTTAACTAGATACCTTAATGATGATTGTGGCTAAGTTTGGTTAAATTTGCCTCAGTAGTTTCAGAGGAGAAGATTTTTGTAAAAGATTACAAAAATTTACAAAAATTGTTAAAAATTGACTATGAAGGGCAATAACTCCTAAAGGGGTCAATTGACCATTTTGGTCATGTTGACTTATTTGTAGATCTTACTTTGCTGAACAATTTTGCTGTTTACAGTTTATCTCTATCTATTATAATATTCAAGATAATAACCAAAAACTGCAAAATTTCCTTAAAATTACCAATTCTGGGGCAGCAACCCATCAACAGGTTGTCTGATGCGTCTGAAAATTTCAGGGCAGATAGATCTTGACCTGATGAACATTTATAGCCCATGTCAGATTGCTGTAAATGCTTTAGTTTCAGAGATATAAGCCAAAAACTGCATTTTACCCCCATGTTCTATTTTTAGCCATGGTGGCCATCTTGGTTGCTTGACAGGGTCATCAGACTTATTTTTAAACTAGATACCTTAAGGATGATTTAGGCCAAGTTTGGTTCAATTTGGCCCAGCTTTTTTAAAGAGAAGATTTTGTAAAACTTACAAAAATTTACGAAAAAATTGTGAAAATTTACCTTAAAAGGCAATAACTCTTTATGGGGTCAATTGACCATTTTGGTCATGTTGGCTTATTTGTAGATCTAACTTTGCTGAACAATTTTGCTGTTTACAGTTTATCTCTGTCTATTATAATATTCAAGATAATAACCAAAAACTGCAAAATTTCCTTAAAATTACCAATTTAGGGGCAGCAACCCATCAACAGGTTGTCTGATGCGTCTGAAAATTTCATGGCAGATAGATCTTGACCTGGTGAACATTTTTACACCCTTGTCAGATTTGCTGTAAATGCTTTAGTTTCAGAGATATAAGCCAAAAACTGCATTTTACCCCCATGTTCTATTTTTAGCCATGGCGGCCATCTTGGTTGATGAACGGGGTCATCAGATATATTTTTTAAACTAGATACCCTAAGAATGATTTAGGCCAAGTTTGGTTTCATTTAGCCCGGTAGTTTCAGAGGAGAAGATTTTTGTAAAAGTTAACGGACGATGACGACAACACCGACGTTGATGGACAACGGAAGCCAAGTGATGAGAAAAGCTCACTTGGCCCTTTTGGGCCAGGTGAACTAATAAAAAATGAATTCTGTGGATATAGTAAAACCAAGTGATATAGTGAAAAATATAAATAAAACATTTAAAAAAATGTGTAAAGTGAGGATAATTATCTTGAATGTGATATTGCAAATAATAAAAAAAATACAAAATTCTGGATCTTATATAAGGACTCTGCACCTGTATGGGAAATTTAACAGAATACTGTAAATATAGTAAAAAAATCTAGTGATATAGTGAAAATGTAAGAAAATATTCCAAAAGTTAAAAACAAAATTGAAAAATGTTTTAAAATTCATTCAAATAGTGAAACTGGAATACTAGATGGGATATCTTATATCAGTGTCAATAAATAAATAAAATTGTTCATTCATAACTATTAATTTGATATTCCGCTATGCATAAACACTTTGTACAAGGCTCACGTCAATAAGTATTGAACAAATATTTAAATGAAGGAAAAAATAGTTTGAGTTATCTCCCATTAGATTTAAGCCATTGAAATAGAGGTCTTTTAACAATATAAAAGAAATCCAAGCACTCCTTGTATTTGGCTATGAAAACAGTAAGAGGAAATGTAGTGCAATATAAGACATGCAATTAAATACCCTGCAAAAAAAGAAAAAAACATATTATACATTCTTCTTCTGACTTGCTCACTCCTAAAATTTGAAATGACATTAAAATAAAAATCTTGCTTCTAAATGTTGTGTTTCTTTGGCAATTGTATGGCCAATAACTTCAAGGAATGCATTCATCACAATGAAAAAAAATGTGTAAGGGTTCAGTGGAACCCAGTGTCTCGTCTACTTTTGCTGTTAGTCACAGGCTCAACAAAAGTGGGGAAAAAATTATTAAAAAATTTTCCTCTAAATCCTATCTTTTGATTGTAAGAAGCTTCTGTCAAAGTTTGGTTAAAATCCATAAGTAATATAGGGAAAAACAGAAAATAAATTTTTACAAAATTTTCTTTTAGATACTAGCTTTGATCATAAACAAGCTTCTGTCCAAGTTTTGTACAAATCCAGGATAGTTTGAGAAAGTTATTAAAATTTTTAAAACTTTAACCAAGAGTGAATGTAATGTTAACTGTCAGAAAAACTAAGTCCATTTATAAGTAAGATACGGATAAACATAATTTTTTTTTACAAAATTTACTTCTGGATACTATCTTATGATCATAAACAAGCTTCTGTCCAAGTTTGGTAGAAATCCAGGATAGTTTAAGAAAGTTATTAAAAATTTTAAAAACTTTAACCACAGAGTGAATATTTGTGGCCGCCGCCGATGCAACGGAATGTAGGATCGCTATGTCTCGTTTTTGCGACAAAAGTTGCAGGCTCGACAAAAAAGACTGTAATTACAATTTTATTTCCTTGATTTGTGTTAGGATTCTCTTATGAAAAACATAGGGAAATGATTTTTTGTTAAATCAGCAGTTTTTAGCAAATACAAGTATAAGAACATCAGTTAAGTTTGCATCTAGTGGCAACTCTGTAGCTTTAATCATACCATATATACTAGGGTTGTCAACTCGGTTAACAATTACTTATCGAGTACTCGTTGGTTTTATCAAGCGATACTCAAGTAATTGCTCGGCAATATATCCAGTGTTCTCCCCAGGATTTTTGGATAGCACCAGGGTAACGCCTGTGGACTGCTTGGTGAAATGATTCATACAATTAGTTGTGTCGCGTCGCGTCGCTTAGCTATATTTCTAGTAACTGTAGTTTTTATGTCTCCTCTTTTGTTTTAATGCTGTGGTACTGTGTTATGTAGACATTGAAAATTATTGGTAATAAAGATTTGATTTGATTTTTGGTGTTTTAACGCCACTTTTAAGCACCGCTTTTGGGCTATTTCGTGGCGGCCAGTTTTTATTGGTGGAGGAAGCCGGAGTGCCCGGAGAAAACCACCGACCTTCGATAGGAAATCTGACAATCCTAGTCAATTAAGATTGGAGTCGAGTGCACCCGCACGAGCGGGGTTCGAACTCACAACCTCAGTGTTGACTGGCTAGTGATTACAGTAGTAACTACTTAGACCACTCGCCACCGAGGCCCCTGGTAATAAAGAAGTAAATCAATAAACAGTTTGACATGTATACTTTAATATTTTTAAAAATAAATAAAACATGATTCATTACAAAATATTCTTCTAAATTTAAAGAATAAAATATCATTCAAAAGAGAACAAAATGTTCAATTTAAAAACTTTCTTATTTCTTGAATGAAAGATGTTGTATTGTGAAAGGATTCCTGTCATAAGGAGATATAAAATTAACAAGATCAAATATTGTTTTATTATTTGAACCAGTTTCTATCTTAAATTTTAATAAAAGAAATTTTTCATAAATTTCAAAACATTTTACCATAAATTTCATGTAAATATCAACTTTTCTTGTCTTTAGTGATAATCAAACATAGATACAGACTTAATACTGCACTGAAATCTAATTTGTCATGATCCATTTAAAAAGAATTCCTAAATCTATGAATTTATCCTAGTTCTATAGATCTATAAGTAACCATATTCAATGACAACAACAAAGTCTCCCTATTTTCCCGCCTAAATGACAGGAAGTAGTTTTAAATAGATTTAACATGTGCTTATGGATAAAATTTGCAAATCACTTCTGTTATTCTTTAATTATCATATGGATATAGATATCCAGTTTGAAGGTACAGTCATGCATTTTATTTATAAAATAGAATAGATTGCAGTTAATTGTAAATAATCTTGGATATTCTATGTGAACCTACTGGGTCATGTGATCCGTCCCCTTTGAATTACTTGACAGATACTATGATAGTTTGAAACCGTAATATCATGCAATATAAACTATGTCAAAATTAAAGATAATTTGGCCATGGTTTAATCAGAGACATATAATACTATTATATAAGTATTGAGAAGTGTATAATGGTCAATTATACATAATGAGCCAACTTTATAATGTACAAAATGTGTACTGTCGTGTGTACAACTATCGGGTCAACACAGTTTGTGTACAAAGTATTTGTCGACTTGTCAGGTGGTGAGTGAAGCCATAAAATAGTTATCTACGATCATAAAGTTATGATCTCTTAATTAAAACACAAAAGAATCGTGTTACATGTGTTAATTACAGTGATTAAATCCAATCAACAAAGGTTAACCTCATAAAGGTAAATCGATCACGTGGTGTAAACAATCTGAACTGGTTTGAATTGGTCAAATTTCACCGCACGGAAAAGATTTAACAAGTCGTTTAAAACTTTACCGATTTTCGATTTTTTAACTAAAAATTTTAGCACCACGGAGAAATATAATACATCGCGGTAAGAACGATACCACCACGGTAAAAAATTATACATCGCGGGCCTGCGGTCCTTTAAGGCCCTGGGGAGAACACTGATATATCTACAACATAGAAACACAAAAATATGTATTTTACATTCTGTGGTTTGTTGTTTAACGGACGAAAAAAACCATTTATATAAGTATCTGGGACAAGGAATTAAACATGATAATTAATAGCTCATTACAGACAAGAACTAATTAAGTAAAAAACAATAATCTAATCAATATAATCTAATGAACACCTATAAAAAATTATATCAAGAAAAAAAACACATACCGTCAAGCGGTGTGTATAGTGCGCACATTTATACCCTGGGGTTGTGTTTCCTTGTAAGAGGGGTGCGCATTATACATGCCTACAAACATTTTCTTGCCTTTTTTCAGGTCCAAACTCTGACAAAGAAAATACCAGGTGAAGTGAAGAGTACGGAATTTTTTGCTAAAACCTCGATTGTTCTAATATTTTACATGTTATATTTGTAATATGTATCTTATTGTACTTGATATGTCATGTTTTATTCAAATAAAATACATTTTATATCTCTGTAGTTACGTTTATCGTGTAAATTTGTCCATCTGTTTGCAATCCGGAAGTTTGCCATGTCTTAATAAAGACACAATAAAGCTTTTGTTGTCGGTTAAATTAGCCTCTGTGTTTCTTGTTGTCATAACTTACTGTTTTTGTATGTGTTCATCATGGAGAGTAGAAGATAAGTGTATGAAAATTGAATAAACTACGTTCGTTTTGAAAAGATAAACCGCCATTTTTTCTAATGTATCAGGTGATCGCCAGTCATGTGACTTAATATAATATTGTAATGTGATGATTTAGTCTATGAGAAGTTTTTTTTTATAAATAAGTTTCTACTTTGTAACTTTTAAATAACTGTTTAAAACCTTTCAAGAAATTATGAATGAAAACATGATAATCCCATAATTGTAACCTGAACGAATTTAATTAGGAACAAGATGAACCTGTCATTGATTTGTTTTGACATCGATTAGACCCATTGATTGAGGTGTGATAATATGGATTAACAGCTAGAATCAACAAACAAAAAATAAAAATAATGAGATTTAAACAATTTATTTCAGCACTAATTCATAACATAAAATTAAATAATACATGTATATTGCATTTAGCACTGAAAGTCACAATATTCAATTTAGAAAGCACTAAATACGAAGAATATTACATCAATTGTCATTTAAAACCCTTCCAATTCTTCATCATCACTGTCTTCATTGAAGATCCTATAAATATCTTGTAGTACAGCTAGTGGTGTGTCTTCCTCCTCTTGGTAATAGAGATTGAGATCATCATCTTCTTCTTCAGCTACGTCTGGAGTTGCAATGGTAGTGTCGTGTTCTTCCCATACCATATCATCTTCTGACCCGTCGAGAGCGTTAGAGATTGTGTATTCTCTACCAGCTGCCTGGTTCCCATGTACCTCAACAAACGCGATAACTTTAAGTTTATCACGAGCAGTATATGACTGTTTTATTTTACCCATCTTCTGGTAACGAAAATTCGGAGGTTAATAAAATACCATTGCCACTTCATTTATATATGAAATACTTAATGATGTTTTGATAACATTGTTTTCAACTCAGTCACAATAGAATCAATTTTAATTTCTTTTAATGGCAAGCCTTGAAATTCCAATGCATGGTCAGCTTGGACTCTTATTACAAGATAATACAATCTAATGAATACATGGCTTACATGTGTTTATTAATCATTAAAGATTAAGAAATAGATGTTAATGATAATTATTTGACTGATTCGTAATTATGTTATTGTTTCAATCAGACTTTAATTAGGATATTTAATCCTGTCTTTGATACTCAAACAATTTATACAATTTGGTTTTAAAAAACAAACTTAAATGAAGATTTATCTCAATCTACTTACATTTCAAAATAAAATTCTTATTCATTTGTCAGAATATTTGTAATTTCGTATTAATTACGTATTCCGTACGGAATTCTCCGATATAGGTGTCCATTTAAAAACTTCCAGTTTACCGGTAGACTACCTGTTTGCCGATTTTGGAGCTGTGACAAAAGACGGTAACAAGCAATAGTAATCGTTAAGAAAACACATTTAATGTTTACAAAGGCCTAAGGATTAGAAGTTTTAACTATTCACTGAGGGTCACTACAGGATGCATAAATTAAGACAGAAAATATGACTGTCCCCCATAAATGAGTATTTAAGTTCAAATTTTCTCAGTATAAATAGTAACTGCATACTTTTAGTCAATAAAATTTGAAAACTCCAAAATAGAAAAATTCAAAGTATTAATTGTCTATACTTATGCATCAATTTCTATTGTGAAATAATATAAGAATAGGACATTATTTATCAATTGGAATCGGTGACCTTTTCCTGCGAATCTCCCAAATAAATCTTTACAAATTGGAATATGCTTGTAGGTAAATCATTTTTGTAAGATGAGCACAATGATAGACAAACTTATGCTTGTGATGTTTTTTTTTTACAGTTTTCAACTCCTTTAAGCCTAAAAATGAATTTACAAACCCTCTTCTCCAATAACTGCTGGATGTTTGTCTGCATCTAATTCTAAGATAACATCATCATCTTTCTTTATCAAGGCTCTGTCAAGATATAAAAATGCAAACAAATAACTATATAATAAAACATGATACCAGTATAAAAAGGCCGCTATTTACTATGCCACATCAACAAAATGTGTGGGGCATTTTGTTTAACTTATGTTGCTGAGCATTAAAATGCATTATTTTTTCATACAAATTGGAAGAAGGTGGCAGTGGTCATTTATATTTATTTCTATTTTATAACTTGTTCTATTTAAACTAATTCCTGGCATATATATGAAATATAATCTAGGAATGTATATTTTAATCTAAAGTAAAATTTAATAAGGTTGTTAAATATTATGTTGGCAACATCTTTCCATTTTGTTAAACATAAAACACTGACTTATCTCCCCTGATGGTCACATGAATTGCCATTGATAGATCCTGTTCACAGATCACCAGTGTATTGGCCTGATACAGAATGACAAGAGCTGATTTTATCTTGACTTACCTTCCTTTGAAGCTGACATACAGTGCCACTGGTGGATCTTGTTCACAGATAACCAATGTATTGGTCTGATACAGAATGACTAGAGCTGGTTTAATATTGACTTACCTCCCCTGATGATGACATACAGTGCCCCTGGAGGATCTTGTTCACAGATAATTAGTGTATTGGCCTGATACAGGATGAGACTTCACTTACCTCCCCCTGATGATGACATACAGTGCCACTGGTGGATCTTGTTTACAGATAACCAATGTATTGGTCTGATACAGAATGACTAGAGCTGGTTTAATCTTGACTTACCTCCCCTGATGACATAAAGAGCCATTGGTGGATCTTGTTCACAAATTACCAATGTATGGCCTGATACAGAATGACTGGTTTTATCTTGACTTACCTCCCCTAATGATGGCATACAGTGCCATGGGTGGATCTAGTTCACAGATTACCAATGTACTGGTCCGATACAGAATGACTTGAGCTGGTTTAATTTGACTTACCTCCCTGATGATGACATTAAGTGCCACTGTTGGATCTTGTTTACAGATAACCAATGTATTGGCCTTATACAGGTTGTCAAGACTTCACTTACCTCCACCTGATGATGACATAAAGTGCCACTGGTGGATCTTGTTCACAGATAACCAGTGTATTGGCCTGATAGAGGATGACAAAACTTCACTTACCTCCCCTGATGATGACATACAGTGCCCTGGTGGATCTCTTTCACAGATTACTAATACAGTTAACTCTCGTTGTCTCGAACTCGGTTGACTCAAAATTTCTGATGAGTCAAGTTTTCCGTGGTCCTGAACTTTGTTCCATATAAATGTATGTATTTTGACTCCTGATGAGTCGAAATTGGATGAGTCGAAATTTCGTTGACTCGAACTAAATTTGCGGTCCCAAGGTTAACAAAAGCATTCAAAATTCATTATTTATCTCAATCTAATACACATATGTCAAAACATGACCACAAGGATTTAAATAGATTGAAGAGTTAACCTGATAATACACGTGTAATTAAATTTCCGGTCACTGACCACTGTATTGATTTATGACATTCTTTATCCATGAGTGTTTACCTAAGATTATCCTTGATCACCATGATAAATAATTAGTTCTACTTTGTTATAGTTTATTAAAAATAATTCAAAAGTTTTGAAAACAATTAACTGTAATCATACAATTATGAGCTTGGTTGTGTATAAAGTAGGAATAAGACTTCCTTGGTGATCAACTCAAAACTACTCAATCGGCGTCTTTAATCTTTTTTTCTCTTGCAGAAAAGGATTGAAGTAAAAGAAAATGAAAAGAAATATAAATTTTCTAAATTTCTTGTATATGAGAAAGAACAATTTTGTCAACTTTAAATAACGCTTAGATCGATTGGAGATTACTCTCTCGGCTCAAAAACCACTGGACAAAATTGTAACTGTACATAGAAATAAATAAGAGATGAAAAATGTTATAAAAGACCATAACATACAGATACATCGATTTGAGACCATAATATCGATCTCCTATCCGTATTCATTTGGATTTATTTTTGCTTCACCAAGCTAAGCACGAGTTGTGTCCTTGGTCTGTCAAACTTCCAGTTTTTGTTCGAGTCGAACTACGGGTATCTCGAAATATTCCTCTGGTCCGTGGACTTGAGATAACGAGAGTCAACTGTATATTGATGTGATACAGAATGACATTAGCTGGTTTTATCATGACTTACCTCCCCTGATGATGACATACAGTGCCCTGGTGGACCTTGTTCACAGATTATTTGTGTATTGGTGTGAAACAGAATGACAAGACTTCATTTACCTCCCCTGATGATGACATCAAGTGCCCTGGTGGATCCTGGTACCAGTCTTGTATTACAACTCCAGTTTCCGGTGCATGTCAAAACATGGAGGAAATAAAATAGTCCATTTTTTCTGAATTTTTTCTGGACTCAATTTTTCTGTTTGATTAAAAGTTTATGCTGAATTGAAACATATATATAGATTTAAAAAATCTTGCATCTTTTGGGGATATCAATCCAGGAAAGTGGAAGGATATCATGTTTACTGGAAGTGGTGCGGCTTAGTAAAACAGCAAACAGAAAGTAGAAAAATAGTTTTGACTTCAGGGTTACATAACTTTTATTCTTCGTGGCATGACCCACTATTTTTTCGATTAAATCACAATTTCACATTAGTACATACATGATATGAACATGAAAAATTTTTCTATGTAGCATTTTTACTTTTTATTTTCAAAGATCAGCTGTTTAGCATGTAAGCCTATGGAGCAGTCAATTACAAGACTGCAACCTCCTGTTCACAGATTACCAATGTCTGGGCCTGATACAGGATGACAAGAGCTGGTTTTAGCTTGACTTACCTCCCTTGATGATGACATAAAGTGCCACTGGTGGATCTTGTTCACAGATTACCAGTGTATTAGTATGATACAGAAGGACAAGAGCTCGTTTTATCTTGACTTACCTCTCCTGATGATGACATACAGTGCCCTGGTGGATCTTGTTCACAGATTACCAGTGTATTGGTCTGATACAGAAGGACAAGAGCTTGTTTTATCTTGACTTACTTTCCTAGTGATGACATAAAATGTCTTTGGTGGATCCAGTTCACAGATTACCAGTGTATTGGCCTGATACAGGATGACAATGACAAGAACTGGTTTTATCTTGACTTACCCCCGATGATGACATACAGTGCCACTGGTGGATCTTGTTCATAAATTACATGTGTATTTGCCTGATACAGGATGACAAGAACTGGTTTTATCTTGACTTACCCTGATGATGACATACAGTGCCCTGGTGGATCCTGTTCACAGATTACCAGTGTATTAATAGGTGTGATACAGGATGACAAGAGCTGGTTTTATCTGGACTTACCTGATGATGACATACAGTGCCACTGGTGGGTCTTGTTCACAGATTACCAGTGTATTGGCCCGATACAGGATGACAAGAGCTGGTTTTATCTGGACTTACCTGATGATGACATACAGTGCCACTGGTGGATCTTGTTCACAGATTACCAGTGTATTGGCCTGATACAGGATGACTAGAGCTGGTTTAATCTGCATTACCAATTCTTTCATTGCTTCCTCAGACCACTTTTCAAATACAGGTAGCTAGAAAAGGAAATGGAGAATTCACTTAATATTTTGCACTCCTTTTTAATATTTTATGATCATGTATCATGTATACAATGATTTCAATGGGGATAAATATAAATATGAATTCCTTTGATTTGAACTTGTGTCAAGTACAAGAAAACCAGTTCTGAAGAAGCTTAATTGTTCTTTTATGAAAATATAAATACTTGTGCTTGTACTCCTGCAGTTCTTTTCACAAAATTCTTATAAGTAAAAATATTCTTAAGTCATACACATTTCAGTATAACTTACGATCAATTTTAATCGTAAGATTTTTGTGAAAAGAGTCGCTGGCTTGTAACTTTGTAACCTATCTCGCTTGTTTTGTACACATTGTAAATATTTATCGTTGTATTTGTTTTCTCTGTTCCGATGTAATGCATTGGCTTTATAAGAATAAAGATATAAATATATAAGTTACAGACAACTGTGTTTAACATGGCGATCCAGCTTACCAGTATAAATGAAGATATGAAATCTCTTGCCCTGCATTGGCTCTCAAATTTTAGAAAATACTTTTAACAATTTTCAAAGGGTTTTACTATGTTGCCTGTTGCAAGACTATTTTGACATGCTTCATTTTGATATTGCTTTATTCTTACACATTAAATGCAAAACTCATCTTGGAATTTGATAAGCCTATATTTAATTTCTATGAAACCTGTCTAAATCGAACCTCTTCGGACTTGTGATTTTTTCAGTTTGGCAGATGTTCGATTTAATCAGGCTAACAAAATATAAAATTTGATATGGCTGGACTTAAGAACAAGTTTAATTGGTTTATCCAGATTTATGATTGATGCAGCATTTGGTTTGGACAGGTTTCACTGTATCTTTTTATTGTTGTCCTTGTTTCACCTTGGTGACACTGAGATCAAACAAAAAGTATGTGTGTTAACTGTTACATGCTGAAAAAAATAGGGTAGGTAGGTAGGTAGGAATTTTTAATTTCTAATATTTTTTACATTGAGTCTATAAGAGCAACATAGTGACTTTAACAGTGCTTAATCAAAATGGTTTAAAAACTTTAGGGTGGGGATAAAAATTGGGTATAGGTAGGGTACAGTAAACACACATACTTTTTGTTTGGTCTGATAGTGAACATATGTCCATTTGTCAATTTTTGGTACCAATTGTAACTTTTATCACCTGGAATACTATTTTTACAGATATTCCAGGACTAATATTTCTGTACTGCAGGTAGTCATATTGAGTAGCATCATTTATGTTTGATATCACTTGACAATCTTATCTGTTCAAATGCTGACATTATTTTCTGCAGTCAAAATTTTGATGTTTTTAGTGAACACTTGGTCTATTATGATAAGAATACAATGTACCAGGAAAAGTTGAACTTCATAATTTAGCTGTCACAAACATTTTATAAATTGAGAATGGAAATGGGGAATATGTCAAAGAGACAACAACCTGACCAAAGAGCAGATAACAGCCAAAGGCCACCAATGGGTCTTCAACGCAGCAACAAAATCCTGCACCGGAGGTGGTCCTCAGCTGGCCACTAAATAAAAATGTGTGCTAGTTCAGTGAAAAGGGATGTCATACTAAACTCCAAAACATATAAATGAACTAAAATGGTTATTTTGAAATCTCAAGAAGAGATTTTATATGAATTTATAGGGTTAAATATACTTACCATGAAATTACATTTATATTATATAGAATATGTTTGCTTTCAGAACATGTTCTCATCGCAATTAACTAGGTGATTAAAATTACATCCATAAGATGTACTCACCTACTCATAATTTACCTGTGTAACACACAATATCTTCAGTTTTAATTTGTCGTTTAATTGAATAATTACAATTGTGTGAAACAAAAACTGAATTTATACTAGGGTGGTGGTGGATTGTGGTAAGTATATTTAACCCTATAAATTCATATAAAATCTCTTCTTGAGGTTTCAAAAATAACCATTTTATATGAATTTGGTTAAATATACTTACCATGAAATTACATTTATATTATATAGAATATTCACTGATTAACAAGCAGTGTTTTATTTTGGTGGAGGATAAATTCTCACACATATATAATTTCCAACATATAAAAACTATGTCAAAATTGTTAAAAATAACTCCACTAAATTTTGTAAATACTGAAATTAGTCAAAACCGAAAATTACAAAATTTAAATTTATTACACAATAAAGCTATGCTGTATAACTATATGTATCAATGGCAAAACTCTGCAGATTGCATAAATAAAACTTTGCAAAATAGACTTGAATAAATAATCTGCAGGCCAGTATAGAAATTATTTCATTAAAGCTCCTACATTATGAGTTAAATGTGTTGTAATATTATTGCAACAGTAATAAGCATTTATTTTATTTATTTATTTTTTTTTTTTTTTAATTTGTCATGTGAATAGGTTGTTCTTATTGCTTGTACAAATCGACAAGAAGTAATCCAACCTTAGTATCATTTACTTTTCAACTTTGAAATATTAGTTTTCAAAACTTTAGTTTATTTGAAAACAATTAGATTCTATCTAACTTTCCATTGTTTTCTATAGTTTTATATAATAACAGAGAATATATGACTGCTGATCATTATCAATATCTTTCAAAATAAATTCTTTTCTGCTTAATTGTCAAAGAAATATAATCAATTAAAATATACTTTGTAAATAAGTGTCCTTAATAAAAACAAAGTATAATAAAGACTCAAACGAAAGTTATTTCATGATTATGCTAAATCTGGATCAATCTATAAACTTTTTGAAGTTATAGTCTCCTTGAGTACATATTCTTCTAGATGTACTACTCTTGTTAATATCTAATAGATTTAGAAAGAAAACATTTTTTTTGTCAAGAGAAGTCCTGCATTATAGGAATGATATGATAATTTTCCTAAGTTATAACCAACTATATTTTAAAATCTGATAGAAATTTCTATGAGTGGTAGAACCTTTGAATACAATGTCTACCAGTCCAACAATGAACAAACATTATCTTTGTGTTTCAGATTAGACTACTTAAGTGTAAAAATAAAAGAAATGGACAAATCAGTGGAAATGTTTTAGTATACATGTTTTCCAATGGTATCATAATGCTTCTACAGAGCATTTGGATGTTGAGCAAGCCAAAACTGTTGTCCTAATAAGCCAAAAAGAATGCCGACAGATGTTTTTCTCAAACTATGAAAATCTGTCTGTCAATGTTTCTAATTAATATCTCACAATGGTATACTGTCTAAAATGTGAACCTTAAGCCACGATTGTTTTAAATTATAAATTGCCATACACAGATCCAAATTTAAAGAAATAAAATTTGACATATTGAACAACTCTTAAACTGTTGCTCTTGACAATTGTTTTTATTTGTTTCAGAAAATATTTCATAATCAGAAATACTAACATGCAACATGTCAAATTTAGTTCTATACATGTATTTAAAGAAAACACATGTTTGACAATATGGAAAACACTTGTACTAGCTTGCTTTTGATAAGTGTTCTTAGTTGCTTAAGAAATGGTTTCACAATCAGAAATGCTCATTTCATTTCTCTCTTAGTTCACCTTATCTGAATTCTATACATTCTGATATGGTTCAATATAAACTAACCTAAACACTTTTGGTATTATTTTTGTGACTTCAACCCAGTCATTTGGTTAAACTAAAAGTCACTCAGAAAAATTTTGCATTTGTCCACAGATTTGACAAAAACAAAATGAATGGGATTTATATAATCACATCTTTCAAAACAATATTGAATAAAAAATTTGAACTAACTGTTAATAAACACATTTCAATTTTGTCTAGTATATTCTTGCATAAAATATTAACTCTATGCCAGATATTTAATATTATTTCTGCAACTGCAAAAGTTGTTAGATAATTGTCTGGTCATTATGAAAATTGAATAGTGTATACCCTCAATTCTGGGATTCAATCACACCAAATCTATTTGGAAACCTTCCTACATGTAGATAAGTTACAACTTGACTGTGACAAGACTAGAATTTTGTACTCTTTGTGTAATAATGAACAAAATAAAACAAACATAAACAGTGACATTTTAAAATTTAGATATTTATAAATGTTTGCACTTATAATCATGGAATTATCATATTGCATTTTACTTCCACTTACTAACAGACTATTTAATGTTATTTGCTAACTATTAATCAATCTTTTAAATAAACTGCTTTTCATGTATTTTGCTTTTAGATTAACTGTTTCTACAGGTCTGATACAGAATGACTAGAGCTGGTTTAATCTTGACTTACTTTCCCCTGATGATGACATAAAGCGCCATTGGTGGATCTTGTTCACAGATTACCAGTGTATTGGTCTGATACAGAAGGACAAGAGCTTGTTTTATCTTGACTTACTTTCCCTAGTGATGACATAAAATGTCTTTGGTGGATCCAGTTCACAGATTACCAGTGTATTGGCCTGATACAGGATGACAAGAACTGGTTTTATCTGGACTTACCTCCCCCTGATGATGACATACAGTGCCACTGGTGGATCTTGTTCATAAATTACACGTGTATTCGCCTGATACAGGATGACAAGAACTGGTTTTATCTTGACTTACCTCCCCTGATGATGACATACAGTGCCCCTGGTGGATCTTGTTCACAGATTATAGTGTATTGGTGTGATACAGGCTGACAAGGACTGGTTTTGTCTTGACTTACCTCCCCCTGATGATGACATACAGTGCCACTAGTGGATCCTGTTCACAGATTACCAGTGTATTGGCCTGATACAGGATGACAAGAACTGGTTTTGTCTTGACTTACCTCCCCCTGATGATGACATACAGTGCCACTGGTGGATCTTGTTCACAGATTACCAATGTATTGGCCTGATACAGGATGATTAGAGCTGGTTTAATCTGCATTACCAGTTCTTTCATTGCTTCCTCAGACCACTTTTCAAATACAGGAAGCTGGAAAAGGAAATGGAGAATTCACTTATTATGAACTCTTTTCTTATCATTTTATGATCATATACCATGTATACAATGATTTCAATGGTGGTAAATATAATTATGAATTCCTCTGATTTGAAGTTGTGTCAAGTACAAGAAAACCAGTTCTGAAGAAGCTTAATTGTTCTTTTATGAAAAATATAAATACTTGTGCTTGTACTCCTGCAGTTCTTTTCACAAAAAATCTTATAAGTAAAGATACTCGTAAATCATACACATTTCAGTATAACTTACGATCAATTTTAATCGTAAGATTTTTTGTGAAAAAGAGTCACTGGCTTGCAAGGGCGTAGCTGCCGTTAGGCACGTGCCTACACATAATTTTTATACAAATATTTAAAAAAAAAAAAAAAAAAATAAACAACGTTATATGTAGATGCATGTGAAGTCGTCAAAACTCTTTAATTATCAAAAGTCATTTGTACACTAGTATATTATTCTTAGTGAATGGAGTATTGGATAGAATTGTATGTCATTATATTCCACCTTATATAGAACTTTGGTTCAGATCATTTCACTTCTATCAACAAATACTTGAATGAACCTCAACATGCTCAAAACCCTGACATTTTATTCTTAGATACATGATTTTTTTTTTAATTAGTTGTTGTTGGCTTTCAATTAGCTTTCCACGTGGTCTTCATCCGACCTACAATAAAACCCTTGCCAAAGTTGGGCGTCCGTTTGGCTGTGCAGGCTGATAAATACCCAGTCACGTCTGATCAGAATGGGGACGTTAAATCCGATGCCTAGTGTAGAGAGAATGTAACGCTCTCTGCTCGTTACACTTGGAACAACTCTTTCAGGTGGTCTGCTGAAAGGCAAAATTTATGTCTGTTCCTACCCAATAAACCCTAATTTTCCAATGCATGGCATTTCCAAATTTCCAGACCTTCATCCTGGACAACCCCTATTACAGGACCTAGCTACCTGTTGTATTTATTGTTAATTTGTTTTTGTCCTGAACATGCATGAACTATTTGCCACTGGACCTTGAGCAATCAATCAATCAATCAACTAGCTTTCAGTAACTTCGAGTACTCTCAGATCTACGTGTAATACCATAATTATTCAAATTCCTAAGAAGGTAGGGATTTTACAGTACAAGATATCAGAAAATAGGAATTTCTTGAATTTTGTTAGACAGTATGAACAGAACAGAACTTCTGCATGAGGCATCGACTGTGTGTGTGTACCTGTTTGTGTGGCCGGGGGAGGGTGAAGGTTTAAGAATCAAAAGATGAATGGCCGATGCGTAGTCCAAAGGATAGTAATATTATATAGTAGTCTTAGTGTTTAAGTGCCTATTTTTTCAATGAAGGATCGTCAATATGTAAGTTATCAATAGACGTACATATCAATTATCCTCAATCAGAAAGGAATAGATATGAAATACTAAACAGGATGCACTGCTTAATTAAAGGGCTATGCTGATATATGCTGTGCAATGCATATTGTAAATATTTTTTTTTTACATTTCCGATTCAGTGGTACTGCCGGTTAATTCATCAGTCAGAAGTTGTTGTAAAATTATGTATAATTCTTCGAACTTTTCTTCATGTATATTATCATGATAAAATGACCAGTAAATTCTATAATTTTTTGTACACAAAATTTTGCAACTAAAATGCTGAAAAACGTTTTCCGTCGGGGGCTTCGCCCCCCTGAACCCCCTACCAGGGCTCTGCCCTGGACCTGCTGGGGGCCTTGAATGGCCCCCATACTCCTTGCCGCAATGTGTGCCTACAGTTTATTGGATACCCAGCTATGCCCCTGGCTTGTAACTTTTGTAACCTATCTCGCTTGTTTTGTACACATTGTAAATATTTATTGTTGTATTTGTTATCTCTGTTCCGATGTAATGCATTGGCTTTATGAGAATAAAGATATAAATATATAAGTTACAGACATTTGTGTTTAACATGGCGATCCAGCTTACCAGTATAAATGAAGATATGAAATCTCTTGCCCTGCATTGGCTCTCAAATTTTAGAAAATACTTTTAACAATTTTCAAAGGGTTTTACTATGTTGCCTGTTGCAAGACTATTTTTGACATGCTTCATTTTGATATTGCTTTATTCTTACACATTAAATGCAAAACTCATCTTGGAATTTGATAAGCCTATATTTAATTTCTATGAAACCGGTCTAAATCGTACCTCTTCGGGACTTATGATTTTGTTCAGTTTGGCAGATGTTCGATTTAATCAGGCTAACAAAATATAAAATTTGGTATGGCTGGACTTAACAACAAGTTTAATTGGTTTAGGCAGATTTATGGTTGATGCAGCATTTGGTTTAGACAGGTTTCACTACATCTTTTTTATTGTTTTCTTTTTTTCACCTGGGTGACACTGAGATCAAACAAAAAAGTATGTGTGTTAACTTTTACATGCTGAAAAAAAATAGGGTAGGTAGGTAAGGAATTTTTTAAATTTCTAATATTTATTTTACATTGAGTCTATGAGAGCAACATTGTGACTTTAACAGTGCTTAATCAAAAATGGTTTAAAAAACTTTAGGGTAGGGGATAAAAATTTGGGTATAGGTAGGGGTACAGTAAACACACATACTTTTTTGTTTGGTCTGATAGTGAACATATGTCCATTTGTCAATTTTTGGTACCAATTGTAACTTTTATCACCTGGAATACTATTTTTACAGATATTCCAGGACTAATATTTCTGTACTGCAGGTAGTCATATTGAGTAGCATCATTTATGTTTGATATCACTTGACAATCTTATCTGTTCAAATGCTGACATTATTTTCTTAAAATTAAAAACATATAAGACTTACAAAGGCCACAGGCTCCTGACTTGGGACAGGTGCAAAAATGCAGCAGGGTTAAACATGTTTTGTGAGATCTCAACCTCCCCTATACCTCTAGCCAATGTAGAATAAAGAAACACATAGCAATACGTACAGTAAAACTCAGTTCAAAAGAAGTCAGAGTCCGATTTCAGAATAGGTAACAAAAAAAAACTAAGCAAAATGACATTTATCATACAAATCTTTTTTTGTCTTGGCAGTACCTGAGGAAGGTTAACCCAAAGGCATGTGTAGTATTCTTTTATATAATTGGTTACATAGGTTTGTATATACCACTACATGTTGTCAAGAACTGAATAAAGGTTAATCCAGAAACATGTAGCATTACTGAAAAGTGTGTCATATGTTTATATACCTCTTGTTGTTTAAAATAAAATTGTTCTAAAAAAAAGTTCAGCATAGGCATTTTAAGGGTGGTGCTTGTCAATCCTCGAGTGTTTAGAGCCATTCCTGTGTTTCCAGCACCAGTCTGCTAATAGCTTGTCAGTCAGTATACTTTAAGTGACTATATAAATAAATTTAACAAATTTTGTCATGAAATTAGGATACACACACTTTAAAATATATATGCTGTTTTGGCATCAGGTTTATAAATCTTACAACTATTTTTCAAGTTAAAATATTTATTTTATAAATTTCATTATTGAAGTCTTATCTGTGTTGATCCCTGTGAAAAAATACAATATGGCTATTATTTCATACCAACCTGCTTTAAGCATGAAAGTACCAGTCTACGTTGTGTCCTATTAACATCCATGTGGTCACTGGTGGGTAGATACCTCTTTGTTACAAAATAATCTATCAGATCAACATCAACTTTGTGTAGCAGGCGTTTAGCAGCATTCACTTCAATATGGCAAACTGACATCTGAAAAGATTTGGTGAAAAACATGCATTTACACATGTTTGTTTCTACTTTATTTTTACCAACCCTGTGTCAGTGTATCAGTTTACAAGGATAATTTAAGATTGCTATGATGTCTGATGGCCTGTTTTGGGGACTTGCTTGCTAATCTATTGCTTGAAATAAAGGCACAATATCTAAAAGTGGTTTTTTTTTAAGACCTCCTTGTTTTGTTTTTTACAAACTTCTTCTTGGTTCATGAAAACAAATACATATATATTATGTGTAAATTTAACATTAGAAATGTAGTCTTTTTCATAATTATCCTACAATTTGAATTAATGCATTTAAAATTCCTGAACAATACGAATATGCCTAGGAAATGGCAACTTAAAATCTGCATGAGCCTGCATCATTTACTAATGTAAAGAGCAAAGAGTTCAAAATGTGTCCAGGTAGGGTTAAACTGCCAACTGTTACCTTGTGAGCTAGTACAATCAAACCATCTTATGTAAGATAAGTTACTGTATGTACTTTTTTCGCTGTGTATTTATTTTTAACGAATTTCACGGTAGGTATGTTTTCATGAAAATTAATAATACACGTGAATACAAATCCAGCTTACATGCATATTGAAGCCATTGAATTAACATCACCCAAATTTTACAACTGCACATGCATGTGTACCTTGTTTACCTTACATGATCTTGATTGAACTGTGAAACAGTTTTATTGTATATAACTAAACAAGTTAATCGTATAATAACTTCTACCAAACAGACAATCATTTTGATGATTGAATAATCTGTTTATTTTGTTTCATATAGTTGTTAAACAAATAAAAACTTAATAAATGAACATTTGAATATATTAAGTTCGTTATTTATGTTATCATAATTTCAGAAATACCACGAAATTAAATACATGTTTATTCATCAGTGATACCTAATTCGCGAAAATAAGTACACAAGAAAAAGTACATACCCAGTGGGCACTCGACGTTGAAACAACGTTGAAATTTGGTCGTGACGTTGATCAACCTAAATTCAACATTGATACGACGTCAAGGTATTCAATGTTGACTTTACAACGTTGAATTAACATCGTTAAAATCAACGTTTAAACAACAACGTTGATTCAATGTTGGGTTAATGTCAGTCATTAGCGACAGAAAAATCTAATTGTCAAAATTGAGGGGTACAGATATTTTTGATGAGCAGATCAGACAAGGGGCAATTCAGTAGTATTATAAATGGGGTCAGGAGACATCCCCAATAACACATCTGCTTTTTCCATTTAATTTTTTCTTTATTTATTTAGTATCTTTTAAAAATCAATGCAAAGATATTACTATGTAATTTGTGTTTAATGATTCTCTATTCTTTTGGGGATCTCAAAACCTGTTCATGCTATTTTAATTATGTATATCTGTATGAATATTATGTATTCTTAATTTATATTTTTAATTCAAATATTTTTTAGTTGCCATCTCTCATTAAAATTAATGAAAGAAAATTTTCGGTTTATTTATTTCAATTCTTTTTACTGATTAATATTTAACATATATAAAAGATCATAAAATTTCATCGATGTGCAATGTATTCAGTATATAATAATTGAGTATTTTTTTAATTTTCGTGGTCTTTCAAGTTGAGATCCGAAAACTTTCTTTCGGATGCGCACACATGCACTCCCATCTCCATTCCACATCCGTTTTGAAAATTTTGAAAATCATCACACAAGATTGAGAAACAAATAGTGAACAACTATGTAATTTAAAGAATATGAAGACAAGAGAAGACTTATCTATATAAACCTCTTGAAATTTAGCATAAGTATGTTTTACAGTTAGATTAACGAAGAATCATAAGATGTACAAACACATTCAAATGATGAAATAATTTATATGTTTACGTTCACAGAAATTATGACAAGGTCTAATCTTACTGAATCTGATTCATTTTTGTCTCAAAACAGTTTAATAATTCGTTTGCATGCATCCTCCAATTAGCGGGCTAATATGAAAATATCTAGGCATGTACAGAATCTGTAATATCAGGTAGGGGGAGGGGGGGTCATCGAATACTAGTCAATTCGTTCCAAGTCCGATTCGTTCCAGGCAAATTCATTTCCAGATTTGGTCAATTCATTCCAATTATGTTTGTCCCAATTTTAATTTTGTTGAGCACATTCTACCCTGCAGGCACACTTTGTTGAATCAACGTTGAATCTTTGCTGATTTTAGGTTATAAATTGATCAACAAATATTCAACATTGATTCAATATTGACAATTCAACGTTGAAATTAGTACATTGTCTCAACGTTGAATTAACATTGTGTTGAAATACCAACATTGAATCAACGTTGGCTAAACAATATATAAAACCCATGGCAGTAGTTATGGATACCAGAATTGTCAAAAAGAAGTATTGAGCACATCACACTTCTTTTTTAATTGACAACGATATTCACATAAAATAGAATATTCAGTAGATTTATCACTAATTGTCGTGGTGATTATAGAATTATATATAAAACAATCGCAGTGACAGTGTATATGTCAGCATAAATTATTCATGAATTTGCACCCAAAATAATAGAAATTCCCAAATTTCACCCCACCCCAAAATATAATAATAGAACTAGCTTGCATACAGGATCATACAATAAACATAAATATTTGTGAATAACCCTTCCCTAAAAATATGCCCCTTTTCCGTGGCTGCTGATGTCAAATATCTTGTTTTCATTCCTTTTTTCTTTTCTATTCTTTTATCGATCTAAAGAAAAGACGTGTACATCAGTACATAAACGTTACAATGGTTGACAACTTGTAATATAAACAACCGATAGATCTATTGGAATAGTGATTTAAATATTCATGCATTTTACCATTTTATTTTAAGACAAATTCAGATATGCATGCGCAGTTATTTTGTTGCCAAAGTTTGAATATCCGCTTCGAGACCACAAGGTGATTCTACAGAGTTTTATCAATATCTTTCCTGTATACAGCTTTTACATTTTATCGTAAGTATATATAAATTGTTGTGATTACAGTAAATACAGTATCGCATTTAATAAATGTGAGCATATCAGGTTGTTATGAAAACTACTGAAAAGTTGAAATTTTACACGAGGAAAAGGGGGATGTTACCATTCCCAATTTACCTTGCAACGTCTCATGAATTTTATCATTGACTATTTGAATTCATCATGATTGAATCAGAAGTAAAAGAAATTTTATCGTTATTTACCTGTTCAATTCAGTCACGAAATCTCATAAAAAGGGGCTTGTTTACAAAATTGGGATGGAAAGCCTCACCGAAAGGTCAGAAGCTTTATGGCTCACCAAGTTGGACCTTTAATATTTTACTGTCAAAATTGAAGTAGTGATTTGACAAGGTAATCAAAATGAAGGGTATATGAGGGTGGTAAAGAGTTATTGTGTGCAACGTTTTGGCCTTTTTATTTCATGTGTTTTGACGTTTTATTTCTTGTTTTCTTGTATTTGGTTCGACATGCTTTATTTGTCTTTCCCTTATTTATTTTCCGTGTTTCTTGTTAGTACTCTTATTCTTCGTGCTTGTCCCACATTTGATAAAAAAGTAAACCGGGACGAAATTCCAAGTCAGTCTGGAAATTGTTTTAAATTATGTGTTCCCAGGAATTTATATATGATTGCTATCAAGATATGAATAATTTAATTTTTTTTCGAAACGGATGCAACTAGCGGACGCTAAAAGGTGACCGCAGGGTCTTCATGTCCATTATCATGACGCTGTGATCTCCAAGAACGACTGAGTAATAACTTCTAGTACTCTTTCCTTTACATTTACGATTTTATTTCTCGTGCTTCGTTTATTCCAATTTTTATTTTCTGTGCAGCGTTTTTGGGGATTTTTATTTTAGGTGTTTTCCGTGTTAAGAACCCCTCTTTACCACCCTCGTATATGTCAATTAGACAGATATCCATGCAGCAGCACAAGTAATACAGAAAAAGACATAAGTTGATAAACCTTCAATTTTATCAAATTAAAATGTAGAATTTAGGATTTTCTTGCAGATTATACCTTCTGGTCTATATAAAAGGAAATGTAGTTGGAGACTTTGATGGAAGTTTAACTTTCATTTAGCTTTCATAAGTTCTTAAGCCCAAAAAAATAATACATGTGTTTCTGTTAACATGCTGAAAAAAATGGGTAGGTAGGTAGGCAATATCATTTTATTTTATAAACATTTTTTAGCTGGTTACTACTAGGGAAACAGTTGGACTTTAAAAGTGCTTGTTCAAAAATGGCATAAAAATTATTAGGGTAGGTAGGGTTAGCGGAAACACATGTATTATTTTTTTTTGGCCTTATGCTTTTGATTTATATATACTTTAAATATCATTATGAAGTTATTAATAGTTAAATGTGTTGAACAGAATTAAACTTGACAATGTTATAACTTTTGATTTTGTAGATGTCATCATGAAGACCTATGGAATCACGGAACAACAAGTGTCTGACAAAACAACAAACTTTCTAAAATGGGTTCCAAAAAGACAGGGTGGAAGAAGAAAGAAGTTGAAGTTTTCACTATTAATAAATAAATTCATTTTAATTTCATTGTTTTGAATATTTCTCTATAATCAGTGGTTGGACATTAGAATACATGGGGTAGGAACAGCAAACTTTGTTTTATATTTTGATCACTCAGATATTTAAAATAGACATTGGGCATAAAATATGTGTATTAAGGGTGGTGTGCTTTCAAAAATTAGGATAGGTCAATATTGGAAATACTTTTTTTTTTTTTTTGCTGATTTTTTCAATATTTCTCTGGGATGATAATTTGTGTTTTTATATGCATATCCTTAAATGTTAAAAAATCTTGGGGTTAAATTATGGTTTGTAGGAAATCCTAAACACACATATTTGTTATTCAGTTGATTGGTTGTTGACATCATCATGGTCAAGCCATGCTCTCATCACAAGAATGTTGTCACTCAGTTTTATTGTTGAAAATTACTGATCTTCTTCTGAGTAATTGACAGTCAATGGCATCTATTCAAAGTTTTGTGCACCCATCCACTTTTTGTTGTTACCTATTGTTATCAAGACAACCATCAACCAAAGAACATTATTTATATATCTTTGGGTCACCACAGTCTTCAACAATGAGCAAAAGTCCACACCATGTCAAATATGACCAGACAATGATTTTATTTAAAGTTCAATTTTTTTCTCAGTTTATTTTTTATACTCTGGTCTGATGGAGCAGTTATTGGATAACTTTCCTGCGGCAGAATGTTGCTATGACATTTAGCATGTTGAGTGCCTTGAGAAGACACTAGCTTGAATATTGCTACAGTATAAAATTATGGAATGCAACAAACAGAAAAAATACAGGATGAATGAAACTAAAGTTTTAGGTGGAAACACAGCTGAACACAACCACTAACCAATTTTGATTCCGTGTTGAATATGGTATTCACCCTGAATTCAATCTGAATTCAAATTAAGTTATTGGTTGAAACAATGTTGAAGCAACCATTATTCAATATTGATTCAAAGTTGAACATCAATGTTGATTCAATGTAGGATTTCAACGTTGATAAAATTTGCAAAATCTAAAAATAATTCAACATTGATTCAACATAGAAAATAAACATTGATTCAATGTTAAATCAATGTTGTGTGCCTGCTGGGTAAGGACATATTCAAAACGTTAATTTTTCATAGGTTTGACTGATTAATAAATTTACTGTTTTGTTGATTTGTAATAATTAATCCGATCATAACTCTTAAGCACCCCCCACCCCCCTACCCTTTTTTGCCCCATGGTAAGTTTTGCCGTGCTGCTACCACCTCTCAGACAACATCCTACATGTATATGTAAGGTAACCTATCGTGTATTTTCCTGGTGTAAAAGTGTGAGTATGCAACTTCTATATGAGGAGTCTCAACCAGGTCCTGAACCAATTCATATAACTAGTTCAGAGTCTAGTGAAGAAACCATTATATTTACTATGCTGAATAAAACTAACTACAGGTTTGGGCCAAGTAAATCCACAGTTTAATTATAATTCCAATTTGATGCAAACATAATTGGCAAATATAGCAAAAGACAAAATTACATAGATCTGCAAAACTGTGGTACTCAAAGATTTTTCCAAACCTGTATAGTAGTGGTAGTGATTATTTTAAGGAAGATGAGGTGAAGGCTGTAGCAAAAGCATGCATCACCTGATGCCGGTAAGACAAAGATGGGTCCAAATAGGCTTTGTAGGCATCGCTACGCCAGTCTCCATGTGCTTGGATGACCTCACCTGGCAGGCCACACTCCAAAGCAAAGGAGGCCCCACCTCTGCGAAATTTATGACCTGAATATTGGCTGCTGTTAATACCTAACAGGAGTAAAGCATGTTTCAAACGAGTCAAAAAGGCTGGATAGGTAAGTGGGGTAACTAAATGTTTGTGTAAATAAATGAATGCAGGACATGGTGTTGTATTATTTGGAACCATATTATGTAACAATAACAATGCCCTGCTGGTAAAAGGTGAATTAGGAATTCTGGGTAGAGGAATCTCAAGTACTCTCTGTGCATATTGAATGGTCTTGGTTTTATGGATTCTCAAAATAACCCCTTTGGGTTGAAAGATAATATCCTGTCTGCTTAAGTGCACGTACCTTTGGGTCAAACTGGGATGAAGAAGGTATCAAAAGGTTTGACTTCCTAAGAAATGAGAAAAATGCAACTAAACAGGCTGCCCAGAAAGCCAAGTCCTCAGTACATGACAGATTGATGGTGGTAAAAATTCGTCGCAGAATAGACGGGGTGATGGGTAACTTCCTATTGCTTACAGTTCCAAGTACTCTTTTTGCCCCCTGCAAAACAGAATGTACAAAATGACCAGCTAGAGGATCCGTAATCCTGCTTCTACATGAATTAATTTAATAATTATCAAATAATTTGAAATAGAGTTATATTGCAGCCTGCGAGATAAATATGCAATGTAACGTCGGCATTCTCATTTGATAAAGGAAATAAAGGTATTGCAAACATTTTACAAAACTGTACATAAGATTTTAAATAAGTCATATATGTCTTTTTGTTGACTCGGCAAATGTATTACCCGAAAATGGAGGACCAAATCATCTAGTTCCTTCAGATCCCTGGTGCCCTGTATGCCTAAACAAAAGAAAAGAAAGGGCAGCATTAGACATGTGTTCGTACAATTGGGAAATAAACAGGGCTGGGGTAAACAATATCTCATAAAAAACTCAAATGAACTTGATTCCTGGAGTCTTGAAATGTGGTCTGCTAGCACATTGCTAGAGCCTGGGACATGAACAGCCTTAATGTGAAAATTGAATGAGGCTGACAACCAAAAAAGTTCCCTTAAAAATCCCATTAAGATCTTGTTACGAGATGTACATTTATTAATGCAGGCCACTGTGGCCATATTATCACACAGAACAATAACTCTTTTATTTTCCCAACTACTAGACCAGCGTTTAGCAGCTAAAATAACTGAAAAAGCCTCAAGCTCATTGATATGAAAACTAGAACAACCAGGGAAATCTTGTTCCCAATTGACATAGAACCAGTCTAAATCATGGAAGCCACCCTCCGCTTCTACAAGCATCTGTTATAACAGACGAACTGGTATCTTATCTAAAATAAGGATTTCCATTGAAGGAAGCAATAAAGTCTTGCCACCAAGTGATATCTGCGAGAAGTTCACCCTGGACGCGTATTTTGTGCCAGTCTTGCCTAAGACATGTGAAGCTATTTATGATCCTGCGAAGAAATACTCTTCCGCCATGAACCACTGCGGATGCCCAATTTAATTTGCCTGCTAAAGATTGGAGCTGCTTTTTTGACGAGCGCTGGCGCTGCTTAAACTCTGTTAACTCCTTCTTCAAGGTAGAGAGTTTTACATCAGGGAGGCGCAATTCCATAAGCGTGGAATCTATTTCAATCCCCAAAAAGGTTATTTTTTGACAAGGGCCTACAACTTTTGACCAACAGATCAGAAAACCAAGAGAACCCAACAGGCGAACTAGTGTGTTTAGCGCTTTTAAACATCTTGCTTGTGTTGGTTCGCATATCAAGAAATCATCTAAATATGCGACAATAGTAAAGCCTCTACGTGACATCATACGTTTGACAGCCTGAGACAATCTATGAAAAATACTAGGTGCTAATTTTGCACCAAAAGGTAATTTGCAATCATATAAAGTATGCTCAATGCCATTAGGAAAAACCCATTTAAATCCAGTAACTTGTTGACTTTGCTTACTAATTCGAACAGATCTATAGGCGGATTTTAAATCCACTTTTGCCAAAAAATAATTTGGAGCCACTAATTTTGCAGCATCATCAATGGTTTGAAATTTTTGTTTAGGAAACTCGCCCACGAGATCGTTAACGGAAGTACCTTCTGGTCTACTACAATCATGGATAATGCGTACACCCCCATCAGGCTTTGGTATGATGCCTAATGGGCTAATAATTTTTGGGGTAGACTGCGCAAATAAATAATTTCCATTTTCTATTTCAATTAAGATCTGGGCATGGGCTTTGTCATAAAGTGGATTTTTTGGGTTTGCTGATGGGTGATTCTTTAATTCTACGAATGAAGGGATTTCAAATTTTGAAATAATGTCAAAACCATTTTCAATACCATTTAGTAAAAGGATTTATCAAAGTCATTTTCCAGTTCAAGCTGCCAAACTTTTAGATTAAGATCACGTAGAGACTTTACCCTGAGTTTTTGGAGGGCCACCAGATGAGTGTGATTGTGCCGAGTGATCCCGGTTATAACCTGGTACTGAACAGATGTGTTCAAATTTACAGAAGGTTGACTGACAACCCTTCTCCCATTAAACCGTCTGCATATTTCCTTCCTGCATGAGTATAGGATGCATACCCTGTAGGTTTTGAAGTACCTTTCCCCAAGACTTTGAATTATTTGACATATTAACATTGTTATAATTAGGTTGCTGGAATCTGGGCGTAAGAACACTGTTTGAAGATGGGGAACATCAGTGCACCAGCGAAATTTATGTTGGTGTTGTAAACACCTGTACTCTCTGTCATAAAAGAAGACAGAGACCATGTCATAACAAGTAATTAATTGGCATATGCGCTTTAAATCGACATATAATCTAGATAATTTTGAGGGTTAAGAGCCCCAGTTTCCAGCAACTTGTACATAATAGAAATATTGGCCATTGACCACTGACAAAGTGTTATTGACTCCAATTTGGGTTTAACAGGGCCTGACTTGAACACCAATTGTCCCCCATTTGCCTGAGAAATTAAACTTTCATTGTTAATATCCGATTGAAATACATTGGAACAAACAAAGTCAATGATATCTAAATGTTTAGAGTCCACTATTGGCACTGATTTTAGGCATAACTGCGGGTCCTGCCACGAAAAAATGTTACTGACTCCAGGAACTGTACCTTGCTGTGTGCCGTTCTGGGAAGTTTCTGGTAATACTGTAGCACTCAATTGGTTGGTCTTTAGCTGATCCATCAAGGCCCGGATATAAGGGTCATCTCCGTCCCGTTGATGGGGGTGCACATCTAATCCGCTTCCGGTTATCGAACTTCCGGCTCTCATGTCAGATTGAGGTTCCGCGTCATTCGGCGCCATGTTTGACGCTCCGCTTACTTGCGTTTCTTTCACAAATGTCTTATCTACCGCACGCATTAACATCTTTTCCTGCCCTAGCGGGATATCGAAGTTTGAATGTCTTCTAAAGTCAACAACGATAGCGATTCTATGCTGTTGAAACCATTTTTAACAACTGGTCTGCGGTATGCTCGTCAAGTTTTTGGCGGTTGCCCACGCCGCACCTTTTCGATATCTTCCATTGTTAATGACAAAAAGCGTGTTTGTCATTTAAGTTCGAATTTGATCAGTTGTCTAGTCTGAATCGGAAAATTGAATAGTCTGAATCGTGAATCTTAGCACAAATTCGTAACGATGAACAGTTCTAATCAGTGCGTGTACTTTTGCATGGTACACAAACGGGCACAACGGCAGAAAAATCACAAAAAATACAGCCACTGCAACATGCGGCACAATCCAATTTTAACGACCACAAAGCCCGATTGACATCGTTCTCGGTTTCAGACAAGTAAGAGTTCAAAGTGGAAATTTCTTCGTCTGATAGTTGGAACCACTCGGAAATCCCAGTATAGCTTTAAATTGTTCAAAAACTGATGCCATAATAAGCAAGAACGTGACTTACATATGTATGTTAATAAGCACTCAATAAATAATCCAAGCGTTTATATAATAAAAAATTAGTTTCTGCATGAAACTTTGCTGCGTTCAACCACGCTAAATTTTCTAATTGAAGTGAGGGCACTACAATCCCAAACCAATCAGCTAATTAGTCATGTGACTGGTCATCAGTGGAAACCTCCCTTCCCATTGGTGGTGCCAGTCTCTTGACCAAATATGGACTGTCGTCCGAGGTCAGACAGGCACAGCGGCAATCCAACACCAGTCTGGCATGCAAGGATAATTATTGATCAATACTCCCCTATGATGCAAACGGCAGAGTTAATTTTATTTTGATTAATAATATATTTAAAATAAATACCCCCATGCAAAGGTATCGTATAGGTGTCATCAGACATATGTATACTTGTAACTACATTGTATACATTATAATACAACTTGATAGGGTGTGTCTGACACACATAGAAATGGTCTGCTCTAAAAACAATGTTTTGGTCTTGTTGATAATTTTCGTAAAATATCAGTCGTTTTTGTCATTTTCATCTGTATCAACATTATGGTTATTGCCACAAAAAGCAGATCAAGTTTGAAATCATGCTTGACTTGTTATTGATGCAAGCTGGGACAATTGTTTCAAATGGACATGTTGTGTGTATGTTTTTAAATATTTTTTATTTTTGTTATTGGCAGAATTTGATAACATTTCCGGCTTTAGTACACAACTTTTATTATGTAATTCAAATTTATGTTCCTTCTCTTCCTTATTTTCAGATGCTGTTCTAGCCTGCCACAAAGAGGCAACAGAATCCAAAATATCTGAGTAGTGCTCAAGGAAGTGTGCCCCAGAGAGAGCAGGAGGAGCTGCAAGGCCAAAAGAATAGATCTTTAAAACAAAATAAATTTTTCATTTCAAAAACTTCTTTTTTTTTAAAATTACACAGTTTACTGTTAGTTGCCAGTAAAAAAAAAGGCAGTGAAATTAAGAAATACATTATTTGGTGTTCTGCATCTTTTTGTTCGGTTTACTCAATTGTATCGGGTGTATATATAATGATTGAATGAGTAAACAGCATGGTGATGTTATGGTTTGTTCCAAAAGACTTTAGGATAAATGTTAAAACCACTTATCTGGTATACCCACAAAAAAGTTAAAAATCAGATTGACAAGACATCGCTAAATTTGCTATGTATTCACATTAAACAAAGGAGGCTTTTTGTGTTTCTGTGCCAAACTTGCAGCATTTACATGATTTTGGAGTAAATTGGAAAACTTGATCAACCAGAATCAAAACAATGTGCTGGAATTAGGTGATACATGTGTTCCTTTACTTTGAGAATGAATAATGTGCTAGAAAAGAATGCTTTGCTTATATTGAGGTACTTGGTTTCAAATAAAATCTTGGAATTCTTGCTGTCTTGGTTTTGATTGTTGTTGTCTACTATTCTCTTTTTGAGTTGTCCCTAGTTGAGATTAGAAATTTTGATGGTATACTAATGTGAAAAAAATGGCTTCTGTTATTTAATAATTTAGATATCTTATTATTGTATTTGAACAAGTGTCAATCAAAATCAATTTAGACTTAAGAACCATCACATTTCCTTACTTCAATCAACCTACATTTGACCTGATCTCAACCTAGCTCGACCAGAATATAACCTAACTAAACTGATTTCAGCCTAACTCGACCTGAATTCAACCTAAGTTGACCAGAATTTAACCTAACTCTACCTGATTTCAACCTAATTCGACCTGTTTTCAACCACACTCGACCTGATTTCAACCTAACTCGACCTGATTTCAACCTAACTGGATCTGATTTCAACTCCACTCAACCTGATTTCAACATAACTGGACCTGATTTCAACCTAACTCGACCTGATTTCAACTCCACTCGACCTGATTTCAACCTCACTCGACCTGATTTCAACACGTTATCAACGTCAATACAACGTTGAATGTGCAACGTTGATTCAACGTCAGAATTTCAACATCATTTCAACTTTCAAATCTAACCCAATTTTCAATGTTGTAACAAAGTTGAAGTCTGACATTGGATCAACGTTGAAACAACGTTGATGTGCCTGCTGGGTATACAGTATAACAAATAGAGGACTGGATATTTAAGAATTCAATAAGTTTTGAAGAGAATCTCAAAATTAAACAGCACTTTGTGTCTTGCCTGCAACGAAAGTTGCTGAAAGCAAGATATAGGGATTGCTTTTCCGGTGATGGCTGCAGAGGTGGCGTCAACAATTGTTAAGTTTTCTGCTTAAGTTAGTTTGATAGGAACTGCTTGTGATAGATCATTGATATTTAATATCAAGTTGCAATACATGTACTATCAGTACATATCAGTTTGACGACTATTTCGAGGCCCTGCCCCCTACATTTTTTGTAGGTCATGGTCCAGCAACTTTGAAATAACTAGCAATTTCAAATCTTAAGTTTTCTGCTTAAGTTAGTTTGATAGGAACTACTTGTGACAGATCATTGATATTTATTAGAAAGTTGGATTACTATCAGTGCATATCAGTTTGACGACTATTTTGAGGCCCAGCCCCCTAAGTCATGGTCCAGTGACTTTGAATTAATAAGCAATTTTCAATGTTAAGTTTTCTGCTTAAGTTAGTTTGATAGGATCTACTTGTGCTAAATCAATGATATTTTGTATGAAGTTGTATTACTATCAGTATCCGTTTGACAACTATTTTGACCTTGGCCCCTAGGACATGGTCCAGTGACTTTGTAATTTTATATTTTGTATAAAGTTGCATTACTATCAGTACATCTCAGTATGTCGACCATTTCTAAGCCCTGCCCACAAGATCATGGTCCAGCGACTTTGAATTAATAAGCAATGTTGCTGTCCATCAGATTGTCTTTTTCTGAATTTTATGCAGACAGGCGACCCATATCTCTGTGTCAACAGTTTATTGGTTCTAGGTACCAAATTATCATAAATTTTCTTATTTCATTAAAGGTGGTCCACCATTTCCAATTTGTTTATTAACTAAACTCATCAGAAAGTTTTGAGATCAACATTTATATCTTTAAAGATATTCAAAATTTATCGTCTTTAAAGTTTGCAACTCGATTTCATTAAATACAAATCTGAAGACCTTTCACTAATAAGTTATGAGTTATTTTACACTTACTTAGTTATAGTCTGGACTCTTGCTGTACAGGGACAGTCAAACAGCACAGAAATTTCACCAAAATAATCCCTTCATGTAATGTAGCCAGAACATCAGTCCCATTCTCTGACAAAACATTTACACTACCATCTATGATGACAAAAATTCCTTTGGCATCATCACCTGTATATATAAATACAAAATGAGCAAATGTGGTATAATTGGCATGAAGCCAAAGACAGTAAATATCTAATGGTCACAACAAAAAAGTTCATAACTATAGGTTATAGTTTCTTTGGTATTCTATTAGAGAAAAAATATTTCTCATCTCTACAGAAAACTTTGTTCTCAGCAAATGATTGGTCAAAATTTAATGATAACATCAAACTTTCTTGGTTTCTTCTGAATTTTCAACAGTTAAACTATCAACAGTTAAATTTTCATTATTTAAAAAGCTTGGCAAGCCTTGCACTTTAAATATTAAAATTTAACTGTCTCAAGTGGAGAAATATCATAACACACTTGATGCAGTAGTGGAATCTATATTTCTCACACCGATTGAGAAATGTGAAAAAAGCCTGAAAATTGGAGAAATAAAAAGACAGCATTGCATCAATTAACTCAAACTTACTTTGCCAAAACAATACATGATGTTGAACAGTTGATATTACCCAGCATTTGCATTCTTCAGTGCTCAGATGAAGTGTTATCAACATTAAGAAAAAAACAGACTCAAATCCTTCCTAAATAGGTGCAATCTCAATCTTGCAGTGAAGTGTAAGATTTTGTTCCATGTTGAAGGTCTCACTTTGAATTTGAGGCGAAGAATAGCCATAAAAGCAATTTTCCTTTGCTTTTGGTTTTTTCAAATGCATGTAGTTTTTTTGTGATGATCCCCTTTATTCTATTAGGGTACATATAGATTTAGTTTTTCAAGGGATTCCTAAGCCACCTGTTGTATGGCTATATTTCTGTCTATACCCAATATGTACCTACTTTTCATATTTTACTGACTTATTTATTATTTTTAGCAGAAAAAAAATTGACACTGAAAGGTAAGACACAAATAATCCAGTAAAAAAATAATAATGTATAACCTCTCAGAAATACCTATCTTAAATATTTCAACATGCAACTATTGCTTTACTTTGCTGAACCAGCAAAATATACCGTGATACCTTTCAATATAATGTCAATTTTAGGATCATAGTCTTGGACTAAGACGTGAGAGGCAACTCTTTCTACAGCTTTGTCTTTTATTTCTTGTCCATCTTCTAGTGGTAAATTTAACAAGCAGTTTCTCAACCTCTGAAAAAAAAAATTTAAAACTGAGTACACTACATTTTTTTCAAAAGACGTCTAGATCGGTAGGGGTTTTGCTCATTGATGAAAGCCGTACAGTGACCTATAGTTGTTAACTTCTATGTCATTAGGTCTCTTGCGGAAAGTTGTCTCATTGGCAATCATACCACATCTTCTTATTTTTATAGAACATATTCTCTTTTAAATCATTATAGCTTAAAAATGGATGCACATCCAGGCACACTAGAAATATTATTTTGACAAAATCTTTGTAATTTTTTTACTTTTAAAGCACTACACTTATACACAGAACTATTTTTTCAATTAACTAAAAGAGACAGCAGACTAAAAAATTCATACGCCCTCCAACATGCACCCAATCTCTCTTTGATCCAACTTCCCTCCAACCTTAGTAATATTTTCATTCCCCTTTTCTTCCTTCTATGCTTCAATATTATCATCATTATTTTGTTGTCTATTGAATAAATTCTCTTCATTCTTGGCCTAATTACTCACAGGTTTAGGCCTGCCATGTCCACAAGTTAAACAGTTGAAAGAGATAGTTTAATCATAAAACTAATTCTGGAATTCTTAAGGGTACAAGTGGAGCTGGAATTAATTATCCTACTGTCTATCACTTTTTAATTCACACAATTCTGTGCAGATTTGCCCTGCTTAGAAAATATAAGTTTTAAAATTCATCTCTAATCAAAGCTATAAAACCTTTATGGAATTCAGATGACCTCATCTTTTGTCTTGCTTAAATATTTTATTGCATTTCTACCAAAAACCAATAAAAAAGGATTGTGAGTTATTCCTTTTAACACTTTTATTTCTAGCTGGACTTGCTTCGCTGCATGCAATTGATTGAGGTAACATGTATTCTGATACATAACTAATTATTCCCTTGCATTGAAGCAAAAAAAAACTTTGACAAAAATTTTCCTTGTACAAGGAGTGTTGTAGTAAAATTTTAAGCTTCAGGCTTGTATAGTCCACAAATGTTTACCTGATAGGCAAGTGGTGACAATGTGTGTGCCTGTAATTCAGAATTTTCCAATTTGCTACTTATGACGCTATTACTTCGAGTAATGCCACTTGTGGTACCGCTCTTATCTGGTGCCCTCTTGTCAGGTGCATTATTCGATGTGTTAACAGGTGCTTCATCAGGTGATATTTGATCGTCTTTATCGATATATACTGCCACGTTATCAGGAGTCTTATTTCTATGCACATGTGCTCTTGGTTTGCTATACACAGGTAATTCTTCCTGTTCAGGTGTTGATTGGCTACTGCTAGTATTGACAGACGATTCCTCGTCAGATGATTTTGAATTGTTAGAGACAGGTGTACTGTGATTGTCATACACAGGTAATTCTAGTCCATTCTGATTAGTATTCAGCAGTAATTCTGTAATCAGGGTATCATGACTGTCCTCTTCATCAAAGACTGGTATATCCACCTCACTTTCTGGTGAAACAGGTAAATTGTCATCTTGAAACTCATTCATCAATGGCATCAAATTGTCAGGTATATAGGGTGGAGGTACTGATATGTTATCGTCATCGTCATTTTCATTTCTACCTGTCATCTGACTACTATGTGTCATACTTCCTCCAGTGACATACCTCTGACCTTGAATAGTTGTTGTCTCATCAGGAACATCCACTGACTCATCAGATTCATTACTTGATCTGGAGGTCAGATTGCTGGACTCTTTATTACCCATTTTCCATCCTTGCAAATTATTTCTAAAAACAGAAAAAAATCATATTACTGAAACAGGCATATACATACATCATTTATTTTACAAGTTTCAAGATGACTGCACTATAAAAACTTGTTCTAGGTATAAAGGAAAAAATGTTGGATAAATGTCCATAATTATCATGGAGACAGAAACCAAACAATACAAAAAATCAGAAAAAGACTCAAAAAGTAAAGCTCAGATTATACGGACATGGAATTTGTTCTTCTTGACAACAAAACTTTTACAAGAAATTCTCTGTGAAGAAGGAATAATAACTATATTTCACAAAATTAAAAGACAAACTGTATCTTCTTAAATTTTTTTAAAAAGTAGTGATAATGAAAATACTTTTATAAAACATTCGGTATCCTTTTACACAAAAAAAATTGAATAGTTTACATAAAATTCATTTTCAGCAAATAATTTTTGTTGATTTTGTATTATAGTGTTATTAAATGGGTGTTTTCATATTGATCCTGTATTATATCTACCAGTAAGAACAGTTGTATTGGGTCCAGTTAAGCTGTTTTTGGACTGGCATAAATACAGGATCAATATGAAAAAAGGCCTTTTTATGACACCTGACTTCAATTTCCACCAACAACAAATCAAGACCCAATACCACTGTACGAGTGTCAACATATATTTGTTCCTCCTAACAGAAGTCCCCTGGAAATTTTGTCATAAGCAAGGTTATTATAAACAAAAATTTGTAAGGGTTCTGTGGAACCCGGTGTCTCGCCTACTTTTGCTGTTAATCGCAGGTTCAACAAAAATGAGGAAAAAAATTAATAAAAATATTCCTCTCTATACTATCTTTTGATTGTAAGTAGCTTCTGTCCAAGTTTGGTAAAAATCCAGGATAGTTTATGAATCTAATAAATGTTTTAAAAATTTAAACTGCAGACTGTATGTAATGTTAACTGGAAGAAAAACTAAGTCAATTTATAAGTAAAATACGGAAAAAATGGAACAAAATTTTACAAAATTTCCTTCTAGGTACTAGCTTTTAATCATAAATAAGCTTCTGTCCAAGCTTGGTACAAATCCAAGATAGTTTAAGAAAGCTGTTAAAATTTAAAAAACTTTAACCACAGAGTGAATGTAATGTTAACTGGCAGAAAAACTAAGTCCATTTATAAGTAAAATACTGAAAAAAACTGATTTTTTTTTTTACAAAATTTACTTCTGGATACTATCTTATGATCATAAACAAGCTTCTTTCCAAGTTTGGTAGAAATCCAGGATAGTTTAAGAAAGTTATTAAAATTTCAAAAACTTTAACAGAGTGAATATTTGTGGACGCCGCCGCCGACGGAATGTAGGATCGCTATGTCTCGCTTTTTCGACAAAAGTCGATGGCTCGACAAAAATGTGACCCGCCATGACATTTCCAGGTTTATGGCGGTAAACGTCATATGAGAAAACGTCGATGTAAAGTCATGTAACGTAATCGGGGCACCTGTAATTGAATGTCCAATTATACCATGTGGTAAAACAAAGTTTCATTTTTTCTGAACTTGAGGAAATTTGAATCTTATATTTAGATATAAAAAAACAAGAAGACTTCTTATGTAATATTAATAATTTAGGCTAAAATCCCATTTAGAATTGCGTTCTAAATTCATACAATTTATCTTTTAGATTTTATTGCATTGATCTCAATTAAAATTATTTCTCAAAGGGGCAGTGTTTATAGTTTTTTTTTCTAATTTATTAGCAATACAGATTCCAGCATGAACACCAAGTTTTTGGAGTAAATCTCATTGTTTCACATTGTACGGGAAAATATGATCATATGCATGGACATATACCGGTACATGTTATGATGTAAATCAATCAAGATTTGTGTGCCAATTATGACCCCATTAGAGTCTCATCCTATGTTTGTTCCTAGTTTTTTTCTATATTTAAGTTATGCAGAATCTAGCAAAATAACTTGTCCGGTTGTTTTGAATCTATGTATATATCATAAAAATGCAAAAAAATCATTTTGACTTTGGTACCTCCATAAGCCTGAAAATCTCATGGTTGGTTGAATATTTCTTCCAGTAGAAATAATATTACTTCCATTAAGAACTACTATTATCAATGGATACACCAAACCAGGTACTTCATACCTGAGAAACAGGCAATATATGTCCTCAATTTTAGAATTCATTCATACATTTTTGTATTGTTCAAAATTATCAGTCAATATGTCTTGTACAAGGATCACCAGTCCTTAACCTTTCATCTGATACCTTAATTACTAAAATATATTCTATATAGTTATATATTTACACCTATGGGTAGGAACTATTTTGTTTTAGATATGTACTACTTTCCAGTATGTTCTTTTTTGACTGGGCCCAATTTGGTGGTGTAACCGTGTTACATCTTACAAAGTATATTCGAACCATTATGCAAAGAATTCCACTCAAACAGGTGCTAGGGGCTGTCTTAAACTTGCAGTAAAGCGAAATTTTTTTTTTGCTCCTTGTTGAATGCCTCACTGTGACTTTAAGATAAAGAACAGCATTAAAAGTGCTGTTCCTTTGCTTTTAGTGTGGTTTTTGTTGTGCTTGTACTGATTTTGTGTCATGGATGGATACCCCATATCCTTTGTTTTTCTTTTCTATTGTATGACATGAGGACATAATTCCACCTGAAACACTCTTCACATTTTCTTTTTTTTAACTTTTATTCCTTATTAACCAATATTTTAAAATCTTTTTCAAGACTAAGACCTTAAACTAGAGAACTATTCTGGTTAAATAATGAAATAATAGTAAATTTAAGGTCAAACACAATGGTTAAATAATAAAATAATAGTAAATTTAAGGTCAAACACAATCTTTTTTTGGTGATAATTTTTAAACAAACTATAATCAATGAAAAATACTAATATATATGAAAAATAACAACAAGTTTAACATCAAACTTGTAAAACAGCTTACATTTTGTGTAATATACACATTCTTTTAATGACCTGAAGTTTAAATCCAGTATTAGGCCAGTTAAAATTATGTAATGGACCCATTTTTCTGAATTAGACCCCCCAAGCCTTTCATTAGGAGGCGGTACCCGGTACTTTTACCCTCCTATGCTACAGATAAGTACCGCCTGAATTCAGAAATTTTTATATAAGATGTTCAATGAATATATTGAAAAGTACCACCTTCAAATAGGAATGTACCGGTCAACATGAAAGATAATGAAACCCCTGACCCCAATAATTACCTGTTCTCAAACACATAGCATTGTAATAAATGGACAATATATAATGTATATTAAGTCATTGGTTTATAAATAACTATCAGCATTAACACTTATTTAGCTGTTTTCTAAGTATATAATTCAAAATACCTTATTTGTTTGAAAAATTTCCTCAAAAAGTTGTTAACAAAATTAATTTCACTTCATTTCACTTGATTGTCAAAGCATGCAAGATTTTTAAACAGAAAACAATAAGTTCATAATTAGGTATTTAAAAATTGTCACTTTTCCTTCGGTTGTATTAATGCCATATTAAATGACTTGCAAGTTAATGAATGATCATGCATAAAAGTGTGTTTTAAATAATACAAAGGTGAAGAGTGTTTTAGGTGGGGTACATGTATGTATTGGGAAGCCTTAAATTCCCAACAAATCTTAATCCTCATACTCAAATTCATCTGATCTTAATTTAACAGATCTGATTTAGATAAGGTTAAAAACATTAAAATAAAATTGATAGAAACTATATCTGTTTTTGCTGACAATTTATTGCTTTTAAACAAAGGTACATTGAAATTTGTGAAAACAAAATTCTCATCATGTTCTGATTTGCTTTTTCTTTCTTTCTCATTTTCAGGCAATTTCATTTTTAATGCCCCCGCCGTAGTGGAGGGGGCATTAAGTTTTACCCTTGTCCGTCTGTATGTACGTACGTATGTCCCAAAATTGGTTTCCGTTTTCTAACTTTAGTTTGCCTCAACCAAATGTTATGAAACTTATACACAATGCTTATTACCACAAAACATGGGTCAAGTTTGAATTTTGGTGGCGTCACTTTTACCTTTCTAGAGTTATGCCCCTTTACAAATGGAAAAATTCCTGAAATATTTGTTTCTGTTCTCTAACTTTAGTTTGCCTCAATTAAATGTTATGAAACTTACGCACAATGCTTATTACCACAAAACTCAGATCAAGTACAAATTTGGGTAGCGTCAATTTTACAGTTCTTGAGTTATATCCCTTTATAAAGTTATTTTTATAGATAATATGAGAGGAGTTTATAGAATCTTCAATAACACACTCTTTTTGTTTACACTTTTAATGATGTAATTAAAGTGTGTAATTACTTCACTAACATCTTGATTGTTTTCATCTCAGTTAATTTGTGTATTTTTTAAATTTAGGTTTAAACCAATAAGGCAATTTAGAAATATAGATTCCACCACTGCATCAAGTGTTTTAAATATTTCTCCACTCGAGACAGTTAAATTTTAATATTTAAAGCGCAAGGCTTGCTGAACTTTTAATGATTGAAATTTAACTGTTGAGAGTGGAGAAATATCGTAATACACGAGTTATATAGCGGTGGAATCTGTTTCTCTGGTGATTTTTAGATGATATCTAAACAAAGTTTATCTTTCCTTTTCAAAGTTTTGCAGAAAGTTGTGTTCTTTATATGTGATATTTCATCAGGCATGGTTGCCTTTTTTCATGACATCACAATAGGAAATTTAGCAGAAACCAAGAAAATTTGTCGTCATAATTAAATTTTAACCAATCATTTGCCGAGAACAAAGTTTTCTCTAGAGATGAGAAATATTTTTCTCAAACCGATCGAGAAATGTGAAAAAAATGAAAATTAGAGAAATGATATTGCATGATTGGAAAGTTGTTCTTTTTTATGTTCTGATTTTCCAAACGTCATAATGAGGTTAGGGACGACATCAAAAGTTCAATGTAGGATAAAAACTTAATTCACCTAGTTTTTCACTGACCCCCCACCCCCTCTTAACTTAATTTGGGAAAAATTGATTGACCAATATGGATATATGTAAAATCGATTTTGGATAAACAAAACTTGCAACAATTTTAACCCCCACCCCAAACTATTTGATTTAAGTTTTTATCCTACATTGATCTTTTGATGTCGTCCTTACTACTGAAATGTTCCTAGAATACATATTTATATATTTACCCTGTACCAGTTTCTCTCCCATCTTGGTTCCTTACTCACAATAAAGCAGGCCAATGGGTTTAAATGCTATGAAAATTTAAAAATATAAGTTTACGTTAATACATGATAGTTTTAATCTACCGTATTTAAAATTCTATATTGGCGGTATTTATCATTTTATATTGGAACTTTCACTAAAGGAAATGCAAGTGATTGTTGTATGCAGGATCCTAAATTAATCCCTTTTGGGATTCTGAGTCTGGAGGAATGTTAGATTGGGCAGTCTGTACTCAGTATCCCAAATAAGTTAAACAAAATTGCATGCACTAATTTCCGTGCTCAATATACCCCCACTCCTAATTCAAAGTACATGAAAACAGAAAGTACAGGTATTGGATAGATCTTTAAAAAAAAGTGCTCACTTGTTACAACTCATCACTGTCAAGCTGCTGATTAAACTTGAAGTAATTCTGTTCAATTGTACCTGAGAAAAGTGTAATAAAATTTTCTGAATTGAATACTGGTGGAAAAGTTGTTTACAACAGGTTGGGGATGACCCACTAAATGGGGAATAGTCGTCTCAAATGAGCAACTATATATCCCTCATATAAGGGATAGTTTTCCAGTGTTAAAAATGATTTTTTAATACACATTTTATACTAAAAACAAGAATGTGTCCCTAGTACACGGATGCCCTATCTGCATTATCATTTTCTATGTTCAGTGGACTGTGAAAATGGGGGGAAATCTCTAATTTGGCATTAAAATTAGAAAGATCATATCATAGGGAACATGTATTCTAAGTTTCAAGTTGATTGGACTTCAACTTCATCAAAAACTACCTCGACCAAAACTTTAACCTGAAGCGGGACGAATGGACGAACGAGCGAAATGACGCACAGACCAGAAAACATAATGCCCATAAATAGGGCATAAAAATGCTGCATAAAAAGCAGCAATGTCCCAAAAAATTATTAGCCCAATATCTGATGTACTGAGAAGCTACATTATAAGCCTATGCAAAGATTAAAACTTAAAAAAAATTGACCAATATAATTTTTTGTTTAAACACAAAAATAAAAAATATGGCTGTTCGGAAAAAATTGTCCCATTTTCTATAAATTTGTGCCAATTCTATTATTTAAATAGAATGACCAAGCTAAAAAAATCATTTTAGCACTATCAAATGCTTACTAGTACTTAATTTATGGATTGTTCCTCATTTGGGAAATAGTGTCTATTTGGTGGGTTGTCTTCCAAGTTTTAAAAATTATATAGCTATAGCTAGAGCTCCCACTTCAAAAGCGGGGGTTTGCTCATCAGCTCGTTGTATGCTGTATGCTGTATGATGACCTGTAGTTGCTTTCGTCCACGTCATTTGGACTGTGGTGGATAGTTGAGTAGTTGTCAATTAAACCACATCTTTTTATTTTTATAACCAAAACCTTATCTAACTCTTAAGTATGTCTCTCTAAAACAGGGTTATTTGGATGAAAAATTTTAAGTTTGAATGCATAGATCATGTAAAGAAATAGTAGAGAATGCAGTTCATAATGTATAAAGTGCAGTTTTCTATAATATGTTGGTTTTTCTTCACACGCACATATTATTTGGCCACTGGTTCATTTTTCATAGGAACATTTTCCCGCCATGCGTCAAGAAGAAAATATGTAATTTATACATAGATCGGAAGTGAGACGTTAATCATCCGGAAAAAAACAGTAACAATCAATCTGTCTGGTTCAGTATACGTAGATAAGGGCCATTTTGATCAATAAAACAAGAGAAGTGTACAAGCATAGGTAAAATGTAGTATTCCTTTGTATATAGTGAAGATGGTTCCAAATATTTGATTTCTCTACTCATGATTAGCTGTCAAATTCAGGTTCACCGATACAACTCCAATTCTCAGGCATATTTTATTTATAACATACTAAAACGTGTATCCAAATTGCAATAAGTCTGAAATAAACAACTAACAATGCATACAGACTCGATAATATATATCAGCATTTCGTGTGTATTTTAGTCTAGACGCCATCTAATTAACCATCGAGATGACCTCCGAAGACTGCCGACGGTCACATAACCCGATATAAACATACACATAAATATAAATAGCAACCTCTAGCAATTGGACTTTTCTAGGTCTGTTTGATTTTATGTTATAGGTTACAAAAATAAGTTGATTATCGTTTTTACCTGTATAAGAATGATTTTTGGTGGATCGAATCGATCAATCAACGAAATGGTTCACCTTTGTTTCACTTTCAATGTTGACATTCTTTTCCTTTTAATGGCCGGACACGAATAATACATGCGTAACCAATCTCTAGCTAATAGGTTAAATTAAAGGTCACATGAATATGGATTCTATGGAGTTGAAATACTCACTTGCAAGTGAATAATTCATCAGCGATGTTTCTTAGCTTATTTTGACAAAATTGAACTTAACTGGATGTTAAAAGCGAATGATTATTTCACTATTATTTCACTATTTCACTTTCATAAATGATTGAACAAAAACATATCTCGCAGCTAATGCTTGCTAATGCCCTTTTAAATACACAAGTATTTAAAAAAAAATATTAGTCCAACTTTTATCGTAAAAAGATACCAAGGTAGATACACGGCACGGTGCTTGTTTTTTTTTATTTTTTTATTTACAACATATTTGTAACGTTTGGTGGACGTGGTTTTCAACAGTCACTAGGTATTTTTATGGGTACTAGTTGTGCTCCTCTTCCGTCATGTACCTTTATTCATCATACATGTGTGCGATTTTGTCCCATGTACATTTACTCCATATCCTTTCATTTTCTATGCTTATGTCTCAGTTATTTTTGTTCTGCCGAATGGGACCTGTCTTAATTAATTCAAATCCGGGGATTATAATTTTAACAAGTAGTTTCTTTCTCCATATAAGCCACATTTCACATGTTGAATGTACTGGTTAGTAGTTTCATTCAAATGTAATGATTTAATGCACATTGCATGGAAACTGGGACTATTATACTAATATAGTATAATAGTCCCAGATGGAAAGAACTATTATTTCATTATAAAAATATTTTTAAAAATCAATTTTTTCACAGAAAAGAACCGTTTGTGCTAGTGTATGTACATGGTCAACGAAGAGCTCATCTCCCCGATCCCACCAAACAAAAGGAAAAGAAACAAATGTGAAATAAAATGATTTAAACGGAAACAAATCATACTTTATGTAACACTATTTGAAGGTTTAGATGTTCTATTTTTAGTTATTAAGGCTCAAAATTTTTATCAAAATATAAATAAGGAAACAAAAGCCATAATAAAAGACAACTCGATGACACCAGGCAGATAGTTTTCTCGTATGAACGGTTTTACATTTGTCATTTCTCGGCCTTTTATAGCTTACTACAGGTATGGGTTTTGCTCATTTTTGAAGGCCGTATTGTGACATATAATTGTTAAATTCACAGAGTTCTGCGTCATTTGCCCGGTCTCTGTTTGAGAGTTGTCTCATTGGCAGTCATACCACATCTTCTTTACTTATATACAGAAACCATACTAGCTTAACCTAATTAAAAAATGCAAGTTAACCCTGGAAATTGCGACGAAATTTCAAAAGCACCTTTCAGGTGTATTAAATGCAGAAATTATATGTCATATCGAAACCGTTGATAAATGAATATGCATTTGAGTCCTTAAAATAATTCTATAGATATGAAACGATTTACAGGTTAAAATACACCATTAGATTTTATGGGCGTAACATGGTATTCAGAATTAAGAGTATAGCTAATCCTGATTGATTGAAATGTGCGCCCGTTATTTTTTGTTATTAGAGACTTCGTGCATTCTGCATTATACCAAAGGCCAAATAAATTATTTCCTTAGCCCTAACGGAACTGAGATGTCTTTTAAACGCTGGGATGAGACACGCATTTGTAAGTGCAAAATTGATAGGCATGAGAGATAAGTACGAATTACGCCGTAAGAAAAGCAACGCGAACCTATATTTTTTGGACCAAAAAATACTGTCCTAATAACTTTTCTTTAATTCTAGCAAGGTTTTGTTTAAAAAATCAACTTTCTAAAGTCTGTATCTCGAAAAAGGCTATCATTGTCGCCTATGGCGAAATTAATTGTTTATTTCAATCTACAGACACACTGACTGATATTCTTTGTGGTATGTCACATGTGAACAAAACCCCACCCCCCAAAACACACACACACACAAAAATCAGACGAAAAGTTGAAGTAGCATATGCACAACTTCATGTCCCATGCACCTAAAGAAGAGTCAGTGAAAGTTTCTGGGAATTCCGTCAATTTGTTCTCAAGGAGTTGAGGCAATCTGTATTCATAAGCGAATTTAGAGGATCTAGTTGACAGAAGACTATAGCGTTTTTGACGAAAAAATATGACGATATCTTTACAAATTAGGCGATACAAAAACGTTTGTATTCATAAGCAACAAATAGCACAACATAGTAACAAATTATTTTTTCTTAAAATCAATATCCGTATCATTTCAACTGAATTGCGATTGCAAAAACAGTATTTTTACATCGGATACCGGTGTTATATTGCTGCAGAAATTTCTGCACACATCCCGTGCGCATTTGACTGATAACCGAACGTATTTCGTATAAATACGCGGATATTATCGAGTGCAAAATAAAATTTCTTATCGCTTCTTATAAATTCATTTCTTCAATGAATACTCATGAAAATATTTTTTAAGAACATAAATAAATCATATGAAAATGTTGTGTCGTGAGAAATATATAATAGGCACTGGCTACGGTTACATTGAAATGTAACAATAATAAAAAAAGTTATTGTTACTTTGGAGACTAATTGCCTGAATGCAGGGTTGGGTAAGGTACCGATTAATTAGTCTCCAATGTAACAATAACTTTTTTATTATTGTTACATTTCAATGTAACTGTAGCCAGTGGCTATATAATATATAAGTACAAAAATCATTAATATCTAAGCACACGTACCGAAAAATTGTGTTTGCGGATGAATATGTATTTTATATCATGTGTATTGAATAATCGTAAGGTGTACATGGTATCATATTACCGCCTGTCATTTATTCATCATCCAGCATAACTTGCGGTCATCCGATGTTCAGTACTTCAGTACTTTGATTAAATTGCGTACTGGACATGAGGTATACTGAATTGGCACCGTTATTCCTGCTTCCCTCTGTCTGTCACACAATCGTATAAAAACAACAAATCAACAACTTCATTGTATTTTGGCTAATTTACAAAAGGACAAGTTATGAAATGAAAAAAGCGAGATTTGTTTGAACAAACTGATTTAACTGAATATAAAGTTGAGGTTTAAAATCGTTTCTGCTCTAACAGTCTGGTTGGGGTTTGTTGTCTTAGGTATAAATAAATTGAGATCAAGCATATCTTGAATATGATAGCCAATGACCAAACCAAATAAACCAGTGTAATTGGTTTTCCAGAACGGTTTTAGTACGGGATTAGCAAATAAGAATATAGCTTATGGTATTGAATTATTTTCAAACTGGCTACAAACACAAATAATCATGATTCATTTGTTTAAACTTCTTCAAAACAAAGACTGTTTTCACATTTACATGTCGACTTTATCCAGGAAACTACCTCTAATTTCTAAAACTGCGCCTCAGAATGGAACATATACAGTGGTTGCCTCCTATTTATCATGTTGTAATGTTATCTGTATATATATATTGGAAGAGAGAGTGAAGGGAGAGAGAGAAATGATTCCTTAAACAAGAAAATTATGCCCATCATTGAACAGCAGTTTCATTTAGAATCCATATCAGTTTTTCTACACCTTATATAAAAAATGAGGTAAAATCAAACATCTTTAGATAAGAATTATTTGATCTTATATACCAAAGAGGAATTTGTGTTCACGATTACATTTCTTTTTTTAAAGAAAGAAACTTGTTTATTATATTTTTTGGTAGTCGTCCAGTTGCAACTATTTCATGCATATTTTAGACAGGAACAAAATAATATGTAGGTTATTTGATCACGGTAGGACGGCAACTTTGGTCTTCTGCTGTGACGTCGGAAGTGTGTCTATTGAGTAGTACACAAATTTCCCTTTGTAACTTGTCAGCTAAGCAAGGACCGTTAAGCATTGAAGTTGTTCAAGTTGTGTCGGGAAATAAATATATATGATTATTCCTATATAGATTCAAATCAGGTTGCCGTAATAAAATCTAGATATCAGGTGTACGTCCGTTTAGGACAATTTCGCCGGTTAGTTCGTATTTAAGACTTCGATTGGTATATACAGAGGCGGATTTAGGGGGGGGGGGGATAAATGTTCGTTCTTTATTATAATTTGTCCTTAGGCTACCTTTTTATGCTCGACTTGAGATCAAAAGTTGATTGTTCAACAAGGCTGTGGCCATATGAATGTGTGAGTTGTTTCAGTGCCGAGGGTGTGTTTTAATTGTTTTGTTGGTTCTCATTGGTTTGATGCTTTGTGACCCTCAATTTTTGTTCAGTGGAAAACTTCCCGCGCCGAAGTGTTTCAAATAGCCCTTTGTCTTTAGAAGAACCAGTCGGACATAGATTAGAGAAGAAAAAGATTTGATGTGATTTTTGAAGCTGTTCGTAAAGCCACACATACAAGGTAGATATTTTCCTAGATTATTTTCGGTCTGTGGATCAAAACACGACTGTTTAAATCTTTTCTCACAAATTTTGGATATGATACAGATGACCATCTGACGTTGAATTTTTGATGAAGTTATGACTTAAGTAATATGCACTCTCTCAATATGGGAAGACAGATATACCTTCATGGCTCGAGATATTTCGGTAAATGATTTCGAATTTTTGAGGTATTTTTTTAAGACGAAAAATTTCAGATTCCAATACTTTGCGGAAATTTGTTTTTAACAAGGATTTTTATAGTTGTACTATACAAATTCTTGTTTTTAAGTACTAAATAAAAAGCTTATATCATTTTATAATGATTTCGAGGTCATATTAGCGACAGATTAACTGTAGTCATTAATAATATTCGATTTGTATTTAAAATTTAAAAAAGCAGCGACTGATGAAATTTGTAAAGCGGGCTCGTGTTCACAGTATTAGACAATGGAATAAAAATAATAAATAAACGACAAAGCTTGCACATGTTGAGTCAATGCAGTCAAATTAACTTCACTATAGCAAGTTTCTTGATATTTGTAAAGTGGCACCTATTGAAAAATATATATTCGTTAATATGTACAGACAGCATAATTTTTCCCCAGCCCAGGTCCCATTAATTGCCGGAAAGGGCGATTTGGTACATTTAAAAAAAAAAAAATACCCGCCCACTGGGTTCACCTTATTGAAAATTCTGTTTCCACTTCTGGTCGCCAACTTTGAATTGAAAACGACACCTCCCCACGGTATTTAGTTCAGTTCCTATATACCAGATGCCCCCGTTTTGTCGTTTCTATTTACTTGATCGTCCTGAATATGCATGAAATATTTGCTACTAAATTTAATGCAAGCCGAAGGAACACAGGCACTTGTCTCAGATTTTTTTTCTATATACCTTAATATTAAGGTATATATATAAAAAAAAAATTCTGAGACAAGTGCCTGTGCGAAGGAATAATCCAGGGGCGGATCCAGAAATGTTCATAAGGGGAAGGGGGCACTGACTGCCATTAGAGAGGGCCCGCTTAGTAAACCATTTTTTTCCCACAAAAGGGGGGCCGGGCACCATGCCCCCCCCTAAATCCGCCTCTGTTAAATCAATCTATTATTGATCACTATTTTTTTGAAAATTCAAATCGAATGAACTTTTGTCAGTGGTCAAGGTCAAAGTAAGCGGAAGATGCTTTTATCCGAGGTTTTATTCTTGCGCATGGATCATTTTAAGTTTGAACGGAATTCACGATTCGAGCTCTCACAACTGTTACGTTGAGCATCGATAGAAAATACCATTGAGTGAATGTCTTATTTCGTCAATATTTTTTCAGCTATTGGCCATAAACAAGGGAAACAGCATTTTATATTTGAAACAAACGAAAAATATTATAACAAAGGGTAAGTAAAAATGTGTTCATAATTATTCTTAAAATGAACGAAAGTGACATTACAGGGGCCCTTTATAGCTTGCTGTTCGGTGTGAGCCAAGGCTCCGTGTTGAAGGCCGTACTTTGACCTTTTACTTTTACAAATTGTGACTTGGATGGAGAGTTGTCTCATTGGCACTCATACCACATCTTCTTATATCTAATTACAGGTCTTATAGTCTTATAAATAGGCAAAAAATGGAGAGATGTAATCCTCCAAAATGTAAAGGCCAAATGTTAAACGAAGGGAAGGAAAGCTGCTTTAAAACTTGATGGTTTAGGCATAAACTCTTGGGGGAGTGGACCCTTTTTTTTTATATATATACAGAGATATATATTATATTTTTGTGTTTAAATTTTTTAAAGTAAATATTCCTTAATATTTAAATTATTTTCACTTATTTAATGTGTTCTAGCTCCTATCCATTCAGATTCCAGGAAAATAAGATTAGAGGGGCATTGTATGTAAACTACTGCTTTTGTTTTACCATATTATAAGAGCAAATATACATTGAAGAAATGAAAATAAGTAATAATTTTACTATATAAAAATAACACAAAAAATATTTAGGAAAAGGGTTTTAAGGCATCCGGTGAATAGAAAATATATAAATTTACATATGATGGTCTAGTTTGAGCATGTTGGCACTGCTACTTGTAATTTCAGATTATAATATTAAGTCAGATCTTCTTTCACCCTATTCGAGCTCACTTTGTGAAAATATTGTGTGTATATGTCTCTGCCTGTATGAATGATGATTTTTTTTATGAGTTTGAAGTTAGTACTATAATTTTTTTTTTACACTTTTTCAGCATTATTCAATAGTCAAACTGTGAGGAATATATGTACAGTTGGGAAAATGCAACACCAGATTATAGCTGTAGAGCAAGAGAGATACATTCTAGGTGAGTTTTCAAACTAAGGGAGATAACTTAATGAATATCATGAAAACAAAACAGTTCTGTTTTATGTTGTTTGTCTGTTATTTTTAATATACATTCTCTATTATCTTTGGTTGAATATTGAATATAAATGGAAATGTTCATTTTTTTACGTTACGTTTTTTCAATGTTGAAAGGTTTAACTAAAAGTAATTTATTGAAACTTGCATGTATAAAGTGGTCAGATCACAGTAATGTTTTTTTTCGAAATCTGTTTTTATTTTAACATGCAAGCAACAAATTATTTTTTGTGTTTGTCACGATAGTTACCTTTAGATTTGGTGGCAAAAACCCATAAATTTGTTTTCCTTCAAAATACTTTTTTTAATCAGAATATGTTTTTTTTTACAAAGAGTCCAGCTTGATTTTAAACATCCTTCAATCAATCAAATGATTTCATGAACCATCTAAATACAATGAATCATACAGACAATGGCTTTGTAAAGAGCGTTCATTTGAATGAGAAAATTCACTGACAGCTATATCCTGTTTTATAGGAACTTGCTATTACTGTTTTAGAAAGAATTTGAATAAACAGAATGTACATAATGACAAAAGACAGCAAGCCATAAAGGAAAGCAATTTGGTTGCTGAATGATAAGTAAATGTTATTATATATAGTGATTACATTTTTATTTAGCAAGGAAGAAATAATTTCATAATCATTGAAAATCTGAGTTATCCCCCATTTTAAAGTATACTAAAATAATTTCATACATCTTTACTAAGTCAAACTAATAAGAGGAAAAACAAGAAAAAGAGGGTTTTACAGATATAATATTCTATATGTAATAAATAAAATAGTTTTCCTGCCAAATGTTTAACTAGAATGGAACCCACTTTCAATTTTATAAAATTATCTCCCTTTAATTAGCAAAATATTTCCCAAGTTTTCAAAGGAGAAATATGTACACCATACTGATATCTGAGATTGAGTTGTGATATGATGAGGGTAAACAATTGTAAAATTGTGCACACTTAAACAAAAGCATATCATTGTTTTTTTTTAAATTTAACCCAGCAACATGTGCATATGCTTGTTCCAAATCAGGAAACTATGTATAGTTGTTATATTTTGTCAAATCTTATTGTTGTTTTTGTTGTTGTCATTTCTTAGAAATTGGTGCTAATGGAAGATCTTTATTAATCTCTGGATTTCTCAATTTGAATAATTTATAGCTTGATAAAATCTGTAGTCCTGAAGACAGAATGTTGACCACCAGATGTGTTTTGAGTTTTTTCTGTAATTTTATAAATTTTGTATTCAGGAATAAAGCATGGATACAAGCACTTCCTGCTTCCCTATAGATGGATGCTACAAGGCTTGTACATCAGAATGTTATTAGTATGACATCAATTCAAAATTTCTTTTTCATTTGTTACTGAAAGAATTAGGTGCAAGAAATTCAAACAAAATTATTAACAGTGATGCTTAAATGGGTTTTGAAAGTTCAGTTCAAAGTTAAAATTTGATATAAAAGCAAAACACCATAATGTTTGAAAGTTCAGCATAGCACATATTTGCTTGTCAGTGTTTACAATCTGTTTCAAAGCAAAATGGATTGTAACCTTTGGTTGGCAAAATACAAGAAAGCACAAGCATGGCATGGATTAACATAGCAGCAGCACCACCCTACCACAACCAATAGCATGCATTTAGCACAGTATATAACTTAAATTCTATGCTGACCTGCTGATCTTATGGTTGTTTTTACTCTTTCAATTTCTGGTAAAGTTTATTTTAATTGACAAAAGTTGATGAATTGATAGTTTTCTGATGTGCTTGTGAAGATCCAGTAGAATGCCAAAGATTCTTATGAATGTTGAGATTCTGTAAGTTTATACTATATATCAGGTTATTTTTAACTTCAGGTTTTGTTCTTGGTTTGGACCTCAAATTGGGCAGTTAAATCATCACTGCATTTATTTTTATTTTTAAGGTTTTATGGCCTTATACAGTGTATTTTAATGAACAGAAAAATGTCTGGGAACAATTTATTGCAAAGTTTAATGTCTACTGTGAAAAAAGCAAAAATTAGATACTCTAATTCCAAATATACAGTATTATGTTTATTATTTGATGGATCCAGTTTTATGGTTTGTAAATGTTGGCTTACACATTTACATTATCACAGTAATATATAAGATAGAATTTAGTGAACTCTTAATGTAAATTCAAAGGATTTTTCATAAGGAATCAGAATCTGTTTAATAATTATAAACAAAGCTATTTTGTTTTGCACTATCATTCAATTGAAAAGTTGTAAGCATGAGACAACGAAAATAAAGTACATTCCACTCCACTATACATATTCCCAAATGTGTTTTAATTTTCTAATGGTTAAAAATAATGGAAATTATTCATACAAATTTTGATGTCTTCCTTTTAATTTTGCAGGATTATCATAAACATTTTGATTTAATCTACTGCAAAGACAGTCAGTCCACCATTTTTTATACAAACTAATAATTTCAAAACTGATCTTTTCTTTTCAGACTTTCATCTTGTATACTTCACAAGATTATATGCCAGCCTGCATCCTTAATGTATCAGACGATAGCCAACCTCAGTATCCTTAACATATCAGATTTATGTCAGCCTGTAAGTTAATGCTATATAAAACAGGTTCTTTTTTTGCATCAGGTTTTGATCCCAGTCAGGGTTCAAATTAGCGGTGGTCCGAGGTCCGTGACCTTCCACTGTTGCAATCGGACTTTCGTTTTGGTAACTATCTACGCCCGACGGACCTTCGATTTGAAAGAAAATAAAAATTAACTTTGCCGACCTTTTTAACCATCAGTATCGTCATTTCAAAGCCATATTATTATCGAGATGATCAAATGTTTCATCCCTGATCTATACCGACGAGAGATAAAAGTTATTTTTACCTTGTATTGTCACTATTTCTTGGAAACACTAGGTTATAAATAGTTGCGATAAGTCACATGACGAATCATTTAGACATTTTCGAACAAAATGAGTCTGTTTCTCTTTGGTGTCACGTCTTCCAAGAGAAAGCCTGATGATGAACGGTCTTCTGCGTATTCATTGGGAACAAAACAAAAGAAATCAAATAAAGATCTCACTCAAGACCAAAAATACGATCGTGAAAAACGGGAACGGAAATTTAAGCCGGGCCCCACTGGAAAATCGATCGACCGTGGCTATATTTTAATGAATCAACTGCTCTAATGTCGTATTCATACTGCTAGAAGTTCCCCACACATTCAGAAAAAGAAAGTGCACTTGTAAGAGGAGCATAAAATCTTAAAATAGACCCAATAAAAATACACGAGTGACACCCCAGCATTTATCTTGTTTAAAGCAGTGGATCTATGAAAGAGATCCAAATTTTAAGTCTAAAGATTTATTGTCAGACACTAAACTTGGACAATGCATTCTCAAGCAGCAATGTAAGCCTGATCAGTTAAATAGATATAAGGTTCTCTTCAACAATGCATACAGTATTGCCAAAAAAAAGGGAAACCCTATAGTGACTATGAATTTTTTCTTGAAGTCCAGAGCAAAAATGGTGATGATGTTGGTAAGCAGTCCTTCAATATTGAAGGTTGTAAACTGTTTATTCGCTGGATAGCCAATTATATGAGAAACGAGATGATATGTTATATAGATATAAGAAGATGTGGTATGAGTGCCAATATACCACAGTGACACTGACAGTTGGGTGCTATATGGTTGCCTGGCAATATATTTGTAAACTTAACAAAACATTACATGCAGTTCAAATATGGTGAAACAAGCTAACCTAACACCAAAAGCACATTAATTTTGTATCTTAATGATTTATGAAATATTTCATGTAAAAATAGGACCTGGGATTTAGGTTGTGGACCTTTCAGTTTGGAGTGTCAAGGTCCTGGACCTTCCAGTACCAAATGTTAATTTGAACCCTGCCCAGTTTGGACCTTAAATTTTGACAGTTAGATCTTTACTGCATTTATTGTTAATGTTTCATGGCCACAATGCATTTTAATGAACAGAGAAATGTTCATGTACAATTTATTTCATGGTTAAATATTTACTTTGAACATTATACACGCAAAAATTTCCAGATATATAGTATTTTGTTTATTATATGATGGATAAAAAAATTAAGGGAAATTATTTATACAGATGTTGGTGTCCTCTGTTTAATTTTGCTGGATTATCATAAATATTTTGTTTGATTCTAACACAAAGACAGATAGGCCATGTTCTCATAATTTCAAAGCTGTTTCTTTTCTTTTCAGACTTTCATCTTGTATACTTGAACAAGATTATATGTCAACTTGCATCCTTAATGACTCGGAAGTATACCAGCCTGTATCCTTACTATATCAGATGTATGCCATCCTGTATCCTTACTAAATCAGATGGATGTCAGCCTGTATCCTTACTATATCAGATGTATGCCAGTCTGTATCTTTAATGTTTCAGAAGTTTGCCAACCTGTATCCTTAACCTATCAGATGTATGTCAGCCTGTATCCTTCATGTATCGGATGTATGCCAGTCTATATCCTTCATGTATCATATGTATGCCAGCCTGTATCTTTAATGTTTCAGATGTTTCCAACCTGTATCCTTAACCTATCAGATGTTTGCCAACCTGTATCCTAATTGTTTCAGATGTATACCATCCTGTATCCTCAATGTTTCAGATGTTTGCCAACCTGTGTCCTTAACCTATCAGATGTTTGTCAGCCTGTAAGTTTATACTATATATATCTGGTTATTGTTTGCAACAGGTCTTTGACCTAAAATTTCAACAAATAGATCTTCATGGCCACAGTGAATTTTACTGAACAGAAAAATGTTCATGTACAATTTATTACTTGGTTGAATGTCTACTGGAAAATTAGACACGGTATACAATATTTTGATCCAGTTTTATGGTTTTGGCTTACAGATTTACATTATTACAGTAAAACATAATATAGACTTTAGACCTGTAAATCTTTAACATTTTATTTCAGCGACCTCCATTAATGAAAATTCCCTGGATTTGTCAATATGAATCTGAATCAGTGTTGTATTTAAAAACAAAATTACTTTGTTTTGCCCAATCATTCAATTGAAAAGTTAAAGCATGAGACAACTAAAATTATGTATACTCCTATATATATGTATTCTTAAATATGTTTTAAATTTTTAATGTGTAATGAATTTAATGGAAATTATTCATACATATTTTGGAGTCGTCTGTTTAATTTTACTGGATTATCATAAACATTTTGATTTATTCTACCACAGAGACAGTTGACCATGATCATTTTATACAAACTCATAATTTCAAAACTCACTTTCTCTTCTTTTCAGACTTTCAACTTGTATACTTGGAACAAGATTATATGCCAGCCTGCATCATTAACCTATATACTCTGTATTCATTATTATTCTTTGGATACCAATTTACGTGTATTTTGTGGGTACAGGTGTACCACGAATTTAAATGTTCAACGAATTGCAAATTTTCTATAGGTTTGTATGCAGACTTTGGCAAAACCATGAAATCAAATATCCACGAAAATACAGGCATTCCTCAATCCACGAAAATTGGTAGCCACGAAAATAAATGAATCCACAGTATTAGATGATGGCCAACCTCAGTATCCTTAGCGTATCAGATGAATGTCAGCCTGTAAGAGTATACTATATTATATCAGGTTCTATTTTTTGCATCAGGTTTTGTACCCAGTTCAAACTTTAAATTTTGGTAGATGAATATTCACTGCATTTATTTTTAATATTTCATGGCCTAATATACAGTGCATTTTAATAAACAGCTAAATATTGGTGTACAATTTATTTCATGGTTAAATGTTTACTGCGAAAATTAGACCTGCAAAAATTTCCAGATATACAGCATTTCTTAAAATTATTATATTATGGATCCAGTTTTATGGTTTGTAAATGTTGGCTAAACCGATTTACAGTATCACAGTAGTGTATAAGATAGACTTGTAGATAGGGTTTCTGCTGGCGGTCGCAATTTTCGCATTTTGCGAAAAATAAAAATTGTGGCGATTAAAAGTCGTTATTGGCGAAAGAATTTGGCGACAGAAATATAACGGTTCGTCTTCGTCCATCTTGTTTACTTTTTGGGGGTTTCTCTGACTTTTTCCCTGATCAGACAATAATGGGAATTCACCTTGAACTCGTTACGATTTGATAGAAAATCATTAATCAGCTGATTGCATTTTATAGCTATCTGCAACAATGGATTAAAATTAATAAAGGTGTTGATTGTGTATAAGAGAGAGAATGATATCCTTTCTTCATGAATAAGTACGAGCGTTAGCGAGTACTTATCATGAAGTAAGGATTATCATTCTCTTAAACTTAGAATATTGTAAAGTGCTCAAGGCTCAAATGATCTCTTGATTGGTTGTATTCAAGAATTAGTGTCATTGTCAGAGCAATGTTTATAATTGATGCATGACTTCCTTTTCGGCATTTCATTTATCATGGATTAGTTTTATTGATGTAAGGACATTTTATTTTTATAATTTGGGAAATATTTTAAAAAAAATGCGTTATAGACATTAGGTGACACAACAGTACAAAGAAAAGGTAGGAATTGTATATGTTTCCTGATTGTGAGTATGAATGTATATCATGTAATATTTTAGTGAGGAATTATCCTTTTTTATTTACAGTTTAAATAAATAACTTATAATATTTGAGTTACAACTAATTTTATTTCACAGCCAATATTTTGGTCCGGCTTTTAAATCAAATACTATTTCATTATGTCAAATTATGGAATTTTCAAATAAAATGCCTTTAAAAGTTTTAATTATATTCAAAACTTAAATTAAATTCCTATTTTTTATTTTTTTTTTTTTTTAACGGAATATTGGAAATAGCTATTCTTCCCAACCGCTAGTCCAGTTATCAGAGTTTTGGAAAGCTAAAGATTTAGGTTGTTTTTTATTTTAAAACTTTTTTTTTCTGTTTTTGCATTGTTTCCATATTGTTTAATTATTTAGTAATTTGAAGTTATTAATATTTTCATAATAACATTAAAGGTACCAGTTTTACTGCACCAGTAGACTTCAACTTATTTTGATTTTTTTGTTTCACAATTCAACTTTTAGTCGGTTTCAATCACTGTGTGATAAATCCTTTCAATCTGATAAATGTGCTTCTGGGCAGTTGTAACTCATTTATAGAAACTCTTTGTTTTGAATTGTAAATACCCAAATAATAGGATAATCCTTACTAAGAACATGGTTTACATTCATTCTTCACAATTAAGAGACATCAAATTCTACAATTTCATTGGTCGAGAGCACTTTGCTATATTCTAAATTGTTTAATGAAATGGTGTGGTTAAATGATGTCACATGTCACTTGATGGCTTTTTTACAACTTTGATAGAAATAATTGATTTGAAGTGGATAATTTACAATCGTTTGAGCGACCCATGTGTTTGAGGCATAGTTTTACGTCCAAACATTTACTTTTAACAATTTTCCGTATAAGAAAACTTTTGTTTAGAGGTAAAATATTCAAAAGTAAGAAAACCTCTGACTTAAGTCTTTATATTTTTCAACTAGACTGGAAGGATCCGATAAACATATTGTAGATGAATCCTGTGTTCACCAACAGAAGTCAGAAATAATGGTTTCACGATCTATATTGCAGTTTTACAGTATCTTTTAAAAAGTAAATATTTTATTATTGAGTGTTTATGACTACAATGTACATTGAAAAATAGATATTAAGAATTATAACAGACAGCAATGTGACAAACTGATTTTTTTTTTGTTAGAAAGAAGGAAAATTGTAAACAAAAATTATGTTTGTTAGTTGGCGAAAAAAAATTGAAAGTGGCAAAAAAAATATTATTTTGGCAAAAGAGGTGACGAAAAGGAAAATTGAGCCAGGGGAAACCCTGCTTGTAGATCTGTAAATCTTTAACATTTTAAGTAAACTAAATTTAAATTCACTGGATTTTCTGTTCTGAATCTGAATCAGTTTTATATTTAAAAACAAAACTACGGTACTGTGTTTTGCACAATCATTCTATTAAAATAAACTGTGTCCTTTAGGTTTAATACCACCATTGTTTTTCCCCTATTAGTCTTTGTTAAATTCGCACTTTTCAAAAAATTGTGCAGAATTTATCTTTGTTTCAAATAAAGAAATACTTGGCATGAGTAAAGTTTTATCCTTTCAAGTACTACAGACTCCAGTACTACAGACAAAATTTCACATAACATTTCATTGCATATAACCATCACTGGAAGTTAACCAATCAAATTTTCACCCCTTTTTTTCCTGTGTACAAGCTTTAGTAACCATGTAACCTCGAGTTTCCAAAATATTCTATAGAAACACCAAATAAAAAAAGAATGGTGCTTTGAAACACCCAAGATATATGTTTATGACTCAGAAATTTTTTACTGCAGTGAAATGTAGGATTAATTTCCTACAACTGTCAAATTATAGGAATATTTTTTTTCGACCCTTTTTCATATGCAACCGGATGTGATGTACGATTTGGTGGTATAACACCTTTATGTATCAGATGTATGTCAGCCTGTATCCTTAACCTATTCAATGTAACTATGTCAGCCTATATCCTTCATGTATCAGATGTTTGCCAACCTCTATCCGCCATGTATCAGATGTTTGCCAGCCTGTACCCTTAACCTATCAGATGGATGTCAGCATGTATCCTTAACCTATCAGATGTATGCCAGCCTGTATACTTAGCGTTTCAAATGTATGTCAGCCTGTATCCTTCAGATGTATTTAAGCCTGTATCCTTAACGTATCAAATGTATGTCCGCCTGCATCTTAATCATATCAGATGTATGCCATAGCCTGTATCCTTCACATCAGATTTATTCCAGCTAATATCCTTAATGTATCAGATGTATGCCATAGCCTGTATCCTTCACATCAGATTTATTCCAGCTAATATCCTTAATGTATCAGATGTATGCCATAGCCTGTATCCTTCACATCAGATTTATTCCAGCTAATATCCTTAATGTATCAGATGTATGCCATATCATGTATCCTTAAAATATCAGATTTATTCCAGCTAATATCCTTAATGTATCAGATGTATGCCATAGCCTGTATCCTTCACATCAGATTTATTCCAGCTAATATCCTTAATGTATCAGATGTATGCCATAGCCTGTATCCTTCACATCAGATTTATTGTATCCTTCACATCAGATTTATTCCAGCTAATATCCTTAATGTATCAGATGTATGCCATATCATGTATCCTTAAAATATCAGATTTATTCCAGCTTATATCCTTAATGTATCAGATGTATGCCATAGCCTGTATCCTTAACACATCAGATTTATTTTTATTTCAGAATGCACCAAGAGAATAGTCTTAAGTCATACACTTTGAGATTGGCTCCGTTGTAGTTGACCGGGACAGGGTAGTTGACAGTTCCAGTATCCTTAACATATTTTTGGAGTAATACCACCATTGATTTTCCCCCTATTAGTCTTTGTTAAATTGGCATTTTTCAAAAAATTGTGCAGAATTTATCTTTGTTTCAAATAAAGAAATAGTGGGCATGAGTAAAGTTTTATCCTGTCCAGTACTACACTGAAAACTTCACATAACATTTCATTGCATATAAGATAATAACCATCACCCGAAGTAAACCAATCAAATTTTCACCCCTTTTTTTCCTGTTTTACAAGCTTTAGTAACCATGTCACCCAAAGTTTCCAAAATATTTTATAGAAGCAGCAGATAAAAAAAGGATGGTGCTTTGAAACATCGAAGATATATGTTTATGACTCAGAAATTTTTTTCTGCTATAAAATGCAGGGTAAATTTCCTACAACTGTCAAATTCAAGGGAATATTTTTTTAGACCCTTTTTCGTATGAAACTAGATGTGATGTACTATGATTTGGTGGTATTACACCTAGATTTATTCCAGCTTATATCCTTAATGTATCAGATGTATGTCATCCTGTATCCTTAACATATCAGATTTATTTCAGCTTATAAAAGAAAAACAAAGGAGATGGGGTATTCATCCATGACACAAAATTGGTACATGCACAGCAAAAAAACAGATGTATCAGATGTACCGGTATGCTAGTTTGCATCCATTTAGAAGCACATGTATTAAATTGCTGATCTTGCATCTTTTTTATAATTTTTTCATGCAAGGGGATATTAACCAAAATGAACGATTTAAAAAGAGATTATAAATAGTTTAGAGATTTATAATCATTTATATTTGGGAAATTGTAGCTTTGAAAGTTGGCATTTGACACAACCTGTTAAACTACAAAAAGACTTTGTGAATATGAATAAAAGTAGATTAAGATCATACATCATTGGTCAATAACAAAAAATAATAAAATTAACATAAAAAATTATGGTCTCCAACAATCAAGAATTAAGGGTCTTATGAAATATGTCAAGATTTAAAACACTAATCTAGAAAAAGTGAATTAATTTAGCTGAGACTATCAAATATCTTCCATCATCAACAAATTTGCTAACTAGCAAAAAAAATCTGTATTCATGTTCATGTAATACTCAATTTGAATGTCGGGTAATATTTTGTTAATGGTGAATAAAAAGCAATTCAATAAATTCAAGATGTTATTAGGTGTTAATGGTCATTATTAATTACCTTATGTAAAGGAGGAGAATATGTGCACTACATTATAAATTGACAGAATTTTTTTTTTTCATTCAAAAGTAATTGTACTAATGCAAACAAAAATCAAATAATGAATTCAGAAATACATCTTACTTCCTAGCCATTTCTGTACTAACATTTAACAATCTAACAGACCTAACCTTTTTTCTTTATCATTGGTATGTCTAAGCGTCATTGGTCATTTCTGAGTTGTATTTTCATTGTTTCTTGCTTTTTTGCTGGTTTGAATGGTTTCCTATATTTAATAGTTGAAATGTTGTCTAGTTTTTATAAGAGTCCTTAGTTATGCATTTCTGAAGTTTATTTATTTGATATTTAAGCTTTAAAAAGTTTTCTACGTGTCACTTAGTAAAAATTTGATTTTTTAAAAATTACTTCAAAATTATATAACCAGTGTAGTGCATATTATTCGTTTACAAAAGTTGTCCAGATCCTTGTCCGTATTTTCTTATAGCTCTTTAATGTTTCTGTTTTAAATGTATTTACAAATTTTAAATATTCAATGCTGAAAAGCAGATTTAATAAAAAAAAAACATTAAGATATTTTGAAAAATTCAAAATGTAAATTTTAGTGAAAATTCTTTTGTCATGATCATATATGAATTGCTTTAAGCATGTATTTTTACATATTGTAGAAGAGTATCTTTCATTCAAAATACTTTAAAAATATAGAAATACATAAAAAAGACTATAAAAACAAACTTTTCTAAGAAATTGAACAGACAGTAAAATTAAATTTTGTATTGTTTCTAGATTAGAAATACACTGTTGATATTGAACCCATTTTTGTTTAAATTCAGGGTTTACATTGCATATATAAATGCAGAATTAGTTGAAAATCTAAAAACACAAGATCAAAAGATGTTAATATATATATATAATTTAGGATGTGTTACCATGAACTATAAACCATAGATGCTTTGGAAAATTCTTTGGGATACTAAAATATAACGGTTTTATGCTGACACTGTGGCTAACAGAGGTCATTGGATTTTGATATTTATGGACATTTTCATCCAATGATAACTATATTTTGTCTCTTTTATGAAGTATATACTACTTTCTACATAATGATTTTGAACAATTTCATGACTTCTAAATTAAAGTATAATTGGTTGAAAATTCCTAGGATTATTCACCTTGAAAACCCTCTGAGTGTTACTGACAAAAAAACGTGTCACAAACAAATGGATCAAATGCACTCTGCTATTTAAAAGAAATTTAACTGTTCCATTTTAAACTCCCTACGTAGTTGTTGGTTTTCTGTCTGCATATGGTTATTATGAGGGCACCAATTTTAATTAGGTATGTAACTTAAAAAATGAAAACAACCAAAAGTTTATATATAAATAGGATTAATAGGAAATTATTATACTAAATATAAACAGACTTAAAACATACATGTACTATATATTCTTTAAAATAAAAATAATGGAATTTATATGTCTGACTTGCCTTGCCCAGCAATTTTTGGTTATTAAATCAACCCATTTTTAGACATTCCTGAATCTGAGCCTATTCAACACGAAAATAAGAACTAAGTGTTCAGGAATTTTAAACATGATGTCCTTTTTTTATTTCTGCTTTTATTTGAAGGAGATACATGAAGTGTAGAAAATCAATACACCAGAAATAAAGTTCTTTTATCAGATTTTATTTTTTACTTGCTAATTTATCATTGTCAGATGATCAGGGTATTCTTGCTTCTGTCTCAAAGAAGATGTGACCTTTCTAAAAACTATTCTTATCAGACCATTGTTATAACGAGATTTAGCTGTGTTTTGTAGGATTTTAAACTGTTTTTATATTGTTTTTAGAAGTTTTATTTGGTTTAACTGGTTTTTACCTGCTTTTACCAGTGACAGACAAATCTTGTTATCACATAGATTTTCAGTGTTGAGTAGAATGTACTGTTATAATTAAAACTTATAAAGACTAATAAACATAGAGAAAGAAATTCCCATGAAATAATGAGATCTGACTTTTTATACGCCCGTCAAAATTTTGATGGGACGTATTATGGTATACAAATGTCCAGCGTCTGTCCGTCTGTCTGTCTGTCTGTCCGCGTAAACATGTCGCACCGTAACTTGAGAATGACTTATCCAAATTTCATGAAACTTAACATAGTTGTTTCTTATGATAGTCAAATGATCTGTATACTTTTGGTGAAAATAAGATTAAAACTTTTTGAGTTACGGGACTTAGTAACTAAAAGTCTGTCTGTCTGTCTGTCTGTCCTGCGTAAACATGTCGCACCGTAACTTGAGAATAACTTATCCAAATTTCATGAAACTTAATATAGTTGTTTCTTATGATGGTCAAACGATCTGTATACTTTTGGTGAAAATAAGATTAAAACTTTTGAGTTACGGAACTTAGTAACTAAAAGTCTGTCTGGCGTAAACATGTCACACCGTAACTTGAGAAGGACTTATCCAAATTTCATGAAACTTAACATAGTTGTTTCTTATGATGGTCAAACGATCTGTATACTTTTGATGAAAATAAGATTAAATCTTTTGAATTACGGGACTTAGTAACCAATACGGGTGTGTGTTTTTTTCACATGTCGCACCGTATCTCAAAAACAGTTTATGATTATTGCTTAAAACTTTACACACTTCTTAGTTATATTAACCTCAAGATCTGTATACTTTTGGTGATGATTCAAAATTTTATTTTTGAGTTATTGAGTATTTTGTAAAAAAGGGGAGGGTTTTTCACATGTCGCTGTATCTCAAAATGATTTATGATTATTGCTTAAAATTTTACACACTTCTTAGTTATATTAATTTAAAGATCTGTATACTATTTGGTTTTGATTCAAAATTTTATTTTAGGGATATTGAGTTTTTGTAAAAAAAGGGGTTTTCGCATGTCACGCCGTATGTCAGAAACTATTTATGCTTATTGCATAAAAATTCGCACACAAGACGACGGGCGTATCATGCGTTCATGGCGCAGCTGTTAATTTATATCATTTACTGGAATAATTTTAATGGGATTGTGGGCGGGCCCTAAAGATCTTTTAATAAAGATTACAAGTTTCTGCTGAAAAGTATTTTGTAAAAGGAACAGATCCAGGAATTTTAAGTTGTAGGGGTATGACTCAAAATCATTTGCTGAGCACAGTTGGTGGAAGACATTTTACAGACTTTTGGCACAAATATTGCATGTTTTTCATTTGTTTAATTTTATTGAGGTACTTCCTGTCTCGACCCTTTATAAAATGCACCCTAGCCCATATATTAATATTAAATGAACCTTAGTTCACACAAAAAAATTAAATAGTCATTTATGAAAATGGCAAAGTGCTCGAGCAATAAGTATATGGAAAGAGGTATTTTCAGTTACTCACAGAAAATAATGTGATTTGCTCCCTTCTTATTTTCTCCAACTAGGAAACTTATAAAATTGTAGGAATGTGTACAAAGTGGTGTTTTTGAAGAAGTTCAATAAAAATGCTTTTTCTCATATGGGTGTAGTGGTTTTGTGTCATGAATTGACACAACATATCAGGATCCTTTCTTTTCTATAATCAAAATATTTTACATTTTCAATCATTTATCAATTTGGAAATGGATAGTAGTTTAATTTTAGTGTAAACACACCTTTTTGTATCAGTTTGATTTTCAAACACTTTTTTATGACTTCACTTGTTCTAGACCAATTATATAGCGTGGTTATATCTAATACCAAATTAATGTCTCTTTCATTTTACCCATACCACTCTTTAAACACAGAAATGAATAATTCTTGCCTTGAGTTGCCGTCTCATATGCATAAACCCAAACCTCAATTTCTAAAAGACACAGGTCTGCAGTTTGTAATAAACTAAGTGTGATGAGAAGTATACTAATATATACAAAGACTAAGTACTAAACTATTATTTATTCAAGAATATAAAACATGTAAATTTATTTACAATATGGCAACTGGGGACTTATACAACTGCATAGTAAAAACCAATAATGTATAATGTTCTTTCTCCATATGCAAAGGGAGATAACTCTAGCTAAATCTTGAAACTTGGAATTGAGATAAATTTTTTATAGATTGACTAAAAAATTTGTATCGAAATAGCCATTCATAAAATAAAGAAAAAAGTAAGATTTTAACCAACAAATATAATAGGTTCATAAGTACATTTTGTACCAACAATAGCAAAGTCTAAACCATACATATAATAGTATAAAAATAATAACAAGATGCTTAATCCATACGTCAGTATGGTATCAAAATGAGATGCTTAGACCATACGTCAGTATGATATCAAAATGAGGTGCTTAGACCATACGTCAGTATGATATCAAAGTGAGGTGCTTAAACCATACGTCAGTATGGTATCAAAATGAGGTGCTTAGACCATACGTCAGTATGGTATCAAAATGAGGTGCTTATACAATATGTCAGTATGGTGTCAAAGAGGAAATTTAAACCATAAGTCATTATGGTGTCAAAAATAAGGAATTTAGACCATGCGTCAGTATGGTGTCAAAAGATGCGTTTAGACCATACGTCAGTATGGTGTCAAAGAAAGGTACTCAGGCCATACATCAGTATGGTATCAATAATAAGTTACTGTTATCAAAAGGTAAATTAAACCATACGTCAGTATATATGATGTCAAAATGAGGTAACTAAACCATACGTCTGTATGGTGTCAAAATGAAATACTTGGACCATACATCAGTATAGTATCAAAAATTAGTTCAATGGTTAATATTATTTATGTCATTACAGTACAAAGAAATAAAAAATTCTTAATCAAATAAAATAATGACAAGCAATTGTAAAAATTCTAACTATAAACAGCAAGTATATAATATAAACATCAAACTATGTAACAACACATACAAAATTTAAAAACAAAATAAAATCAATGAAAGTCCCAATGGCACTGACAGCAAGGAGAGTGGTGGGGAGGTGGCAAAGAGCTGACCAAAACACTAGAATTTCATGTTTTACTTGCAGACACATATCATACACAAACATCGTGTGAAGTAATGACGTAGCAAAATTAGATTAGAATTGAATGTGCACTGTCACGTCATAGACCGTGTGCAAAGATAATTAACTGCCCAATAGAGTGAGGTGACAAGTTCTTAATAAACTCCAATTATAATAAATATAATTTTAATAGAATATTTGTATGCTTTAAATTTATATGATTTCCCAACACACTTTTAGGATTTTTAGAAGAGAGGTTTATGGTACCTTTGAAAAGCATACAGAGTTAAAATATAAAAATAATTAAAAAATAAAGTAGTTTTTCAAAAAATAAACAAAAACTTCATTTTTGTTAAACATATGATCTTTAAGTTAGTAATTCAAAAAAAGTTTTTGGTTTTATGGTTAATAACAAAACAGTGAAAATATGAATTGCCAGTCCAATTTTATGATGCTTCAGTTCTTGAACATTTTAATATTTTGTCCATTTTATGCTTTGCCATGATGAAAAATGTAATTATGGGCAAAATGTAGATTTTTCCTACAAAGATTTACAACAGAATATGAATTAGCAAATTACAAATAAAGTTGGAAGGGGGAAAGGTGGTTTATAGGGGCAATCTCAAACATTTTATCAATATAAAATAACCAGGTTTATCCAAATTGGGAAACACCAAGGGTTGATTGGGTTATAGAAATATTGTCATCTGGACTTCTCACATCCAGTAGTAAAACTTATTTGAAGTGGCCATCTAGCTGTTTTTGTTGTTAGGAATATAATTAAGATACAGTCATGTCCAGTGTGAATATGGACTTGAAATCAGATGCATTGTGTAGGGAGAGGAGTCTCTACACGTTAAAGAACACTTGCAACAACTCTGTGAGGGGTTTATAGGTTGCCTGTTGCAAGGCAAAATTTCTGCCCCTTTTTTCTATGGTAGTTTGAATTTTATACCATTCATTCTGGTTTACCAATTTTGCAAAACCTACCTACTGGAGTTATTGTCCTGAATATGCATGAAATAATTGCAACTGGACATCAACTGGCTACAACGAGATTGGAATATTATGAAAGAAGGTTATCCATGACCAGAGCAAAGGTCTGATGGAAGAAGATAAACTTTCCATTTATGATGGCAGACTAATTTCAACCAGAAAGATGGTCATTTCAGATGTATCAAGAAATCAAGGCTTTTCCATTTTTATTTTAAGGTATGCCGTTTTGTTTATATAATTTTGCTTGCATAAGTTGTAATATTGGGAAAATGTAATTAAAACGGCAACCTAACAGAAGATATAGTAAACTAGTGAACATTAAGCGGTAAAATTATATTTGATTATTCACAGTAATGCATTGCTAACTGATAAATTAATAAGCAGAAAACTTTTGCATTTATTTATTCAACATTTTGTAGATTTCCCATTAATGGATTATAAAAAATAAAATGCCAGTGGTGAAGTATTTTTCATTGACAAAAGTTATTCCATCCTTTTTCAGATGCTGACTTTACACAAGTTTAATTCAGTGTTGCTGCAGGACTTGGAAGTTTGGTACTATTTTATCTCAGGTTTGTTAAAAAAAAAGATTTATAGTAAAGAGAGCAACGGTTTTGTTTTATTGCTTTCTTCAATAGACATATCTTTATTAAAAGGGCAGTAAAATAAAATTTTGTAAAAACTAGCATCATTTTCAATCAATTTCTGTAACATAAAAGGAATGTTTTCAAAGGATGGTGATTATCTTTTGAACTAGATTACACATTCAAATTTAAATCTATAATAAAGAATAAATTTAATTTGTAATTGGGAATTCAGGGTGGATTCATCTTCTTTTGCAGTAAAATGATTTTGATATCAATATGGATTTTAGATTTAAACTATATTCCGAAATTATTGTTTTTTTTATGATTGCAAATAATGTACTGGGTGAGTATCACAATACAAAACTCTCATTCTGATATCGAATACATATATATGTATGCAGATTTTTTGAAATTGCAATAATCAGTCTCGCTTTTCCAGCCATTCTTCAAAAATCAGAATGATAAATGCATGCAATAATTTCTGAATTTATAGCTAGTATTTACATCTTTTTCAGATGCCAACATCACACAAAAAGGTTAATTCAATGTTGCTGCAGAACTTGGAAGTTATATCCTGTTTTATCTCGGGTTTGTTAAAAAAATATTTAATGTAAAGAAAGCAATGATTTTGTATTGTTGCTCTGTCAAGTTTACTTATATCTTTAAGGGGAAGTAACTAGTGAACATTACATTTTGAAAAAACTAACATGATTTTAGTCAAAATTCTGTAACATAAAAAATTATTAAGATAAGGATTTTGATAATCTTTTAAACTGAAACACATTCAAATTTAAATCTGTATCAAAGAATTGAAATTATGTTCAATTGTAATCACCATTCAGGGTGAATTTATCTTCTTTTGCAGAAAAATTATTTTGATGTTGAAGATCTTTTACATAATTTTATTAATAATTAGTATTTTAAGAGATATATATATATATATAATGAACTTACTTTTTATTTTCAGTGTAGAACACAAATTGCGATAAATTGCTGTCAAAAATTCTGTAGACTTGAGAATGAAAAACAACATTTCATCAACAAAACAGTAAGTAACATATTCTAAATTCATTCAGGAAATAATTTTCACCTTTGATGCATCCGTTCAATCTTTGTATTTAAGAAAGACACAAAAGAAAAGTCAGGTGCCATATCGTGATTATAATTAGAAGAAAGTTTGAATGAAATATTTCAAATTTGTTATAGGAATTAAATTTTAAATATCATTAAAATCAGATCATATGCATTTCCAATGATATAAATAATTTTAACTTTAAAAAATTTGTCTTCTATTTTCAGTTAAGAAAATTAAACGGACTCTTTTTTTTTCAGGATGAAAATAGTAAACAGGAAGTTGTCAAGAGATTGTTACCTCAAGTCTGAAGTGGCTCAATACAAATCATGAGGTAATTTTTCTGAAGTTATTTTTAATATTTAGAACGTTGATTTATAATGGTCATGTATCAATAAGACCCAGTCTGCTATCTGGTCGTGACCTTAGAACTCTCTTATTTGTGACAATATGCGGGAAATACAAAAGAGAAAAATCAAATCAGAATGATGGATGTGATTTATTCTGGGGAATTTGTTCTTGTTTCAAAAATTATCTTGGACACTGGTGAGCAACGAAGTCTAATTTTTTAGAGCAGCTGCTCAGATGCATTTATACTTTTACAGAATATCTATAAAAAAAAGATGCAAAATCCGGAATATAAATAAGTGATATTTTATATTGCTTTCAAAATGTTTCATACAGAAATTGAAGAATAAATAAGTATCTCATGACAGTAAAACAAGATGATAAATTTATTTTTCAGCGTCATTCATGCATTGCTGGTATTCAAAAAGTGCCATGATTTAAGATGAAGACTTTAAGGGAAGACATTATCTGATGTTTAGGTAAGTCAACATTACAATTGTAACACTAGACAAATGCATTGATAAGAGACTGGTTGTATCCTTGTACAAAATTTCCTTGTTAAAGAATTCAGGTGACAGTTATTTCCCTTATTTTGAACTTGATATTACTAAATATATTTTATATCCTCAAAATTAGTTGACACATAACAGTATTGAATTATTTTGTGTAATCTACTGCTATTTTTAAAATTATAAAGTTATTTCAAACCAAAAATAACCACAAGGATTTTTCTTAATTTATTATCCTTCCAAGAAGGGGGACAACTATTGCAAATGGAACATAGGGTGACATCAAAAGATCATCAGCACTCTTAAATATGACTCATTGCTTAGAGAATGTTTTTTTTTTCATTAACTCATCATTTTGAAGACATACTTATTATATAAAAATGTGTGCAACACACAATCATACTGAGGAAACTCTGAAAGGGGGGGAAATGTGTTGCTGAAAATTATTTTTTCAAGGGAGACAAATTTTAGTGATTTTTTTTTTTCTTCATGAATAATTTATCATTACAATATTATACCATCATCTCAGATTTGCAAATAGGGCTGAAATGACATCTTCATCTTACTGTATGGTTCAGTTTTTGCGAGACATAGGTATCACTATCCGGCGGCAGTGGCGTAAACTATTTGTATTAAGCTTTATATTTCAGAAGGTAGAAGACCTGGATGCTTCATATCTTGTATGCAGATACCTTATGTTAAGAAGTTTCTGTCAATCGTATGTCCGTTGTCCTTGACCTCATTTTCATGGTTCAGCGACTGCTTGAAAAAATTTGAGTTTTTTTGTCATGTGAATTTCTCACTTATTATGAGTAATAGGATAACTATATTTGGTATATGGGTTCCTTGCAACATCTACATGTCTGTCAGACAGAGTTCACCTGACCTCGACCTCATTTCATGGAACAGTGATCAAGGTTAAAGTTACATGCTTAGGTCTGTTTCTCAAATACTATAAGCAGTAGGTCAATTATATTTGGTGTATGGAATGATTGTAAGGGGTACATGTCTGTCTGGCAGGTATCATCTGACCTTGACCTCATTTTCATGGTTCATTGGTCAATGTTAAGGTTTCAAGTTTTTGTGTGTTTTTCAAGTACTATAAGCAATAGGTCAACTATATTTGGTGTATGGAATGATTGTAAGGTGTACATGTCTGCCTGGCAGGTATCATCTGACCTTGACCTCATTTTATGGTTCATTGGTCAATGTTAAGTTTTTGCATTTTGGTCTGTTTTTCAAATACTAATAGCAATAGATCTGCTATATTTGGTGTATGGAATAATTGTAAGGTGCACATGTCTGCCTGGCAGGTATAATCTGACCTTGACATTTTCATGGTTCATTGGTCAATGTTAAGTTTTTGTGTTTTGGTCTGTTTTTCAATTAGCATACGCAATAGGTCAGCTATATTTGGTGTATAAAAAAATTGTAAGGTGTATATGTCTGACACGATTTATCTGACCTTGACCTCATTGTCTTAGATCTTTAAAAGTGTTAAGTTTCTGTAATGCTTTTAGTAAAACCATTATCTTTAAGACTTTCAACATAAATCAATGGTCAGTAAAGCAGGCGAGACATTTCAGCGAGTGCACTCTTGTATTATGCAATTATGGAAATTCAGGGGCCTCGGTGGACGAGTGGTCTAAGCAGTCGAACTACTGTATCACTAGCCAGTCAACACTAAGGTTGTGAGTTTGAATCCTGCACGGGGCAGGTGCACTTGACTCCAATCTTAATTGACTAGGATTGTCAGTTTTCCTACCAAAGGTCGTGGTTCTCTCCGAGCACTCCGGCTTCCTCCACCTATAAAAACTGACTGCCATAAAAATAGCACAATAGTGTTGAAAGTGGCGTTAAACACCAATCAATCAAATCAAATCAAATTAAATGGAAATTCGCATTGTTGGACACCAAATGGTATAAAAATCAAGAACCTTTCTGCACTTAGCAGCAAAACATAATCTAAACTGTCAATGATTAACCCAATTATGAAGAGCAAATATTGTATTCTAATATGACGTCCTTCTTTCGCTTTGGAAACAAAGCCATGTTCTAATTACAATAAAACATGGGCTGGACGTGATTGACGTCACAATTGATATTGCAACGTCAGTTGTATTTTGAACAACGCCAGAGGTCGAAATGGACAGTTTTGTTGGTGTTGCTCGCTAGAAAATTAAATAAAATCATTCTAAAAGTAAGTTTACGAATACACATTAATTTTTTTATCGTTCAACTGTTGATTTTCTATAACATTTTTGGTTCATCAAATCAAAATGGCTGCCTTTTGAATGTGTACTATAGGTCCGCTTCGAAGTACAAAAGCTTTAAATATTCCTATCAGAATCGAAATAATTCTATCATGCTATGCTTTATGCTAATTTTAACATGGATAGGCATTATATTTGTCAATATTTTACACCTCGCTGACGCTCGGTATAAAGATATTGACAAATATAATGCCTACCCATGTTAAAATGAGCATAAAGCATGGCATGAAAGAATTATTTCTTAAATACAGAAAAACTGTTTCTCCTTTTTGTATTTAAGAATCTTGTGATAAAAATTTTCATTCCTTTTGTAGGTTATGTTTGATGCTTCCAACTCTGGATATTTTGGAAAAAAAGATAAAAATGATTTAGGAAGGATTTCAACACAGAAAATAATTTTTAAAAGAGAGAGACTCAGTTACAAAATATAACTCCGGAATTAATTTGCTGTGATAGAATATGGACTAAAACACTAATGGACTCAGGAACAAGCTGTGCAAGAGGAAGAGACTTAAACAAAACAACAGACTCAGGAATATGTTGTGCAACTCACTTTAACAAGAGACTTCAAAAAAAGAAAAAAAAAGACTCAGGAATATGATTTGCACGACAAGAAACTTTTATTAAACAACGAAAACTATAGAATATCATCAGTGATTAAAAACTGTTTAGCATGAACTTTTTTTATTTATTAGTTATAAATTTGAGGAGAGGAAGTCAAATATAATTTTTCGAAATTGAAATTTGTGAAAGGGATAGAGAGAGTCAGCTAGGTTTTTTTTGAAGATTTGAATTTTTTTTTTCATTTTAAAGCTCACTGCTTATCTACACTGTTTGATTAAAAATGTGGGTTTTTTTCTTCAAAATTTAGATTTTGAAAGTCATCATGTTAAAATTTGAGAGAGTTAGAATATTCATTTGTAAAGATTTATCCTGTTTCAACCATAAAGCTCATAATATTACCATTTTTTTAATAAGCGGTTTGACAATAGACTGTCACTGCTAGGGTTTTTTGCATTTATGGTTTAAACAAGATTAATCTAAGAGGAAGGAAAAATGCAGTGTATGAAAGAGAGAATGAGGGACTATGTAAAGGTCTATTCTTTTTCAGCAAAACAGCAGGTTCTTTTTTACGATTTCTTGTATTGAAATAATCAAGCACCTGCCAATTTGTTTAAATTGGATAAATCTTGGATGAGTATAACATGTATAACATTGTGTATTGAAAACTGTATTTTAAAAATGCAGTTCAGACACACTTAAAATATTACATATTAAAAAATTTAGATAATAAATTTTCATTTTATATCTAAATTATCACAATCATGCTATACATTATTAAGTGTACCATTTTTTTATTTATGTTTTTTTTTAAATTTCAACACAGGAAGTGTAATCTAGGTATGATGAATGAGGAGCTAATAGGTTAAAGTTATGGCAAGGGGAGGGAATATACCTATTTACCTCCTAATACTGGTTGCTTCCTTTGATGAAAATTAATTTATTATATGTGTAATTTATTTAAGGGTTCATCAGATGTTATCAAAATTTGCCATTTTGTAGAGCTTAGTAAAGAAATAATGTAAAAAAAAAAAAAAAAAAAAAAAAAAAAAAACAGAAGAAAAAAATGTAAACTAAGTTCTAGGAAATGGCAGTGTGGGTTGTTCAGAAATTCATAAGTTGTATTGGTTCCAAAAGCATTCTTGCAACTTAAATACATCTGATGTGTGCATGTGTGTGTGAGGGAGATAAAGATATTTTGTGAAGGTTTATTCTCTTTCAGCCAAATAGCAGGCACTTCTTACGACTTTTTGTAGACTGGTCTCAAATAAGTTGCCAAAACTTGCTAGTTGGTTTAGATAAGATAAATCTAGAAGCAGAAGATAGTATTTTGAGATGCTACTTTTTCTTTGATTTTTTGTTGTTGCTTGAATCTATTTATGAACAAAGAATATACACTTGAATATGACATGAATTAAAATTTAATAAATCAGCTATCATTTTTTTAAACATCGCAGTCATGTTCTATTCTATGTGTATTATGTCATTTGTTAAACCTTTCAACACAGAAAGCATAATCCAGGTGTGATGAATGAGGAGATAATAGGGTGAAGTTTATGGCAAGGGGAGGGTATACACCTATTTACCTCCTTATTCTGGTCGCTTTCTTTGGTGAAAGGTAATTAATTAGACATTAATGGGAGCACATCAGATGTAATCAAAATTTGCCATTTTGTAGAGCTTAGTAAAAAAAAAAAAAAAAAAAAAAAAAAAAAAAAATTGAAAGAAAAAAAAGTATAAAAACTGTAAACTAAGTTCTAGGAAATAGCAGTATGGGTTGGTTTGCAATTTAATGATATCTTTTGGATATTAAATTCTTCTTTTACATTTCAAATTCATCTGATGTGATAGAGAGAGAACAAGACTTTGTGAAGGTTTATTGTGTTACAATCTAACAGCAGGTGCTTTTTTCATCTTATTGTAGTCATCTCTTATGATCAATCTTAATAAAATTACTAAAAGTGGCCAGTGGATTAAGATTGGATAAATCTAGAAAGAGAGTAACATATTTTGAATTTAATTACCAGTACTTAAACAATAATTACACATTGTTTCTTAATTTTCATTATTTTGAATTAAGAGCATGATATTTTATTAACAAAACATTCAAGTGTTGTTGTTTTTTTTTAATGAAAGCTTATTTGCTAATAATTTTAAAAGAAGCTATTACAATTTTGACATATTTACAATAAAATGAAAAACAGCTATTATCTCCCTTTATCAAGACCCACTTTTTACAAGAAAAGAATATAAGAAAAAAAAATTATTTTAATAATTTCTAAATTTGCAGCAGTTGTACTTTTCACAGTATTTTCTACACATAATAATTTGTTTTAATATAAAAAGAAGATGTGGTATGATTGCCAATGAGACAACTGTCCACAAGAGACCAAAATGACACAGAAATTAACAACTATAGGTCACCGTACGGCCTTCAACAATGAGCAAAGCCCATACCGCATAGTCAGCTATAAAAGGCCCTGAAATGACAATGTAAAACAATTCAAACGAGAAAACTAAAAATGAACGAAAAACAAATATGTAACACATAAACAAACAACAACCACTGAATTACAGGCTCCTGACTTGGGACAGGCACATACATACATAATGTGGCGGGGTTAAACATGTTAGCGGGATCCCAACCCTTCCCCTAACCTGGGACAGTGATATAACAGTACAACATAAGAACGAACTATAAAAATCAGTTGAAAAAGGCTTAACTCATCAGATGGACAAAAATACAAGTGGACGTGGCAGGGTACTTGTACATCCCAACAACAAAAAGACATTAGGAACAGATCTGAGAGTACTCACAGTTATCTGACAGCTAGTTCAAAGCCACTAACAACTAATAAAAAAAATCATGCATTCAAGACTAAATTAACACTATAATTCATGTTCTTTGCTCATTTTTTTTTTGTTCACACAAAGTATTATCCTCTTTGTTTTATTTTTTCTCATTGTATGCCAAGATGTGTTTTTTTAAGAATTATGTACTCTTGTATGACAAACTTGCAATCAAACCGTTCACTGATTACCAGCAAGAGACGATTTCTTATTGTCAGTAATAAAATTTACGTTAAAGAAATGCAGTCTAGCTAGCTGCTATGTATATATGGAATAACAAAGTCTTTTTGTGAATGGTTATTGAAATAATAATATTTCTTAATAAAATTTTATATTGAAAATTGGCAATGATGGTTTGTTGTCCTCAGTATTATATCTCTTCTAGGAGTTTGGGCTATATTGCATTCACCTCGTCGGTCCGTCCCTCTGTCTACCTGTTTGTCCAACAAATATTTCCGTCACATGTTTTTTTCAGGTACTGCTGAACTGAATGACTTGACAGTGATGAATTGTAACATGTGTGAACTTTTCAGATCCGTGAGGTATCTACTTTCTGTTTGCTGATGCTTTGAATTTTTCAATATGGTGAATGAACATAAAAAACCTCACATTTCTCCAATACTACTGAACAGAATGAATCCATATGTGGCCAGCAGCTCAAAAGTGATGAGTTGTAACATATGTGTGCTTTACTGATCTGTCACACCTACATCTGTATATTCTGATACTTAGATTGGGGTGTGCTTAGCATGACAATGCATGCATTTTTGTTTTAGCTCTGCAATCCTCAGTCATTGTCTATAAACTGAAATTTTTTAATGTGTTAAAAGATGGTGATAACATAATTTTGACAGTACATTGTAAGTTAAATGATATTTGGTACACATTTACATCATAATACCTATGATTTATATTCATTTTATTTAAATTATTTGGTGTTCAACCCCTAGTCCCCTAAATTTCTTTATTCCTGGTCCATTGAAACAAATTTTTTCCTAGTATACATGTTTCTTGATGGGTCAAATTATCAGGGCCAACTGAAGATGAGTTAGTATTATACTTTAGCATCTACACATGCGATTTCTATGAAGATTAAGCCTGGACTCTTGCAGTCATGGTCAATTAACATAACAATGAAAAGGTTTTCATCTAGCCTTGACAGAATAAAAAACAAGACATAGGTATGCTGTTTCCAGCAATCGGCGGCGGCATCGTCAACAATGTATTAGTTTGTGATTAGGTCTGTTTATGGGGAACTACTGGTGGTAGGTCAATGATATTAGGTATGTTGTTGTATTAGCATTGGCACATCTCATTTCCATGGAGAATGCTTGGCCCTGTAGCTAATTATAAACTGACAGCCATATATAGCCAAGGTTGCTGAAAGTGGCCAACAACTATAGTTTTGTATTCATGGTGGGAAATGAAAAAAAGTCATATTTTTTCGGATTAATTTCTGCAGTAATTTTGTTATTGAGCCTGCGACTTTTGTCGCTGAAAGCTCGACATAGGGATAGTGATCCGGCAGCGGCGGCGTTCGCTAACTTCTTAAAAGCTTTTATATTTTAGAAGGTAGAAGACCTGGATGCTTCATACTTTGTATATAGATGCCTTATGTTACGAAGTTTTCGTCTGTCATATGTCCATTGTCCTTGACCTCATTTTCATGGTTCAGTGACTACTTGAAAGAAAAGTCAACATTTTTTGTAATGTGAATTTCTTTCTTATTATGAGTAATAGGATAACTATATTTAGTATGTGCGTACCTTGCAAGGTCCTCATGCCCGTCAGACAATTTTCATTTGACCTCGACCTCATTTCATGGATCAGTAAACAAGGTCAAGTTTTCGTGGTCAAGTCCATATATCAGATACTATAAGCAGTAGGTCTACTATATTTGGTATATGGAATGATTGTAAGGGGTACATGTCCAACTGGTAGGTGTCATCTGACCTTGACCTCATTTTCATGGTTCAGTGGTCAAAGTTAAGTTTTTGAGTTTTGGTCTTTTTTTTCTACTACTATATGCAATAGGTCAACTTTATTTGGTGTATGGAAATATTTTATGATGTACATGTCAGTCTCGCAGGTTTTATTTGACCTTGACCTCATTTTCACGATTCATTTCTCAGTGTTAAGTCTTTGTGTTTTGGTCTGTTTTTCTTCAACTATAAGCACAGGCACTTGTCTCAGAAAATTTTTTTTTCTGAGACAAGTGCCTGTGACTATAAGCAAAAGATCAACTATATTTGTTGTATGGAAGGATTGTAAAGTGTATATGTCTGTCTGGCAGGTATCATCTGACCTTGACCTCATTTTCATGGTTCATTGGTCAATGTTAAGTTTTCATGGTTAAGTTTGTTTCTTAGATACTATAAGCAATAGGTCAACTATATTTAATGCATAAATTGATTGTAAGCTGTACATGTCTGTCTGGCATGGTTCACCTGACCATGACCTCATTTTCATGGTTCATTGGTCAATGTAAAGTTTTCTTGTTTAAGACTGTTTCTTAGAAACTATAAGCAATAGGTCAACTATGTTTCGTTTATTGAATGATTGTAAGGTGTACATGTATTTCTCGTTTGGTTTATCTGACCTTGACCTCATTTTCTTGGATCATGTTAAGTTTATGTGTTACTTGTAGTAAAGCTTTATATTTAGGACTATCAACATAAAATCAATGGTTAGTAAAGAAGGCGAGACATTTCAGCGTGTGCACTCTTGTTGTTATCTAATTTATTATGTATGCTGAATTGATTGATTGGTTGATTTTCAGTCAACATCCAGTGGCAAATATTTCATGCATGTTGAGGATGAATGCTGAATTGAATCTGAAAGGGGGGACATTTCTTTTTTGTTTAAGTCATATTACGTCATGTTTGCTGAATGTGGTGCGTCCTTAAGGGAACGACCATTTAACTTCAAGTGGGGGTTATGGTTTTTTCCTAAAAAATATTCTGATCCCAGATTTGATGAAAAAAAATATTCTGGTCAAGCAGATGACAAAAAAAAAAAATTCTGAATCCAGATTTCCCTCATACCTTATAGTGTTAAATTTTGAAAAAAATAATCTGATTGATAGCGTCGAAAAACTAAAATCATATGTTCGCATTGTGCGCGAAAAAAAATTTCTGACTCAAGACAAAAAACCATAACCCCCCCCTTGAAGTTAAATGGTTGCTCCCTAAGTCAAAACATTGAATAAGCAGCACATAATCATATCTTTTGGCTTGTTGCACTTTTTATGCCATGTAATCACAATTTAACATTACAACATACATCATTTGTGCATGAGACTTTTTCTGTTTAGCATTGTCTTTGTTTATAATTTTTGAAGATGAGCAGTTTTTCATGTAGGCTAGCTAATGAAGCTGTCAATACCAAGACTGAAATTTGCATGGGCAGGAACATTTTTTGCAGTATGTTCACTGTAAAGATGTTTGTAGCTCATTTTAAGTATTGTTTGCACAGAATGACAAAATAATCTTAACTTAAGTACATTATGAAAAATAAAAATCATGTCATATCAAGTAACGCCTTGAACTTATAAATATTGGTCCCAGGTTAAGCCCAAATAAGCTGAAATTATTCCAACATTATGAATACTGTATATTCACAAGACAAATAGAGGTAAAAAAATTTCCAGGATGCATTACGTAATTATGTCACGATCTTGAATTCAATTCAGAATAGAATGATTTTTTTTCTTTATGAAAACTTTTTGTGCCAAAAAAAATATGATGGATAATGAAATCAGTGTTAATTTGAATATGGAGCTGCACATAAAATCTAACAGATCTTTCTTTAGATAATTTTCTTGATTCATTGGTTTACATAAAGTAAGATGAACTTATATGAAGAGATTTCCACAAAATTGAATTTGTTTGACCTCTCTTTTCATACTGCAACATTGTGACGTTCAGTCAAAATTCAAAATTTTTGGCTAATTACATAGGTTTTGATATTATGTAGAATAGAATAAGTATGAGACTATCCATCCTACTAGGGATTTTACTGTTTACCAAATTCTAAATCCCATGCCTCATGAAGGGTGAGTTCCACACACTATGCACGTTAAAGAACAGCTGCAACAACTCTCTGATGGGTTAGTGGGAAATTTTCCGTCTATCCAGTATCCATCCTCAGTATAGCCATTGATTAGTAGTCCCTGCTGTTCATCCTTGTGTACCTACTATGTAGACTCTTACAGACTGATGGTATGAATTATATCCCTTGCAATGAAGATTTTCCCTGCCTGTCAATCCGTTGATCTGTCTGTCCATCTGTTGGTTCTTTTTTTCAAGATGCTTATACTCGAATTCTTATATCAGATTGCAACCTTACTGGGATATATGTCAAGTATAAGGAGATGAAGGTCCTCGTTGATTTTTAGGTCACAATGTCAAAGGTCAAGATCATAGTTACTAAAAATAGACCTCAATTTCTGTAGAAATGTGCTTTTCAGATGTGTTATCAAATATTACGCATTGGATTGAAACCTTACTTAGATATTTGGTCATATTTGATAAGAGGAAGATCTCTATTGATTTTTGAGAAAGTTACTAATCTGAGCTTGCTTACTTAATGTTCTTTAATTGTTAATTTGTTCTAGTCCTGACTACATGAAATATTTGCCACTGGAATTAAGGAAGCAACAATCAATCAATCCTAATGATAAATGTATTTTGGAATTTAACCATTTAACTAAAACAAGAATCTAACACCTGGGTATTTTTCCTGGATAAAAGGCACGGAAGGGGTCACCGTGGATCGTGATTTGGAAGCAGCGATGACACTCGTATGAGCTGGTAGTCATCATCATAGACAAAACCTGGGACTATTATACTAACGTCAATTTATTATGTCCCAGACAAAACACAGTGTTTTATTATGAAAATATCATGCCAAAGGACAAGAATTTAAATTATTCATTATATAATTCTTTATTGTCATATAAGTAAAACATGATACTTGTGACGGTGGCGCCGTCAACAACTTGTTAAAGATTGTGATTAGGTCTGTTTATGGGGAACCACTAAAGGTAAATGAATGATATTTAGTATGCAGAAGTTGTATAAGTATTGGCACATCTCATTCCAATGGAGATTATTTGGCTCCACTCCGCCAGTAATGGTCCATTTACTTTGAAACTTTTGCATAGTTCACATGTTAAAGTTTGTGACTAGGCCAGTTTACGGGGAACATCTTAAGTCTTTGATATGAATCGCATACAGTTTAAATATATCAGAATTGGCACATCTCATGTTCATGGAGTTGGTCATTCTCCCTTAGTCATGCATGGTCTATTGACTTTGAAACTAATTTACATATACTAGTTTATATGACTATGCCCCTTCAGTCACGGTATTATGGCGTATCAAAAGGGTCAAAAGTAATTTTTTGTACCACTTAATTGTTTTCGAAATACAGTGTATCATTTGCACCAATTAATCCAAACAAAAGATGGCTACCAGTTCGTGCAAAGACAAAAATATCAAACAAACATATACAAGTATACAAAGGAAATGGGATCCCTAGCCCTACCATTCGGAAAGAAAGGGGAACGGAGCATTACAAAATCAACCCAAAGCCCCCACCCATGGGACCCATCCTAAGTATGGTACTGGGGTTGGGGCTATTTTTGTCCATAGCTTTCTTTTGACTTCATTTCTTTCCTCTCGGGACAAACGGAGTGAGAGGGGGGAACATCGCACTGATATACTTAAAACTTTGATTCTAGTCAAGATAAGTTTGCACATCAAACATTTTGAATACTAACCAAGAAATAGTTTTTAATAATATTTCACTGAACAGGATTATCATCGTGTTCTGTCTCCTCTGAAGCATGGAATACAGGTCAAGGTAACCTACATTTGGAAGCAACCCGCACACCCAAGTAACATGATTGTAGGTAAACTGGTATCTGAGAACTAAGATTGGACGTGGACATGGACGCCGAGGGTACTCAAACAGTTCACCTTACACAGAATCCCACACCTCGGACCCCCCCCAAAAAAAAAAATTTTAACAACACCTAAAAATACCATAATTTAAAGCAAAAAGGCACTAAATTTCACAAAAAAAGCAAAAAAACACCCCAAAAAACAGCAAAAAAATTTTGTTCCCAAAATTAAATTTTTTTACTTTTTTATAAAAAACCTTAAAAACACCCAAAAAAACATCAAAAAATTACAAAAAAAAAAAAAAAAAAAAAAAAAAAAGCCGGGAGTTCAGAGAATGAAAAAATTTTGTTGGATTTTAGAGAAAAAAATTTTTACTTTAAAAATGAAGCAACCAACAGCCCCAGATTTACCATTATATCCAGAATTGCCAACAGAAGATGGACAAAATTATAGACTACAAAAATAACAGAAATAGAAAAACATTAATAAATGAGAGATAAACGTAAATCACTATACAAGAAATATAAACGAGGAGTTAATGCAACAGATGGTGTTGATACTGGTTTGATATCAACATCTGTAGTTTTAGCTGGTGTAGGAATTGCAGTGCCTTTTTTACTTCCCATACAAATTACAGCTGTTGTATGTGGCAGTTTGGGTGGTTTAGTTAAACTTGTTAGACGTAAACTTACAACAAAATCAAAGAAACACTATGAAATTAAAACAATGGCAGAATGTAAATTAAACAGTATAAAAGATTTAATATCAAAATCTTTAACTGATGGACAGATAAGTGAGAATGAATTTAAATCAGTTTTGGATGAATTAGAAAAATACAACAAAATGAAAGAAAATATACGTACAAAACAAACACAAACAAGAATGAATGATAGTGAAAGAAAGAAATTAATAGAAGACACAGAAGCTAGAGTAAGAAGTGAATTAAAAAAAAAAATGGAAAATATCTAATTTTTTTTAATAAAATTACAATAGTTAATGACCCTCCTCCAAAATATGAACCAAATTCTCTTTAAAAAAATGGCTGAAGGAGGTGTTGAATTTGATAATCCTGTATTTGATGATGATTATAATGAAGAAGAAAAAGAAACGTCTTTTCGAAATGATGAAGAGTTTCAAAAGTCTATAAATAAGGAAATTGAAGTATCAAGAGATTTATCAGAAAATGATGCTAACATTCTTGAAAAGAAACTACAAAAAAATGATGAAAAGATTTTATAATGAAAATGGTCAAACTATACGTAATGAAGAGGGTTTTTGTCAGGAAGATAATGATGGAAGACTAATGTTATATGTAAAAGGTGAATTAGGTAATGATATTGCATTAACATATTACCAAAAGGAGTATTAAAATTTTATAAATTTAGCACTCTTCAAAGAGAATACGGTGTTAATTTTGTCAGGGATGTTTTAGGTGTAGATGATTTTAAAATATCTGATAGAATAATAGAAGGTAGAGCAGAGTTTCAGAGAATGTTAAATGAAACACCAATTCGTGAACTCAATAATATAGAAATTCCATTACAAGAAATATCTACACAACAAGAAGTACAAGAATTATTAGAAACAGCAAGTAATTCAGAAACATATGTAAAAGAAATAGAAACTTCTTTTATAGAAGAAGGGACAACTTACAAAGAAATTGAAACACAAACAGATATGACAAAAAGAGAAATGGATAGTGTAATAAATGCAATGACAACAGTAAAAGAAGAGATTGCAAATGAATTAGCAAAACTAAATGAAACAAATAAAGATATAACAAAAGAAAAAACTAAATTAGAACAAGCTAAAGAAAACAATGATGAATTTCAAATAGGGAGAATAAGTAGTCGAATAAGAGAATTCGAATCTGAGAGAAGTGCAAGACTAGAAGTGATCAATATTAACAAAGATAAACTACGTAGTCAGATAAATAGAATCAAAGATACAATAAGTAAAGTATTAAATGAAGACACTACATTAGGTGAAAGAATAAGAACTTTATTTAGAGAACAAGGAATTACAATAGTTAGTATTTTAACTGCTTTTGGAATGGTTATTGGTGTTATTGTTGAGGCATTTACTGGTGGAACTACTTTTTCTCCTTCTCCTCCTCCTCCACCATCAAAAGGTGGTGTACAAGACTGGATAAAAAAACAATTAAAAAATCTTGGAAAACTATTATCTTTTCTTGCAGGAAAATTAGCAGCTGCATTACCAGGTATTATTGGTTCTATCGTATCTTGGTTATTGTCTGCAACAAAAGACGTAGTAAATTGGTTTGCAAACAACTTATGGGCTTTGCTTGTTTTGGTTGTTGGTTTATTGTATGCTGCTGCTAGGAATATTTAAAAAATAAATTAATAAATTTTATAAATAATAAGTGCTGTAATACCTAATACAATACTTCCAAATATTATTGCTTTTTTATTATCTTCGTGTTCATCATATTCATTTTTTTGTGTTGTTTCTATTTGAACTGGTTCTGATTTTTTTGGTTCTGATTTTTTGGTTCTGATTGAGATTGTTGAATCGGTTTTGGTTTATTTGGTTGGAAATCGACAGGATCGAGACCGGTAAAATCAAAATTTTATTATTTAAATCATCATTTAAACCGAGTGTTTGATTTTCTGTTGCAATTACAATTTTGTTATTATAACCAACAATGGTACCAATTTGTAATACCATATCACTGGGATACATATATAAACCAAGTCCATAAGCATAATCAACTTTACTTCTTGCATATTTTAAAACATTTTCATAATTTGATATCTGAGTGGGCAAATCGATAGGACTATTAATAACATCTTGTACATTTGCTAAGAATTGTTTTGTGCATCAAATCCTGTTCCTACTTTTAATATTTCTACCCTTGTTTGAGATTGTGCCCTAATAATGCCCATACAAACATTCTAATACTTTCATTGATACGTTCAATACCTGCTTTTGTAAAACCCTCTGATTTATCTAATATAAATGTTGTCCAAGCCATACTTATATCTTTTGTATGATGAATTGTATCATGAATATAAAGAAGGACCATCCCTGAATGATGATATCTGTATTCACCACTTGGTTTATAATATTCAGAAAAGTTCCTAATCCTTTAGATGATGATTCTACTTTTGTCTCCAATCTGTATTTGGAGAAACATCAAATTCATTGCATAGTTTTTGATATGCAGCTTTGTCATATGGGTTCTTGTAATAACAGAAAGAAGAATCTGTTGGTAAAGGTGATTTAAGTTCTTTAAAATTCTGGCAATGCAATAATATAAGTGAAATGTATAAAGTGATTTAGTAAGATTTGAAGTGTTTTGTATATGGTTATTGTAGGAAACACCACATCCTGTACTTGCACACCAGACTGCAAAGTTTAACTGACATTGCCACCAATCAAACGAAGAATGAATCCATGTATTCCATGGTTCGTTGGTGTGTAATGATGGGTTTTGATATTTTGAAATAAATCGGGAAAGCTGTTTTAAAGTTCTCTTTTGATTAACAAATATTATTTGATTGACAAGATTTATATCTTTTTAGAATATTTAATACCTGGATTATATGATACATTTGGATTATATTTAAATTCTTTTGTTATCATTTTTGTAATCTAAAAATAACACATTTTTTTATATTAAAATGTATCATACTATTTCAAATATTGACAAGACAATAAACTTACAACAATACATTGATAACAGAGATAGAAATAAACGTATAGGTTTAAAATTTATAAGATACGGTGTAGGTTGGTATAATGTTTATGATGGAGTTATAAGACAAACAGGAGAAAGACCTCATAGAATTAAAGATGGTTATTATAGTTTCCAACAAATAGCGGATGAATTTAAAAGAAGATATTGTATTATCCGTAAATGAAACAAATGGTATTGTTTCATTAAACACTCCTATTGAGTTAAGGATAAATGAAGATTTAAAAATATGTTAGGATTTAATAATAAACGTAAATTCGAACCTAATGAATTACATTATGGAAAAAATTTGTAGATTTTGCTATCCATAAATCATTGTATATCCATTTGGAACAAGTTAGCACTTCTTATAATTATCTTGATGGTATGCCGAGTACTTTGTTGGCTGTTGTTCCAGTCGAAAATAAAGAGTTTGGGATATTATAACAATAAGATTTGAGAATCCGGAATATAAGTATTTGGTAAATGGTGATATAACAGAATTAAAATTAGAAATTAGAGATGAAAATAATAAAAGATAACCAATAATTTACCAATTAATTGTGTTTTAGAAGTTATATAATTTATTTAACAAAATGAGTATATTTGGTGTTAAGAAAAAACACGTAGATACATCGGAAATAAAAAAGGAAATATTAAATATGGAGAGTGAGCTTCGAACAATGGATACTAAGGATAAAGATTTACACCGGGGTGTCGCTGCCCTAAACATCAGAGTTTTAAATATTGAAAATATAGTTACTTATATTAAAAATAAACCAGACAGAAAAATAATAAGTATATATGCTGGAATTGATGGTTCAATACATACAAATCAAAAGTTTAATTTTGGTGATGGTGGTGGTTATTATGTAATGAACTTTCCAGGACAAATATTGGGTATTAGTTTAGTAAGTTTGAGAACAAACACAGATGATATAGCCGTTATGATGACTGTTAATAATAATGAGCCATATGGTTACGGAATAAGTTTGGGTGGTGGTGTCACACACGGTTATTATAACTTTGATACACCTTTGAAGTTAAGGCTGGAGATATAATAGGTTTTGTTAGTAAGAGTGATAATTCTGCATGTATCAATACTCTAGTATCAGCGGTAATTGAATTATTTTATAACAAATTTAATCCTTAAAATGTAGGCATACGGAAACAAATTAAATCCTTACAGAAAAATAAGAGAACCTCGTGGTGTGAAAGGTATTCGCCAAAGTGTAGTAATAACTAATAATCCTTCAACTATTGATCAAAATCAACAGCTATTAGTGAGATTCCCCAATCTAAGCAATAATGATGTTATTGTTCCTGGAACAACCAGATTAGCATTCGAAATAGATCTTACATCATCTACAGACGCCAATGCAACTATATATCCAAACATAGGAAGGGCAATAGTTAAAAAAACAACAATTCGTATAAGTGGAAATGAAATTATGTCAATTGATGATAGTGATATTTATCATTGTTATACCGATTTGTGGAAATCTTCATCTGAACCTACAAATATGGCATACCAAGGTATTGGTGAAACAAACATGTTAAAACACAGAGTTGGTGCAGGTGATAAAGCAAATGATACGGGTGATGAAGCAATTGCTGGTGTATATAAAAATAGATTTTGTATCCCACTTGATTTTGAACTATTAGAAACTCATATGCCTTTTATCAATCAGGTCTTGGTGATAGACTTGAATATGAACTTACATTTAATAATTATAGCAACGTTATTAAATCTACAGATACAGATGCAAGTTACACAATTAAAAACATTTGTTTAGAATTTGATATGGTTTCCGATGCAAAATTAGCAAGACAGATAAGACAACAAGTTGATGGTAAGATGGTTATTTTGTACGATAGAATACTAAGACATAGAAAATAACCAAAACAAATCTGATACATTGTGGAATATCAATTTAAATGTTCCAGCTAGAAGTATGAAAGGAATTCTAATGTTGTTCGAAGATCCTGAAAGAACAAGCACTGAAACTTATTATAATCCTAATATAACAAAAGTAGAAATGACAATAGAAGGTGTTCCAAATCAACTATACAGTCAAGGAATGAAAGCATATCAACAGTGGGACGAAATAAATAAATTCTTTGCTTTAAATTCAAAAGAAATAAAGAAACAAATATACTTGCAAAAGATTTAAATTTGTCTTATACAACATTAGAAAAATATCTTACAACTAATTATGCATTATGGTTAGATTTACGTTCAACAGATGACAACTCACTACACGGTTCGGGAAGAAGAATAGAAAATGCCTCCGAAGGTATAACAATCCAAATAACTAAAACAGCAGGAGCAAATAAATCAATAAATGTCTATCTGTTTGTCATACAAGATGCACAAATTAATTTTGAAGATGGAAGATTTAAAGAAGTCAATTACTAGTAATTGCTGTCTTGACGAACAAGTTCTGCAATCTTATTCCTTTCGGTAATCAATTCACTTATTTTTATTTCCAATGTAGTTTTTTCTTCATTCTCGTATGTTCTTTTCGTTGTTAATTTTTTGAGTTTAGTCTTTGCACTAACTTTTTGTCTTGTTAATCTCAACCAAATCCGTCTTTTGTTTTTATCACCAAAATCTTCTTTAGCTTTGTTTATTCTATCGGTCAACAATTCAATTTCCTTTTTTGTACTGTTTATTTCTGTATCTTGTAAATTTATCGTATTATTATGTTTTGCTAACAACGTTTCTAATTTTTCTAATTCATCCGACACTTTAACTAAATAACATCTTCTCAATTCAGATTCCATTTTGAATATGAACATGTCACAATTAGGTAGTTAAGATAGTGTTTTTCTTCTCTAAGTAAATGTTTACTGCAACTAAGGAGTTGTTTACTGTATCTAAGTAAGTGTTTATTGAAACTAAGTAAATGTTTACTGCATCTAAGGAGTTGTTTACTTTTGTAAAAGTGTAACTAAGTAAGTGTTTACTGCAACTAAGGAGTTAATCAACAATCCAATTACAGAACTGTTGATATTTTTACATTCCATCTATCAGTGGTGAGTCTGACGTCACGCATTCATTGGTGCGTACTTTTATAAAAGTGTTTCTAAAGTAAGTGTTTAATTCAATAGGATATGACTTTTAAATAAACTAAATCGATCATTGTAAATATTTACAGGTAACCTAGAGATTTAAAACTTAGTCATCTGTAATTCTTGTTCATAAAACCACCTTTAATTTCTTCGCCTTTTAAATCAATTATTCTATAAGTAACAGGGTTTGTATTTAAAACTTTTCAATTACAAATATTTCTTTGGTCCAACGAGTAGTATAACCCTTTTCAAATTTACCTTTCTTTTTTGTTATTCTTACTCTATCACCTACTTTGAATTTAGGTTTTTTAATTTTCTCTTTCTTTTCTGGATATAAATTTTTATACACGGTTAATTCATTTTCTAATTTACTTGCTTTAACAGGTGTCATTTTAATTGAAGAATGTACTGTATTATTATAATTTTAACTAATTTATCCAATATATCATAATATTTAAAAGTTTCATTAGCAGTAAAGTATTTAAACATATGTTGTTTCATTGTACCTATCCAGCGTTCCACCACGCTGCTCTTTTCCTCATTCTCAGTTGAATATAACTTTATGTTATTATCTTTTAACAATTCTTTTACTTGTCGATTATAAAATTCAGATCCTTTATCCGACCAAATATACATTGGTTTTCTTTCTTTAAATAATGTTTTAAATGCTTCACTTACTGTTACTCCTGTTTTATTTTTAATGTAACTAACCAACCATTTTTACTAAAAATATCTATAGCTGCTAATAAATATCTATAGTGTTTATTTTGTTTTGAATATTGTTGCATATCTATCAAATCAACCGCCCATGTTTGATCTATTGAATTGACATAAACACGTCTTTTAGGAAAAGATTTTACAACTCTATGATGTAATTCATCTGCCAATTTATTTGTTAGATTTATTTTAGACATTTTAAATATAACTAAAATTGTTTCTTAAAAATGGAGGCAAAAAGGATAAAATTTTATCCAAGCGAGGAGATTCATATAAACTTGTTTTGACAAAAAATATAAACATAAAGCAAGTATTTATGTATTTAATTATAAAATTAGTCTAAAGGATGAAAACCAGAAACATTTACAAATGCTTTTGATCATATGGTAGATTATTCTATAAAAGATTACCCTAATGGAAGAATTAAAATAGTACCTATTCATGAAATCATAATTGCTAAACATAAAAGCTGGCCTATAAGAACATATAATACAGTTAAAAAGTTATTCATGGATCAAATGGAAAGATTATTAAATAGTGCTGAAGAATTAAATTTAGAAGAAGTTATTTTTGAAGTTACTATTATACCCAATAAAAGAGGAAAAGGTAAAGCTTTAAAAATAGTAGATGCAATAAATAAAAGTAGTATCATACAAATAAAAATAATGATACAATATGTTTAGCAAGAGCAATTGTAACTTCTTTAGCTTCAAACAAGTTGTTAGAAAATTTTACAAACTCACAATTAAAACACATTAAAGAGGGTAGACCATTACAAAAAGAGTTGCTGAAAATTTACATGAACAATCAGAAGTAGAAATAAAAAAAAGGAAATGATTTGGAAGATTTAAAAATTTTGAAAATTATCTTGATATGAGAATAATTATTTTTACATCAAATAGTACAGAACATATTTTATATAATGGTAATGAAGAATACAACGAACAAATATATTTATATTATCATGATGAACATTTTGATACAATAACAAACATAACAGGATTTTTAGCAAAACGTAGATTTTGTAAATTATGTTTAATTGGTTATACTGAACAACATACATGTAAAGATAATACAGTAACAACTATTAGAAAACAACTTGTTTGTGAAAATGTAATAAAACATATACAGGTAAAACCATAAATGTGGTGAAAAATATGTTTAATATGTTACGAAAAATACACGGAAAGTAATGAAGAACGCTTATGTTATATGAAACCATCAGTACCAAAACAAGTAAAAATAATAAATATATATATTTTGATTTTGAAACAAATCAAGAAACAGGAATACATATAATGAATTTTGTATAGCTTACGATTTAGAAAATATTTACTGTTTTAAAATAACTATGTAAAAGTATTTAAATGTGATTTCAATATTGATGATTTAAACTTGTTAGAATTAGACATAGATGATTGTTTTAGTGATGTAGAAAAATTAAATATGAAAGAAATTCTGTAATAGACAACTTTTGTAAATATTTCATAAGAGACAAATTTAAAGACTACACTTTTATTTCACATTATGGAAAAGGTTATGATATGCAACCAATTTTGGGATGGATAATAAAAATAAAATTGAACATAGTATTATTTCTTCAGGATTAAAATTAACATCTATATTTATTAAAGGAATAAATTTAAGATTTATAGATTCAATAAATTTTACATTGTGTGGATTAGCTGCTTTCCCAAAAACATTTGGTTTTGAAGGTAACAAAGGATACTTTCCACATTATTTTAATACAACAGAAACCAAAAATACAAAAGTAAATATCCTGATAAAAATATTATGGTTTTGATACTATGACTACCAAAAATAAAAATGAATTTGACAAATGGTATGAAACAAAAAGATAAAAAATTTGAATTCGAAAAGAAATATTTTACTATTGTTTTTGGATGTTTTAATTTTGTCAAAAGGTTGTACATTGTATAAAAATTATTTTTAAATATAACCAACAATTGTATCGATCCATTTCAAAATATTACAATTGCTCAATGTTGTACAAAAATATTTAAAACATTAATGTTGACAAATGAAACAATTGGAATTCACAAAAGATGACAATTAAAGAAGTACATTCACAAAAATCAATACAATGGTTAGAGTATATTTCTTTAGAATATAATATAATGATTCAACATGCTAAAAGAGGAGGTGAAAAAATTATTCATTAATAATAAATGTTATAAAGTCGATGGTTATTATTATGATAGAGAAAATAAAATGCGTAATGTTTATGAATTTTTGGATGTTATTGGCATGGATGTACAAAATGTTATAGTCCTGAAGAAATATGTAAAAAGATAGAAATAAAAACTATGAAAGAGTTATATGACCAAACTAAAGAAAGACTTAAAACTATTGAAGATTATCTAAAACCAAATGTAAAATTCATACAATATGGAATGCGAGTTTGATCAACAAAATATCCTGAAGTTGATCCACATTTAAAACCTATTGATAAAAGAGATGCATTTTATGGAGGAAGAACAGAAACTATTCAATTATACAATAATCTTTCTGATTTAAAAGGTAGATATGTAGATTTTTGTTCTCTGTATCCATCAGTAAATAAATATTGTAAATATCCTATAGGACATCCTATTACATATACAGATATTTCTGTAGATGATTATATAAAAATAATTATTTCGGAATAATGAAATGTAAAATATTACCACCTAAAGGATTGTATCACCCTGTTTTACCTTATAAACAATTAACTAGTGATAATAGACATAAATTACTTTTGGATTATGTAGAACATGTATGAATAAAATATCTTTTAAATGTAAACACATAGATGATCCTACTTTAAATAAACATGATAAAATACATGAAATAAAAGATGTAAAGAATGTAAAATATTAAAATGAAAATGTATACATTCTAATGAGGAAAGAGTTATAGTAGGAACTTGGTCTACAATAGAAATAGATAAAGCAATAGAAAAAGGTTATAAATTACAAAAATATATGAACTAGAACATTTTGAAAAACATCTACAGATATATTTAAACTTTATGTAGATACGTTTATGAAATATAAACAAGAAGCTTCAGGATGTAAATGTGATCCTAAATATTGTAAATCTGATTGTGAGAACGATAAAGAATGTAAACCAAAATACAATATATCATAGATAATGCTGCTTATAATCTAGATATTGACAAAGTTAAACACAATTCGGGATTAAGATTTATAGCTAAAATATGTTTAAATAATTTATGGGGACATTTTGGTATGAGAGATAATTTTACACAAAAGAATATTGTTTTACTTTAGAACATATAACTAAAATAGTATTTAATGAAAAATATAAAGATATAAGTACCATGATATTAGATGAAAATATTGTATTAACTGAATATAAAGAAAAGAAGAATATTCTAAACCTAATCCAAGTGTAAATGTTTATATAGCTTTATTTACAACAGCACATGCTAGATTAAAATTATACGAATTATTAGATATTCTACAAGAAAGAGTTTTATACATGGATACAGATTCTTGTATTTACAATGATGATGGTTCTGAAGCATGTAAAAAGTAGAAAATATGATGGGAAGTAAATTAGGTGATTTAACAGACGAAATTGTTTCAAAACACAATGCTAATCACATAAAACAATTTATATCTGCTGGTCCAAAAGATTATTCAATGAAACTAGATACAGAAAACTAGTTAGCTGTTGTAAAGGTTTTAGATTAAATGCTGAAGTTGAAGAAAAGATTACATTAGATAGAAAAATAAAAATAGTTACTGATGAAAATGAAAATATGAAACTGTAAAATATGACAACATAAAATAGGAAAAGATCATCAACTTAAAACAGTTAAACAAGTTAAAGCTTATGATTATATGTTTGATAAAAGAATGGTATGTTATGAAAATGAAAATCTAATTAGAAGTTTTCCTTATGGATATTAAAAATATATAATTTAAATTTTATTTTAAAATGATTGAAGCTTATACCGAGAAAGATGATCCTTATGCTAGAGTTATATTAGGAAAAATAAAATTATCAAATTATCAGATATGTTGTTTAAGAGATGATGGAGAATGTCCTTTGACATCAAAACAAATGGAAGTAATGGAAAAGTTTAAAGGTAAAAGTTATCTAAGTTTCCTCCTGGTTGGGATGCTTTCATTAGACCTGACAAAATTTATGAATATGTTTTTGAAAACCATGTCCTGAAATTTAATTTATTTTGTTATTTCTTTATAACCCTCTTTAAAAACTTTAATCAAAGGAATAATATTTTAGATTTAAATGTATCATTTTCTTCAAGGTAATCATCTACAAGATTTTTTAATTTACTCATGTTTGGGTTGTAATTATTTTGTATTAAATAATAATTTAGATAAAACCTTAATAAATTATCTGTAACATTTATTGGGCATTTTGAATAGTACTGTTTTATTCCTTGACTTTTGCCGTTTTAACCAGAAAAAGTACAGGAATTGACCAGAAAAAGTACAGGAATTACACCCTAAAAACTAACTAATTTTTTCAATTTTAGCAATTTTTCATACAAAAGTGTGTTGTATTTTGATATGTCATTTAGGTATTGTTTTAAAACAAATGGAAAAGTATACATGAAACTACAATTATTATTAAGCACATAATGTAAAAAATAATTTCACCAACATTTTTATTTTTAAAAGTAAGACTTTTTTCGCTCGCTTATTTTAACTTCCAAACAACAAAACCTGTTAAAACCATTCCACCAACAACAAATGCAATTTCTCTATTTTTTATCTTCTGATGGTGTATAAAATCACTTAGTTTAGGTTTGGGTGATAATGGAGTTAATTGTTTACTTGTAATGTAATAGTATTGTTTCATTGCTTGGTCAGCATCTTCAAAAGTATGTTCGGCATGATGTTCCTTTTGTAATTGTTCATTGATAAAATCTAATCTTTGTATTCTTCTTTTATTCCAATCTGCTTGTGCTTTTTCTAATTTTTCTATAGCTTTATCATGTCTTATTTTCTCTTCATTTGCATTACTACCCATATGTGAAAATAAATAATTACTCCCCGAAAATGCAAAAGCATTTGTTATTGCCCCACCAAGCATCATTGCTAAAGCACCTGCCATTTTAAATAAAATAAAAAATAAGTAAGCAATCAGTTTATTACTTCATGATATCAGCAGGTATAATACCTTGCTTAATCAACATATCTTTTGTTGCCATTGCAAGTAATATATCAATGGATAACATTACAACATCATTTACATTAAAATCTACTTTTGGTGCTGGTCTCCTTAGTACCTTTTTACCTATTTCTGCATATCCAACTGTTAACAATGTTTCCACTCCGGCGTGATATAACATATTTGCTATTTGTTTTCCGTCTTTTGGTGCCGACATTTTTATATATTAAATTTCTTTAGTTAAATTCAAAAGGATCAATTTCTTTTTTTGGAGTAGACCGTTCACTTCTCTCTCTTGGTTTTCTTTTCTTTACCCATCATAACTTCTTTAATAATTTTTCCGGTTTTTACTTTGGTTGTAAAAAAACAATCCCAATCCAACAATGCCTATAGAAAAAAGTGCAAATTTGTAATCAACTTTGGAACCGGAGTGTTTCTCGACCGAATGGTTTGATTCATAATCTGTTTCTGTATCAGAATCTTTTGTTATTTGTGGTAAGTCATTTTTTTCACTAGCCATTTTAAATTTTGCATTTTCTTTTTTTAATTTTTCTTCTTCTTTTTTTCTCAATTCAGCTTTCATTTTTTTTGCTTCTGCACCTTTCTTGCCAGCGGCTACTCTTTTTGGATCTTTTGGTTTGGGTTTTTTGAAGGGTGACCGATCGCTCCGCTCGCTAAATACTTCTTTTTTTTCTTCTTGTTCAGGATTTTCATTCATCATTTTTTATGTCATTATTTTCATCTTTATTTTTAAAATCAATAGAAGCAAGTGGTTCTATATGTTTTGCTGTTGTTAAAATTGTAGTAAAAGGAGCAAGAAACATTCCATATCTGTAATACAGTTCACAACATGTATTGGTTAAAGCATTATTTAAAAGGGATCTTCCTCCAAGTCTTGTATTAGTTTTGGTGGATCGACAACTTTGAAATACTTTGATACACCCATGACATACAAATTTATAAAAGAGTTTCCTAATGTCTTAGTCATACTAGCTCATAATCTTGCTTCATATTTACAGTATAGTTTGTCTATTTGTTCTGGTGTCATTTTATCAATATCTGACAGTTGTAATTCTTTACCCAGATATTGTTTACTATTCCACCAGCAACAACAGATGATAATCTCGCGTTTTTTTTCTTGTTTATCATCATCATCAATATTTATGTTTTCAACAATTTGCTTACTCAATAATTCTTCCGCATTCATTTTATACGTTTCAAAAACGAAAATAATTTATTTTTAATTTTATAAAACTAAATACAAAATAACCAACTAATGATAATACTGCAGTATTTGTTATAATTGTTAATATTTCTAATAGCATTGCTTTTTATTTGCATTGCTTTTTTTATTGCTTATTTTTGCTAAATTACTAAAGCATTACTTGAGAATTGCTAAAGAATTACTTGAAAATAGCTTAAGAATTGCTAAAGAATTACTTGAGAATAGCTTAAGAATTGCTTAAAAATTGCTTAAGAATTGCTAATCAATCAACCAATAATCAGTAGGTTGATCTGTCTTTAATATTAATTTACGATGTTTCTTTTTTTTAAGTTCTTCCTTTATTCTTTGTCTTTCTTCTAATGTAGGAATAACATCATTTCTCTTAGACAATTATCAAAACTATCTCTATCTTTGTGTAAAACATGCACAACCATTTTGTTTGTTCTCTTAAGTCTTTTAAAACAGAGTTGTATCTCTGTGAAATGACCCAAACTGATTGTTCCGCGTGTCTTCCTGAAAATGCAAGTTCAGACAGCATATCTTTTTCTTTGTTAATTCTTTTGTTGCACTGCAATCATCAATGATATATAATGTTGGACGAGTAGCATATTTTTAAAAACATTCTTAGTAGTTCTTGTAGTTTCTCTTCTTCTTTGACAATGGGATTAACAATTATTAAATTTTTGTTTTGGTTTTTAACATCACCAATCCACCAACGATTTTTGTATGCTTTGTTCCATTGAATTGTTGGACAAAGTATAACTATATGCTTAAAACCCCACTATATTCTTTTTCTAATAAATCAAGAACAAACTCCGTTTTTCCACACCCAGTTTGTCCACATATAATAGCACAATGTGGATATTTTGGTAATTGAGTGTATCTCGCTCCGCTCGTTCGATTCCATTTTTAAGGAAAACACTTAATTTTTTTCTCCAAAATCCAACAGAATTTTTCGCGGTGTGTTCTCCGACCTTTTTTATTTTTGTTTTTGAAATTTTTTGTTGTTTTTTTGGGTGTTTTAAGGTTTTTTATAAAAAGTAAAGAAATTTAATTTTGGGAACAAAATTTTTTGCTGTTTTTGGGTGTTTTTGCTTTTTTGTGAAATTTAGTGCCTTTTGCTTTAAATTATGGTATTTTAGGTGTTGTTAAAATTTTTGTTTTTTTGGGGGTCCGAGGTGTGGGATTCTGTGTCACCTTACTTCCTAAACATACTCATCTCATATTCAGTTTTCTGTTTTGTCAGTTAAAATAATTATAGAGTACACTCTGAAAACGGCGTTTAGATAGCAGTTCTGGAAGAGGTTGGAAGAATTTCAACAAATGCGTCTGTTTTCTGTTTTTCCGTTTCTAAACAGCAACATATATCTCCATGGAGTCCACATTTCATAACTGATACTTTACACAAGGGCGTGCGTGTATTACAAAGGATTCATGGATAGAGGAATATCTTTATCAAATAAGATATTTAAACAGAGTTACAGAAAACAAACTTTAATATCCTCACTTAGAAATCTTATGGTCGCCATCACGATTTGGTTGAGAATGTCCATTTCACAAATGGTTATGGATGTGTTCTCGTTGTCGTACTCCTAGTCCGTCCTTCTTATAGTGACCATGACTTACTATCGGCTTTTACATTAAATTTGGACAATGAGCAGGAAAAGTTTAACCTTCCCGAGCACCTGATTTCACTCTCGGTTTGTTTGAGAGTTCGCATTGTCCATGCTTTGGTGTTTAGTGTTTTCGGTGTTTGTGTTTCGTGTTTATTCCCACACCTTGTTATTTTGTCCTCGTCTGTTTTCCTGGAGGTGCCTTGTCCCTTGATCATGTTGACTCTACTGTTACTTTGGTATGCTTCCTGCTTTATATGTCAATTAAACTGAATCAATACATTGCTAAATATTAAACTGGAAGTTCTAGAGAAGGTCAATTTATTTACTTTGGAGTGCCACTTATTGTTATATCAAACTACAAATGTAATAAAAACGTCTCTGTTGTCAAAATTAAGTGATTTTAAACAAACAAAATCAAACAAGCAAGCAAAAAATATGCACCAACAAAAATTGAAAAAAAAAAAACAAAACAAAATACGTGAAAACTAATGTACCCAGATAAGATATTTTGCTGGTAAAATATGCGGATTTATTTTTTTTTTGATTCGAATATATAAATGTGAGTACCTCAGTTGAAGCTGTTATAATAGTTTGTTAATAGTCGCGCTAAATTCATTAAAAATCTTTCGAAATCGAATATTCCTTTCAAGGTTTAATTTACAATATACATCTCTGATGTGTATTTTGTTAAACAAATGAGTTAATTTGGCTATTTTATGCATTAGTTTTATTGTTGCTATTTTAACCTTCCACCCCCAAAAAACGAGATTTTGATCCGGAACCGAAAATCGGAATCCGAACCCACGTACATGTAATATTGGAAGAAAATAACCTTCTTGGTTCTCATTGGTCATAGATAAAGAAAAATCATTGTTATAACAATAAATATCATTGGCAGGTTGTATTACTGTCTAGTATACAAAAATATTAACGTATATACACAAAGAAATCCGTAAATACGTAAATCGAATTCTGTATATACGTAATTGAATTTCGTATATACGTAAATCGAATTTCGTATATACATAATTATTTCTGTATATATGTAATTATTTACGTATATACATAATTATTTCTGTATATACGCAAGGACGTATAACTAACATATACGTCCTTGATATACGGAATTCGATTTACGTATATACGTAATTATTTCTGTATATACAGAATTCTATTTACGTATATAATTATGTATATACGTAAATAAGTATTTTGACCCTGATTCCGCGCCATAGTATTCAATTTTACATATCAGATACGGATAATGATACATTTGTAGTCCGAACTGTGACTAAAATTAGTCAGACTAAAGCGTCTTAAAGATTGGGATCATATTGCAAAATGGCGGACGACGAACATGATGCCGACAAGTAATGCGCATTTTACCAAATATCTTTTCAAATTATATGAAAAAAATATATAACATAACGATGAAATATCCCATTGTCTATGACCCAACTATATTTTCTCTATTTGAACAATTCATACCTGGTGTCTAATTCATAATTAAGGTTCATCATAACAATAGACAAAAATGCACAGAATGTCAGAAACAAGTGCCTGTGCAAAAATGGCTGTTTTTACACCTAAAACATTACTCACAGAAGAGTCAGGGTATAGGCCTTGTATCCACTAGATTTTACCTGACTTAGTTTATTTTTATGCCTCGCCGTAAGCAATGGGTCATTAAGTGTTACCCTTGACCATCCCTGCAGGGTCTGACACTAACGGTTGTCCGATTGCCCGGGGCAAGTTAATGTCGTATTCGGACAAGTAAAAACATCATCTTGGTTGTCCGATCGGGCAAGTGAAAAAAAAAGTGTTAAATGATTAAATTTCACAAAATCAATAGTGTCTGTTGTTTTGTCCATAGATTACTCAGTGATAACATGGCACGATCGAGTAAAGTGGTCTTAACCCCCCTTCAATGCTTATATTTCGTCATTTGTTTGCACTGAATTCCCCATTTTACCTAAAAAAGATAGTGTTTAAAAATATTGGCCAATCAGGCAGCCGCGGCGTTGCTTCGTCATTATCGTTATCAATCGGGACACCACTCTGGGTTTTCCGACGCACGTGTTATTCCCACCAACCAATGGAAAGCGGAGGTCTATTTTCGTTATTCTAACTTTAGAATTTGACATCGGATGTGTATTTCCCGAAGATGGAAAAACGTAAAAGCTTGAAAGAGAAAATGAAATTAAACTTTAACAAATTTGTCAGTTGTTGTCAGTTTATCAAGAAGGGTTTTTGAAATGGCATTTCTTAGATAAACTATTATGAAATAAGTATCTCTGTGTAAATGATCCAATTCCCGTATATTCGCCGATCTTTTCCCTCCCTCCTCGGCTTGTTGAAATTCTGGTAAGTAGACAGCTGGGATTCTGGAAATATTATTGACTTCTCAATTCATCAATATTCATACTCCATAATCAATTTACACCCCATATACATGATAACTATATTTTATCTGAATTTTCTACATTACAACCACAAAAATAACATGTAAAAGTTTGGGCATGTAGATTTCACTTTCGGACAAGTAAAAGTAATAGGGCACTTGCCCAACTGGACAAGTTGGTATAAAAGTTAATGTCGATCCCTGCCCTGTGTCCCATTTTCGTTTCCCCACTAAAACTTAAGTGTTTCACATCCAATTTTTATGAAACTCATACACAATGCTCAGAACAAAAACTCTCAGGCAGACTGAGAGTTCGAATTTGGTCATTGAGTCACTTATTGTTCTAGAGTTGTGCCCTTTATAACTTGGAAAATTGACAATATTTTTCGTTTCCGCTTTCTAGCTCAAGTTTTCCTGAGATTGGCCACTTCCATTTTAGACAAAAACCATCTGAAAAGTGACGTTTTGTAGCATATTTGATAGATTTTTCATATTTAAGCCTGAATTTAGGCGTCTTTAATGACCAAATCAGTTCAAATCTTTTACATAAACTAATTGAATCGACTGAAGAAGACACTTAAGTGTTTACAAAACGTCAAAAATGTTACATCAGTTGTACTTCAAATTTTAGGCCAAAATAAGCCCTTACCGGACCTTCTCCTTTTTCAGTTTCTGCACTCTTTAAGTTTGTCTCATCCAAATTTTATATAATTCATACACAATCTTAAGAACCACAACACACAGACAGAGATCGAATTTGGGCAGTGAGTTCTTACCATTTTAGAGTTATGCCTTTTTAACTTGGTACATTGTAAATTGCAAAACTTGAGCAGGGGCATTCTTGTCCTCAGACACATTCTTCTATTATTTAAAAAGTTTGCCAAAAACATACATCAATGAAATAAAGGAAAGATGTTTAAATATTTATCATGTTTTTGTGTAATTTAATAGTAAAGACGGTTAGACCACCTTGAAAATTTCAATTTACCATTATTGATCACTTGAGGAAAATTTCCAGGGCTGTAAATACCTAGGGCGAAACCTTTAGAAAAACAAGTGCAACTGAAACAGTCTGAAGGATTGGTAGGAACAGATATATAAAAGTCAAATGAATTTTATTTTCAATAGTTTAGCACATCTAAACAATTCCAAACATTTCTTCATACATGTAACTGTAATTCAATTTTTCATTACAGTTTTGATGATTTGGATGATGATATAGATGAAGAGCCATTAGATGAACCAATAGATGGAGAGGTACATATGTAATATAAATTCAGTTTAAATGTGCATACATGTGGATTACCTTGCCTGGTGACCTATTGATGTCTGTTGAGAAGTAATTGATTTAAATAAATCATCACCCATATTTTAAAAATGTTTTTGCTCCTTGTGTAGACTATTGGTAGATTATGGCTTCTCATTTGTAGTGGGTAATTATCATTAGATATATGGTGATCTATAAACATTAGTACAGGGTACCAGTGAATACACCAAGTCGTACATTTTATGATAAAACATTAATTTTCAAAAAAGAATTTCATCAGAAATATTATTATTTCCTTGCAAATACCAAATTTTAGTTCCTTTGTGCCTTATTATACTCATTTGTGGAACTTTGTGCACAAGGGAGTTCCTTTTCAGTGTTTAATAGACCCATTTTTTTTGGTTCATTGTACAAATTTAAATGGGTTCAGAATTCTTACTTTGCCTTCATAAAACCAGACTTACCTTTGTTGGACATGTACTACATGTATCTGATGAAAAAAAAGTATTGAGTATTGCTGGCAAGCAGTCATTTTTTTATGACAATACAAATAACTTATGATACTTTCATGTACTTTTACTGTAATTTTTGTTTTAATTCTACAGGATCAAGATAATATCGAAATTATTCCAGCAACAAACCAAGTACAACTGATTGAACGTCATAAAAGAATTACCACACCTTACATGACAAAATATGAAAGGGCCAGAGTACTGGGTACAAGAGCATTGCAAATAGCGTAAGTATTGAACAAAGGAGAAAACAATTAAACAAAACAAATTTTTCAGGCTAAAAAAATATGGTTGTGTTTCCTGCCTCCCTATCTACTGTAACACATTTTATGGTTGTGTTTCCTGCCTCCCTATCTACTGTAACACATTTTATGGTTGTGTTTCCAGCCTCCCTACCTACTGTAACACATTTTATGGTTGTGTTTCCTGTCTCCCTACCTACTGTAACACATTTTATGGTTGTGTTTCCTGCCTCCCTATCTACTGTAACACATTTTATGGTTGTGTTTCCTGCCTCCCTACCTACTGTAACATATTTTATGGTTGTGTTTCCAGCCTCCCTACCTACTGTAACATATTTTATGGTTGTGTTTCCAGCCTCCCTATCTACTGTAACACATTTTATGGTTGTGTTTCCAGCCTCCCTACCTACTGTAACACATTTTATGGTTGTGTTTCCAGCCTCCCTACCTACTGTAACACATTTTATGGTTGTGTTTCCAGCCTCCCTACCTACTGTAACACATTTTATGGTTGTGTTTCCTGTCTCCCTACCTACTGTAACATATTTTATGGTTGTGTTTCCTGTCTCCCTACCTACTGTAACATATTTTATGGTTGTGTTTCCTGTCTCCCTTTCTACTGTAACATTTTATGGTTGTATTTCCTGCCTCCCTATCTACTGTAACACATTTTATGGTTGTGTTTCCTGTCTCCTTTCTACTGTAACACATTTTATGGTTGTGTTTCCAGCCTCCTATCTACTGTAACATATTTTATGGTTGTATTTCCTGCCTCCCTATCTACTGTAACACATTTTATGGTTGTGTTTCCTGTCTCCTTTCTACTGTAACACATTTTATGGTTGTGTTTCCAGCCTCCTACCTACTGTAACATATTTTATGGTTGTGTTTCCAGCCTCCTACCTACTGTAACACATTTTATGGTTGTGTTTCCTGTCTCCCTACCTACTGTAACATATTTTATGGTTGTGTTTCCTGCCTCCCTATCTACTGTAACACATTTTATGGTTGTGTTTCCTGTCTCCCTATCTACTGTAACACATTTTATGGTTGTGTTTCCAGCCTCCCTATCTACTGTAACATATTTTATGGTTGTGTTTCCTGCCTCCCTATCTACTGTAACACATTTTATGGTTGTGTTTCCTGTCTCCCTTTCTACTGTAACACATTTTATGGTTGTGTTTCCAGCCTCCCTACCTACTGTAACATATTTTATGGTTGTGTTTCCAGCCTCCCTACCTACTGTAACACATTTTATGATTGTGTTTCCTGTCTCCCTATCTACTGTAACACATTTTATGGTTGTGTTTCCTGTCTCCCAACCTACTGTAACACATTTTATGGTTGTGTTTCCAGCCTCCCTACCAACTGTAACACATTTTATGGTTGTGTTTCCTGTCTCCCTATCTACTGTAACATATTTTATGGTTGTGTTTCCAGCCTCCCTATCTACTGTAACACATTTTATGGTTGTGTTTCCTGTCTCCTACCTACTGTAACATATTTTATGGTTGTGTTTCCTGTCTCCTACCTACTGTAACACATTTTATGGTTGTGTTTCCAGCCTCCTACCTACTGTAACATATTTTATGGTTGTGTTTCCTGTCTCCCTACCTACTGTAACATATTTTATGATTGTGTTTCCTGCCTCCCTATCTACTGTAACATATTTTATGGTTGTGTTTCCTGTATCCCTATCTACTGTAACACATTTTATGTTTGTGTTTCCTGTCTCCTATCTACTGTAACACATTTTATGGTTGTGTTTCCTGCCTCCCTACAGTACACACAGAGAGTTTGTAATCCCAAACTCCATACACATAATTATTCCTGGTGTGACACCAGGAAACTCCGACATCCCTCCCTAAATTCTCGGAGAAATTTGGGAGTATTCCTCCGACTTCGCGTAAATTCGCTACCTTTTGTTTATTGTATTAGCGACATCTCTCCCAGTCCGGTGTGACGCGGTGTCACACCAGGTAATTAATTGCCCTAATCCTTCTGATCTATGCCGGCACACGACAGTCAAGGTATGTGAGATTTCTAATGTAATTAAACAGTTGTATTTCCTGTCTATTGATAATCAGGTTATATATCTGATTGCTTGAAACAAATAAAAGATTAAAAAGCAAAACGTTATTGTTAATTCTTTCAATTACACTGTACATTTAAAATTAGTTTTATTAAAAACAACTATATTTGATTTTGACCTCGGTTTTTGTCAGAAAATAAATGTTTAATTTACAAAGAGATATAATTGTGTAAAATAAACGGAGACTAACGCTGAATAAATGTGGGCAGTTTGAAGAAAATTACACGTCTCAAAGTTTTGTATACAAGTAAAAAGAAAATATTATTCACTATTCGTTATGCTAATAAGTCTCGCCATTTTCATTTTACGACTACATAATTGCTTGAAAAAATAAAAGATTTGAAAGCAAAATGTTCTTGTTAATTCTTTCAATTGCATTAAAGTTTATAAAAAACTATACCTGATTTTGATCTCGTTTTTTATCGGTAAATTATATTACTTACGAAAAGAGACATACTTGCGTAAACATAAACGGAAACTAACGCTGAAAATAAAATGTGAGCAGTTTAAAGAAAATTACGTGTCTCAAAACTTGTATATGCAATTAAAAAGAAAATACTATTCACTATTCGTTATGCTTAATAAGTCTCGCATTTTCTCTTTACGATTTGTTAGCATTACTTTAGGATAAATAATACATTTCGCTACAACAGGAATACTTCTATAGCTGCATCAACTCGTCGTTGCATAATATTCATTTACGCACAATGAATGTAAACTTTGTGTTGTATTTAGGACAGTGATCTTTAAATATTTTTAAAGGAATTAATTGCCGTGGGAAGACGATACACATCTCAGTGATCAACAGTGCGTGGTTGAACTTTGAACTTGACTTCGCTCACAATATTGAATGCTAAAAATAGTGACATCAATTTTGTCCACGAGATTTTTATTTGGCGGGAATATTATCACGTAACAGTAAACTCAGGTGACCTTTCTGGATGACCGTGGGAAAATTCATTCAGGGTTTAAATTTGCTTTGTAATGATTGACATTTGTGTGCGTTAAGATTGAGGCTCTAGAAGGTCCTTTTACAATTGATTAACCGGAATCTAAAATATAATCCTTTTCTGAATAAACGAACACCAGCCTTTTATTTTACGTTTCTCAGTCAGCACAGAACATAAACCTGGACATTATTTATACGTCCATGGTCAACAATATACATTAATGGTATGAAAACACGATGCATGTCGTTCAGTTCCTGTTGGGCGTTGGTAGAGATCCTCTGTGAAAATGTGCAGATCGTTAAAATCCGATCCACATTTTTTTTTTTCACGTATTTCTTTCACGATATAGTTTCATTTTAATATTCTATAGTAATTGTTGAAATACTTTTTTTTTTTTATTTCGACAAGGACTTTTAACATCCAATTTTATTTTAAATAATAAAGGATCAATAACAGATCATAACAGAGATAAACAACACATCATGATTTTTTCTTCTTCATATAATTAATTAGGTTGTGATTATTGTATTGTGTCTGGGCGGGAATGTCTCTTAGTGTTGTGTTTTTATGAATATAGGGCACATTGCATACAAAACGTTTTCCTTCGTTCAACAGAGTTGTCACTTCACAGTTTCTTTTCTGAATTCAAATAATTCAAGTCGGTAATGTACCGGAGGTAGTGAAACAATATTTTATATTGCAAAATAAATTGAGTTCACTTGTTGATCCGATAAATTAACTCTTGGGTTAAGATTGGACAAATTACCGTTAAAACAACATTTTGTTTTAAGCCAGTTGATTTTATATATTGAACAATTAATGAACGGATATTGCTCACTGAGTAGGTCATAAAAGATACTAATTGTGGTAAAATCGTCTTTGTTGAAAAAACACACAAATTATGACCTGACGGACTATAATAAAAATACAAAATAAGTGTTTTATTCGTATTTTTATTCGTTGGTACGTTTTATTTCAAATGACAATGACATGGGACTAAAACAGACGAGAATAATTATCTTATTTTGAATGATAATGTCACATTTTTATCTGTCAAAGAAAGGACATTTTAATACCGTGTTTTAAAGCACACAGGTGCAATCAAGATCGATTAAATGTACATAGGTAATAAATCTGGCTAATCCGATTATGTTGTCACGTCATTAATCTTCAGTACATCCGATGGGCAATAAACCAATTAACAGCCACGCGGTGTTGGGAGAGAATCTTTGGAGGAAATTGGGAGTATAATCCGTGATTCGCGGTGTCACACCGCTACACTCAATCGGTGATTAGAGTTCGCGATTACAAACTCTCTGTGCGTACTGTATCTACTGTAACACATTTTATGGTTGTGTTTCCTGTCTCCTATCTACTGTAACACATTTTATGGTTGTGTTTCCTGTCTCCCTACCTACTGTAACACATTTTATGGTTGTGTTTCCTGTCTCCCTATCTACTGTAACACATTTTATGGTTGTGTTTCCTGTCTCCCTACCTACTGTAACACATTTTATGGTTGTGTTTCCTGTCTCCTACCTACTGTAACACATTTTATGGTTGTGTTTCCTGTCTCCTACCTACTGTAACACATTTTATGGTTGTATTTCCTGTCTCCTTTCTACTGTAACACATTTTATGGTTGTTTTTCCTGTCTCTCTACTTACTGTAACACATTTTATGGTTGTGTTTCCTGTCTCCCTACCTACTGTAACATATTTTATGGTTGTATTTCCTGTCTCCCTTTCTACTGTAACACATTTTATCGTTGTATTTCCTGCCTCCCTACCTACTGTAACACATTTTATGGTTGTACAGGAAACAAGGACCCCAGTTTATATTTTATTAAGCCTGAGTGAAAATGAAAAATAAAGCATTTGCTTGATCATGCAGTAAACATTGCTGTTATTTAATTTTGGGTGTTAGTAGTATTGAAAAATTACATGGGATTTAGAAGTTTTATGATTGATTTAATACATTACATAGATATAGCATAAGGCTTGCATCATTTTGATTGGGAGACATCAATCACATGGTGTTTTAAACTTTAAAGGGATGTTTTTATATACCAATAAAACACAACATCCATGACAACCTTACAACAATGCATCGAATTATAAAAACAAAACAAGTGTAATTATAAGAATGGAATGCTTCTTTTTATAGTTTTATAGGGTTGTAAAAGCATAGACTGCACACTCATTTTAAGTATGTGTATTTAAACAAGGTGATTCCTCCTGATATCTATTTTCTAAAGAGGCTACTGTAATCAGAAATTTCTGCATGCATTTATTATTGCTATTATTGAATAATGGACACAAAGACAAGATTTAAACAAATGCTGCATACAACTAATGCTATCAAAATTTTAAATGTAAGTGCTTTCTTTTAACTACACCTACTCCATCATGATAGATTTTCTTAATTCACAATAATTGACACAGAGTCTTTATTTTGTCTGTCACTCAACAAATAATAAATTCCCAAAAAATTTATGAATTAACAGTAGTCTTGTAAAAGCTTGATTTAATTTTGAGTATTTTAATTATTTAAAATTGATCACTTTGGTAAAGGGAGATAACTGCTTAACCTCATATTTTTTTAGAATGTGTGCTCCTGTCATGGTTGAACTTGAGGGAGAAACAGATCCTCTGCAGATAGCAATGAAAGAATTAAAGTAAGACATTTTAAGGTGGTACATAACACTACAGGGAGATAACTCTGTAAAATCAGCAGAATGTTTTAATCACGTTCTATTGTTAAGGAAATATTAAGCTTCTTAATAGTCAAAATTAGTTTTTATCAAACTGCTATATAGCCGATAAAGTGTGTGGTTCAAGTTTTTTGAAATTTTTATATTTTTGTCAAAGGGTCAAAGTAAATATTTTGTCAAAATTTTATGAAATTAAACGAGCCAAATTAATTTTAGTCAAGGTGTTCCCTACCACCTTAACCCAATTAAGTAAAAAATTAATTTATTTATGTAGAAGTTTAGGAAGCTATTAGATAATGAATTAAAATAATTTTATACATGATTTTATAAAATAAACATTACTTTTATCTCTGAAAAATCTGTGAATAAAACAAGTGCTCTTTTTTTCTTTGATATTGAAAAAGAAACAATGGGACCAGTGTAGAATATTGAATCACAAAGCACATTAAGTTCTAACCACATAGCATTTAGGAGTTAGAGCAAAGACAGTTGTCCCAGAGTTACAATAATTCTTCTGGCTAGGGTTACATGTCTTCCTGTGAACTGTTACTTTGTCACAATGTGAACTATCAAGTTAAAACCTGTCTTAGAATTTTAGTCTTGTACTAAGCAGGGTTCATAAGCATATCATTTAAGCATGTTCTCTTCCTGAAGATGCATTTGATTTTACACTGGACATTAAATAGCTATCTTCCATCACAATCATGTTTAAAAGATTGATTGATTGATTGATTGTTGTTTGTTAATCATCCAGTGGCAAATATTTCATTCATATTCAAAACAATCTTTAATAAACTGCTTCGCTGAGCACAGCTGGATACGCCCACAGAGGTCCAACCCTGAACAGTTGGGGCAAAAATGGACACAATATTCAAGCTTGATATAGGTCTGAATTTGGATTGTAATTAAATATTTGACATATTATAGGTTTCTGAATAAACGTAGTCAAAGAACTTGAAATTGGTTATATGAATTGAATTTATATTCAATTAAAGATTTCTTGCTGTTGTGCAATACACTGTGCTGTTGCATAATACTTAGTAAATCTGTTGTCAGATTATAAAGAAACAATAACTTTTCAGTGTCAGAAATTTATGAAATACTAAAGGGAGGTTATCTTAATAGATATAAACCAAGCACCAAAGTTTAATGAAAACTGCTGAAAGCATTCTTAATGTCCGACATGTTGACGACGGATGGACAGACAGACAGATAGACGGACGGACAACAGTATATCATAATACGACCCGTAAACGGGCGTATATAAAAGATGAAAGCATTAATGCATGTATGACATACATATATTTAAACATTTATAATAAGATATACACATTGTCATTATTAGATATACAGTACGGGTAGAGACTTATTACTATAAATAACGGACTGGGACATGTCGGAAATGAATAATCCGACTTTTTTATGGTAGGTAGTATGGTCATTAATCAACAGATCCAGGTGTGAACGGTAATATAATTGTCCTTTCATCTCAATCCGTGCTACTAGACAATTACGCTTCACTGATTTCAAAATCAGGTTACCTGTGATTTAAACCTCTCACTTTATTGATTAATTCTACATCATATTTGACATAAAATATTTTTACAGGTGAAGGAAGTACTGGAGACATCTTCGTTTTAATAAAAATAGCCTTTTTTAATTATGGCATTTTATATTTCAAATGCTGTTTATATTCCTCAAAATATTATTTTTATGTTCCTGTTTTTTTTTTTTTTTTGTTGTTTTTTTTGTTATGTATCTTTTCGTATTTGTTGGCATACAGTTTTTAAAATATTTTCTTTTTATTTCTGGAAGGTTATTTTGTTTTACTGATTTATTTTCCACGAAACCCATTGATTAGCAGAATGATGTGCAAAGTGCTGCTGCATACGTTTTAGTTTGACAACACTACATTTGTATTTAATTTTCAGTCTCCTTTGGGTCAGTTCTCAAATAAAAATAATTACAGTGAGCAATACTTGTAGACTAGTAGTTTCGTGATTCTTTATAATTGTGAATTTTACTTTTTACTGTAAACAAATATTGTCCGAAAGTTGGTGATATATAACTAAAGTAGTACGCAAATAATAACACTAGAAGAAGATAACGATTCTTCTCGGGAATCAGGTTTATTTTGATATTTCTGTGTTTGTTAAATATGCATGAAATAATTGCCACTGACATGAATGGACATTAAAACTAGAAGCATTCAATCGTTTGATGACCAGTTAATTAAATATTTACTATGATTTGTAGTCTAAAGAAATGCAATTACTCCCATTTAAATAATTTTATGGTTCTGCATTTACTCTTAATTGCATAAAATTAATTTACGCACAATGCATGTTAACTTGTATGTTGTATTTTTGACACCAATCTAAAAAAAATATTTGCCGTGAAAAGACAATTCCATGATACACTTTGAACTTGACTTCACTCACAATACAATTTTGAATGCTAAAAATAGCTGGGATTAATTTTGTCAAATGCACGTGATTTTCATATGGCGGAAATATCGTAACTGTGCATATCGACAGGAAATTACGATTCAATTTTTTTCCAGGAGTTACGCCCCTGTGAACTTATTTGCCCAATATGCAACTCCTCTCAAACCACACAACAGAATTTCATGAAACCTTTTCAGATAATAAGGACATACTACGTAGATGTGCATATCGACAGGAAATTACGATTCAATTTTTTTCCAGGAGTTACGCCTTTGAACTTATTTGCCCAATATACTACTGCAACCTTTTGTCATCGCAACTCCTCTCAAACCACACAACAGAATTTCATGAAACCTTTTCAGATAATAAGGACATACTACGAGATATGCATATCGACAGGAAATTACAATTCAATTTTTTTCCAGGAGTTACGCCTTTGAACTTATTTGCTTCAATGTACTTCTGCAACAGTTTGTCATCGCAACTCCTCTGAAACCACACAACAGAATATCATGAAACTGTGTAGATAATAAGGACATACTATGTAGATGTGCATATTGACAGGAAATTATGATTCAATTTTTTTTTCTGATACAATTTTTTTTTTTTTACACTTATTTTATTTCTCCAATGACAATGTGGGGACGTGGGGTATGTGAGCGCGCTCACTAAGGTTCTTTCATTCCTGCTGAATGTCGGTGGTTCCTCCACCAACAAAAACTGGACACCTAGATATAGACAAAGTTTATTAAAGTGGCCTAATTACAGACTTTAAACACATTTTTCCATAGCTAATGCTGGAACCAGTACACCCAAGTTTCACTTTTGCGACTTTGTTCAGGTGAAACAACAGAAACTTGAAAACTATAAGAATAGACAGGAGACAAAAAGCAACAATGTAAACCACCCTTTGGATTGGTGTTCTTAAAAATGGATAACTAAGGAAAGTTAATGTAATTTGGAACTTATGCCCATTCACAGCTGAGGGGCATTTAGTTTTATCCTGGTCATATGTCCCAAAATTAGTTTCCGTTCTCTAACTTTAATTTGCCTCAACCAAATGTTATAAAACTTATACACAATGCTTTATGCATGAAATAATTGCCACTGACATGAATGGACATTAAAACTAGAAGCATTCAATCGTTTGATGACCAGTTAATTAAATATTTACTATGATTTGTAGTCTAAAAAAATGCAATTACTCCATTTAAATAATTTTATGGTTCTGCATTTACTCTTAATTGCATAAAATTAATTTACGCACAATGCATGTTAACTTGTATGTTGTATTTTTGACACCAATCTAAAAAAAATATTTGCCGTGAAAAGACAATTCCATGATACACTTTGAACTTGACTTCACTCACAAAACAATTTTGAATGCTAAAAATAGCTGGGATTAATTTTGTCAAATGCACGTGATTTTCATATGGCGGGAAATATCGTAACAGTTAACACAGGTGACCTTACTGACCGTGGGAAAATCCATTCGTGATTAAATTTGATACGTAATGATAGGCAGTATTGTCGTTAGTTTAGCTTTAGTCTTCTTTAACTATTTTATTTATTATATTTATCAGTCAACACCCAGATTCAGGCCATAATCTTGCCGGCGAAATGTGATTTAAGTCGCCAAGAATTTTGAAAATAGCTAAATCTAGCGGCCGACTGACTTCATAGCGAAGTCAAATCGCTATCAAAATCGGTAAAGGGAGACAACTTGTGATTTACAAGTCGCACAGGTGAAAAAAATGGCGACTAAAAGGAAAATCGAGATTTTCGAAAGCGACCCAGGACTAATACTGTCGACGATCAAATTAGATAGATACAACTGCGACTTTGAACATCCTCGGATATAAGATTAAAAACTATTCAAACGGAAAACTGACCGTCTCTTTAAGTTATCATTTTACGATGATTTTCATCTGAGGATGTTGCATAATCACTCAGCTGATATGTTTTATTTTTATTTATTACGAGTCGATCAATCATGTCAATTGTACTATTCGGTAGGTTAAGGGTGGGAATTAACGGTAGATTTATTATATTCATTGAAACAAAATTGAAAAATAAATGGTAGAAAGACAGCTGATGGATAATGTGATTGCAAATGGACGACACTCGACCAGCTTGTGATCAGCAGTGGATTTTTTTTTATGACCATTTCGTTGATATGGAAGATATCTTTAAAAAATGATAGAAATTAGCTCTTTATCGGTTAATCAATATGCGATTGACAGATATCTTCATTTATAGGATTACAATCTTTAACGCGAATCTCAATTTACAACTAATGTGATGTCCTGGACATTCAATAATGTTTTACAAAATAATGACAAGTGGTGATATAAACTAAATTCCCAGTCATGAATAAGAATAAGAATTTTATTAGTTTAAAATCCAAACAATAGGATTGTTACTAAATAAACAAACCAAAACAAAACAAACAAACAGACAGACAGACAGGCATATTAATTGACAAAACGACAGACATTAAACAATACAAACATGCAGCATTGAAAAAACAAAAAATAAAGATTATTAATATTAAAGTGAAATTCATCAGGTAAACTGGGAGTCATATTTTTCTGGACTTTTAAAAATAAATTGAGGCAGATGCACATGAATTTAATGCATCATAATATTACTAGGCTACTCCCTCATGTCCCAAGCAACAAATTTTATTTAGACTTAAATTCAAGTTGACAGTACAAATGGTATCAATAAATAAATAACAACTATATTGTCTAAACCTTTTTATTAAGAACTTTCTATATATACATTTTGTACAATAACATGAAAAAACTGCAAGTATATTTTTTATTGCATCTATAGCAATTTCCTTAGTGATAAGCACGAAAACACTATGCAACCGAAACGGTAATGGAATCTCACTTCTCCAAGAAAATGACCACTTCTCCCTTCTCTCTCATGGAAGGAGAAGTCACTTCTCCCTCTCAAAAATCCTAGATTAGGCCCTGAGATTCCTATTTAAATAATTTATTCGGACACCTCCTTTAAAGTTGGAAATTATTCAATTTAAACTGCCGACAAAATCTTACTGACTACGAGCTTTAGAATGGCTAGAAATACGACCATAAAAAGTAAAGACGGCTGATCATGACTAGTGTAAAACTTTGATCTTCGTGTATTGATTGACACAATTAAGTAAAATATGTTTATAAAACACGATTTTCATTAAAATTTCAAACATGGAAATAGAAAGGCAATATCTTTGTTCTAATACAACGAGTGTCAACAAATCTGTTATTTCCATTATATGTAAAATTCCTGCTGAATGTCGGTGGTTCCTCCACCAACAAAACTGGACACCTAGATATAGACAAAGTTTATTAAAGTGGCCTAATTACAGACTTTAAACAAATTTTTCCATAGCTAATGCTGGAACCAGTACACCCAAGTTTCACTTTTGTGACTTTGTTCAGGTGAAACAACAGAAACTTGAAAACTATAAGAATAGACAGGAGACAAAAAGCAACAATGTAAACCACCCTTTGGATTGGTGTTCTTAAAAATGGATAACTAAGGAAAGTTAATGTAATTTGGAACTTATTATGCCCATTCACAGCTGAGGGGGCATTTAGTTTTATCCTGGTCATATGTCCCAAAATTAGTTTCCGTTCTCTAACTTTAATTTGCCTCAACCAAATGTTATAAAACTTATACACAATGCTTACTACCACAAAACACAGATCAAGTTCGAATTTGGGTGGCGTCACTAGACCGTTCTAGAGTAATACCCCTTTATAATGTTTTATGCAAAGGGGGGCATCATCTGTGGCAAATGGACACTTTCTCCATTTATTTTTTAAATATACTGCTAAGAGACAGTAGTTTGTGATGTTCAAAACTCTTAAAGCAAAATGTAGAAACCAAGAAAAAACCTGAGGAAAAACCATAAAAGCTAGACAAGGTGCATCCACAGTGTAAGTGTCTCCAGCTTATACATGCATCACCACCCATGGTACTGTAAATTCAGAAATTATTGAGTGCATTTATTATTGGGATTTTTGAAGAATAGACAAAAATGCGAGATTAATTATTGAGATTTCAGAAAAATCTGCACACAGATTTTTGTGTAAGATATCAGAATGCGATTTCTTATTATTGCGATATCCACCAAGTTGCATTATTCGCATAAATTATTTCTGAATTTACATTAATCAAAAGTCATTAAAGATTGATGGAAAAAAAAGGTAGAGCTGTCCACATAGCAGTATTAATACCCCCTTACATGCAATTTAGTTGCTGCTGTGAAATTAAGTTTTTATACAACTGAAATATTGGCAACCATATAATGATATGGAGATGTTGTCGTCATCGTTCAAGACATTTGGTTTTCAGACAGTAACTTGAGTATTGGTCTATGGATTTCTATGAAATTGTACCACAAGGTTCCATACCAAAAAAGGAAGGTTGGGATTGATTTTTGGGGTTATGGCCCTAACTGTTTGGGAATAAGGGGCCAAAAACAATATTTCTTAATACTTTATAAAAGTTGCTATAATGCATCAGCAAACTTTGTTGTACTTTTTTTGGTTAACCTAAGAACTCCAAAGAACAAATTACTTTTAGAGGGATCAAGGTCAAGGTCAGAGTGACAAGATTATGGTATTTGACACATTCCAATCCGATGATACTTCTGCATACAAAATTTTGTGCATCTTAGTGCTAAGGTACAAAAGTTATGCACCTAACACAAATCAGATAATGATTTACAATCATTGGGGTCAGAGTTTTAAGTCAATGACTTTGATGTATGATCCTCCGATTACATGATGCATCAGTATATCAAGTATGGTCATACTAAGTTCTACTGTACAAAAGTTATGCACAGGACACAAATCAGACATGGTATTCCTACCCCAAATAACCTGACTTTGGTATATGACACACCCCAGCCCATGATGCAACTGCATATAAAATTTGGTTAACCTTGGTTTTACAGTACAAAAGTTGAGAGCTAGACACACACTGGACAAGGATTTACTTTCAGAGGGGTCAAAGTCCAGGTCAAAGTGAACTAACTGACTTTGGTATCTGCATACCAAGTTTGATCAACCTACGTTGTGCACCATACATGAAGCAGGACAGAGGACAGACAGAAAAGGTGATTCCTTTACAATGTTTACCCCCAAACTTTGTTTGTGGAGTTTATAATAAGGAGAATTATGGTAACTTTGGAACTAACTTTTCAAGTGTGCAATCTGTAAAAATAGAATGACCTCAACTCAAATATAGAAAGATATTTCTTTATTTCACTATTAGTGATTCATCACACAAATAACATTCAACAATAAATGTCATGATCTATAAACAACTATCCTTTTAATTTTTTTTATCAATGACTTTTTTCCTGTTTGATTTTTCTAAGATATGAAAATCTGGAATTCATTGCTACATGTTTTCAACACATGAATTACTTACATCTAAATAATACATTTTTCCAAAACATTATTTTCAAAATAGTTATGCAGATACATAATGAGTTTTATAAATTTTGGAAATCCTACTGTTGATTCATTTTTTTTCGTGGGTATCAATTTTCGTGGATTAAGGAAATCTTGCATTTTCGTGGATATTTAATTTTGTGGTTTTGCCATACAAACCTATAGAAAATTTGTAAATCGTGAACATTTGAATTCGTGGTATACCTTTACCCACGAAATCCACAGAAATTGGTATCCCAGAATAATAATGAATCCACAGTATTTCCGAGAAATATTCACAAATAAAAAAAAACATAGCCAAAAATTTAAATTAAGTAGGAATCTTTAACTGCAAGGTTTAATATGTTACGAAGTCACTGACATTTAGAATAATCAATATTACAACATAACAATTTTGAATATAGTTCCACAGGTATTGGTTTAAATCTGTTGAGATATTGTATTAATTCTAATACTGTTTGATTAAAAAGCATACTGACTGCCCTTACAATCCCAGTAAATATTTTCTTTAAATTGCTCCTGCCTATAGGAAGCAGTGACTATATTTGCTTAAGGCAAATAAAGAAAAATATTTCTCCTATTCTCTGAATCTAAATGCTTTAAACCTGTTGGGGAAAAGTTTCAAAGTTCTTGTATGAGGTGAGGATGCATCAGTGATAATTAAATGACCAAAACATTCTCATTAAATCTTAAAACAATTGATTACCATCAGTGAAACATATTTATAAATTTGGGAAGGATTTAAAACTCCAGATTTCATAGATATCATAAATTCAGGCTTCATTTTTTCATACTTGCGTAAATCAACATTCACAATACTCATTCATATGATGAAAGTAACATTAAAGTTGTGACGACTTCAAAAAATTTACAAAAGCTCCAATCACATTTATCACTGAATGAAAAGAATATATAATCATTCTACTGTCTCAAATGTCTCACGATGTAAGCTACCAAGAAGTAGAAGTCCCTATGCAAAGATTATAACTTATAAAACTCTTTTTCCCTTGATAAATAATTTAACAATAGACAACTGTGCCAGCATGGTATGTCTGTCCAAAAATCAGTGAGAGTAGATATTGTTTGTAGATTTAAGGATGTTCGCTCCTCTTGTTATTGAATTTTTGCCAGATATTCAGAATCCTCTGGTTTCATCCATGAAGTGCCATTACAAATTTTTTGCCCTGCTTTTCTTTTCAGGATTTTATTACATATAGTTTTAAAAGCCATGTTTGAAAATCCTATAAACTGCTTTGTAGTTCCTTAATTTATATACTATCAACTTAAAACAGTCTTTTATAAAGCTTGTTATTTTGAAACAGAGTAGCGAACATCCTTAATACAGGTTATTGAATGATAAAAACTTTGTTTGTAAATTTCATGAGGATTCATGAATGCATATTAGATTATTTTGAGGCATATATATAAAAAAATGTTTGAAAAATAAATGAAGAGGATGCCCCCGCTTGCATAGAATGTTATAAAGAGGCATAACTCAAGACTGATAAAAGTGACACCACCCAAATTCGAAGTTAGAGAACGGAACTGAAAAGTTCAGCAATTTTTCCATATATAAAGGGACATAACACCAGAACAGTAAAAGTGACACCACCCAAATTCACACTTGATCTGTGTTTTGTGGTTATAAGCATTGTGTATAAGTTTCATTATATTTGGTTGAAGCTAAGGTTAGAGAATGGAAATCAATTTTGGGACATACGTACGTACAGACAAGGGTAACACTTAATGCCCCCTCAGCTGCAACGGGGGCATAAAAATACCTCTGCTTTTTATCTAACTCCCATAACTGTGGAATGAAAAAAGTGAATATATACAAAAGTGTGTAGACCCTCAGACCACCATTGTTATTAACTTGGGAAAGATCGTAATTTACTCTGTATACTTGAGTTAGTGCAGGACATAAGACGACAAACTTCATATTTTCAAAGATAAAAGTCCTATAGCTTTGGAACAGCAAAAGTCAAGATCATCAAAAGTTTACCAACTCTCAGAACACCATTCTTAATAATTTGCTATTAAAATAAATGGCTTAAAGCATACTTGTGAAATTTTTTTTATCCTTCAAAGATTAAAATCCTATAACACTGGAATGATAAAAGTGAAAATAATCAAAAAGAATTAAGACCCTCAAGACAAGATTGACTTACTGTTCAATAAGTTTACTATTGACAAACAGAGGGACAAATGTTTAGCAATATATCTGTCACTGTCTATAAATGTCATTTATATAAATTGAAGAGAAGTTGAACAGTCTTATTATGCATTACTATAATAGCATTCATCTTTCTTTGATGAAAACAACATCAATTATTGGAACTCCTGAAGATCACTTTACTATCTTCAATCACAGTGTTACTTCAGGATTAATGTTTGACACCTTTTAAATGTATTTTGATACTCTTTATAGGAAAAGATGTGATTTTTCATGGATTCACACATTTTTACAAAATTTTTTCATTAAAATCACTCTTTAAATTTTTAAACTGTAAATTTGTGAATTTCATATTTGTAAGGATTTAAATTTACATCTAATACTTGTTTATCAATTTTTTTTTTCAATTCGAAGTAAAAAATATGCTGACCATCCAACCTAAAATTCCCCATTTTAGAAACATCAAAGAAGCAACTTTAGATTTTTAGTAGTGTTCAACTTGATATAGATCAACAATGATTTTAAATATATAAACCTGATAAAAGAAAATTTGGGTATAAGATACAACAGACGAACAACATAATAACATCCAGAAAAGCCAACTAGATTTCAACATACAAACTTTACCAATTGACAAGTTTTTTTGTCATTTAAACTTGTTCTTAGCAATAAAAAACTTTCAATAATGACTAAGTTTTTTTTTTATTTTGATGATATACATTCAGTTTACATTCAGTTTAACAAGTATTCAATTCTACAAAAGGGAAGTAATTAATTGCTACAAAGGGGAAGTAATTTACTGCCATGATTTATCTATTATACTGAATGATAAAACTTTCTGTACAATATAATCTGACAGCAGTTTTTTATTTTTTTTTAAGACAAGCTCATACATTATATCAATGATTTGACAAAGTCGATATTGTTTTTTGTTTAAATCAAAGCAAATTTACTTTCAATTTGCTGTTTCTTTATATGGTCAAATACTAAATTATAAATTGAAGAAACTATTGTGAACTTAGTTTGTTTGTTTTACACTGTGTTTTGGGAACATTGACTCATTTGCATTTATCTCTAATCTTTATACTGTAATCATTGATGTAAAAGTTTCACACAAACAATATGAATACCAAAAAAGGTGGGGCAAATTTAAACTAGACAGCACCCCAGTGACAAATTGACCAAAAAACTATATCTAAATTTTACCATACAGCCTTCACAGATGGTCGAGTGGATCAAGAGAGAACTTGAATAATATATCAATACTAAAGTGGCATCAAATTCTGAGGCAATCCTCTGTGTTAAAAGAATTAAATATATGCATGATGTAGAGGAAATGGTTTACAGTGCAAGCTAAATAATGAAAATAATGTTTCATATGACACAAAACAAATGTTAAAACATAAATACCAACAATTATTACTTTATATATTTTGAAATTCAAAACTCGCTTTCACACAAAAAATGGTACACTTAGTTCAAAATAACATTATAATCTTTATGCTACATTTAATGATAAACATCTGAAAATGTTCCTAATCAATGTACCGTTGTTTGGGGATGTTTGCTCCTCTGTTTGAAAATAACAAGCTTTTTAACAAAGACTGTTATAAATCAATAGTATATAAATAACGAAACTTAAAAAAAAGAGAAAAAAATGACAGGTCTGTGTCCTAGTTTTTAAGATATAATCAATTGAAAATTTGGTGGGAAATGATTCTCTCTAGATTTTTCATACATTTAACATTGGCACCTTTTTTCTTTCAAAAACAATGAAAAAATAACAAGGATTTCATAGGCTTTATCAACTATATGTGATAAAAGTATGAAAAGAAAAGTGAGGGTTAGTGGGCAAAATATTTATTTGCACTACATGGATAAAACTAGAGAACTCCAAATATCTGACAAAAAGTCAAAAACAAGAGTAGCGAACATTCTTAAATCTGTACTATTGATAATTCAAAACATTGTTGTTGAGGATAGGACACATTACCTTCTGTCAATTCCCCATTTGAAAATCTAATGAACTGGGTAATATTTTCACAAGCCTACACCAAAACATAGCGATTGGCTTACAAAGTCCTAAAAAATGAAAATTCAGTCAATGACGTGAAGTAATTTTCATTTTTGGGTTACGAACAATGAAAATTCAGCCAATGACGTTTAGTTATTTTCATTTTGGGTTACGAACAATGAAAATTCAGCCAATGACATGAAGTTATTTTCATTTTGGGTTAGGAACAATGAAAATTCAGCCAATGACATGAAGTTATTTTCATTTTTGGGTTACGAACAATGAAAATTCAGCCAATGACATGAAGTTATTTTCATTTTGGGTTACGAACAATGAAAATTCAGCCAATGACCTTAAGTTATTTTCATTTTAGGTTACGAACAATGAAAATTCAACCAATGACATGAAGTTATTTTCATTTTGGGTTACGAACAATGAAAATTCAGCCAATGACATGAAGTTATTTTCATTTTGGGTTACGAACAATGAAAATTCAACCAATGACTAAAGTTATTTTCATTTTGGGTTACGAACAATGAAAATTCAGCCAATGACGTGAAGTTATTTTCATTTTGGGTTATGAACAATGAGATTACCCACAATCCTTTAGATTCAAAAACAACCAATTGAAAACTACCAGTGAGATAACATGAGGTATATTGAGCATGTCCATAACATGATACTCCAAGATATCTTTGAGATGTTCAATTATATTCCATTCAAAATGGTTTATCATAATTATTTTTGCTTAATGCACCTCTTTGTATGCGTATTTCATTTTTTGAAGTTTTACGAACATATGTTCTTGAGTTGACAGACAGGGTTATTTCTTTCCTCTTTATTTCCTCGATATTTCATTTTTCTCTTCAAAAAATCATTCGTACAAAAAAATTACTAAGGTAATATCAAACTTTTATGGTATTTTTTAACTAAATGTTAATTTATGCATATACATTGTAATCTTAAAATGTAATGAACAAAACATCCATACTTAATGTGATACTAAAAGATATACAAAATGTTTACATATATACAAACAATGTAAAATTATGTACAATTAGAATGTGAAAGCCCGTTGATAAAACATCCCTGGGGTATCAATATGGCACAGTGAACAGAAATGTCACTGGAATGGGTTTGTCTCAAAACCTTGTTTCTGAAAAAAGTTGTAGGGGTTTTCTCAAAACTGATAAAAACAAGTTTAAAAAAAAAAAAAAAACAGAACACTGACCTTAAATGCTATCTTACAGTGACAGTTAATATATACTAACACCTGTTCCCATAAATCAAATTAAAAATATACACAAAATTGTGAATAATGTGTCATACCATACAATCATTATTTTTATGTCAAAATATTTCATTATTTTTATGTCAAAATTTGAAATGCTTATTTTTTTCAATTCTATTTTTTATCATCTAAAAGCAGATCTTCAAATCTTAATAAGGTAAGAAGGTTTTTATGTACAGTGTCAACACAAATAGTTAAAAGGACATTCTTTTAACTTTCAAAATAGACCCTAGAAATTAGCATATAGTTAGTTCAGCGAAGATGTATGTATTGATTAGCTTCCCCCCCAAATTTCCCTAATTTATAATATAATCAATTATTCAAGCCATACAGCGCTGAAATTTTGAAAGGATGAAACATAATAACTCCTGCATTCAATTTAAGTATACACATATTAAAAAAACATATGAATATTGAAATTTGCTGCATTAAAATTTTTTTCTGGAAAACATTTATAAACGCTTATAAAAATTCAAAACAATGACGTAAAGGGATAATTATTTTGGTTAAGACATGTAATTATCCATATAAATGAACAATACTTTTCCTTAATTTTAAATTCATCTATAGTTTTGGGATATGCAAAAATATTGGCATAGATAAGCAAATTATTAAAAACAGCAGTCATCATTTTTCACAAACAGCCTTTCCAGGAAATGTTGCATTTGAATATGCATGTGACGGTTAAATTACCAATATATTAACTGTTTTTACAGTAAAATAAAGACCTTTAAAAATGGCAGTTACGGCTGAATCAAGAAAAGAAAACTAATTTTAAATTAAAAGGTGAGATTATGGATCTTAAAGGCAAATTGTGAAAAATAATATGGTGTAAAAAACTGTGTATATCAAAATCGCTGCAAGAAATTGATAAAAGTCCTCTGCTGCTATTTCTAAAACAACATGAAACACTATTACAGCAGAATGCATTGAGTGTGTAGGTAAAGGTAGAATCATTGGTTAGCTTGCTTGTTAGCTGAACCGTGAAGTCATTATTAGGTTATGTATACTACCCTCCTTTCTAAGTAGTCTAGTCCTACAGACAGATAGATTGGTTATCTGTCTGACTAGTCTACTTTTAAAGGAGGGTAGTTTACCTAACCTAATAATGACTTCACCATTCAGCTAACAAGCAAGCTAACCAAAGATTCTACCTTTACCTACACACTCGATACATTCTGCTGTAAACAAAAAAATTAGTTTCATTCAGTTGGTGAATAGATGAAAATTTTCTAAGAGCTTCAGGTTTTTTTTTTCAACATTTCAATAAGTTATCCATTTTTTAATTTTCTTAGAGCTTCAGGTCCTTAATTGTCGTATCGGGTACGAGAAGACTAAGAACAAAAATGAGGTCAGTCAAATGCTTCCATCGACAAGCACCATTCATTTTAAGATTGCCGAAAAGGGATGTTCACATTAGTACATTATGCCATATAAATAAACATATTTATATTATCCTCGTCTCGCTTCATATATTTATGTTCTATCAACCATTCAATTTGTTCTTTAATCAGTTTTTTAGAGGGTAGAAACATATTTCGTAATATTTCAACAAGTTCAGTCTGTAAAGCTGCATTGGTTATTCGCTTTCTCATCTTCATAATCTTTACAATTGCTTCCTGCGAAAATAAACCAAATAATAAATTAAGTTTTTAAATCTCCAAAATCAATTGAAAGACACTTTCAAACTGCTAATTCAGTTTCAAATGTCCTTATTTAAAATTATAAACAAGAATGTGTGCCCAGTACACGGATGCCCCATCCGCACTATCATTTTCTATGTTCAGTGGACCGTGAAAATGGGGGAAAATCTCTAATTTGGCATTGAAATTAGAAAGATCATATCATAGGGAACATGTATTCTAAGTTTCAAGTTGATTGGACTTCAACTTCATCAAAAACTACCTCGACCAAAAACTTTAACCTGAAGCGGGACGAACGGACGACCGGACGGACGGATGGACGAACAGACGAACGAACGAATGGACGGACGGACGGACAGACCAGAAAACATAATGCCCATAAATGGGGCATAAAAAGGTCAAAACATATACACTTTAAAAGTTTTAGTAAGGAATATTGTCACACTATTAAAGGCTAACACAATAATATGTCCATGGTTATTAAAAGGATTGATGGCATAATTGTGTGAGGCTGCAAGATTCTATTCAATGGTTGACTTCTAGCAACATCCTACTCTGTCTAAAGCAAACAATTAAATAAGTGAACGATCTAAAAGAAAATGTTTATTTGATGGTGAACAAGTGTAACTGCGAGCTACTGCTCACTGATGATACCCCACCGCAACTGGATAATTTTAATACTGTAAAAATATGTAAGTGTTTGTAAACAGGAAGTTGTTGAGTGATGAATCTGAAAACACATCACATGGTAGAGCTGACTTATATAAACCCTGACACCAAATTTCAGAAATCCTTATGATGTAGTTCCTGGGAAAGATGCAATGAAAAATATTCATGGGACGGGTGGACGGACTGACGGATGGACGGACGGACAGACAGAGGTAAAACAGTATACCCCCACTTTTTTAAAGCGGGGTATAAAAAGTCAATGATGGCAGTTACTTTCCAAAGGATAATGAAATCAATTACTTGCCTACGGTCATTAGTGCTAACCACTTGCCTAGTTTCAATCTTGTCAGTTACTCTCTAAAGATCAACACTTTAATCAACTTCTAATTAATTGGCAATTAAGGTAGACTGGGTGTCTTTTTCCGAGCATCCCTTCTGGGCATGTTGCAAAAATATTTTTAGGTTTAAAAATATTTTACCAAGTATCATTTTATATATACAACAGAAACATCTAAAACTTGAAATTTAAAGACTAAACTATAAAAAATAATTAAGTGTCGTTAAGTGTATATCAAAATTTCAGAAAAATCCTTTTAAAATCAAGGGCAGATAATTATACTGAATTTGATAGGACAATTTGAGTTTTTTTTTTATTTTTCAAGAAAACAAGACCCCTGACCCCCTCCGACCCCTATTTCTATTTAATATTTAGTAAGTATTTATAAAAAGCAATTCTCTCATCAAATTTTAACCAATTCTATCATTTAATGTTTCCTCAATAAGAAAAAATTAAGTTTCCCCATGAAAATTTTTATATTGAAATTTGAAAGTATACTGACCCAGAAACAGAAGTTTAAGAAATATCTATCATCGAACATTTATAGACCCCAGCTACCTTAAGAAGGATTTTTTTATGTACCTGAACACGTAATATCCTAAGCTGCATGATGCCTTCATTGTCCTCCTCTTGACTCTTCTCTGTGGATAACTGTAAACGTCCTACTAAGTTTATTTTACCTCTTTTCTGTACTTTTCCATTTTTACTGTAAAAAAATAACAATATCTTTTGAGTTAAAATACAGATAGTTGTACAGGATATAATACATGAATCATGCATTTGTATGCTTACTTTTGTTGTTCTTTTTATTTTTGAATATGCTTGTTGCTTATGGGAAAGAAATAATATTTTTGAAGGTCAACTTATTGTACTTTTTGGTCAATCTAATAGCAAATTTGACTTGATCATCTAGCAAAAATTATATTCCTAGTCATCTCAAACTACACAAAACTCTATTTCTTGAATAATAAAATCTTTCAGGGTTGGTGATCAAACTTAGAATAGGTAAGGAAGCAGGAAACAGACATTTTTTAGGGGCTTAACAAATTTATAAATTACAACAACTTTGGATAAATAATTTCCCATTTTTTCCTTACACACCATATATGGTCTTTCAAGGTACATACATGTAAAATGCACTTACATAAGTGAGAATTCCTGGTTTACCCAGAACTGTGTACTATCAGTAAACTCTTTCAATGATTTAGTCTCAGGTGAACACAATAACAGCTGCCTTTTTATCTTAGGAAAAGCTACTAGTGACTGCAATAAAAATACTTATATACTTTTTAAGAAATTATTGAGAGGTTGTGAATAATGCAATTGAGTGAATATTGCAATAATAAGAACTAGCATTCTGATATCTGATACATATATCTGGTATGCAGATTTTCCAAAAATTGCAAAATAATCTTGCATTGTTGTCCATTCTTCAAAAATCGCAATAATAAATGTATGCATTTATTTCTAAATTTACAGTAATAAACATAAATGCCCATTTGTGTAATAATGGATATGATTAACACCAATACCCTTGCACTGAGTGGTGGCATCAAAAGACATTTAGAAGTCTACATACACATCGAGTGCCACATGTGGAGCACGACTCTTCTGCAGCACTTGAGATCACCCCTAGTTTTTGATGTGGTTCGTGTAGCTCAGTCTTTAGTTGTCTATGTTGTGTTTTGTGTACTGTTGTTTGTCTTTTGGTAGTTTTTCATTTTTGCCATAGCACTGTCAGTTTGTTTGCAACTTTAATAGGAGTTTGAATATCCCTTTGGTCTCTCTGCCTCTCTTATACAGTCTTCAACAATAGAAAAGTGCCATTACTATTATCAAGCTGAATATGAAAAGACATTTCGAACAAATTAATTTTTTTAAACACTTTATTTTGCTTTTCACATTTTTCCTATGTATCAAAAAGTTCACAATAAATTTGACATATATGGGCAGTAAGGTTAATAACAGATATAGTGCATTAAGGTTAAAAGTTCAACTTACCATGAGTGTTCTTCTTAATTCTGTATCTGGTAGTTCTGTTGCTAAACGTAAACTTTCGTAACTAATTTTATCTTTAGGTCTCTGATTCCATGCAAATAATACTCCCATTTGAAATGTAGTCACTTCTAAGTCAAACTTGCCTGTATCATTACCAAAAGTTATCTAAAAACAATACAGAAATCATATAGAGGTGATGATCCAAATGTATTTTCCCGGCAATAATCACATATTTGATGACAAAAATCTTAATTTGTTGGAGATGCGTGCATGCAGCAGGTGAATAGTTATTTGCATCCATTAATTCATAGATTGATGTTGACATGTCCTGAAATATAACACTTTTCATCTCATTTCCAAAATGTAAAACAATTCAAACGAAAAAAACCAAAACTATGATTTATGTACAAAACAATAAACGAATATAATAGACAGTGACCAATCAAAACCTTGTATAAGTTAAATACTTACAATACCATTGACCAATGAAACCTTGTATAAGTTAAATACTTACAATACCATTGACCAATGAAACCTTGTATAAGTTAAATACTTACAATACCATTAGACATTAGATGATGCCACTGTAATTTACGACCACTGTGTTTCTGTCGGTAGAACTCCTCCACTTGTGGTATATAATCTTCTAATTCCATTGGCAGTGTTACAGCTATTCTATCACTTGATCTGGCCCAAGCTCCAGCATTAAGGATTTTTATATTTATAGAATCTAGAAAGAAATTCATTTATTTAAATTAAATTCTACAACAACATTTCACTTTCAAATTCTATCTTTATTTTTAAGAGACAATAATAGGTTCACTTCTAGTAAATATTTTAGTTAGTTGTTTTAGCACATAGAGCATCAGTAAATTATCAGTATTGTTTGGTCATGAGTTGAACATTTTTCGATACAATTGAAGTTTTGGATTAGTTGTTCTTTTACTATAACTTGACTGTAAGTGTTGCTCTCCAACTATTGCAGTTTATTCATAATTCTGACCAAATTGCAATGTGTTTCAATGTGAAAATGTTCATGAGAATTTCAATACATAAATAAGGGCAACAGTAGTATACCGCTGTTCGAAACTCATAAATCGATAGAGATAAAAACAAATCGGGTTACAAACTAAAACTGAGGGAAACGCATCAAATATAAGAGGAGAACAACGACACAACAAAAACACAACATTAAAATGTAACACACACAGAAACGAACTATAATATTACAATGGCCATTTTCCTGACTTGGTACAGGACATTTTAAGAAAAAAATGATGGGTTGAACCTGGTTTTGTGGCATGCCAAACCTCCCGCTTTATGGCAATGTTAAATATAACATTAAATTGACAACATTACATGACAGGACTACAATACAAATAAATGGGAGAACTTTTATTGTAATTTTCATTCAAAAGGTGATGTAAATAATGTACTGGTAGATAATGCAAGGACCTATATCTGTTTCTACCTGTTCTTACGCAATTGATAATGTCTTGACAACATTTGAGGAGTGAAATTACAGGATAATTTCACATGTGAATTATAAAATCATTTCTGATATTTGCTGACAATTTATTTATATTGTGTATTAAAGTCAAACCTCAATAAGTCAAAGTCACAGGGTCCCAACATAACCTTTCGAAAGATCTGAGATTTGGCATCAACTGAGTTTGACAAATCAGAGTGAGAACACATTGAATAAATGGGTATTTAACTGGACCTGACAAAATACCTAGACTTATTTAAGTTTTCAACAACAACAACAAAAACAGAAACAACAATAAAATGCTGGGCGCAGCTTGATACGACCGCAGAGGTCGAACCCTGAACAGTTGGGGCAAGTTTTGACACAACATTCAAGCTTGATACAGCTCTGAATTTGGATTGTGATTAAATATTTGACACAGCATAGGTTTCTGACACAGAATGAATGTGGTCTAAGAACTTAAAAATTTTTAATTTACCTATTACGGTCCAATATCCAAAATCTAAATACATGGTTAGATTCAGCATATCAAAGAATCCAACGAATTCAATTTTTGATGAAATCAAACAAAAGTTTAATTTTGGACCCTTTTGACCTCAATGTGGACCAATTTGATAACAGGACCCAAAAATCAAAAATCTAAATTCATGGTTAGATTCAGCATATCAAATAACCCCATATATTCAATTTTTGTTGAAATCAAACAAAGTTTAATTTTGGACCCAATTTGGACCAACTTGAAAACTGGGTCCATAATCAAAAATCTAAACACATGTTTAGATTCAGCATATCAAAGAACCCCAAGAATTCAATTTTTGTTAAAATCAAACTAAGTTTAATTTTGGACCCTTTGGACCTTAATGTAGACCAATTTAAAAAACGTTTCAATAGTTTTGAATGTTAAATCCATGGACGTTCAAAGTCGCCATTGTATTTATTTCATGTAAACAACGACAGTATTAGTCCAGGATCGTTTCGAAAATTTCGACTTTCCTTGTCGTCCGCCATTTTATTTACCTGTGAGACTTGTAAAATACAAGTTGTCTCCCTTTTACCGATTATCGTATGTATGTATGTATGTACATAAACGGAGGGATCTACGTACATACATACAATAGCGATTTGACTTCACCATGAAGTCAGTCGGCCGGCGAGTTTTAGTGATTTTCAAAATTCTTTGGCGATTTAAATCATCATTTCGCCAGCAAGATTATGGCCTGCAGCATAGGTTTCTGACACAGAATGAATGTGGTCTAAGAACTTAATAATTTTTAATTTACCTATTATGGTCCAATATCCAAAATCTAAATACATGGTTAGAATCAGCATATCAAAGAATCCAAAGAATTCATTTTTTGATGAAATCTATATATAAATCAGAAATAACCAACGTAAAATGGAAAATTTTAAAGAAAAAAAAGGAAAAAATTCACCCCCCACACCAAATTTCTGGAACCCCCTTATGATTCGTCACCCCCAAACTCAATCCCAGCCTTCCCTTCGTGGTATGGTACCTTGCAGTACAATTTCAGAGAGATCCATACACTTGAACACAGGTATTGTCTTGAAACTAGAAAAATGCTTGTTTTTTGGCCCCTTTTTGGCCCCAAATTCCTAAACATTTAGGGCAATTACCCCCAAACTCAACCCAGCTTTCCCTTTGTGATATGGAACCTTGTGGTAAAATTTCATAAAGATCCATACAATTACACACAAGTTATTGTCCTGAAACTAGAAAAATGCTTGTTTTTTGACCCTTTTTGGCCCCTAATTCCTAAAATTTTGAGGCAATTACCCCCAATATCAATCCCAGCCTTCTCTTTGTGGTATGGTACCTTCCAGTACAATTTCAGAGAGATCCATACACTTGAACACAAGTTATTGTCTGGAAACTAGAAAAATGCTTATTTTTGGCCCCTTAATCCTAAACGTTTAGGGCAATTACCCCCAAACACAATTCCAGCTTTTTCTTTGTGATATAGAACCTTGCAGTACAATTTCAGAAAGATCCATACACTTACACACAAGTTATTGTCATGAAACTAGAAAAATGCTTGTTTTTTGCCCCTTTTTTGGCCCCTAATTCCTAAAATTTCCAGGCAATTACTCCCAAAATCAATCCCAGCATTCCCTTTGTGATATGGAACCTTGTGGTACAATGTCAGAGAGATCCATACACTAACACACAAGTTAATATCTGGAAGTTACAATAAATGCTCCGCTGGGCGCAGCTTGATACGACCACAGAGGTCTAACCCTGAACAGTTGGGGCAAGTATGGACACAACATTCAAGCTTGATACAGCTCTGAATTTGGATTGTGATTAAATATTTGACACAGCATAGGTTTCTGACACAGAATGAATGTGGTCGAAGAACTTAAAAATTTTTAATTTACCTACTATGGTCCAATATCCAAAATCTAAATACATGGTTAGATTCAGCATATCAAAGAATTCAATTTTTGATGACATCAAACAAAGTTTAATTTTGGACCCAATTTTGTTAAAATCAAACTCAGTTTAATTTTGGACCCTTTGAACCTTTATGTAGACAAATTTGAAAATGGGACCAAAAATTAAGAATCTAAATACACGGTTAGATTCAGCATATCAAAGAACCCCAGTATTTCAATTTTTGATGAAATCAAACCATATCATTATTATTTGCTTTTATATATAAATCAGAAATAACCAACTTAAAATGGAAAATTTTAAAGATAAATAAAATGCTCCGCAGGGCGCAGCTTGATACGACCGCAGAGGTCGAACCCTGAACAGTTGGGGCAAGTATGGACACAACATTCAAGCTTGATACAGCTCTGAATTTGGATTGTGATTAAATATTTGACACAGCATAGGTTTCTGACACAGAATGAATGTGGTCTAAGAACTTAAAAATTTCAAATTGGACATTCACCTATTATGGTCCAATATCCAAAATCTAAATGCCCAAATATCAAAAATCTAAATACATGGTTAGATTCAGCATATCAAAGAACCCCATATATTCAATTTTTGTTGAAATCAAACAAAGTTTAATTTTGGACCCCGATTTGGACCAAAAAAATTTCTTACTATTGCACAATACTTAATATATTAATTTACACATCCTGTTTGGTGTGTATCTCTTGCCTTATCATTATTATTTGCTTTTATATATAAATCAGAAATTTAATAATAAAGTTTTTGGCAAATTTCCAATATACAAAATTTTAAAGCAGTTAAGGTGAGATAAACAAAAAAGCTTCATCAGCAATATTTTATATTGGCAAATTTCCAATGAAGTTCATTAAACTAAAGTTATTGGCAAATTTCCAATGGAATTTATTAATAATAAAGTTTTTGGCAAATTTCCAATATAAATAATTTAAAAGCAGTTTAGGTGAGATATTCAAATGAGTTTCAATTACCAACCTTACACTGCCTTTAAATTATGTTTTGTACTTAAGTAATTGTCCATTAACCTGCAAACCCTTTTCCCCCCCTTTTTGCACCTTATTCCTTAACACTTTGAGCATAACTCCCAAAGACAATTCTAACCATCCCTTTGTGGTATTCCAATATCCAAAATCTAAATACATGGTTAGATTCACCATATCAAAGAACCCCAAGAATTCAATTTTTGATGAAATCAAATAAAGTTCAATTTTGGACCTTCTAAACCTCAATGTGGACCAATTTGATAACCAGGCCCAAATATCAAAAATCTAAATACATGGTTAGATTCAGCATATCGAAGAACCCCATATATTCAATTTTTGTTGAAATCAAACAAAATTTAATTTTGGACCCAGTCTTGGACCAACTTGAAAACTGGGCCCATAATCAAAATACTAAGTACATGTTTAGATTCAGCATATCAAAGAACCCCAAGAATTCAATTTTTGTTAAAATCAAACTAAGTTTAATTTTGGACCCTTTGGACCTTAATGTAGACCAATTTGAAAACGGGACCAAAAATTAAGAATCTAAATACACGGTTAGATTCGGCATATCAAAGAACCCCATAGTTCAATTTTTGATGAAATCAAATAAAGTTCAATTTTGGACCCTTTAAACCCCAATGTTGACCAATTTGATAACCGGGCCCAAATATCAATTTCTTGCTATTGAGCAATACTGTGCATTTGAAGATAGAACTTGCTATTGCACAATACTGTGCAATTGAAGATTTCTTGCTATTGCGCAATACTGTGCAATTGAAAATTTCTTGCTATTGCACAATACTTAATATATTAATTTACACATCCTGTTTGGTGTGTATCTCTTGCCTTATCATTATTATTTGCTTTTATATATAAATCAGAAATTTAATAATAAAGTTTTTGGCAAATTTCCAATATACATAATTTAAAAGCAGTTTAGGTGAGATAAACAAAAAAGCTTCATCAGAATATTTTATATTGGCAAATTTCCAATGAAGTTCATTAAACTAAAGTTATTGGCAAATTTCCAATGGAATTTATTAATAATAAAGTTTTGGCAAATTTCAATATAAATAATTTAAAAGCAGTTTAGGTGAGATATTCAAATGAGTTTCAATTACCAACATTACACTGCCTTTTAAATTATGTTTTGTACTTAAGTAATTGTCCATTAACCTGCAAACCCTTTTCCCCTTTTTGCACCTTATTCCTTAACACTTTGAGCCATTACTCCCAAAGACAATTCTTACCATCCCTTTGTGGTATTCCAATATCCAAAATCTAAATACATGATTAGATTCAGCATATCATAGACCCCAAGAACCCAAAGAATTCAATTTTGATGAAATCAAATAAAGTTCAATTTTGAGCAATACTGTGCATTTGAAGATAGAACTTGCTATTGCACAATACTGTGCAATTGAAGATTTCTTGCTATTGCGCAATACTGTGCAATTGAAAATTTCTTGCTATTGCACAATACTTAATATATTAATTTACACATCCTGTTTGGTGTGTATCTCTTGCCTTATCATTATTATTTGCTTTTATATATAAATCAGAAATTTAATAATAAAGTTTTGGCAAATTTCAATATACATAATTTAAAAGCAGTTTAGGTGAGATAAACAAAAAGCTTCATCAGAATATTTTATATTGGCAAATTTCCAATGAAGTTCATTAAACTAAAGTTATTGGCAAATTTCCAATGGAATTTATTAATAATAAAGTTTTTGGCAAATTTCCAATATAAATAATTTAAAAGCAGTTTAGGTGAGATATTCAAATGAGTTTCAATTACCAACATTACACTGCCTTTTAAATTATGTTTTGTACTTAAGTAATTGTCCATTAACCTGCAAACCCTTTTCCCCCCTTTTTTGCACCTTATTCCTTAACACTTTGAGCCATAACTCCCAAAGACAATTCTTACCATCCCTTTGTGGTATTCCAATATCCAAAATCTAAATACATGATTAGATTCAGCATATCATAGACCCCAAGAACCCAAAGAATTCAATTTTTGATGAAATCAAATAAAGTTCAATTTTTGACCCTCTAAACCTCAATGTGAACCAATTTGATAACCGGGCCCGAATATATCAAAAATCTAAATACATGGTTAGATTCAGCATATCAAGAACCCCAAGAATTCAATTTTGTTGAAATCAAACAAAGTTTAATTTTGGACCCGATTTGGACCAACTTGAAAACTGGGCCCATAATAAAAAACTAAGTACATGTTTAGATTCAGCATATCAAAGAACCCCAAGAATTCAATTTTGTTAAAATCAAACTAAGTTTAATTTTGGACCCTTTGGACCTTAATGTAGACCAATTTGAAAACGGGACCAAAATTAAGAATCTAAATACACGGTTAGATTCGCATATCAAAGAACCCCATAGTTCAATTTTCGATGAAATCAAACAAAGTTTAATTTTGGACCCTTTTGGCCCCTAATTCCTAAACTGTTGGGACCAAAACTCCTTTTGGCCCCAAATTCCTAAACGTTAATGCAATTACCCCAAACTGAAACCCAGCTTTCCTTTGTGACATGGAACCTTGTGGAACAATTTCATAAAGATCCATACACTTACACACAAGTTATTGTCCTGAAACTAGAAAATGCTTGTTTTTGCCCTTTTGGCCCTCATTCCTAAAATTTTGAGGCAATTACCCCAAAATCAATCTCAGCCCCCTTATTCCCTTTGTGGTATGGTACCTTGTAGTACAATTTCAGAAAGATCCATACACTTGAACAATTGTCTGGAAACTAGCAATTACCCCAAAATACTTATATTTGGATCCATACCTTGAACAATTGTCTGGAAACTAGAAAAATACTTATATTTGGCCCTTTTGGCCCCTTATTCCTAAACGTTTTGGGCAATTACCCCAAAACTCAATTCCAGCTTTTCCTTTGTGATATGAAACCTTGTAGTACAATTTCAGAAAGATCCATACACTTACACACAAGTTATTGTCATGAAATTAGAAAATGCTTGTTTTTGCCCTTTTTGGCCTCTAATTCCTAAAATTTTGAGGCAATTACCCCCAAAATCAATCCCAGTATTCCCTTTGTGATATGGAACCTTGTGGTACAATGTCAGAGAGATCCATACACTAACACACAAGTTATGTCTGGAAGTTACCAAAATGCTTATTTTTGGCCCCTAATTCCTTAACTGTTGGTACCATAACCCCCAAGATCAATCCCAACCTTCCTTTTGTGGTACTGAACCTTATGGTAAAATTTCATAGAGATCCATTCACTTAAACTAAAGTTAGAGTGCGAAAACCGATGTGTCTTCGGACGACGACGACGACGCCAACGTCATACCAATATACGACCGCAAAAAAATTTTGCGGTCGTATAAAAAAAAGGAAAAAAAAGAAAACCCCCCCCCCAAATTTTTTAACCCACTTATGATTCATCACCCCCAAACTCAATCCCAGCCTTCCCTTTGTGGTATGGTACCTTGCAGTACAATTTCAGAGAGATCCATACACTTGAACACAAGTTATTGCCTGGAAACTAGAACAATGCTTGTTTTTTGCCCCCTTTTGGCCCCTAATTCCTAAAACTTTGAGGCAATCACCCCCAAACTCAATCCCAGCCTTCCCTTTGTGGTATGGTACCTTTCAGTACAATTTCAGAGAGACCCATACACTTGAACACAAGTTATTGTCTGGAAACTAGAAAAATGCTTATTTTTGGCCCCTTTTCGGACCCTTATTCCTGAACGTTTTGGGCACTTACCCCCAAACTTAATTCCAGCTTTCCCTTTGTGATATGGAACCTTGTAGTACAATTTCAGAAAGATCCATACACTTACACACAAGTTATTGTCATGAAACTAGAAAAATGCTTGTTTTTGGCCCCTTTTTGGCCCCTAATTCCTAAATTTTGAGGCAATTACCCCCAAAATCAATCACAGCATTCCCTTTGTGATATGGAACCTTGTGGTACAATATCAGAGAGATCCATACACTAACACACAAGTTATTGTCTGGAAGTTACAAAAATGCTTATTTTTGGCCCCTAATTCCTTAACTGTTAGAACCATAACCCCCAAAATCAATCCCAACCTTCCTTTTGTGGTATTGAACCTTATGGTAAGATTTTATAGAGATCCATTAACTTAAACTAAAGTTATTGTGCGAAAACCAATGTGTCTTTGGACGATGACGACGACGCCGTCATACCAATATACGATTTTGCGGTCGTATAAAAATACTTATTTTTGGCCCCTTATTCCTTAACTGTTGGTACCATAACCCCAAAATCAATCCCAACCTTCCTTTTGTGGTACTGAACCTTATGGTAAAATTTCATAGAGATCCATTCACTAAAACTAAAGTTACTGTGCGAAAACCAATGTGTCTTCGGACGACGACGCCAACGTCAAACTAATATATTTTTTGCGTCGATAAAAATTGAGTTTCAACTGAACTACATAAAGCATTTGCAAAAAGAATCAAATTCATACTCATAAAAAAAATAGAAACAGTAAAACTTTCAAATAAACATCCACCATACTTACCTGCAATTCCTTCATTATTGTTACGGTGAGCATCTTTAAATTCTTGATTGAGATCATCACTGACTTTAATATCTTGGAACATTCTGGCTAATTTATTTACATAGTCTGCAGGCATACCTACTTCCTACAAGTACATAATAACATATATCTTATCTAGTCAAAATTCAAACATAATAAAAGAACAGAACTGCAATGTCCCCCCTGTTGCACGCACATATTTCATCTGTCCAAAATGTGTTTTTTTGTTCTTTAAAACTTTTTAGCTTGAGATCAAAAGCAATGCGATTTCTGATATAAATAATATTTCCATGAGACTAACTCATAAATATTGATCAGCACTGATATAAATCTTGAATATCAATTTAATAAAAATCTGGCAAAAATTGTACTGTGGATTCATTTATTTTCGTGGGTATCAATTTTCGTGGATAGAGAAAAAAAGACGTTTCGTGGTATACGTAAATTCGTGGATCGCTGATTACAAAAATAAAAAAAAAATCAGATACGTAATTCGTGGATTTCTTTTTGATTTAGAAAATCATATAACCTCCTTAAAATTGGTTTGATCAATAAAAAAAAACAAACAAAAAAATAGGAATTCATTGAAAAAGTTTTGAATTGTCAAAATCCTAGCTTTGTCATTCTAGGTTAAAGTGTTCATTGAAAACTTCTATTACAATAATGGGCAGAGACAAATTATTTGTTTGTTTTACAATTTATAAATTCTTGTCGGTATTTTATAAGGCATTCAAAACTCTTTGATTGAAAGCTCATTTCCCTAATCACGATATAATTAACAGTTATATATTTAAAGTTAAAGGTGTGAAAATAAATGTTCCTGTCATAAACAATATTACCTATGGGCAATATCCCCGTACTTAATCCTATTGATTTTTAATCACCAGTAAACCAAACTATGACACGGTAATAAACAACTTGCAGTTATTTTTCATGAACAGTTTTAATCAATTTAAAAAAGTAAATTATCACTGATATTCAATATATTTATAATTGATTTTATCAAAATACTTGAATCTTATTTCAATAAAAACATGTGTTATGTTACAATCTTTATCGTTAGTCAACACTATACTAGAACTGCATAACATAACCGGAAATAAATCTCGGGATTATTCTTCGTTGAATTCTTAAATTCGTGGTTCGCTGTGACCCACGAAACCCACAAAAATTGGTATACCACAAATAAAAATGAATCCACAGTACATGTGAGAGCACTTTTACAATGCAATTTTCCTGATTATTAAAAAAGGGCATAACTCTTTTAAAAATAATTAATTAGCAAAATTAATTTTCAGATGTTTGTTCTATGGGTTGTTTCAGAGTTATATGCATGGGGGGAATGAGAGGCACTTTTTTAAATCTTATAATATAAAATTTTCATTTCACTTATAATTCTTACAAAATTCTTAAGAGATTGCAACCACCACAATGTTTTTCAGTTTGAGTGCCTCCTATCCCCCCACTACAATAATTTTTAGAACAGCCCTAATCAGTATATTGACAAATAAGATTGTGTCCACCATCACATTAATACAGTATAGCTCAAGCAGATTGTGTTTTTTTTCCACTGTCCACAGTGAAAGTAGGCATACGGAGGACAAAACTTTTACCTTGTCTATTCTGCTAACCCTATGGAATGGTTGACACAAGTTTCTTTTGTTAGATCAAAACACTGTAAATTCAGAAATTGTGAGAATAATTATTGTGATTACAGGAAAAGCTGCATACAAATATATGTGTCAGATTCAGAATGTGAGCTGTTTTCATTGCGATACTCACCCAGTTGCATTTTTTAAATCTATCTGAATTTACAGTACATAAGTATAATTGATTTATATAATCAGAAATACTTTTCTACATTTTTTTCAACTGAGTGGACATGGTTGGTCTGGAAAGGCAATTGTCCTGTAGAGTAGATGGTCACTTACCCTTAACCACTCCACCATATTTTCTTCTTTCTCATTGTCTGCTGATGTGTCTAATATCAATCGTCGTGTTAGATGAGCCTTGTGATACCTCATAAAAACATCTTTATTCTGTACATACTTTAACACAAGTAACTGAAAAATAAAACATTTAAAATCAAATATCTGATCCTAAGCACAAAATTTAAACCCATTCACAGAATTACTTTAAATATAAATTTTAATTTTCAATGCCAACTTTCCAATATTAAAGATATTCAATCATCAAAGATAGGAATTTCAAATATGTCATTTTATTAACTGTGACAAACTAATAAAAAACATTGGCAATAACATAAAACCTTTTAATTCTAACTTTTATAATTGACAGAAAAGCTGACGTCTCAAATTATAATGTATAGGGCTAATCAGCTAATAACCAGATTCTAAGGAAATACAGCAGACTTAAGCATAATAAACTTACCACATCTTTTAATTTTGTTTCCACTTCTTCAGATGTGAGTTTCTTACTTAATGGTGTTTTACGTAATAACATATCACAGTAATTAGCTAAAAGTTCAGGACACTTTGACTCAGGCTGTGTTTTGGCACCAATACTGAAACACAATATTAAACTCTCTTAAAATTCTAAAGCATGTCATACAGATTTGGCATTGACCAACGCTGGAAAACATATGCTGACTTAAAGTATATATTTTTTTTTTTCAAACAGTGATTAACCCTACAAAAGTCTGAATGGCTAACCAACAAAAATAATATTCAAAATCAATATTAAATCATTAGCACTGATATTTAGATTAAATTCAGAGAAGGAAAAGAAATTCATCTTTAAAATAAACTCCCAATATTTATTACAACTTCATCTTCATTATAAGCCCTATTGTGAGGCATATTACCTATTAACAATCTTTACAACAGAGAAATCTAACCCTCTTGGGCCTGATCATGCTCAAATTTTCATATAATGTAATGTGATTATCAAAATTACAATATATGATCTGTGTGCTAGACTTAATAATAAAGCACCATAAGACCACCGGTAACAAATTCTTTGTTTAATGTTGCCTACCCATGCCTTGTTTGGTTGCGTAGGTAGGTAGGGATTTTTTTTTAACCAACAACATAAGTTACATGTTTTAGACCAGAAAACAAAGTTATAGCATAAAAAAATGTTTTAAAAAAATTTGAAAAGATTTGTGTCATAATTTTTTTTTGGATAGGCTACTTTTTAGGCAGGTAGGTAGGTAGGCAACACCAAACCATTTTGATTTTATTTTTGAACCAACACAGTTTTATTTCATATCTGAAATTTTTTTCTTTTGCCTTTTCCTAACACTAATTCATTTTTACTGTGGATACATTTATTTTCGTGGGTACCAATTTTCGTGGATCAAGGAAAACATACATATTCGTGGATATTTAATTTTGTGGTTTTGCTGAAATCTGCATACAAGCCTATAGAAAATTTGTCATTCGTTGAACATTTAATTTCGTGGTTCACCTGTACCAACGAAATCCACGAATCAAAGAGCTGAAGAGCTCTGAGGGAAAACCGCCATTGTTTCTTTTTTTTTTTTTTTTGGGGGGGGGGGAGGTTGTTTATCTTTTGATAGTCTTCATATAAAGAATGAAAAAAAGAACACCTAGAATATGTAGAAAGGTTGACAATATTGAAATCAATTGTTGTGTAATGTAATTTCGTTTCCTTAGTTAAGGATTCAATTTGGACCAATGGAAGAGATCTGCATCCTCTAAATCAAAACATTCGATTAAAGTTGAAAGTTAATTATCTAAAATTCAACTGAATTCTATCATTTAACAACTACTACAATATTTTTTGAAATTTTAATTGTGTACCACTGAACTGCAGGCTAGGGCCATTTTCCTTTTTTTGTGACAGTACTCTAAGATTTTTATTTTTTTTCTCAAGAAAGTGAGGACTGAAAAATCTATTCAGTTTTAAATTTTCATTGATAAAGTTCCCAGTTACAACTCTCATCACAGGGATACAGGTACTAATAAAAACCAATATGATTGATGTAAACTGTGAGAAGCTTGTTTCCAGACCACATGTTGATATATTTGTAAATTTCATGAATAAATAGGTTTAAACTACAAAATGCAACATTTTTAATTATTATTTTTTTTACCATTACAATGATTATGTTGGTACACAAAATTTAGTTTTAATGGAAGACTATTAATCATATACTAAATGTCACATTTTAAGTGTTCTGATACATTAACTTTTATTTTAGTGGATTATTACTCATCAATTGAGGTGCTCCTGTATTGGAGGAAGATTCTCAAAACAGAATTTTACAGAAAAATGAAAACTGTCGTTTCTCTCCCCAATCTCATGTATCCCCACGGCCATTGTTTACTGTGAAAGTTACAAGTTGACCTACAAATTAAAGCCTTGCCTGTTGATGTTTGAATGTTCAAATTGAACAAATACCAATTTTAAATTAGTACACGAACTCTGAGAATGATTTAAATAATCAGTAAAGGATATCCCTGCTTCTACGTAGTGTGGCATTCCAACAATGACGTCACTATAATGTAGGTTGGATATATTTAGAATATCTCGTCATTCTGATTTTTCCGGATTGTAAAAGAAACGTAAATAGTGTAAGGGAGAGCTGAAGATACGATAATTTCGCGAGAAACAGAAGGGAAATGTGTTAAAATGTGTTTAAAGTCAATCTATTCATTTGTGTGTCTCCTTCTCATCAATCTCAGTAAGATTTTTTGGGGGTGTTTTCCACACTATAAAAACAAAATGAATGACGTGAGGGGATGTCAGTCTGGTCAACCACATAGGGGATTGACGGCTTGAAGCCGTCTTTCCCCAAAAATGGTATCCAAAGAATAATAATGAATTCACAGTAAGTAATAAGGCTGGCTACTTATTCAATTTTCTGACTCACCCTTTATTTTTCATAGGAATTTCTAGACGGAATACTGATGTGTCATTCACAACTGACTTGTAAGCCTGAAAAATAAATTATCATAGACAATTAAGTAACATCTGTAGTCTAAAAGTCTTATTAATGCATTAGTTTTAATGTTGCTAGAAAATCTTTTATCAAGGAAGAAATACTTAAGAGTTCAAAGACTTTAAATTTTTGTGAATATTATTGGGGAATGCATACTACAAGTTAATATTCTAAAATTCTAGTAACTATTCCATTTTTTTAAATTCATATCTTAGAAATTACAAAACAATGAAATAAAAATTCAAAACATTACTAAATTTTATAGATCATGAGAGTCTGTACCTACCAAACATAATATTTTTAGTTTGAATAATTTAATAAATCTATCTACAGGTATTGCTAGATTTGAACTATGTACTAATTAATTGTAATTTTAATACATATAAGATTATTCATAATATATAACAAAACTAACTTTATCTCTAGATGTGAGGAATCGTGGATCATCGTTAAAAGCATCTTTGACTAGAGCACTAAATCTGTTAAATAATTCTAATAACTGTTCTACATATTTCTCTGAATCCTGAAACAGAGGAAAGACAGTGATCATGATAATTCAAAACAAGTAGGGGTCAGGAACACGCACTTCATAGATTTATTCATTGTTGGTTGCTTGCTTAACATCCAGTAGCAAATATTTCATGTTCATTCAGGACAAAGCACCTCACAGAATTTACATGCTACCTGGTTTATTGTGAAAAATATCCCCTGCAATATTTCCTCACACTGTAGAAAAATTAATTTTACAATTTATTCCATTCTGTATACTTTAATATATCATATTTCATTTGATTTACTTTCATTTGTACTTTATGCAAAATCTGAAAAATATGTTGAAGTCTCAAAACTATATTTCCACAAATCATAAAATCTGAATCCATAAATAAAAGTTCTTTCAATATATAAGCTAACTCGTATAATTGTCAGTTTCAGCTATGCCATATAATACAGATTTATCTATCAACCATCTTTTGTTTGTTATTCTTTAAATTATTAAAAAGACTTAATAATAGAATTGTTGGGTGGTGTATGTAAAAAGATGTCTTCTTCAATTATCTGAATTAACTAAACTTTAACATGGAATTAATAACCACTTACTGTTGTAATTGACTCTGCTGCAGCCATCATGTCTGCTAACCCTTGATTGAATATATAATGTTCTAAATCTACAAGCATCTGTGTTATACCATCAGGTACCCTGTCCATTAGACTGAACATCAACCGCAATTCTGAAATGTACAAATAATCATCAAATTATCCCCGGTTTTTTGGTGGGGTTCTTGTTGCTCAGTCTTTAGTTTTCTATTTTGTGTTTTGTGTACTGTTGTTTGTCTTTTCATTGTTTTTTTGTTTTTTGCCATGACATTATCAGTTTGTTTTTGAGTTTGAATGTCCCTTTGTTATCTTTTGCCTCTCTTCTATTATCAGATCTTTCAAATATTCAAAGTTATTTAGTAAAATTGAATGTACATGGGTCCACATTTATGTGCTGGATAAACCTTTTACCTTGTGTACCATTGTAAAACCTTTTTAAAGCAGCACAAATGCAGTCATAATATAGAATTACTAGCTGACCTCAGATATTTTATGACCCATGCAAGTCTCATTTCATTTATGATATTCCAATGATAATTAATAGGTTCCTTAGTAGTTCATTTTATATGATTTTACTTAAGGATGTTGGTTACTCTTGTTTTTAACTTTTTGTCAAGATGCCTGTGAATACATAATCGTTTTTACCCTACCGCACAATCACCACTTCAGGTGTTGGTTCACTTATATTTTTTTTTTTTTTTTTTGTCAGACATTCCAAATCCTCTAGTTTTATCCATGAAGTGCAAATAAAATCCCTACTTTTCTTTTCATAATTTTATAACATTTAGTTTAAAAATCATTTTTAATAATCTTATGAAATCCTTGTTATTTTTTCATAGTTTTTGAGCAAAAGATGCCAATATTAAATTATGTAAAATCTAGAGAGAATCATTTCCTGCCAAATTTTCAATGGCTTATATCTCAAAAACAAGGACACAGACCTTTCATTTTGTTTCTACTTTGTAAGTTTCATTATTTATATACTATCAATTTATAACAGTCTTTTAAAAAGCTTCAAATTTCAAGCAGAGAAGCGAACATCCTTAAGATTTAAAGGTCACTGCTCTTCTAATGTCAATTTTAATCAATTGAAAATGTAAACTCTAAATACAGGGCATGCTTGCTTCTACAGATGGATAATAATGAATGTTTATATTGCAATTTGCAAATACATTAACAACAGGTATTCATTTTTGTGTGTTTTTTTTTACAATACTAAACTATGTAATGTTATTTATATTGTTTTATTGTACTATATTTCATACTTTTGTATGCTCCTTGAAATCTATATATATATATATATATACAATACTGACAATTTTTTTTTCTTTCATGGATAATGAGCTATAACTCACAAATTCAGTGTTAACAGGCTAGTGATCACTGTAATGATTTATTTTGACCACAGAGCCACCTAGGCCCCAACCAAATTACAGGATTTTTCATTATAGAGTACTTACTTTCAGTTTCATTACTTTTGATCATTTGAGCACATTCTTTTAATATGGTTTCTTTGAATGCAGTCACCAGGACAGTAACACAACATTCTGTTAACTGTAAAATAACAAAGTTAAATATAAACTCATCATAGACTACAGGTACAGACACATTTAGTATAAGTATACAAAGACTCATCAGTGTTTTTGAAAATTTAAAATCAATGCACATTCAATGAACCAATTTTTATCCAAATGCTAAATTTGCTTATTGGTTTTACCATAAATTGATTTATTGGTTTTACTATAAATTGCATTATTGGTTTTACCATAAATTGCATTACTGGTTTTTCCATAATCCATAATTTTTTTCTCATAAGGTTTTTGTAATGGCAACTGAAAGGTACACCAATGTACCAAACCTGTAATTATTTTTCTTTTTTTGAGGTAATCAAATAAAGGTTCAATATTCTGGAAATTTAGAACCAATAACTACAAAGAAAAAGCACCTACTTGTTGGAAACAATTTGATGTGGTCACTGACATACTGCTTTATAGATATACTTTGTCTTTAAGTATCTAATCTCTTTTTTTCCAAACCTCTCTCTTATTTGACATAACCCTTTTTATCAATTGACAGTTATGATAAACCTGTTTATTGTTTAAGCCTTTTTGTTGCCCTCTACAATGTACTGTAAATTCAGAAATTATTGCAAGGTTTTTATCTATTCTTTTAATGCGACTCGGCGAGTATCGCAATAAGAAATTGCATTCTGATATCTGATACATATATCTGTATAAAGCTTTTCCTGAAATCGCAACAATTAATCTCACGTTTTTGTTCAGTCTTCAAAAATTGCAGCAATAAATGCACGCAATAATTTCTGAATATACAGTACTTTTGAAGACTTTTTGTTGCCCTCTACGATATATTTTGTTGTTGGGTTGCTGTCTCATTGACGTATACCCCACATCTCCCCATTATACATATTATACATACTGTAGCAACTGAGTTACATCCCCATCCTGTCTCAAGGTATCTCCTTGCTCTGGCCTCCTCTTCTTTCAGTTTGGAGTCAGCATATCTCATATAATTCTGTACACCATTAGCTTCTAAGTACTGTGGAGCTTTTAATTTGTAAAATTTTTCTGTTGCTTCTAAGTAGGCTTTCTCAAAATTCTCTCGGTAAATCTTCAGTTTGTCTTCTACATCAGAACTCAAATTTACTGGAAAAATAAAAAGACATAAATATTCTAAGGTGGTACCCAACACCTTGACTAATATTAATTTGGCTCGTTTAATTTTCATAAAATTTTGACAAAATGTTTACTTTGACCCTTTGACAAAAATATAAAAATTTCAAAAAATTTGAACCAACCACTTTATCAGAAAAATTTCGTTGGTTATATAGCAGTTTGACAAACACTAATTTTGATCATTGAGAAGCTTAATATTTTCTTAACAAAACAACGTGATTAAAACGTTTAGCTGATTTTTACAGAGTTATCTCCCTGTAGTGTTAGGTACCACCTTAATTGCTGAAAGTTAAAAAAAATCAAGGACTGGTCAAATTGTTGAACTCAACTGTGGTGTGACACAAAATTGTAGCTTTTCATGCAATTAATGTTTAAACCAAATTTCAACTAAACAAAACCGTAAATAAATATTATATATTTTAAAGTGAACTGCAGCCCCCAAAAAAGGAATTTCATATGGATATTAAATTTCATAAAGATCTTACTTTTACTACATATCAAGTTAATATGACTTACAGATTTCTATCATTATATTTTCTAGTTATATTGTGTTGCTGTCTTAGTTATTTACCCCACATCTCCTTTTATTCATATTTTATAAACAAATTGTCATTCAACAGCTTTAAAATATAAAAAACTTGGATGAAACGTGGATGGTTGGAAAAGGTCAAATCCAGAAGAGCTGCAGTCTATTACAAACAAACAGTGACTTACCATAAGACTCTCGAACACCTATAACAAGTTGAGAATCGAAAGCCTCTCCATTTCTCTCAGCATGTAATAATTTCATTGCACTATCCTGTAACCTCTGTTTGATATTGGAAAATATATTTTGATTCCAGCTATCTAACATTAACTGTAAAGAAATAGAATATTAACTCACACAAAATGGATTTGGTTGTATACTAAATGAAATATACAGTTCATTCATTTGAGAACGTTCTTCCAGACAGACACTGTAATATCTATATAAATAAACTCAAGTTTTTGGCACCCCTTTTCAAAGCATTATTGATATGCTCATGGTGGGATATTTTCCTTCCTGTAACTAATCATTAAGATCTACAATGTTTCTGTACAATTTTTATTTGTTCTTAAAGGACAGCTTGAGATACTTTATTTTCTAGAAAAACCTCATAATTTAGCAAAATCTGCTTGTAAAGAATACTTGAACTTTGAACTTACAAATTATTGCACATAGCACATTTTTCTTTAAATTAACAAGCACTTAGCATTAGCTATTGGGCAGTTGTATTTTTTGTGAACTGAGAGTCCAAGAGACAAGTTATTAATCCAGTCTTTCGTCAATCAATACTTTTCCTGATCTTTGTTTCTTATCTAGTCAATATTAACATTCTATAAAAGTTGTAACCCTCTAAAAAGTGTCAATTTCTAATTGTTAAAATTTACCTTTCTAACTAAACTCTCCTCTCCTGGAGTTTTCTTTGGTACGCTACCATGTGGTTTACCTGATAATGAGGTAACAAGCTGCATGAATGGTTTAGGTAAATAGTCACACTGTGTGAAGAATTTACCCCATTCTGCTATGTAAGCTTTAAGTAATGCTGAATCTTCTTGGTTTTTTAATACCCTCTACAATTATTAAAAAGATATAATGTCATGAAATAATGTAAATAAACTTTTACTTGTATTATCAGTGTTCTCCCCAGAAATTTTGGATAGCATCACATTTGGCGTAAAAAAAACTATTTTTTTCAATGTCATTTGTCGCGTCGCGGCGATGCTCTATATGTTATATGTTTATATTGTTCAAATCATAACTGAGAATACAATTTAACTATACCCATGATAACAGTTGTTTCAATTTATGTTTTCTATATCCATTTATAGTTATTTTTCTCCTCTTGGGCCAAATATAAATAAATGTGTGGTTCCAGTTACCCTACCTACCCAACTAAAGAATGGGTGAATGAATGAATTTTATATAATCAAAGAGCTGAAAGCTCTGAGGAAAAATGACGCCACTGTCTCTAATATTGTGATATTTTTTATGCAAGTCTTGATTTTCACATATCGTAATTATTTTAACATTGCAACATGTCTCGTAAGCATATAATTGATATTCGTATATGTGTGTGTGTGAAGTGAAGATGACAACTGGCTGTTTTTTTAGTACAAATGAATAGGTCAAGACTACTTGAATGATCTACAGTATTCAATGACTATTGGTTGTTTTTTTTTTTGTATAAATAAATAGGTCAAGACTCCCGGAATGGTCTACAATATCCAATGACTACTGGCTGTTCTTGTGTACTAATAAATAGGTCAAGACTATTTGAATGATCTACAATATCCAATGACTACTGGCTGTTCTTTTGTACATATAAATAAAGACTACCTGAATGATCTAAAGTATTCTAAGTAATGTGATTTTTTTCTTGCAATTACATTTTTCTAAATCAAGAATACAGACTACTAGTATCCTTTTCAAACCAAATGATTATGAAGAGCCTGTTGTAAGCAAGCTCTTGTACCCAACATACTCATTAAATAAGTTACTAGTGACCTAGTTATTTCTGTTACTTGAAGGAAATTATATTTCTGTAGATTTAGACAATAGTATAATATTGTTTTACTAGTTTTATTTCACCTTGAAGATTAGACAAAAAGGGATACTCCTTTGATTTTTTATTTCATGTCAGTCAGGTCGCTTTATATGAAACTTGAAACCACTTCTCTGCCATATTGTTATTTTATAACAACTCTGCCTTGACCATGTTGACCCATGTAATTGATATTCATTCTTTAACCATATCTCTCCATTTAAGTTATTGACATTGAACCATCGTGGTATTAAACACAATTTCAATAGTGATAATGCTGTTCTCGTGGGTCACCATATATTCAACTTGGGTAGCATTCCAGTTATTGAAATTTGTGTCAGATTAGAACAATGATATACGCATGTAGACCTTCAGGATTGGATCTTATAATTTAATATGGAGCCATAGTATGTGACCCCTACACGGTAACAAAAATAAACAAGCTTGAAAGGATACGTCAAGCGGCAAAATGTATCACCAGAGATTACAAGTCAAGAGAGGACGGACGGGATAAATGCTTACCAAACTGGAACTACAACAAGATCTCCAGACAAAACGAACAAGGCGTTGAAGCCAGAAGTTAATATTTATGTAAAAAGTAGTTGAGGGGCTGATTCCCGCTATTGAACCATACTGTCATTCTATAATATAATTACGTAAGTATTTCTGTATTGGCCTTGTTATTGATCCGAGGCTTGGTGTATTGGCCTGAGGCGAAGCCGAATGCCAATACAGCTGGCCGAAGACCAATAACAAGGCCAATACAGAAATACACATAATAGTATCTTTATTAATTAACTTCAGTGTTACAATATTTTTTTTATTTCATTTCACAAGAGATTTTACCTTGAAGTGGAACTATCCAAATCTCAGTTTCTTTTTATAAGATGCAATATCTAATGATCTGGTACCGTTTCCATGTATCTTCAGCCTTTTCTCATCTGATGAATTTTTCTACCCTTTCCAGTCACTATAAAGTGTTACAACTTAAATTTAGAAACAACACATAAATAGTAATTGGAAAGGTACTGCCATTGCATGTGTAATGCAAATATTGTTTTAAAAAATAATGTAAGAGTTGAAATTGATACAACTATCCATAAGCCAAATGACCAAAGAACGAAGATTTGCACAATTATAGAATGCATATGCCTGGTTTGGGCTTAAAAATAAAAGACCGTTTACAAAACATGAGAAAAGTAAACAGTAAAAATCGATTTGTACCATCGACATCGTGAAATTATGAGGTCGTCAAGAAATGAACTTTGTGATAATTTACTCGTTCCCCAAACCTGAAATAATTCCATCGTCTGCTTTCAAATTGCTTTTTAAATGAATGGGATCGTCTTTAGCCTAAAATATATGCCATACTGAACGTTTCAGCTTGTTTATGGTGAGTAAATAAAAACTGTCTTACAAACAAATGTTTACTTGCAGTTTGAGTTTATCGTGACTTACGATATAAAAAACTAGAGATGTTCCGAAATCCTGTTTTGGCCGGATCAGAACTCGGCCAATACAGAAAAAAATCTATATTAGCGGAGTTGACACCTTATATTGCATAGGCAGTTTTCCAGTGGCGGATCCAGAGGCCGGGGGTTGGAACCCCCCTTTTTTTGACGATCAATGCTTTTGAATGGGGACATAAAGTTGGAACCCCCCCCTTTATAAAATGGCTGGATCCGCCCCTGTTTTCATCATATTAAGTACAATAACAGTGTAGTTAATTAAGAATGATACAGTTACAGACTCTGCTGCTGCAACTTTGTAAACAAAGATTCATACGCACCGCGTGGGTACAACCGTATTACTAATTTCCGATTATTAAAATCTTCGTAAATCTGGATAAAGACCAGTATCCATCCAATGGATATCAAAATGATTCAGATTATTTCTTTTTTTAATGATTGTAAAGTTGAAATGGCATGAAAGGCTGACATTATTTAGGAGAACTATTTTGTACAGCGATTGCTGATCATTGGAGTGTAAAAAGTCACACCATAACAAAACGGATCTATTTATACATACCGATTGTTTACGATTGTAAGACATGTGCATAAAAGTGAAAGCTCGAATAAATATGAAAAATATAACAAAGGGATAGCTCCAAATAATAACAAAAACATATGGACAGGTCAAGATATTTTTTTGGCAAATAAAATAAAGTATGTAAACTGGTCCTGTCCGACTAAAACACTTTGTTCGAGTGTAGCGTTATACAAGCAGATTCCAGTTAGTATGTAAAATAGTAAATATGAAACCGAGTGCGGAAGGCGGAGAAATATAATCAAATTCCGTAAGTTCTGGTCAATGGTATCGGAAACATGCCGCTGATAGCGTCATTTTCCAAAAAGGGAAGAGAAAGTATCATATAGCAATAAAATTTCAATTTTTTCTTTGTCATGTCTATGAAATTCATTGTTTCATGGTACTCAATGAATTAGTCCCAGTTGCTTCTTTATATCAAAATGATATATATTTTTAACAAAAGTTAAGCTACTTTAATCAGTATATTGAAATAATGCATTTTCAAAAAGAATACATTTAGTAAGAAGTTCTAACAATTAGTCAGTTAATGCGTTTGAAATGCGTAGTTTCTCTTTGAGATAATTTTTCTGTCAACTGTACCATTTGTGCATCTGTAGTCATTATCGTTAAAATGCGGATTTTTATCGTATCTGGCCCGGTTCCGATCCGTAGTTTACACAAATATTTCAATGTCGGCCGAAGAAAAATTTACGAAAATAAACAATGTTTGACAAGAGATTGGGAATGCATATGACGCTTTTAATGCATTAAAGGGATGAAACATTAACTAAAGCCAATTATGATCACTTTCTAAATAAGTATCAAACTTATTTAGCTCAAAATCGAAATGTTTTATATACGGTCTTGATTGACAAGTAGTACCGGAAGGGAAAGAAAGTAATTTTTTGAAAGTAGTAAAAACATACGACCAAACCTCTTTTCTAAAGAGATAAATCGTTTGTATCTTTGAATTTTCATTATGCAAACATAGATTTCGAATTGTTTTCTGATTTTCTGATTGTCGAAATTTGCGATTGGACCACGTGGTATAAGTCATGTCACAAGTGTCAGCTTGGGGTATTCGTATCCAAACAGTTATCACCCAAAGGGCAATTGACACCTATTTAATCACTTTAAATTGTCTCTAGTGTCCGACTTGCAGGGATTACAATTAAAGGTGATATAATTTTTATGACCACAAGCGGTAATTAGATGAAAGTTCAAAATTTCGGACATGGTTTTACCATAGAGACAAGAAAAATAGCATCCTCAAAATAATTATAGCGTCGCGGAAATTTTTATAGCATCACGGGAAAAAAATATAGCGTCCACCACCGCGACGCTAAATCGGCCTGGGGAGAACACTGGTATTATGACCTTTCACTGATTTTCAATATGGCCACCTTGATCTGTATTTCGCAATTCATAGATATAGAGTTTATTGAAAGAGGAAAATTGTATAAAAAATTTCTCAATACCTATATCATGTATATACGTACTGAATTAATTACATGTTCAAATTCAATTTGGTTTTGAAAGGAGAAAATGTAAAATTGGTATATAAGATGACCTAACAACTAAACAGCCTTTCATTTCTGTCATCAATCAAATCAATCCATTTTATATATGACTGAAAAATATCCTTAAATAAACTGTTGACACAGAGATATGTCTCACTTTTAACAGAAAATTCAGAAAAAGACAATCTGATGGATAGCAACATTGCTGATTAATTCAAACTTTGTCCTTGTATGTATTTCTTTTTTTGGTTGTCTGTTGTACTGTCCAGTATTTTTAATAATTCCTCTTTTTTTTATGTGTTATATGTGAAACTAAAGTAGCGAAACGTGATATGGCAGTATGGTTTGTTTTCAGTGTTGCATAATAACAAGAATGAATCAATATAGGTGTGGACCAGGCCTTGTGATCATAAAAATTTTGAGTACGATTATGGTATTCAGACTTTGACCAATCAAAATAATGAATTTGGTGTTTTGAGCACAAATTCTGTACTCCAAGTACTGAGTAAAGTTTTGAGACCAGGAGCCCTGTATTATAAAACAACAGCTCACACCAGCTAGAGAAAAACATCACCTAATAAACATGGGGTTGACAAGGAATTTTAGATGTTTTATAAACACACTCTATAACAGTTGTTAAACAATAATTTTAACAATAATCACATAACTTACTGATTGAGCATGCTGTATAAACTCTAGTATATCATCTTGTAAAGCTTGATACATCTTCTGTGGACCTTTGTCATCCCAAAGGCATACTGAATGTACTGCACTGTTAAAAGTAAAATAATGTTAAACATGGTATTTACATAAAATTGTTTTAAAGACTGTATTGCATTTTTATATATAAGTACACTATTAATAAAATAGCTGAAAGAAATCAGTACAAAGACAAATTGTAGAGTGTAAGAATGTATGACTTTATTTTTAGCTTGCTTTTCAAGATTATCTGCAAGCCTTCTTTGATAGTTATATAGCACTGTTTTTAGCTGTGTTTTGGCCTTCAAAAATATTAATGCTGCTCCAAGTTACATGTATTATGGAAAGAGCTGAGAATTCATGAAACCTGTTTAACTGTGACTTTTAGTGGTTGGAAATTCTTGATGTTTTTTTTGCCTGTTTAGAATTCGGTGTAAATATGATTTTAGACCTTCAGTTGCCTCTATTGAATTTATTCACTTGCAAACTCAGGGGTCAGTTTAGACCACTTGGAGACCTTCATGTACCAGTATTACATGTGACTTATTTGTTCAATTGTTGTCTATTAGATGCTTACTTTACACCTCCTTATGTTCATATCAGCTTTAGCAATATTTTATACTCATAATAATTGGAAAACCTACCAGAACAGGTCCTGCCATTCTGCTTTGGTAACTGGTTCCTGTCTGAGTAACTTTAAGGCAGTCGGTCTCATGGAGGGCCATCGGTCCTCAAACTGAGACTGTCCTTGCTAAAAATACAAATTCATTGGATACATTAATACCAATGATCCTGAGAATGGAAATTCATTGGTTGCATTATATTACATTAAAACCAATGATCCTGAGAATGGAAATTTACTGGTTGCATTATATTACATTACAACCAATGATCATGAGAATGGAAATTTACTGGTTGCATTATAATACATTAAAACCAATGATCCTGAGAATGGAAATTTATTGGTTGCATTATATTACATTAAAACCAATGATCATGAGAATGGAAATTCATTGGTTGCATTATATTACATTAAAACCAATGATCCTGAGAATGGAGATTCATTGGTTGCATTACATTAAAACCAATGATCCTGAGAATGGAGATTCATTGGTTGCATTATATTACATTAAAACCAATGATCCTGAGAATGGAAATTCATTGGTTGCATTATATTACATTAAAACCAATGATCCTGAGAATGGAGATTCATTGGTTGCATTACACAATGTATATTACATTAAGACCAATGATCCTGAGAATGGAGATTCAATGGTTGCATTATATTACATTAAAACCAATGATCCTGAGAATGGAAATTCATTGGTTGCATTATATTACATTATAACCAATGATCCTGAGAATGGAAATTCATTGGTTGCATTATATTACATTAATACCAATGATCCTGAGAATGGAAATTCACTGGTTGCATTATATTACATTAAAACCAATGATCCTCAGAATGGAAATTCATTGGCTGCATTATATTACATTAAAACCAATGATCCTGAGAATGGAAATTCATTGATGGATACTGTGGATTCATTTATTTTCATGGGTACCACTTTTAATGATTGAGGAACAATTATAATTTCGTGGATGTTTGATTTCATGGTTTTGCATAAATATGCATTCAAGCCTATAAAAAATGTGTGCTTTGTTGAACACATAAATTGATGGGTAACTTATAATCACAAAATCCATAATAAAATGCTTCGCTGAGCACAGCCTGATAAGACCGCAGTGGTCAAACTCTGAACAGTTGGGACAAATTTGGACACAATATTCAAGCTTGATACTATCTGAATTTGGATTGTGATCAAATTTTTGACATAATAAAGGTTTCTGACACAAAATAAATGTGGCCAAAGATCTTACAAATCTAATGCACAATACTGTGCAATTGAAGATTTCTTCTTGAAACTTTTCAAAAATTTGAAATTTTGAAAATTTTGAAAAAAAAATATAAACCCTTTTAAAATAAAATGCTCCACAGGGCGCAGCTTGATACGACCGCAGAGGTCGAACCCTGAATAGTTGGGGCAAGTATGGACACAACATTCAAGCTTGATACAGCTCTGAATTTGGTTTGTGATTAAATATTTGACACAGCATAGGTTTCTGACACAGAATGAATGTGGTCTAAGAACTTAAAAATTTTAAATTGGACATTCACCTATTATGGTCCAATATCCAAAATCTAAATACATGGTTAGATTCAGCATATCAAAGAACCCCGAGTTCAATTTTTGATGAAATCAAACAAAGTTTAATTTTGGACCCTTTTGACCTCAATGTGGACAAAGTTGATAATGGGGTCAAAAAATCAAAAATCTAAATACATGGTTAGATTCAGCATATCAAAGAACCCCATATATTCAATTTTTGTTGAAATCAAACAAAGTTTAATTCTGGACCCTGATTTGGACCAACTTGAAAACTGGGCCCATAATCAAAAATCTAAATACATGTTTAGATTCAGCATATCAAAGAACCCTAAGAATTCAATTTTTGTTAAAATCAAACTAAGTTTAATTTTGGACCCTTTGGACCTTAATGTAGACCAATTTGAAAACGGGACCAAAAATTAAGAATCTAAATACACGGTTAGATTCAGCATATCAAAGAACCCCAATAATTCAATTTTTGATGAAATCAAACAAAGTTTAATTTTGGACCCTTTTGACCTCAATGTGGACAAAGTTGATAACTGGGCCCAAAAATCAAAAATCTAAATACATGGTTAGATTCAGCATATCAAAGAACCCCATATATTCAATTTTGTTGAAATCAAACAAAAGTTTAAGTTTGGACCCGATTTGGACCAACTTGAAAACTGGGCCCATAATCAAAAATCTAAATACATGTTTAGATTCAGCATATCAAAGAACCCTAAGAATTCAATTTTGTTAAAATCAAACTAAGTTTCATTTTGGACCCTTTGGACCTTAATGTAGACCAATTTGAAAACGGGACCAAAATTAAGAATCTAACTACACGGTTAGATTCGGCATATCAAAGAACCCCAATAATTCAATTTTGATGAAATCAAACAAAGTTTAATTTTGGACCCTTTGGACCTCAATGTGGACCAATTTAAAACGGGCCCAAAATCCAAAAACTTAATACACCGTTAGATTCAGCATATTAAAGAAACCCAAGAATTCAAGAATAAAACCCCATTGAAATTGGTCAAGAAATAAGCAATTTATACAAAGTATCTTCTTTTGCACAATACTGTGTAATTGAATATTTCTTGCAATTGTGCAATACTGTGCAATTGAATATTTCTTGCTATTGCTAATACTGTACAATTGACAATTTCTTGCTATTGCGCAATATTGTGCTATTGGATATTTCTTGCTATTGCGCAATACTGTGCAATTGAAGATTTCTTGCTATTGCGCAATACTGTGCAATTGAAAATTTCTTGCTATTGCACAATACTTATTATATAATAATTTACACATCCTGTTTGGTGTGTATCTCCTGCCATATCATTATTATTTGCTTTTAAATATAAATCAGAAATAACCAACTTAAAATGGAAAATTTTAAAGAAAAAAAAAAGGAAAAAAAATGAAAAAAAAAATCAATCCCAACCTTCCTTTTGTGATATTGAACCTTATGGTAAAATTTCAGAGATCCATTCACTTAGACTAAAGTTAGAGTGCGAAAACCAATGCGTCTTCGGACGACGACGACAACGCCAACGTCATACATGTACCAATATACGACTGCAAAATTTTTTTGCGGTCGTATAAAAAAATTGGAAATCCCCCCTTCCCCCCAAACTTTTTGAATCCCCTTTTTAGCATTTACCATCAAACTCAATTGCAGTCTTTCCTTTGTAGTATGGAACCTTGTAGTACAATTTTAGAGAGATCCATACACTTAATCACAAGTTACTGTCTGGAAACTGGAAAATGCTTTTTTTTAAACCATAAAAGCCCATTTTAATACATCATAAAAGTATTAAAATAGAAAATGACATCACAGTCATGGCTAAAATTAAAAAACCTTCATCAGCAACTTTTAAGTGTAATATCTAAAAATAAAACTCCTTCATCAGCATTTACCAGTAACTTCTAAAAATAAATTGACAGCTAGGACTTTGCAACCATAAAAACCCATTTAAATACATCATAATAGTATTAAAATAGAAAATGACATCATAATCATGCCTAAAATCAAAACACTTTCATCAGCAACATTAAATAGTAATATCTAAAAATAAAATTCCTTCACATAAATAATTATGGCTAAAATTAAATAATTTTTAAAATAGAAAATGACATCATAATCATGCCTAAAATTAAAAAGCCTCCATCAGCAACATTAAATAGTAATATCTAAAAATAAAATTCCTTCACATACATAATCATGGCTATAATTAAATTACCTTTATGACATTTTTAAAATAGTAACTCTTAAAAATAAATTGACAGCTAATCACCTAAAGTCAATACATTTCTTTATAAATAATTTACAAGCAGTGTAAGGGAGGTAATTTGACAATATGTGTTTGAATTACCTCCCTTACACTGCTTTAAAATTTTGTTTTGTACTTCAGTAATTGTCCATTAACCTGGAAACCCTTCTTTCCCCCTCTTTTTGCCACTAATTCCTAAACAGTTTGAGCCATAACCCCCCCAAAGCAAATTCTTACCATCCCTTTGTGATATGGTTAACTTGTGGTATAATTTCAGAGAGATCCATACACCATTTCACAAGTTATTGTCTGGAAACTAGAAAAAAGTTTATTTGGGCCCCATTTTTGCCCCAAATTCCTGAACTAATGGGACCATAACCCCAAAATCAATCCCAACCTTCCTTTTGTGGTCATAAACCTTATGGTAAAATTTCGTAGAAATCCATACACTTAAACAAAAGTTATTGTCTGGAAACCAATGTGTCTTGGACGACGACGACGAGATACCAATATACGACCGCAAAATTTTTGCAGTCGTATAAAAACTGGTACAATACAAATATAATGATTCCACAGTATTGAAAGTCAATAACTTGCCTAAGATCAATTTCTCCAGAAATAATTCCCATTTCCACTTCTCAGTAAATATATATTAAAAGCAGATCAAACAATTAGTTAATTATAATGTTTAATCATATACAGTGAAACAAATTGGTCCTTAAATCAGGGTTCCCACCATGACAAGTCTATGACACATGTAAATTTTAGACTGGACTCATCATTTTTTAAACAGATGAGTCTTAAGGTACATGTACATATATCAAAATTCTTATGAGTTGAGTCCAGAAACCATCATTACATTACAAAATAAAATTTGCTTCCATAAAACGTTATAAAGGGACATACATGTGTATCTCAAGAACGGTAAAAGTGACGCTACCCAAATTCAAACTTGATCTGAATTTTGTGGTAATAAGCATTGTGTATAAGTTTCATAACATTTGGTTAAGGCAAACTTAAGGGAACAGAAACGAAAAATTCAGCACTTTTTCCATTTGAAAAGGGAACTCTAGAACAGTAAACGTGACGCCACCAAAATTCAAACTTGATCTGTGTTTTGTGGTAATAAGCATTGTGCATGAGATTCATAACATTTGGTGGAGGCAAACTTAAGTAAGATTGATTGATTGATTGGTGTTTAAAGCAACTTTCAACACTATTGTGCTATTTCGTGGCAGTCACTTTTTACTGGGGGAGGAAGCCGGAGTGCCCGGTGATAACCATCGACCTTTGGTAGGAAAACTGACAATCCTAGTCAATTACGATTGGAGTCGAGTAGTTGGACTACATGTACTTAGACCACTTCGCCACCGAAGCCCCTAACTTTAGAGAACAGAAATGAAAAATTCAGCATTTTTTCCATTTGTAAAGGGCATAACTCTAGAAATGTGAAAGTGAAGTCACCCAAATTCAAACTTGATCTGTATTTTGTAGTAATAAGCATTGTGTATAAGTTTCATAACATTTGGTTAAGGCAAACTTAAGTTTGAGAACGGAAACCAATTTCGGGACGTAAGGACAGACAAGGGTAAAACTTAATACCCCCTCTGCTACAGCAGGGTGCATAAAAATGTGATTAGTTTTCTAAATCTAGTTCTTATTGTTTACACCAGAAAACTTAATTAATGAGTTGGACTTATCAAAGTTAAAACTGCAGACTTATCAACCATACTTATCATGGCAAAATGATGAGTCCTTGAACTATTCTGAAATGTATTTTTTATGTATGCAGCATATGAATTTCTTGTTCCAAGATCATGTTTGGAATGAAATTAAACACTGTATTGAAATGAAAGATGAAAACATATAAAGTCCTTCTCACATGATAAGGCAAACTGAATATAAATAAATACTTGTTCCTTGCCTCCTGGCAGAAAAAAAGTAGCCAGGATAGTATATAAACTGATTTTTTTTAAATATTTTAAATAGACTAAAGCCATTTCAATTGATATTTTATAGTGTGTCTTTCTATGTTGTGATGTTACACTATTGTTTCAGGTAGGGTGAAGGTTGGCGCCTATTATAACGTTTAATCCCGCTGCATATGTTTGCACATGTCCTAAGTCAGGAACCTGATGTTCAGTGGTTGTCGTTTGTTGATGTGGTTCATAAGTGTTTCTTGTTTCTTGTTTTTTATATAGATTAGACCGTTGGTTTACCTGTTTGAATGGTTTTACACTAGTCGTTTTTGGAGCCCTTTATACAATGTAGCTTGCTGTTCGGTGTGAGCCAAGCCTAAATGTTGATTTCAATATTTTTTGCTTTAGGACCAAAGTTCTAACTGTATAAAATCTCAATAATGGTAAAAGGCCCTTTGCCTCCAAACATTCTATTTTTTGAAAGCCATTAACCCTTTATCTAGATATCAGTTTCAGCTATGGCTTCTTAGGTGGAAAAGGTTGCACCAGGACAGCCAATATTCTAAATCTGCTTATTTAATTTCAAATTATTTTGAATTGATACCAGATTTTGGGTATAAACCCGTAAATGCCTCAGGAAACAGCTTCACCAACCTACTTTTTGTGTTTATATTTTAAAATAAAGTGTCTTCCATTTCAAAACTAAAAATTCAACAAGCCCTATCACGGTCTCATCAACTGTATGATGTCAGTATACAAGAGCTATGTTTGGACTAGTTACTGAACCATAGCTCTTAGGTGCTAATTTCTGATTTGTTCTGCACATTACCAATATGATATCCCATGGCCACGAGACATTAAAGCTATGATTCCAAAGCTGTCTCTGGACCGAAACCGAAATTCTAGCACATGTTTGATCACATGAACATGTTATGACGTATACAGAAAATTAATACAACTTGTTGGTCAGCTAAATAGACAAGATTTTTAAGAAGAATCCCTACAAATTTCCTGCATTCCTGTTATGATTAGTATTTGAATCTCCCTTTTTGTGCATTACCAGATTTCGTCAAATCAGCATTGTAACATCAATAGAATCACTTTAGTCTACCCCATTTTAAAAGAAATGTTTTACAAACATTTATTAATTTATTTGAAAAGCTATGCAATTTGAAAAGTGATTTGGTATTAGTATTAGCAAGATAACGAGGGAAATTTTATTGATTTCGTAACATTGTACATAAACCTTGGGATGACGCTATGCTGGGTTTATAATTATAAATGAGGGTATTTTAATGTACAGATGACAGGAAGGAGGAATATAATACTAATGGTGATATACAAGTCTTCCACTCCCAGTTTACCTAGAGCCTCAGTACTAGAGGCAAAATAATGCAAGAGCTGTAACTGTCATGGGAAATCATTGATTGTAAATTGAGAAATATTGATGGAACATTTAAGATGTTATGTTGACAAGCTGTGACTTAAATGAAAGAATAGAACTGATTTTACCATGATGTTTCACGTTAAATTTGAGCAGAGAATATATAAAATTGCACAACAGCTCAGTCAACATTAATTTTTTAAAACATGATCAGAACTGTCTCGTTTCTGAAGGGTACATATTGCTGTACACATAATAATGTAACATTAGGACTGGACATTATCGTAAACTGTTTTTGAAGATTCTATATCTGTCACATCTATACATAAACAAAGAAGGATATTTTTCAGTCATTACCCTCAACATCGCCATATTTATAATTCCTCTCGAATCTATCGGGTGTTGTCGGTGTCTTCATACACAAAACCGAGAAAACTTCCGAATACATTTATTTTCAACAAGCATCATGGCTACGGGTGATTCCAAAGCAGAATCTGCAGATAAGTCAGATTTAAAGGCGAATTCCAGCATTCCTTTAGCAGAATTTGTAGTATGACGCTTTATTTAATACACACGACACATTATTTATCATTAAGTTGAAAAACTGATTTGTTATTGTTTATATATCCCCATAGACATACTTCATGACCAAACAAAAACTTATCCCCACGTGTTGTGTCATGATATAGCCTTAATAATGCACGAATTCAGTAATTAGTAAGATCTTTTTTATACATTTTAAGATATTTTGAATAAGTTTTTTCATTTTGACGTATTTTTTGGACAGAAATTATGAACATCAATTCATCCGACATTCAAAGTTTGCTTTGTAAAAATTGATTATGGTGTAGCATCATGATCAGTGTTCCATAGACCTCATGATTTGCACGGGTTGCATACTCCTTTCGTCCATATGGTTGAGTAGTGCCTGGTCAAGCATTTGTGATTTTTATTAACTCACCTGCCATGAATGTAGCTGACAGCAAGACACAGGAATCTAATAGACGACTTTCGAATTTGTGCACTTTCCCGTAAATTTCCTATGTCACAATGCTTCAGGGACCGCGCTGTGCATCACCAATGTCGCAATTTGCGATTTTTTATTTCATCTGGCGACAAAATACGGCTGCTGGCGATATTTCTGGCGCCAACATTTTCCTATGTAAAATTTTTATTTCTTGACAATATCGATCTTCATTTTAATTGGTAAAGTTAAAAAAAAAATTGTAAAAATTTTACCTGGCGACAAGTTTATGACTTTGTTTACGACCCCAAGCTAATCAACAGTTACAACAGGTGCCATAATCTGTTGTTACAGGTAATCCATTTATCGGATGGGTCATTAATGATCATCAACATTAATTAATTCAAATAGAATTGGTCAGTCGGCATTTTGTCTTTGAAGAAATGGTCATACCGCACGACTCCACAATTTGCAATGTTTACCGTAGTTGTATGAAGAAAGCGTAACTGACAGGAAATCGAAAACCATAATCAACTTGTTAAAAACATCGTTTAATTATTTCCGTTGAAAAATAGCAAATTCAGACGAAATTTGTCTTTGACTGCCCTCAGTTATGATACGAAAATAACAAAACCGACCGCCATTGTTCACCTTGTGACTTGTTCTACGTACTGTTTATAATCCTCCAAAGAAGGAGCACACCGAATAAAGAAAGATAACTCAATTTTACTTTTCTAATCATTGAGATACCTACTTTAGACATGTCTAAGATATTTCTACATAGTTCTTGCTTTAGAATTTACATGTTTAGGTCATTTGAGTTATGGGAAGAGTTAAAGAGGGTCTTAGTAGCAGTATGGGTAGGATGCCTTTTGTCATATTTTTCTGTATTCTTTTTTTTAATACAAATTTTCACTATTCTGTAAATTTAAACACCTCTTATTTTATTTTCTTCATTCAATTACCCATTTTTTCTATACTTTATAATTTAATTTAAAGACATTTTCTCTATTTTGTAGAATATACAGACCATAAGCTAATTTATATTCTTCTACATATGAAATACTGACATAAGAAAATAAACATGATAAAATACACATGTTGTTTTGTTGTATGTATATAAACCCTATGCAATAACTTACTTAGTATTACGTGTCAAATTATGTAAAGTGCAGGCTGAGTGCATAAGAAATTTAAATTGAACATTGTTTAAATTTTGGTAGACTAAATAAAGACTCTAGCTGGTTCTAAAGTTTTCAAAACTGGCGACAAAATATAGGAGCTGGCGATTTTTCTGGCTCCAACTTTTTGGGAGCCAGAGCAGCCCCCGTGCTTATGTTGGTATGTCACAGAAAGAATTGATTGTTTGATGAGGTTGTTCATGCTGATTGACCTCGGGTAAACTAGTCATGCTAGTGTAACTAATTCATTAAAAACAATTCAAGATTGGTGTATCCATGGTATCTGGGGAATTCTAGACAGTTCGGTACCCAGACAAATCAGCACCTTATAAATTATTTATCTTTGATCTAAATATAGTGAACCAAAAATTAAAATTTCCTGGCACTGATATATGTATGAGGGCCTGAACTCAATTTGCAAGTTTAGTGTTAATATATAGCAATTATGTTTGTTGTGAATATTGTATATGGTATCTTCGAAGAAGTAGCTTATTAAGTGGTTTATTCCTTTGTTATTTATTTGTGAAGACTGTACTGCAGCTTAGTCATTTTGATAGGTGTCTTATTTGTGTGTATTCTATTACCATAGTATCCCAAATCAATAAAACACATTTAGAATATTAATAGTCTATGTCAAATACACTGTTACGTATCCACGTCTTGTATATGTAGTCCATCACCTTCTGGACACCTGGATGGTCTGCTTTCTCGTCTAACTGACGGAAGGTGTCTGGGATATGTTCTGGTGGAAGGAATGGTAGAGCCATTACCTGTCTCAAGTAGGTATACACTGTGTCCTTGTTGTAGGCGGACTGAAAATGTAAAAAGAATATTTTTAACTGAATGTATTTAGAGTAAATGTTCAGAACTTCTATTATATTATATATGAACGTATATCAGCACAACAATTACATATTAGTAAATATTCGGAACATTTAAATATTCTACTTTGATGGTTTCTGTTGAGTTAATCTGCTGATTTGTCTGGTTCAGATACTGTTTCATTGAGGTATATCCCAATTTTTCTTTTTTTTTGAGTCAAGCTAGTTACAATAGGGATAATGGGTTTTAATTGCATTTATAAGGGGATTTCTAATATTACTATTTATTTGGCAATAATGAAAAGTTTCCCTTTACTCCCTTATGTACAAATGCTATTAGCTCTATCTGAGATTGGCTCCAGTATGGAAATGAAAAGTATGCAAGGAGAATTTGGGTTATAATAATTTATAATAATAAAAAATACTGAAAAGCCACTTACCACTGTTGCATGTTCTATGTTGCCACTTTTTACAGCCATCACATTGTAAAGCTTCTTTTCTAGGGCGCACAACATTGTGGCACTGTATACAACTGTCGTCTGACATTGTGTAAGAAAAAGAATCCCAAAAGTGTGAACCTTTATATATGTTTCTGGGTATTTACTCATTATGGCTTGCACACACTGTTATGTTTATGGCTTTTAATATTAAAACAATAAAATACAGTTTTCAGGTATTGTGTTGTCTTAATAGATGTAATGATCAAACGAGAACACAAGCTGCAAACACAAGCTATACACTTTTGATCTCTATTGAGGAATTATCGGATTTAAACATAAAATACTGATTAATGCATAACTACAATTAATTATAATTTAATTAAATATGTTTATTCAAACAACAACATACCTAACAATCAATTATGATTTAATTAAATGATGTTTATTCATACATACATAATCATTTAGGGTTTAATTAAATGATGATTATTTTTTTGTAATGCATATTTAATCTACAATTATAATATTACTGCAACAATTCTTTAATTTTTCCTAATACATATATTTTTCAAAACGAGGTGCCGAATTGTCTTGGTCCCGAAATGTCCGGATCCTGATATGTCCAAAATGGATGCCGAAATGTCTTCGGACTTGGGTGCCGATTTGTCTGGGTGCGAAATGTCTTGTTACCGTATCTGGGGACCACAGCATACACCATTGTAAAGCTTTAATTAATATTTCAGAAGGTTACTGGTATGAGACCTGCTAATGGACACACACATAATTCTTAATTAAATTTTTTCTGGATGACAAACATTTTTGGCCTCCCTACACCATTTGTACACTGAATGTATACATTTTGGTATAAACAAATCTGAAATAAGAATGTACACCCTGAAATGTCATGCCGGCTTTATGAATTATGATTTAATTTAAAGTTGCATTTGATAGTCTTTAAGATAAGGATCTATTTCACGTAGAATGTATCAAATGAACCCTTGCAGACGGACATGTACACAACACAATCATTCTGTACACCACATGTTAGTTAACCTTTTGCTTATTGTATCTGAGAAAGACAGACATGAAGACCTTGCAATGATTTTGATGACTGAAAATAAAAAGTGTCCTTTCACTCTATGCTAAAAGCCTATTTTTTAGGCTGATATACATGTACCATTCAGATGGCAACATAGAATTGTAATTTTGCAGGTGCAGGTATTTTGCAAATACATGTAGCCATAATACTTGTCCGAAGTCTGGAACTTATAAATGGTTGTCTTCACTTTTGTCATTAGCAAATATTGCATATATAGATGACAGATTTAGGATACTGTCTCTGTATAATATATTCATAACTTTTCTAGACTTGGAGAGATTTAGAGCTTGACATGTTGTATTAACACTTATCTATTGTTGAAACTTTACTTTATGTGGACCCCTAAATGTCTTTTTGTATTAGGCTGCTGTCTCGATTACACAATTATGCTCCAGTTTTCATGTATTTGTATAATTTACTGCTCAGAGTTCCTTACCTACATGTATCTTTTATTTGCCCTACTTTTTATTAGTCCCCTACCGACGAAGTCGAAGGTAACTATAGGTTTGCACTCTGTCTGTCTGTCTGTCCATCTGTCAGTCTGGCAAATCAGTTTTCCACACTTTTATTCTTCGTGCTTGAAGGTATTGATTTGATATTTGGTATATAGTTTTATCATGACCAGTTACAGATCAAGTTTGAATTTTGTTCTGGTCCGATGATTTTGTGCAAAGTTATGGTCCTTGGACTTAGAAAATTCATGCAAATAATCAGTTTTCCGCCCTTTTTTTTTGGTTATACTTCAATATATTGATTTGATATTTGATATATAGTTTTACAATGACAAGTTACAGATCAAGTTCGAATTTTGTTCCGGTCTGATGATTTTTGTGCAGAGTTATGGCCCTTGACTTAGAAAATTCATGCAAATAATCAGTTTTCCACACTTTTTTTTGTTATACTTGAAGATATTGATTTGATATTTGATATATAGTTTTACCATGACAAGTTACAAATCAAGTTCAAATTTTGTTTGGTTCAGATGATTATTTTGCAGAGTTATGGTCCTCGGACTTATAACATGTATAAAATTCATGCAAATAATCAGTTTTCCACACCTTTTTTTATCATGCATGAAGATATCGATTGATATTTGTTAAATAGTTTACACAATAACAAGTTATAGATCAAGTTAGCATTTTGTTCCAGTACAATGAATTTTTAACGGTGGGGACTATGTATTGCCATGCAATACTCTCAGAACATGCAGAATGCTTGTTTTAATTGGAAATTATGAGCTGTTAAAAAAGAACATTTTCTTAATCCGCTTCCTTTAAAGGCCATACATTGTATATACAAGATGTACAAAAAGCAATTAAGAGCAACAGTACACAAACATGTCATCAAGCATGTGTCGAGTGTTTTTGATATTGTAAGTAAACAGAAATTGTATATACCAGTTCATAATATTCCATTTCATTTATTTCATACAGAATTGGAAAAATTATACAAGGTATACCCTGGATATCTGGCATGTCTACACATATTATTTGTTCCAATGTGCTTTAATTATATTTTCAGGAAGATGTTGATAGTTTTATGAAGAGAGAAGAAAATGAATCAGCTGAAAATGTTTTAGTAAGGCTTGATGAACAACATAGGAAATATAAATTTATGGAATATAATATATTAACAAAGAAAAGCAGGTTTGTTTACAAAATATTATGTTCAATATTGGTATAATTGTAATATTTATGGAATTTAATGTCCAAAAAGTTAGCATTGTTGCTTGAGCTTGCCAAACCTGTTCAGTAAAGGCGACCATAGATGGATTTGGTGATTTTGTTTTAATCCCTTTTGGTCATTTAATTCCTCATGTATGCCAGTACTTACATCTGTTTTACATGCTTGGCTTTCAAATTTTGGGGTTTTAGTTGTCCTCAAGAAGGTACATCGAGAAAGGCACTTCGCACACATCAACTTTATAATTTTCATTTTCCGATACCAATGCACTATAGATGCCTAACCTTTTTTCAATCCTTTGAATGCTTTAATTTACAGTATTAATCATAGTGTAACCACCAAGGGTTTTGGCATGTAATCCTCAGCTGCAACCAGGAGTGTTTTTGTCGAGCCTGCGACTTTTGTTGCAAAAGCGAGACATAGCGATCCTACATTCGGTCGTCGTTGTTGGCGGCGTCCACAAATCTTCACTCTGTGGTTTAAGTTTTTCAAATTTTAATAACTTTCTTAAACTATCCTGGATTTCTACCAAACTTGGACAGAAGCTTCTTTATGATCATAAAATAGTATCCAGAAGTCGTCGTCTGCGGCGTCCACAAATATTCACTCTGTGGTTAAAAGTTTTTCAAATTTTTATAACTTTCTTAAACTATCCTGGATTTCTGCCAAACTTGGACAGAAGCTTGTTTATGATCATAAGATAGTATCCAGAAGTAAATTTTGTAAACAAAAAAATCCTGTTTATCCTTTTTCACTCATAAATGGAATTAGTTTTTCTGCCAGTTAACATAACATTCACTCTGTGGTTAAAGTTTTTCAAATTTTAATAACTTTCTTAAACTATCCTGGATTTGTACCATACTTGGACAGAAGCTTGTTTATAATCATAAGATAGTATTCAAAAGTAAATTTTGTTAAAAATAAAATCCTGTTTATCCGTATTTTACTTATAAATGGACTTAGTTTTTCTGCCAGTTAACATTACATACTGTCTGCAGTTAAAGTTTTTAAAACATTTATTAAATTCATAAACCATACTGGATTCTTACCAAACTTGAACAGAAGCTTCTTACAATCAAAAGATAGTATCTAGAGGAAAAGTTTTAATAATTATTTCCCCATTTTTGTTGAGCCTGCGACTAACAGCAAAAGTAGGCGAGACACTGGGTTCCGCGGAACCCTTACAAATTTTTTTAATTAATCATCTTTCCTTTGGCATATATGATGTAAGCATGATCATTCTTAACCTTTAACATAAAATGATACAAGGATAGTCACAAAATCAAGTGTTTTTATACGACCGCAAAAACTTTGCGTTCGTATAATGCTATCATGTCGTCGTCGTCATCATCGTCCGAAGACACATTTGGTTTCCAGACAATTACTTTAGTTTGAGTGAATGGATCTCTATGAAATTTTACCAGAAGGTTCAATACCACAAAAGGAAGGTTGGGATTGATTTTGGGGGTTATGGTACAAACAGTTTAGGAATTAGGGGCCAAAACAAGCATTTTTCTAGTTTCCAGACAATAACTTGTGTGTAGTGTATGGATCTCTCTGAAATTGTACCACAAGGTTCCATATCACAAAGGGAAAGCTGGGATTGAGTTTGGGGGTAATTGCCCCAAACGTTCAGGAATTAGGGGCAAAAAAGGGGCCAAAAAACAAACATTTTTCTTGTTTCCAGACAAATAACTTGTGTTAAGGTATATGGATCTCTCTGAAATTGTACTACAAGGTTCCATACCACAAAGGGAAGGCTTGGATTGAGTTTGGGGGTAATTGCCCCAAAGGTTTAGAAATAAGGGCCAAAAACAAGCATTTTTCTAGTTTCCAGACAATATTGATTGATTGATTGTTGGTTGCTTAACGTCTAGTGTTCCAGACAATAACTTGTGTTAAAGTTTATGGAACTCTCTGAAATTGTACATTTTTCCTGAAAAGAAAATAATCTTCAAAATTTCAAAAAATTGGGGGTTCGAAAGTTTGGGGAGGATTTTTTCAAATTTTTGGGGTTCATATATTTTTCTTCAAAATTTTGAAAATTTTTTTTGGGGGTTCAAATTTTTTTTTGGGGGGTTCATTTTTTTCTGCAAGATTTTTCAAAATTTCAAATTTTTTTTGGGGGGGACATTTTTTCAGGGGATTTTTTTTCACAATTTTTTTTTTTTTCCCCTAAAATTTTCCATTTTTACATTGATTATTTCTGATTTATATATAAAAGCAACAAATACTGATTTGGCAGTAGATACACACCAAAATGGTGTGCAAATTATTTTATTACATACTTAGTAGTAAATACAGGTAAATTATATGTGTAATACAATTGACAACAATCGTGCTGTATCAGCAATCCGTGATGATATCGATATCAGTCATGGTTGCAAAGGCTTTATCACACCCCTAATCTGTATGACGTCACATAACCGATATCAGTCACGGTTACAAAAGCTTTATCACACCCCTAATATGTATTACGGCATGTCTCGTGAAAAATACATAAGAGAGATTAGTTGTACTTGAGGTACATGTATATAATAAAGTGAATATGATATGGCTTTTTCAATATCACACACTGTATCAACCCTCAACCAATATAATCCCTCGAGCAGAGCTCTTGGGATTATATTGGTGTCTCTGGTTGATACAGGTGTGATATTGAAAAAGCCATATGTTATTCTCTATATAAATAACAGATTAACTAAGTATTGTGCAACAGCACAGTGTTGCGCAATAGCAAGAAATCTTCAATTGAAAATAAATACAAATCTTTAAACAAATTTCAATGGGATTAAATTAAGTCTTTAATTTTTGGGGGTTCTAACCTTGTATTACTATTTTGGATATTGGGCCCCATTTTTATATTTGCGGTCGTATATTGGTATGACGTAGGCGTCGTCGTTGTCCGAAGACACATTGGTTTTCTCAATAACTTTAGTTTAAGTGAATGGATCTCTATGAAATTTTACCATAAGGTTCAATACCACAAAAGGAAGTTTGGGATTGATTTTGGGGGTTATGGTCTTAACAGTTTAGGAATTAGGGGCAAAAAAGAGGCCCAAAAAGGCTTTTTTCTAGTTTCTAGACAATAACTTGTGTTTAAGTGTATGGATCTCTCTGAAATTATACCACAAGTTTCCATACCACAAAGGGATGGTTACGATTGCCTTGGGGGGTTATGGCTCAAACCGTTTAGGAATTAGAAGCAAAAAAGGGGAAAAACAAGGGTTTCCTGGTTAATGGACAATCTAAAAGCAATGTAAGGGAGGTAATCCAAAAACAAAATTGTACAATGTTGTACAATGTTGGATTACCTCCCTTACACTGCTTTTAAATAATCTATTTAAGAATTTAAATGGTTAATTATGGTTGCAAACTCCATTGGTAATTTGAATTGAGATTATGACCATATTTTGAGGGAAAGAATTTTTTTTTTGGAAAAGGGGGGGGTAATTCAGAAATTAAACAAAATTTCTTCACATATTTTTTTTTTTCCAAAAAAAGGGTGGGAGGGGTTCAATACGCAACAGCATAGTGTATTGAACAAAAGCAACAAAAAAAATGGGTTAATTTTTATTTATTTTTTTGGGGGGGGTGGGGGGCAAAAGCAAAAAATTGAATATAAATTCAAATCATATAACCAGTTCTAAGTTCTTTGACTACAGTTATTCTGAGTCAGAAACCTATTATGTGTCAAATATTTAATTACAATCCAAATTCAGACCTGTGTCAAGCACGAATATTGTGTCCATTTTTGACCCAACTGTTCAGGGTTGGACATCTACGGTCATATTGGTCTACATTGAGGTCCAAAGGGTCCAATATTAAACTTTGTTTGATATCATCAAAAACTGAATTATTGCGACTCTATGATATGCTGAATCTTATTGTGCATTTAGATTTTTTATTATGGGCCCTGTTTTCAAATTGGTCCATATTCAAGTTTGAAGGGACCAAAATTAAACTTTGTTTGATTTCAACTAAATGAAATTTTTGGTGTTTTTTTTTTATGCTGAATCTAACCATGTTGTTAGATTTTGGATATCAGACCATACTAGGTAAATTAAATGTCCCATTTCAAATTTTTAAGATCTTCGACCACATTTATTTTGTGTCAGAAACCTATATTATGTCAAAAATTTGATCACAATCTAAATTCAGACAGTAACAAGCTTGAATATTGTGTCCAAACTTGCCCCAACTGTTCAGGGTTCAACCTCTGCAGTCGTATCAGGCTGCGCTCGGCAAAGCATGTTATTTAATTTGTTGGTTTATGGATCAGCTGACATGAATTTCTGATTTTCAGAAAGACGTTAAATTGTAATTTTCTGCTTTTTTATTTCAGTCAAACCTACAAAATAAGTTATCCCTGAAATATAAGTAAAAGGTATCTCTATAGTAGTGCTTACCCTCAAATTAAGTGCTACTTTATACATAAAGAGAATTGACTACACTTTGTGTTCTAAATATAAAATTCTTAAAGTAGGCAATTGCATTTGATTGGGAAACTTAATTGATCATTTTGTCACAGTCTCTGCAAGTCTGCAAATCAAAGAAATACATTTTCTTAGGTGTGTGCATGTCAATTATTCAATTAATTAAGTAATCAATCAATTAATTAACCAATAGATTAATTTATCAATGCATTGATCCATTGATTATGAATATGATAATTGATATTATAAGTTTTGTTTTCAGATTAAAACAACAGATACCAGACATAAAAACTTCATTAGACATAGTTAAACATTTACAGTCAAGGAAGGTAAGTCAAACATAACTATATATAGAAAGGTTTCCTTTGATGCATTCATGGAATGTTTTTATTTAAGAACTGCCAAAAAGAGAGAAAAAAAACATTTACAAAAGCAAGGAAACATAAAATATACAAGAGAAAAAAAAAACAATATCCTGAATGTCGGAAATAATAATTATGATGGATTGAATTGTGTATTAAATTAATTTTGATATTATAATGCTATCAACTTATCATCATAAACTATTCAACTCAGAAGTTAACAGATATCATAACTTTAATAGAAAAACAAAGAATATGGCATATCCATCCATGACACAAAATCAGTACATGCAGAGTAAAAAACAAACAAAATACAAAGGAACAGTGCTTGTATTGCTGTTCTTCATCTCTAGAGTGGAATTCTTTGCAAAATAATTCGGATAGACTTTGTAAGATGAAGCACCACCAAATCGGGGCCAGTCAAAAAGAACATACTGGAAAGTAGTATATATTTGATACAAAATAGTTCCTACGCATAGGTGTAAATATCAAACAATGTAGAATATATTTTGATAATTTTGTTTTTTTCATCCTCATGTAGTTAATTGGAAAATGTTCAATTATGGTACATACAGATAGCATTAAACAGTTTTGCTATTTATGATTTTAAGGTCAGTTTTAGAACTTGTGAAATTTTATTTTAGTAAAGACACTTTTCTTGGAAAATTAGTGATGATCAGTGTTGAAAATTAAAATCAGACCACATACTCAGATCTGCAGTTTTCAGAAAAAGTCTCTTAAATTTGTGTTAATAAATAACAAAATAGGCCTTAAGCTTGACATTTGAAAAATAAATCTCTGGATAGGCTGGATTTCCTAAAATAATTCTGACAATGATGTTGAAATGTGAGTAGTGTAATTCCTGAGCTTTTGTATTTTTAAAGGTTATTTTCCTGGGATACTACAGGAATTTACAGAGATCCATGTTGTCTATGTTATAATGGTATAATCTACAACCTTTGTTATTAAATTTTGTAGGAATCCACCGACCCCATGGAAACCCAGTTCTTGTTATCAGATCAGGTTTATGCAAAAGCTAAAATTCCTCCAACAAATAAAGTCTGCTTATGGTTAGGGGTAAGTTTTTATAGCAATAGTTAGAATTCCTTCAACAAATTGTCTGCTTATGGTTGGGGGTAAGTTTTTATAGCAAAAGCTAAAATTTCTTGACAAATATAGTCTGCTTATAAGATGTAAGTTTTCATATTGAGATAAATCTTACAGGGTAGAGAGTCACGATTTACTGCTGATCATTTCTGACAGTATTTTTGCTATAATATTTCATGCTTATGAGAATTATTTCTGATAAAGAAATACTTTGTAAATACAAAAATTCCAGCAAATTCCATCCCTATATAGAATGCAAGTGATATCGTTGAAGAAGTGAAGTTTGAAGTAATCGAGTATGAACTGCAAAAACTAGACCAATTAGTTTGATTTATATTTATATGGGTTATTTCCCTTTTATAGTGAATTTTAAACAAATTGTTCTCAATTTTCCCAATGATATATGTACTGTAAAACAGTTGAAAAATGCCTACATGTATTGTAGTTGAGACCAACTGTTTAGTCTGCATATATGTCAAATAGTTTTTCCCCAGGCTTATGAAGTAGCACTTGGTCAAACGGTAATATCTTAAAAAATTTTTTCTGAAAAACATGCTTTCTTGTACAAGGAAACAAAAGGTTTTTTGATGTTGTCTATTGTATTACATTACTTTCATATAATAGAATCTTTGAACAACTCCTAATATTGCTACATACATTGTATTTATACATCCCTGGATTTCAAAAAATGTTTAGGTTTCCGTGTTCTTGAGGGTAAATTCAGAAAGGTGCTAAATGCACAAAATTTATAAAGCGTTTTTTTCATATTTGAATGTCATAAATGTTTCAAACAAAATACTGTGGTAAAAAAGAAACCCAAATTTTGTTGTTGAAATAAAAAAAGAGCATTTTTTTTGAAAATAAAGCATTGCAGTAAAATTTTCAGAACTGTGTAAAAAATGTTGCATTATTATATCAAAATGCTAAAAAGACTCATACTAGGTCTTTGTCTGGATATAAGCTGTAAGCACTGCATGGCATACATGACATAGTTAACCATTTACAAATGAAGCTAAGTTTACTCTCTTGAAGCATCATATCTTATTCTGTGGCATTAAATTGATTCAATCAGTTTCTCTCATTAACTAACGATTTATTATTTTGCTATATGAATAAAAAGAGATGTGGTGTATAGGCCAATGATGTCAGCCACATGACACAAAAGACATTTAGAGGTCAACATATGGTCTTCAGCGATGGAATAGTGTCTTTACAATATGTGAAACTTTGAATTTTGCTGAGGCTAGAAAAGGTGTGAATAAATCACCCATCAATAACCAATTTCCTAAATAATAGAAAACCATTTAAGGAATGAGTGTTATATTTTTTCTGTCTATGAAGAAATAACATAAAAAATGTGGTGCACACTGAATAACCTGCGTAGTGGGTTATTTTAAAGTGTGCACCACATTTTTTATGTTATTTCGAATAGACAGAAAAAATATTAGTCATTTCTTATAATTTAATTCTAAATTCCATTTTAAACCGGAGTAAACCATGAAAAAACGTTGATGACGTCACGGTCACATGACAAAATTATGTCTATGAGCTGATAAACAAAACAATATCAGCCAATCAGCAGACATGTTACACCCAAAATTAAATTATTAATATATCACAAAATATAATCACTAACTAGGTTCCATACTTTTGACATGAGTATAAAATTAGATTTTTTGAGACCTCAGTCCTCCCCTATCACCTTTTTTGTCTTATAACCCCACTCCAAAGGGAGATATACTGTAAAATTGTTATTCTTCTATCTGTGTTGCCCAATGTCCAATTAAATTTCTGTCACATTTTTCTCAAGAACTACATCATCCTGAACATGCATGAAATATTTGCTACTGAACATAAAGCAATCAACAATCAATCAATCTTAGGAACTACAAATGTGTATTTGAATTACCATACTTGTCAAGAAAACATTTTTTTATTAAAAATTACATAAATAGCATATGGTGTATGAATCTTTTATAAAAATAGGTTCAACCACAAATGTACAATCATGAACAAAGGAAGATAACGCCAATTCAAATTTTCAACTTGCCAAGCAAAATACATTTCAATGTTTTATTTTAAAAATACACAAAATTGCAAAAGATCTGCTTGATGTCTTGTGCCTATCATAATTTTCAGACAACTTTTTACAGGGACTTTTGCCCTTAATTAACAATTTTTCCCAATTTTTTGCGTTTTTGACTATCATCTTGAAAACTATAATAGAAAGGTAGTAATTTCAAATCACAAAAATGATCAGCAAGTCCAGATCTACAAATTTAGTCAGGTGACATAAGGCTTTGGGAGACTCTTTATTGAAGTTTTTGCCCTTAAGGGAGGATTTTTCCCAATAGACAAAAAATGATCAAGTCAAGATCTACAAGTAAGTAAACATGCAGGTAATTGTTAGTCAACATATTATTGAAGTTACTGCCCTTTAATGATGATTTTTTGCATTTTTTTCCTATAGATCATCTTGAAAACTATACTGGATAGGTAGTAATTTCAAATCACAAAAATGACTAGTAAGTCAAGATCTACAAATAAGTCAGTATGACCAAATGTGTTGGGAGTTTTTCCCCTTAAGTGAGAATTTTCCCAATTTTTCATTTTTGCTTTTTATCGTTAAAATTATAATAGATAGATATAAACTTTAAAACGCAAAAATATCAGCAAGATAAGATCTACAAACAGTCCATCATGGGAAAAATCTTCAGTCAACTCTTATTGGAGTTATTGCCTATTAATGATAATTTTTACAATTTTTTATATTTTTGCGGTCGTATATTGGTATGACGTTGGCGTCGTTGTCGTCGTCGTCGTCGTCCGAAGACACATTGGTTTTCGCACTCTAACTTTAGTTTAAGTGAATGGATCTCTATAAAATCTTACCATAAGGTTCAATATCACAAAAGGAAGGTTGGGATTGATTTTGGGGGTTATGGTACCAACAGTTAAGGAATTAGGGGCCAAAAAGGGGCCAAAAATAAGCATTTTTGTAACTTCCAGACATAACTTATGTGTTAGTGTATGGATCTCTCTGACATTGTACCACAAGGTTCCATATCACAAAGGGAATGCTGGGATTGATTTTCGGGGTAATTGCCTCAAAATTTTAGGAATTAGGGGCCAAAAAGGGCAAAAACAAGCATTTTCTAGTTTCATGACAATAACTTGTGTGTAAGTGTATGGATCTTTCTGAAATTGTACTACAAGGTTCCATATCACAAAGGAAAGCTGGAATTGAGTTTGGGGTAATTGCCTGAAACGTTTAGGAATTAGGGGCCAAAAAAGGGGCCAAAAACAAACATTTTTCTAGTTTCATGACAATAACTTGTGTGTAAGTGTATGGATCTTTCTGAAATTGTACTACAAGGTTCCATATCACAAAGGAAAGCTGGAATTGAGTTTGGGGTAATTGCCTGAAACGTATAGGAATTAGGGGCCAAAAGGGCCAAAATAAGCATTTTCTAGTTTCAGACAATAACTTGTGTTCAAGTGTATGGATCTCTCTGAAATTGTACTGCAAGGTACCATACCTCAAAGGAAGGCTGGGATTGAGTTTGGGGGTAATTGCCCAAAACGTTTAGGAATAAGGGGCCAAAAAGGGGCCAAAAATAAGCATTTTTTTAAGTTTCCAGACAATAACGTGTTCAAGTGTATGGATCTCTCTGAAATTGTACTGCAAGGTACCATACCTCAAAGGGAAGGCTGGGATTGAGTTTGGGGTGATGAATCATAAGGGGTTCAAAAATTTGGGGGTTCTTTTTTTTTTTTTTCTTTAAAATTTTCCATTTTAAGTTGGTTATTTCTGATTTATATTTAAAAGCAAATAATAATGATATGGCAGGAGATACACACCTAACAGGATGTGTAAATTATTATATAATAAGTATTGTGCAATAGCAAGAAATTTTCAATTGCACAGTATTGCTAATAGCAAGAAATCTTCAATTGCACAGTATTGCGCAATAGCAAGAAATATCCAATAGCACAATATTGTGCAATAGCAAGAAATTGTCAATTGTACAGTATTGCGCAATAGCAAGAAATATTCAATTGCACAGTATTGCGCAATTGCAAGAAATATTCAATTGCACAGTATTGTGCAAAGAAGATACTTTGTATAAATTGCTTATTTCTTGACCAATTTCAATGGGGTTTTATTCTTGAACTCTTGGGGTTCTTTAATATGCTGAATCTAATCGTGTATTAAGTTTTTGGATTTTGGGCCCGTTTTAAATTGGTCCACATTGAGGTCCAAAGGGTCCAAAATTAAACTTGTTTGATTTCATCAAAACTGAATTATTGGGGTTCTTTGATATGCCGAATCTAACGGTGTATTTAGATTCTTAATTTTGGTCCCGTTTTCAAATTGGTCTACATTAAGGTCCAAAGGGTCCAAAATTAAACTTAGTTTGATTTTAACAAAATTGAATTCTTAGGGTTCTTTGATATGCTGAATCTAAACATGTATTTAGATTTTTGATTATGGGCCCAGTTTTCAAGTTGGTCCAAATCGGGGTCCAAAATAAAACTTTGTTTGATTTCAACAAAAATTGAATATATGGGGTTCTTTGATATGCTGAATCTAACCATGTATTTAGATTTTTGATTTTTGGGCCCCGTTATCAATTTTTTCCACATTGAGGTCAAAAGGGTCCAAAATTAAACTTTGTTTGATTTCATCAAAAATTGAACTCTTGGGGTTCTTTGATATGCTGAATCTAACCATGTATTTAGATTTTGGATATTGGACCATAATAGGTGAATGTCCAATTTAAAATATTTAAGTTCTTAGACCACATTCATTCTATGTCAGAAACCTATGCTGTGTCAAATATTTAATCACAATCCAAATTCAGAGCTGTATCAAGCTTGAATGTTGTGTCCATACTTGCCCCAACTATTCAGGGTTCGACTTATGCGGTCGTATCAAGCTGCGCCCTGCGGAGCATTTTATTGTAACTTCCAGACATTACTTGTGTGTTAGTGTATGGATCTCTCTGACATTGTACCCCAAGGTTCCATATCACAAAGGGAAAGCTGGGATTGATTTTGAGGGTAATTGCCTCAAATTTTAGGAATTAGGGGCCAAAAAGGGCAAAAACAAGCATTTTCTAGTTTCATGACAATAACTTGTGTGTAATTGTATGGATCTTTCTGAAATTGTACTACAAGGTTCCATATCACAAAGGAAAGCTGGAATTGAGTTTGGGGTAATTGCCTGAAACATTTAGGAATAAGGGGCCAAAAATAAGCATTTTCTAGTTTCAGACAATAACTTGTGTTCAAGTGTATGGATCTCTCTGAAATTGTACTGCAAGGTACCATACCACAAGGGAAGGCTGGGATTGATTTTGGGGGGTAATTGCCTCAAAATTTTAGGAATTAGGGGCCAAAAAGGGGCAAAAAACAAGCATTTTTCTAGTTTCAGGACAATAACGTGTGTGTAAGTGTATGGATCTTTATGAAATTGTACTACAAGGTTCCATATCACAAAGGGAAAGTTGGGTTTGAGTTTGGGGGTAATTGCCCTAAACATTTAGGAATTTGGTGCCAAAAAACAAGCATTTTTCTAGTTTCCTGACAATAACTTATGTTCAAGTGTATGGATCTCTTTGAAATTGTACTGCAAGGTACCATACCACAAAGGGAAGGCTGGGATTGAGTTTGGGGGTGATGAATCATAAGGGGGTTCAAAAAATTTGGGAGGGGGGATTTTTTTTCCCCTTTTTTTCCTTTTTTTTTCTTTAAAAATTTCCATTTTAAATTGATTATTTCTGATTTATATATAAAAGCAAATAATGATGATATGGTTTGAATAGGTAAATTAAGAATTTTTAAGTTCTTAGACCACATTCATTCTGTGTCAGAAACCTATGCTGTGTCAAATATTTAATCACAATCCAAATTCAGTGCTGTATCAAGCTTAAATGTTGTGTCCATACTTGCCCCAACTGTTCAGGGTTCGACCTCTGTGGTCGTATCAAGCTGCGCCCAGCGGAGCATTTTATTGTGTTTTAAGCCTATTATCTTGAAAACTATAACAGATGAATAGAAATTTTGAAAAAGAAATATGATCAGCAGGATAAGGTCTACAAATACTTCAACTTGACTGACATTTCAGTTAACTCTTAATACAGTTATTCCTCTTTAATGATTATTTTTATCAGAAAGTGGTAATTGTTGAAGATGCAGGTGAGGGACACTGGCTCTTAAGAGCCTCTTAGTTTTTTGTGACAATTCTATTTTGATATGACACTTTTATATATAAATGATGAATTTTATAATACAAACCTAGAACTTTATAGTTCTTTATATCATGTATATACTTTGATAATTTTATAAATTATAATTGGAGTAAATGTACTTAATCCTTTTAAATAGAAGCAACACAGGTGCTTACTTCAAGTTTTCTTTCATACTATCCCTTGAACTTTTATAAATTTTTGAGATCTCAGCCCTTTCTTGTATTTATGTTTTTCTTGTTTGTTTGCATACCAATTGATAAGCCTGGTATCTATGATGAGTATTTACTGTTCTCTTTCTGAATATTTATGAAATACATTTCATTTGACATTAACATGATTAAGAAAACAACAATCAATACAAATTATTTACAGTTCTAGAGTTATGGCCTTTTATAAGTTGAAAAATTGCAAATTTTGTTGTTTTCTGAACTCTAACTTGAGTTTGTCTTGTGGAAATGTTATGAAACTCATATACAATGCTAAGAACCACAACATGCAGACAGAGTTCAAATTTGGGTTGCAAATCATTTACTGTTCTGGAGTGATGCACATTTTTTACTTGGAAAAGTTCAAAGCTTGAATGAGGACATTCTTGTATTCAGTCTAATTGTTCTTTTATTTTTCCAGGATATGTAGGAGTTATGCCCCTTTGAACTTAGAATTTTGATCCAAATATACTGCTTCAAAAGTTTGTCATCACAACTCCTCTTAAACCACTCGACAGAATTTCATGAATCTTTGTAGATAGTAAGGATATATTATGTAGATGTGCACAAATAAAGGAAATTATGATTCAATGTTTTTTTTCTAGGAGTTATGCTCTTTTGATCTTGGAACTTTGACTCAAATATACTATTGCAACAGTTTGTCATCACAACTCCTTGGAAACCACACAATAGAATTACATGAAAATTTGTAATTAATTATGAGGACATAATTTATAATAATGTAGATGTGCATATCCACAAGAAATTTTTATCATTTGACTTTTGTGCGAGTTATGAGTCTTTCAATATCAACACAGTCTTTTCGTAATCCTATTTTGCCAAAAACTTCTTCAGTGATTTTCCCTGGATAAAATAATAATTCACCCTTTGAAATCAAAAAGGGTATTTGAACTTTTTCAATAAGTGACTGTGCAAATTTTTCACCTCCAGTGAATATTTTAGCAGCATCCTTAGCAGTTATGATGTCTTCTCACATGGACATTTGATCTTCACTCTTCTTTTTTAATTCATTTGCTTTGGTTTGTGCCCGTTCGTGGGATTTCTTCTCCCCAGTATATAATTCCTCCACCTTTTTATCCATTTTCTCAGTTAATTGATCAACTGCTTTTTTTAGAGCTATATTTTGAGCTTGTACATTCTTCTTATTTTCTCTGTAAAGTTCTATGTCGTATCTTAATTGGTCTTCTATCATCACACTATGTTTATCAATTTTTGTAAGTTTGATTGAATTTTGACTTTTGCTTGTTTTAGCCTATCGAGTTTGATTTCATAGCCTTCACTTATCTCTATTAAGCCATGCCCATTATGTGTCTTAGAGATGCAAAGAGGACAAACTAACTGGTCACATGATTCACAAAACAAACAACAGTTTTGTCCAGTGTGATCTTGGCATTTAATATTAGTGAAATCCATTTCTAGAGCATACATTCCAATGTCCTTGATATCCACAATTCTGTGGTCCTTTGCATTTTTAAACTTTGGATGAACTTTATCACGACACTTGGTGCACATAAGTAAATCACAGTCTATGCATTTTGAACTGATTTTTGTCTCTGTTTCACATAAATTACAGCATACTGGAGCCTGTCCTTTCTGGATAGATTGAGAAAAGGCCATTTTGTATTACTTATTAAATAGTATGACTGTCCTATTCTTTGTCCTATTTGTGTATATATACTGGTTACTTAGTTTAAATGTCTGCTATGAAGTGTGAATGAATTTTAATTTAATCAGATACCAAGGAAGAACCTAGGTGATAAAGCTTTTGTTTGGTTCGTATTATAGATGAATGACATTTAACTCAATAACTGTGTCTTTCTGAATGACCTTGTTCTTTCACATAACCATTTTTAGCTCACCTGGCCCAAGATGGCCGCCAGTGAGGGACTTAGTTTATAATAATAATAATAATAATAATAAATTCTTTAGTTAAAGACGGTAAACACAGTTAGTTACAATTACTAATCTTCCCTGAGGCCCTCATATACAATACAAGTAAAAAAATAATAATAAGAGAAAAAAAGCAAACATACAACATATTAACACAGTCAGTTCACAATCGTATAGTCATGATAGTTCAGTCACATGTACCATTAGAACATATAAAAGTACAGAGTGCATGTAGTAAATAGATATTATATACAAATCAAAATCATACATTCTAAAAAAATAATAGTTGCAATCATTTCAAGACTGAATATTGGGACTGCCTCAAGTATCGTTTTATAATTTGTTTAAAACAAAAAGTGTTTTGCACTTTACGCATTTCATATGGTAGTCCGTTCCATAAAACTGATCCAGAATAAGCAAAAGATTTTTTAAACAGTTCAGTTTTTGGCTTAGGAACTATCAAATTACCTTGAGTTACACCCCTTAAAGCATAAGGATTATTAACAGATATAAGTTGAAACTTTTGAAGTAGGTACTGTGGTGCTTCTTTCCGCATAAATTTATATAGCAGTAAATATTTGTGGTATTTGATTCTATTTTCTACTGTCATCCATCCAAGTTCTTTAAATAAGGGGTTAAATAAATAAGCCAGGTGAGCTAAAAATGGTTATGTGAAAGAACAAAGTCATTCAGATATACACAGTTATTAAGTTAAATGTCATTCATCTATAATATGAACCAAACAAAAGCTTAAATAAGTTTAACATAGGACCCTATGGACAATACATACAAATGTCTTCTTTTAGAGAACCACTGAATGGAATGAAACCAAACATGGCAAGAATGTTCCTTATGAGGTGCTGACCAAGTGTTGTTACTTTGAAACCGATCCATCATCCAAGATGGCCGCCAGGGGGGGACTTGTATAACATAGGACCCTATGGGAAATACATACAAATGTCTTCTTTTAGAGAACCACTGAATGGAATGGAATAAAACATGGCATGAATGTTCCTTATGAGGTGCTGACAAAGTGTTGTTACTTTGAAACTGATCCATCATCCAAGATGGCTGCCAGCAGGGGACTTAGTTTAACATAAGACCCTATGGGAAATACATACCACCAAGATTTTTTATTAAATTACGGGGTCAATATTAAACCAAATTTGGCCTCAATCATTATTAGGGTATCTGTTATGATTTTAATCTATTTTTACATGATTTCCAAAACCAAAGTAGAGTCAGGTGAGCGACACAGGCTCTTGAGAGCCTCTAGTTTCTTTAACATGTAAATGTTTTACCAAATTTCAGTTTAAAATTCCTCTTGACAAACAGATCAACTGAGTGAATATTGTGGTGTTAGTATAAAGAAAGTGCAGTGTAATACAAATATTACCTACCATTCAATTTTAGTGATTAAGTGAAATTGGATCACTTTTGATCACATTCTTTAATATTAGGAAAACCCAAAGGGTGGACTGGGGTATAAGAATAAGGTCTTCCCTAGGTCTTATCAAAGGCACTAAAAACCTTGCCAAAATTGGGTGTGTTGTTGCAAGGGTTAATATCTGTCCCTATCCCTCATAAGGTCTATTCCATTAAAATGTATGTGGAAGGATAGGGAGGGGCTTTCAAAATATCCCCACAACCAAGAACCATTTTTTAGGTAATTTTGCATAATAGTAATAGACGCATACTGAAAAAGATCCATGACCCACATTCAATAATTAAACTTCCTTCCTACCCTCCCACATACATTCTAATGGAATAGCCCTACCATTGTTTTGCCAGTGACAGTCCAAATTTCTCGGAAAGGAACACTTGTAAAAAAAAACTATTTGGATATTAAAACTTCTATTATAATACTAGTAACATTTATTAATTGATTTGAATCAAAACACTCTTTTGCTTCCAATTATAAACTGTGACTTTGTTTTCTATTTGGATATATTTACTATAATGGTATAATTAATGATCTGCTGATATGAATAGATTAATTGTAGAATCAATAATAAAGTGTCATCATATTCCATGTATAGCATTATTTGAAAAATTGTTGAAAACATATTTTATCTATAACTGAAAACTATATTTGCACTAATTCAATATGATGGAATATTGCATGGTTACTTTTTTGTTATGTTCTTTTTGAAATAAACGTTTTTACACTTTTGGTATTTAGCTGAATTTTGTCTCTGAATGACCTTAGGGACGACATCAAACAAAACTTGCAGCAATTTTAACCCCCCCACCCCCAAACTATTTGATTTAAGTTTTTTATCCTACATTGATCTTTTGATGTCGTCCCTTAGATCTACTCTGAATAACATTCTGATGTCAAGCAACAATCACTTTTTTATATGCCTGTTTACAGGATGTATTATGGTATACTGTTGTCCGTCTGTCCGTAATATTCTGACAAAAAGCAACAATAACTTTTTATACACCCGTTTAAGGGATGTATTTAATGAATGGCTATTATTTATTTTGAATTTATTGAACCATAAAATTAATTTTTGACTCTTCACATTGAATAATCCGTGAAGCGGATTGTGTAAATGTGAAGAGTCAAAAAACCATAAAATTAATTTTTGACTCTTCACATTGAATAATCCGCGAAGCGGATTGTGTAAATGTGAAGAGTCAAAAATTAATTTTATGGTTCAATAAATTCAAAATAAATTATTGCCATTCATTATAAATAAATTTCTATCAAAAATAAGGCTCAAAGAACTTTTTATATTATTTATATTAACAATAACAACGTACACACATGTTGGCGTATGAAAAATAAAAAAGTAGTTCCGGTAAAAGTGGGCATGTCGCCATAAAAATTGACAACATTGAAAATAAAAGTAATACTTTTAACCAATCAGAAGACAGCAAATACCCCAAATTTATTTATTATGGTATACCGTTGTCCGTCCCTCTGTTATCAACAAGCCGCTAGCTCTTAATTTCACAGTATATAACTTTTCATAGACTAACCGATACCTAGTATGGTAATCCTCAGGGCCCTCCTAATAACAATAACAATATTAATGCTAAAGGGAAATATTGACTAATGATCACCAATCACTTTTTACCTGTGTTTTTAATTCACACCTGACAGTGATCACAAGCTCAGAACTAATATATAGAAATTAAAATTCCAATATGACTTTCAACATTATTTAATTACTTTTCAGCAAAGACAATTGACAATTCTGATTAAAAAATTAAAACTTCATTTAAAATAATTTATGTAGAAAAAGAGTAATTCTTCACAAGTCAAACATGTGCTTTATTAGTCACCCACCGACGAAGTCAAAGTAGACTTTAGGTTTGCACTTCGTCTGTCTGTCTGTCTGTCCATCAGTCAGTTTGGCAAATCAGTTTTCCACACTTTTTATAGGACCCCAAAAAAATTTTGCATTCGTATAATGCTATGATGTTGTCCTTGGCGTCCGAAGACACATTTGGTTTTCTGGACAATAACTTTAGTTTAAGTAAATGGATCTCAAAGAAATTTTACCAGAAGGTTCAATACCACAAAAGGAAGATTGGGATTGATTTTGGGGGTTATGGTACCAACAGTTTAGGAATAAGGGAACAAAAAGGGGCCAAAAACGAGCATTTTTGTAGTTTCCGGACCCTAACTTTTGTGTTAGAGTATGGATCTCTCTGAATTTGTACCACAAGGTTCCATATCACAAAGGGAAGGCTGAGATTGAGTTTGGGGATAATTGCCTCAAACGTGAAGGAATTAGGGGCCAAAAAGGGGCCAAAAAGAAGCATTTTTCTAGTTTCCAGACATTAACTAGTGTTTAAGTGTATGGATCTCTCTGAAATTGTAATACAAGGTACCATACCACAAAGGGAAGGCTTCGAGGGTTTAATTGGGAATTTATGTCAACAAAGTAGCTGCGTGCCTTTCTATTTAAAGAACTAATTTAAATAAAAAACATCCGGGTGACCACCCCAGGTAGTATATAACCGAGAGCGCGCTCCCGCCTCGTGCTTATTTAAAGTAATGATTTGTTGAATAAGGGAGGTTCAATATTACTAGGGAGGGAAATTAAACCCTCGAAGCCTTACGGCTTATTCAGAGAATAATCCTCATCCATTACATCCCTTGGATGCTTGGATGAGGTTTATATTCTCTATCATATAGCCTCCAGGCTATCTCGTGTTTAATTGGGAATCTTTAAAGCCCAACAAATCGTATAACAAAAGGCCTTGAATAAAACATGATACCATCAATAACCTTTAATAAGGTAATCCCAAATAACATTATCCCACCAGAAAACAATAAATGTATTAAAGTTCAAATATACTGCTATATCATAACACTAAACAGTCAATAGTCTCTATTTCATCAATCAGAATAGTCACAACAGTGTCCATCCAACGAAATCATCACATCAATGTTCATCCAACGCAATCCTCAAGTCAGTGTCACTCCGTTCACTGCAAATATAGAATATTAATCCATGGTTGACAAAACATCATTAGAAAATGAACACTGCAGATCTCTATTGTAAAACTTGTAGAATGTTTTTGCATTAGTCCAATTTGCGGTTGTTAATATATCCTTCAAAGAAACACCAGATGAAAATGCACATGAAGTAGACGCCCCTCTGTAGGAATGGGCTGAGAATATACTAGTATTTATTCCTGAAAGTTTCAAAACTTCCTTAAGCCATCTGGCTACAGAAGAAGTAGAAACTTCTTTATAAGTTTTAAAAGACATTAATAATCTTTCAGTTTTCTAATCTTTGAGGTTGTTTTATGTAAAATGCAAGTGTATAAATAACACACAAAGCCTTATCACTAAATTTATCTATCCTGATTTTTGTAATTTTATACGACCGCAAGTATATTGGTATGACGTTGGCGTCGTTGTCGTAAATCGGCGTCGTCGTCGGCGTCGTCGTCGTCAAAGACGCATTGGTTTCGCACTCTAACTTTAGTTTAAGTGAATCGATCTCTATGAAATTTTACCATAAGGTTCAATATCACAAAGGAAGGATGGGATTGATTTTGGGGTTATGGTACCAACAGTTAAGGAATTAGGGGCCAAAAATAAGCATTTTGTAACTTCCAGACATAACTTGTGTGTTAGTGTATGGATCTCTCTGACATTGTACCACAAGGTTCCATATCACAAAGGGAATGCTGGGATTGATTTTGGGGTAATTGCCTCAAAATTTTAGGAATTAGGGGCCAAAAGGGGCAAAAAACAAGCATTTTTCTAGTTTCATGACAATTTGTGTGTAAGTGTATGGATCTTTCTGAAATTGTTCTACAAGGTTCCATATCACAAAAGGAAAGCTGGAATTGAGTTTGGGGGTAATTGCCTGAAACTTTTAGGAATTAAGGGCCAAAAAGGGGCCAAAAATAAGCATTTTTCTAGTTTCCAGACATTAACTAGTGTTTAAGTGTATGGATCTCTCTGAAATTGTAATACAAGGTACCATACCACAAAGGGAATGCTGGGTTGAGTTTAGGGATAATTACTCCTAGGGGGATTTTTTTTCCTAATTTTTTTGTTTTTTTCCCTAAAAATTTTCCATTTTTCCATTGATTATTTCTGATTTATATATAAAAGCAACAAATACTGATATGGCAGGAGATACACACCAAACAGGATGTGTAAATTTTAATATATAACAGATTAACTAAGTATTGTGCAACAGCACAGTATTGAACAATAGCAAGAAATCTTAAATTGCACAATATTGCGTAATAGCACAATATTGCACAATAGCACAGTATTGCGCAATAGCAAGAAATCTTCTATTGTGCAATAGCAAGAAATATAAACCTCATCCAAGCATCCAAGGGATGTAATGGATGAGGATTATTCTCTGAATAAGCCGTAAGGCTTCGAGGGTTTAATTGGGAATTTATGTCAACAAAGTAGCTGCGTGCCTTTCTATTTAAAGAACTAATTTAAATAAAAAACATCCGGGTGACCACCCCAGGTAGTATATAACCGAGAGCGCGCTCCCGCCTCGTGCTTATTTAAAGTAATTATTTGTTGAATAAGGGAGGTTCAATATTACTAGGGAGGGAAATTAAACCCTCGAAGCCTTACGGCTTATTCAAAGAATAACCCTCATCCATTACATCCCTTGGATGCTTGGATGAGGTTTATATTCTCTATCATATAGCCTCCAGGCTATCTCGTGTTTAATTGGGAATCTTTAAAGCCCAACAAATCGTATAACAAAAGGCCTTGAATAAAACATGATACCATCAATAACCTTTAATAAGGTAATCCCAAATAACATTATCCCACCAGAAAACAATAAATGTATTAAAGTTCAAATATACTGCTATATCATAACACTAAACAGTCAATAGTCTCTATTTCATCAATCAGAATAGTCACAACAGTGTCCATCCAACGAAATCATCACATCAATGTTCATCCAACGCAATCCTCAAGTCAGTGTCATTCCGTTCACTGCAAATATAGAATATTAATCCATGGTTGACAAAACATCATTAGAAAATGAACACTGCAGATCTCTATTGTAAAACTTGTAGAATGTTTTTGCATTAGTCCAATTTGCGGTTGTTAATATATCCTTCAAAGAAACACCAGATGAAAATGCACATGAAGTAGACGCTCCTCTGTAGGAATGGGCTGAGAATATACTAGTATTTATTCCTGAAAGTTTCAAAACTTCCTTAAGCCATCTGGCTACAGAAGAAGTAGAAACTTCTTTATAAGTTTTAAAAGACATTAATAATCTTTCAGTTTTTCTAATCTTTGAGGTTGTTTTTATGTAAAATGCAAGTGTATAAATAACACACAAAGCCTTATCATTAAATTTATCTATCCTGATTTTTTGTAATTTTTATACGACCGCAAGTATATTGGTATGACGTTGGCGTCGTTGTCGTCGTCCGGCGTCGTCGTCCGGCGTCGTCGTCGTCCAAAGACGCATTGGTTTTCGCACTCTAACTTTAGTTTAAGTGAATCGATCTCTATGAAATTTTACCATAAGGTTCAATATCACAAAAGGAAGGATGGGATTGATTTTGGGGGTTATGGTACCAACAGTTAAGGAATTAGGGGCCAAAAAGGGGCCAAAAATAAGCATTTTTGTAACTTCCAGACATAACTTGTGTGTTAGTGTATGGATCTCTCTGACATTGTACCACAAGGTTCCATATCACAAAGGGAATGCTGGGATTGATTTTTGGGGGTAATTGCCTCAAAATTTTAGGAATTAGGGGCCAAAAAAGGGGCAAAAAACAAGCATTTTTCTAGTTTCATGACAATTTGTGTGTAAGTGTATGGATCTTTCTGAAATTGTTCTACAAGGTTCCATATCACAAAAGGAAAGCTGGAATTGAGTTTGGGGGTAATTGCCTGAAACTTTTAGGAATTAAGGGCCAAAAATAAGCATTTTTCTAGTTTCCAGACAATAACTTGTGTTCAAGTGTATGGATCTCTCTGAAATTGTACTGCAAGGTACCATACCTCAAAGGGAAGGCTGGGATTGAGTTTGGGGGTGATGAATCATAAGGGGTTCAAAAATTTGGGGGATTTTTTTTCCCCTTTTTTTTTTTTTCTTTAAAATTTTCCATTTTAAGTTGGTTATTTCTGATTTATATTTAAATTTTAAAAGCAAATAATAATGATATGGCAGGAGATACACACCAAACAGGATGTGTAAATTATTATATAATAAGTATTGTGCAATAGCAAGACATTTTCAATTGCACAGTATTGCGCAATAGCAAGAAATCTTCAATTGCACAGTATTGCGCAATTGCAAGAAATATTCAATTGCACAGTATTGTGCAAAAGAAGATACAGTATTACTTTGTATAAATTGCTTATTTCTTGACCAATTTCAATGGGGTTTTATTCTTGAACTCTTGGGGTTCTTTAATATGCTGAATCTAACCGTGTATTAAGATTCTTAATTTTTGGTCCCGTTTTCAAATTGGTCTACATTAAGGTCCAAAGGGTCCAAAATTAAACTTAGTTTGATTTTAACAAAAATTGAATTCTTAGGGTTCTTTGATATGCTGAATCTAAACATGTATTTAGATTTTTGATTATGGGCCCAGTTTTCAAGTTGGTCCAAATCGGGGTCCAAAATTAAACTTTGTTTGATTTCAACAAAAATTGAATATATGGGGTTCTTTGATATGCTGAATCTAACCATGTATTTAGATTTTTGATTTTTGGGCCCCGTTTTCAACTTTGTCCACATTGAGGTCAAAAGGGTCCAAAATTAAACTTTGTTTGATTTCATCAAAAATTGAACTCTTGGGGTTCTTTGATATGCTGAATCTAACCATGTATTTAGATTTTGGATATTGGACCATAATAGGTGAATGTCCAATTTAAAATGTTTAAGTTCTTAGACCACATTCATTCTGTGTCAGAAACCTATGCTGTGTCAAATATTTAATCACAATCCAAATTCAGAGCTGTATCAAGCTTGAATGTTGTGTCCATACTTGCCCCAACTGTTCAGGGTTCGACCTCTGCGGTCGTATCAAGCTGCGCCCTGCTGGCATTTTATTGCAAGTTTGATTGAACTTTGACTTTTGTTTGTTTCAGCCAATGTAGTTTAGTTTCATAGCTTTTACTTATCTCTATTAAGCCATATCCATTGTGTGTCTGAGAGATGCAAAGAGGACAAACTAAATGGTCACATGACTCACAAAACCAGCAACAATTTTGTTCAGTGTGGTCTTGGCATTTGATACTATTGAAATCCATCTCTTCAGCATAACAGTCCAATGTCCTTGATATCCACAATTTTGTAGTCCTTTGCATTTTTATCGACCGCAAAAATTTTTGTGGTCGATATTGGTATAACGTTGGCATCGTCGTCGTCGTCGTGTCGTTGTCCGAAGACACATTGGTTTTCGCACTCTAACTTTAGTTTAAGTAAATGGATCTCTAGGAAATTTTACCATAAGGTTCAATACCACAAAAGGAAGGTTGGGATTGATTTTGGGGGTTATGGTACCAACAGTTAAGGAATTAGGGGCCAAAAAGGGGCCAAAAATAAGCATTTTTGTAACTTCCAGACAATAACTTGTGTGTAAGTGTATGGATCTCTCTGACATTGTACCACAAGGTTCCATATCACAAAGGGAATGCTGGGATTGATTTTGGGGGTAATTGCCTCAAAATTTTAGGAATTAGGGGCCAAAAAAGGGGCAAAAAATAAGCATTTTTCTAGTTTCAGGACAATAACTTGTGTGTAAGTGTATGGATCTTTCTGAAATTGTACTACAAGGTTCCATATCACAAAGGGAAAGCTGGAATTGAGTTTGGGGTAATTGCCTAAACGTTTAGGAATTAGGGGCCAAAAAGGGGCCAAAATAAGCATTTTCTAGTTTCCAGACAATAACTTGTGTTTAAGTGTATGGATCTCTCTGAAATTGTACTGCAAGGTACCATACCTCATTGAAGGCTGGGATTGAGTTTGGGGGTGATGAATCATAAGGGGGTTCAAAAATTGGGGGATTTTTTCCCCTTTTTCTTCCTTTATTTCCTTTTTTTTCTTTAAAATTTTCCATTTTAAGTTGGTTATTTCTGATTTATATTTAAAAGCAAATAATAATGATATGGCAGGAGATACACACCAAACAGGATGTGTAAATTATTATATAATAAGTATTGTGCAATAGCAAGAAATTTTCAATTGCACAGTATTGCGCAATAGCAAGAAATCTTCAATTGCACAGTATTGCGCAATAGCAAGAAATATCCAATAGCACAATATTGCACAATAGGAAGAAATTGTCAATTGTACAGTATTGCACAATAGCAAGAAATATTCAATTGCACAGTATTGCGCAATTGCAAGAAATATTTAATTGCACAGTATTGTGCAAAAGAAGATACTTTGTATAAATTGCTTATTTCTTGACCAATTTCAATGGGGTTTTATTCTTGAATTCTTGGGGTTCTTTAATATGCTGAATCTAACCGTGTATTAAGTTTTTGGATTTTGGGCCCGTTTTAAATTGGTCCACATTGAGGTCCAAAGGGTCCAAAATTAAACTTTGTTTGATTTCATCAAAATTGAATTATTGGGGTTCTTTGATATGCCGAATCTAACCGTGTATTTAGATTCTTAATTTTGGTCCCGTTTTCAAATTGGTCTACATTAAGGTCCAAAGGGTCCAAAATTAAACTTAGTTTGATTTTAACAAAAATTGAATTCTTAGGGTTCTTTGATATGCTGAATCTAATCATGTATTTAGATTTTTGATTATGGGCCCAGTTTTCAAGTTGGTCCAAATTGGGGTCCAAAATTAAACTTTGTTTGATTTCAACAAAAATTGAATATATTGGGTTCTTTGATATACTGAATCTAACCATGTATTTAGATTTTTGATTTTTGGGCCCCATTATCAACTTTCTCCACATTGAGGTCAAAAGGGTCCAAAATTAAACTTTGTTTGATTTCAACAAAAATTGAATATATGGGGTTCTTTGATATGCTGAATCTAACCGTGTATTTAGATTCTTAATTTTTGGTCCCGTTTTCAAATTGGTATACATTAAGGTCCAAAGGGTCCAAAATTAAACTTAGTTTGATTTTAACAAAAATTGAATTCTTAGGGTTCTTTGATATGCTGAATCTAATCATGTATTTAGATTTTTGATTATGGGCCGGTTTTCAAGTTGGTCCAAATTGGGGTCCAAAATTAAACTTTGTTTGATTTCAACAAAAATTGAATATATGGGGTTCTTTGATATGCTGAATCTAACCAAGTATTTAGATTCTTAATTTTGGTCCTGTTTTCAAATTGGTCTACATTAAGGTCCAAAGGGTCCAAAATTAAACTTAGTTTGATTTTAACAAAATTGAATTCTTAGGGTTCTTTGATATGCTGAGTCTAAACATGTCTTTAAATTTTGATTATGGGCCCAGTTTTCAAGTTGGTCCAAATCGGGTCCAAAATTAAACTTTGTTTGATTTCAACAAAATTGAATATATGGGGTTCTTTGATATGCTGAATGTAACCATGTATTTAGATTTTTGATTTTTGGGCCCGTTATCAACTTTGTCCACATTGAGGTCAAAAGGGTCCAAAATTAAACTTTGTTTGATTTCAACAAAATTGAATATATGGGGTTCTTTGATATGCTGAATCTAACCATGTATTTAGATTTTTGATTTTTGGGCCCGTTATCAACTTTGTCCACATTGAGGTCAAAAGGGTCCAAAATTAAACTTTGTTTGATTTCATCAAAATTGAACTCTTAGGGTTCTTTGATATGCTGAATCTAACCATGTATTTAGATTTTGGATATTGGACCATAATAGGTGAATGTCCAATTTAAAATTTTTAAGTTCTTAGACCACATTCATTCTGTGTCAGAAACCTATGCTGTGTCAAATAGTCAATCACAATCCAAATTCAGAGCTGTATCAAGCTTGAATGTTGTGTCCATACTTGCCCCAACTGTTCAGGGTTCGACCTCTGCGGTCGTATCAAGCTGCGCCCTGCGGAGCATTTTATTAGCTCATCTGGCCCAAAGGGCCAAGTGAGCTTTTCTCATCACCTGGCGTCCGTTGTCCGTCGTCGTCCGTCGTCCGTTAACTTTTACAAAAATCTTCTCCTCTGAAACTACTTGGCCAAATTTAACCAAACTTGGCCACAATCATCATTGGGGTATCTAGTTTAAAAATTGTGTCCAGTGACCCGGCCAACCAACCAAGATGGCCGCCATGGCTAAAAATAGAACATAGGGGTAAAATGTAGATTTTGGCTTATATCTCTGAAACCAAAGCATTTAGAGCAAATCTGACATGGGGTAAAATTGTTGATCAAGTCAAGATCTATCTGCCCTGAAATTTTCAGATGAATCGGACAATGGATTGTTGGGTTGCTGCCCTGAATTAGTAATTTTAAGGATTTTTTCCGTTTTGGTTATTATCTTGAAAATTATTATAGATAGAGATAAACTGTAAACAGCAATAATGTTCAGCAAAGTAAGATCTACAAATAAGTCAACATGATCAAAATGGTCAGTTGACCCCTTAAGGAGTTATTGCTCTTTAAAGTAATTTTTTACCAATTTTTTGTAAATTTTTGTAATCTTTTACAAAAATCTTCTCCTCTGAAACTACTGCACCAAATTCAACCAAACTTAGCCACAATCATTATTAGGGTAGTTAGTTTTAAAAATGTTTGCGGTGACCCAACCAACCAACCAAGATGGCTGCCATGGCTAAAAATAGAACATAGGGGTAAAATGTAGATTTTGGCTTGTAACTCTGAAACCAAAGCATTTAAAGCAAATCTTACAGGGATTAACTTGTTTATCAAGCAAATATCTATCTGCCCTGAAATTTTCAGATGAATTGGACAACTGGTTGTTGGGTTGCTGCCCCTGAATTGGTAATTTTTAAGGAAATTTTACCGTTTTTGGTTATTATCTTGAAAATTATTACAGATAGAGATAAACTGTAAACAGCAATAATGTTCAGCAAAGTAAGATCTTCAAATAAGTCAACATGATCAAAATGGTCAGTTGACCCCTTAAGGAGTTATTGCCCTTTAAAGTAATTTTTACCAATTTTTGTAAATTTTGTAATCTTTTACAAAATCTTCTCCTCTGAAAGTACTGGACCAAATTCAACCAAACTTAGCCACAATCATTATTAGGGTATTTAGTTTAAAAATGTGTGCGGTGACCCAGCCAACCAACCAAGATGGCTGCCATGGCTAAAAATAGAACATAGGGTAAAATGTAGATTTTGGCTTGTAACTCTGAAACCAAAGCATTTAAAGCAAATCTTACAGGGATTAACTTGTTTATCAAGTAAATATCTATCTGCCCTCAAATTTTCAGATGAATTGGACAACTGGTTGTTGGGTTGCTGCCCTGAATTGGTAATTTTAAGGAAATTTTGCCGTTTTGGTTATTATCTTGAAAATTATTACAGATAGAGATAAACTGTAAACAGCAATAATGTTCAGCAAAGTAAGATCTTCAAATAAGTCAACATGATCAAAATGGTCAGTTGACCCCTTAAGGAGTTATTGCCCTTTAAAGTAATTTTTTACCAATTTTTTGTAAATTTTTGTAATTTTTTACAAAAATCTTCTCCTCTGAAACTACTGGACCAAATTCAACCAAACTTAACCACAATCATTATTAGGATATTTAGTTTTAAAAATTTGTGCGGTGACCCAGCCAACCAACCAAGATGGCTACCATGGCTAAAAATAGAACATAGGGGTAAAATGTAGATTTTGGCTTGTAACTCTGAAACCAAAGCATTTAAAGCAAATCTTACAGGGATTAACTTGTTTATCAAGTAAATATCTATCTGCCCTCAAATTTTCAGATGAATTGGACAACTGGTTGTTGGGTTGCTGCCCCTGAATTGGTAATTTTTAAGGAAATTTTGCCGTTTTTGGTTATTATCTTGAAAATTATTACAGATAGAGATAAACTGTAAACAGCAATAATGTTCAGCAAAGTAAGATCTTCAAATAAGTCAAATGACCAAAATGGTCAGTTGACCCCTTAAGGAGTTATTGCCCTTTATAGTCAATTTTTAACAATTTTCATTAATTTGGTAAATTTTGGTAAGTTTTTACAAAATGTTTTCCTTTTGTAATCTTCTTTTCTGAAACTGCAGTAGAAAATCAATATAGAAAACAATCTACTAATGTACTGGCAATAAAAATAGTTGATAATTCTATAACATGAAAAAAAAACCACATTAATACCTGATGATGGTGTTTCTTTCTTTACATTGAAAATGATGTCACAACTATAATCCCGAACAATAGGTCGAATGTCAGATATGTTTCAGTACTTTGGCTTCATTTTCTACAGATTCGAAGTGCAAATGATGCTTGAATTCCTACACTAATTTATACAGACTTCATCCCTTTCACAGGTAATGCCTACCTCATATTATATTTAAAACTTTAATAGAATATCAGAAATTTTGAGAGAAAATTAATCAACCATACAAGATCTAAAACTTAATTAATATTGTTCAAATTATCAATTAACTAAAAAAAAATTCTCATTAAAAAATATAGTTCTTCATTTTATATTTTATCAGAAATTTAGGGAAAAAATTGAATTTAATTGTGTCCCTTGTTCTCATTTCCTGGGATAAATCCAATACAAATTAAAGTATTGGTATTGAATTAATATTTAAGAAATATTTCAAACCTTACCATTTTCTTCACAAGAATGAAGACCATATTTTCAGTGTCATGAGTATCAGTCATCATATTTGTTGTACTTTGTTGTTTAAAGTTGAATACAAAAAAGATCAACAAAGCAATTCAAAACCACTTGAATTTTGCAACAACAAATGAGAGTTTTTAACGACCTCAGCTGGCTATACAACCCTTGCACAATCAACTGAATTTTGCAGAAATCATTAATAAGAAAGATTGCCCTTAAATGATAATTTTTTATTACCTTTTTGTTTTTGGGGGTGTTGCGCAACAACAAAACTTCACAACAAACTTTCTCATCACTTAGCATTTCTCGTTAGATAAATTTTACAAAAATTCTCCCCTGAAACTACTGTCAAATTAAACCAAACTTGGTTTAAATCACCACTAGGATATCCAGGGACCACTGTGTATGATGACCCTGCCTGCCAACATGGCACACATGGCTGAAATAAAACGCACTTTTTAGTCTTATATCTCTGAAACTAAACGACAGTACAACAGTTGCATTTATCATGCATCAATTGTAAATAAAAATATCAGGTGAGCGACACAGGGTCCTTGGAGCCTCTAGTTTAGCTCACCTGGCCCGAAGGGCCAAGTGAGCTTTTCTGATCACTTGGCGTCCGTCGTCGTCCGTCGTCGTTAACTTTTACAAAAATCTTCTCCTCTGAAACTACTGGGCCAAATTTAACCAAACTTGGCCACAATCATCATTAGGGTATCTAGTTTAAAAATTGTGTCCCGTGACCTGCCAAACCAACCAAGATGGCCGCCATGGCTAAAAATAGAACATAGGGGTAAAATGTATATTTTGGCTTATAACTCTGAAACCAAAGCATTTAGAGCAAGTCTGACATAGGGTAAAATTGTTGATCAAGTCAAGATCTATCTGCCCTCAAATTTTCAGATGAATCGGACTATGGGTTGTTGGGTTGCTGCCCCTGAATTAGTAATTTTAAGGATTTTTTTCCGTTTTCGGTAATTATCTTGAAAATTATTATAGATAGAGATAAACTGTAAACAGCAATAATGTTCAGCAAAGTAAGATCTACAAATAAGTCAACATGATCAAAATGGTCAGTTGATCCCTTAAGGAGTTATTGCCCTTTAAAGTAATTTTTACCAATTTTTGTAAATTTTGTAATCTTTACAAAATCTTCTCCTCTGAAACTACTGCACCAAGTTCAACCAAACTTAGCCACAATCATTATTAGGGTATTTAGTTTAAAAAATATGCGGTGACCCAGCCAACCAACCAAGATGGCTGCCATGGCTAAAAATAGAACATAGGGGTAAATGTAGATTTTGGCTTGTAACTCTGAAACCAAAGCATTTAAAGCAAATCTTACAGGGATTAACTTGTTTATCAAGTAAATATCTATCTGCCCTCAAATTTTCAGATGAATTGGACAACTGGTTGTTGGGTTGCTGCCCTGAATTGGTAATTTTAAGGAAATTTTGCGTTTTGGTTATTATCTTGAAAATTATTACAGATAGAGATAAACTGTAAACAGCAATAATGTTCAGCAAAGTAAGATCTTCAAATAAGTCAACATGATCAAAATGGTCAGTTGACCCCTTAAGGAGTTATTGCCCTTTAAAGTAATTTTTTACCAATTTTTATACGACCGCAAAAAATTTTGTGGTCGTATATTGGTATGACGTTGGCGTCGTCGTCGTCGTCGTCGTCCGAAGACGCATTGGTTTTCGCACTCTAACTTTAGTTTAAGTGAATGGATCTCTATGAAATTTTACCATAAGGTTCAATATCACAAAAGGAAGGTTGGGATTGATTTTGGGGGTTATGGTACCAACAGTTAAGGAATTAGGGGTCAAAAAGGGACCAAAAATAAGCATTTTTGTAACTTCCAGACATAACTTGTGTGTTAGTGTATGGATCTCTCTGACTTTGTACCACAAGGTTCCATATCACAAAGGGAATGCTGGGATTGATTTTTGGGGGTAATTGCCTCAAAATTTTAGGAATTAGGGGCCAAAAAGGGCAAAAACAAGCATTTTCTAGTTTCATGACAATAACTTGTGTGTAAGTGTATGGATCTTTCTGAAATTGTACTACAAGGTTCCATATCACAAAGGGAAAGCTGGAATTGAGTTTGAGGATAATTGCCTGAAACGTTTAGGAATTAGGGGCCAAAAAGGGTCCAAAAATAAGCATTTTTCTAGTTTCCAGACAATAACTTGTGTTCAAGTGTATGGATCTCTCTGAAATTGTACTGCAAGGTACCATACCTTAAAGGGAAGGCTGGGATTGAGTTTGGGGTGATGAATCATAAGGGGTTCAAAAATTTGGGGGATTTTTTTTTCCCTTTGTTTTCTTTTTTTCTTTAAAATTTTCCATTTTAAGTTGGTTATTTCTGATTTATATTTAAAAGCAAATAATAATGATATGGCAGGAGATACACATCAAACAGGATGTGTAAATTATTATATAATAAGTATTGTGCAATAGAAAGAAATTTTCAATTGCACAGTATTGCATAATAGCAAGAAATCTTCAATTGCACAGTATTGCGCAATAGCAAGAAATATCCAATAGCACAATATTAGCAAAGCAAGAAATTGTCAATTGTACAGTATTGCATAATAGCAAGAAATATTCAATTGCACAGTATTGCGCAATTGCAAGAAATATTCAATTGCACAGTATTGTGCAAAATAAGAGTTACTTTGTATAAATTGCTTATTTCTTGACCAATTTTAATGGGGTTTTATTCTTGAACTCTAGGGGTTCTTTAATATGCTGAATCTAACCGTGTATTAAGTTTTTGGATTTTGGGCCCGTTTTTAAATTGGTCCACATTGAGGTCCAAAGGGTCCAAAATTAAACTTTGCTTGATTTCATCAAAATTGAATTATTGGGGTTCTTTGATATGCGAATCTAACTGTGTATTCAGATTCTTAATTTTTGGTCCGTTTTCCAATTGGTCTACATTAAGGTCCAAAGGGTCCAAAATTAAACTTAGTTTGATTTTAACAAAATTGAATTCTTAGGGTTCTTTGATATGCTGAATCTAAACATGTATTTTAGATTTTTATCGACCGCAAAAAATTTTGTGGTCGTATATTGGTATGACGTTGGTGTCGGCGTCGTCGTCGTCGTCGTCGTCGTCCGAAGACGCATTGGTTTCGCACTCTAACTTTAGTTTAAGTGAATGGATCTCTATGAAATTTTACCATAAGGTTCAATATCACAAAAGGAAGGTTGGGATTGATTTTGGGGTTATGGTACCAACAGTTAAGGAATTAGGGGCCAAAAGGGGCCAAAAATAAGCATTTTGTAACTTCCAGACATAACTTGTGTGTTAGTGTATGGATCTCTCTGACATTGTACCACAAGGTTCCATATCACAAAGGGAATGCTGGGATTGATTTTGGGGTAATTGCCTCAAAATTTTAGGAATTAGGGGCCAAAAGGGCAAAAACAAGCATTTTCTAGTTTCATGACAATAACTTGTGTGTAAGTGTATGGATCTTTCTGAAATTGTACTACAAGGTTCCATATCACAAAGGAAAGCTGGAATTGAGTTTGGGGTAATTGCCGAAAGGTTTAAGAATTAGGGGCCAAAAGGGGCCAAAAATAAGCATTATTCTAGTTTCCAGACAATAACTTGTGTTCAAGTGTATGGATCTCTCTGAAATTGTACTGCAAGGTACCATACCTCAAAGGAAGGCTGGGATTGAGTTTGGGGTGATGAATCATAAGGGGTTCAAAAATTTGGGGGATTTTTTTTTTTTTTTTTTCCTTTTTTCTTTCAAATTTTCCATTTTAAGTTGGTTATTTCTGATTTATATTTAAAAGCAAATAATAATGATATGGCAGGAGATACACACCAAACAGGATGTGTAAATTATTATATAATAAGTATTGTGCAATAGCAAGAAATTTTCAATTGCACAGTATTGCACAATAGCAAGAAATCTTCAATTGCACAGTATTGCGCAATAGCAAGAAATATCCAATAGCACAATATTGCGCAATAGCAAGAAATTGTCAATTGTACAGTATTGCAATAGCAAGAAATATTCAATTGCACAGTATTGCGAATTGCAAGAAATATTCAATTGCACAGTATTGTGCAAAAGAAGATACTTTGTATAAATTGCTTATTTCTTGACCAATTTCAATGGGGTTTTATTCTTGAACTCTTGGGGTTCTTTAATATGCTGAATCTAATCGTGTATTAAGTTTTTGGATTTTGGGCCCCGTTTTTAAATTGGTCCACATTGAGGTCCAAAGGGTCCAAAATTAAACTTTGTTTGATTTCATCAAAAATTGAATTATTGGGGTTCTTTGATATGCCGAATCTAACCGTGTATTTAGATTCTTAATTTTTGGTCCCGTTTTCAAATTGGTCTACATTAAGGTCCAAAGGTTCCAAAATTAAACTTAGTTTGATTTTTACAAAAATTGAATTCTTAGGGTTCTTTGATATGCTGAATCTAAACATGTATTTAGATTTTTGATTATGGGCCCAGTTTTCAAGTTGGTCCAAATCAGGGTCCAAAATTAAACTTTGTTTGATTTCAACAAAATTGAATATATGGGGTTCTTTGATATGCTGAATCTAACCATGTATTTAGATTTTTGATTTTTGGGCCCGTTATCAATTTTTCCACATTGAGGTCAAAGGGTCCAAAATTAAACTTTGTTTGATTTCATCAGAAATTGAATTATTGGGGTTCTTTGATATGCGAATCTAACTGTGTATTTAGATTCTTAATTTTTGGTCCCGTTTTCAAATTGGTCTACGTTAAGGTCCAAAGGGTCCAAAATTAAACTTAGTTTGATTTTAACAAAATTGAATTCTTAGGGTTCTTTGATATGCTGAATCTAAACATGTATTTAGATTTTGATTATGGGCCCAGTTTTCAAGTTGGTCCAAATTGGGGTCCAAAATTAAACTTTGTTTGATTTCAACAAAAATTGAATATATGGGGTTCTTTGATATGCTGAATGTAACCATGTATTTAGATTTTTGATTTTTGGGCCCGTTATCAATTTTTCCACATTGAGGTCAAAAGGGTCCAAAATTAAACTTTGTTTGATTTCATCAAAATTGAATTATTGGGGTTCTTTGATATGCCGAATCTAACTGTGTATTTAGATTCTTAATTTTTGGTCCCGTTTTCAAATTGGTCTACATTAAGGTCCAAAGGGTCCAAAATTACACTTAGTTTGATTTTAACAAAAATTGAATTCTTAGGGTTCTTTGATATGCTGAATCTAAACATGTATTTAGATTTTTGATTATGGGCCCAGTTTTCAAGTTGGTCCAAATTGGGGTCCAAAATAAAACTTTGTTTGATTTCAACAAAAATTGAATATATGGGGTTCTTTGATATGCTGAATCTAACCATGTATTTAGATTTTTGGGCCCCGTTATCAACTTTGTCCACATTGAGGTCAAAAGGGTCCAAAATTAAACTTTGTTTGATTTCATCAAAAATTGAATTATTGGGGTTCTTTGATATGCCAAATCTAACTGTGTATTTAGATTCTTAATTTTTGGTCCCGTTTTCAAATTGGTCTACATTAAGGTCCAAAGGGTCCAAAATTAAACTTAGTTTGATTTTAACAAAAATTGAATTCTTAGGGTTCTTTGATATGCTGAATCTAAACATGTATTTAGATTTTTGATTATGGGCCCAGTTTTCAAGTTGGTCCAAATCGGGGTCCAAAATTAAACTTTGTTTGATTTCAACAAAAATTGAATATATGGGGTTCTTTGATATGCTGAATCTAACCATATATTTAGATTTTTGATTTTTGGGCCCCGTTATCAATTTTTTCCACATTGAGGTCAAAAGGGTCCAAAATTAAACTTTGTTTGATTTCATCAAAATTGAATTATTGGGGTTCTTTGATATGCCGAATGTAACCGTGTATTTAGATTCTTAATTTTGGTCCCGTTTTCAAATTGGTCTACATTAAGGTCCAAAGGGTCCAAAATTAAACTTAGTTTGATTTTAACAAAATTGAATTCTTAGGGTTCTTTGATATGCGAATCTAAACATGTATTTAGATGTTTGATTATGGGCCCAGTTTTCAAGTTGGTCCAAATCGGGTCCAAAATTAAACTTTGTTTGATTTCAACAAAATTGAATATATGGGGTTCTTTGATATGCTGAATCTAACCATGTATTTAGATTTTTGATTTTTGGGCCCTGTTATCAACTTTGTCCACATTGAGGTCAAAAGGGTCCAAAATTAAACTTTGTTTGATTTCATCAAAAATTGAACTCTTGGGGTTCTTTGATATGCTGAATCTAACCATGTATTTAGATTTTGGATATTGGACCATTATAGGTGAATGTCCAATTTAAAATTTTTAAGTTCTTAGACCACATTCATTCTGTGTCAGAAACCTATGCTGTGTCAAATATTTAATCACAATCCAAATTCAGAGCTGTATCAAGCTTGAATGTTGTGTCCATATTTGCCCCAACTGTTCAGGGTTCGACCTCTGCGGTCGTATCAAGCTGCCTCCTGCGGAGCATTTTATTGATTATGGGTCCAGTTTTCAAGTTGGTCCAAATTGGGGTCCAAAATTAAACTTTGTTTGATTTCAACAAAAATTGAATATATGGGGTTCTTTAATATGCTGAATCTAACCATGTATTTAGATTTTTGATTTTTGGGCCCCGTTATCAACTTTTTCCACATTGAGGTCAAAAGGGTCCAAAATTAAACTTTGTTTGATTTCATCAAAAATTGAATTATTGGGGTTCTTTGATATGCCGAATCTAACTGTGTATTTAGATTCTTAATTTTTGGTCCCGTTTTCAAATTGGTCTACATTAAGGTCCAAAGGGTCCAAAATTAATCTTAGTTTGATTTTAACAAAAATTGAATTCTTAGGGTTCTTTGATATGCTGAATCTAAACATGTATTTAGATTTTTGATTATGGGCCCAGTTTTCAAGTTGGTCTTAATCAGGGTCCAAAATTAAACTTTGTTTGATTTCAACAAAAATTGAATATATGGGGTTCTTTGATATGCTGAATCTAACCATGTATTTAGATTTTTGATTTTTAGGCCCTGTTATCAACTTTGTCCACATTGAGGTCAAAAGGGTCCAAAATGAAACTTTGTTTGATTTCATCACAAATTGAATTATTGGGGTTCTTTGATATGCCGAATCTAACCGTGTATTTAGATTCTTAATTTTGGTCCCGTTTTAAATTGGTCTACATTAAGGTCCAAAGGGTCCAAAATTAAACTTAGTTTGATTTTAACAAAATTGAATTCTTAGGGTTCTTTGATATGCTGAATCTAAACATGTATTTAGATTTTGATTATGGGCCCAGTTTTCAAGTCGGTCCAAATCGGGTCCAAAATTAAACTTTGTTTGATTTCAACAAAATTGAATATATGGGGTTCTTTGATATGCTGAATCTAACCATGTATTTAGATTTTGATTTTGGGCCCGTTATCAACTTTGTCCACATTGAGGTCAAAAGGGTCCCCAAATTAAACTTTGTTTGATTTCATCAAAAATTGAACTCTTGGGGTTCTTTGATATGCTGAATCTAACCATGTATTTAGATTTTGGATATTGGACCATTATAGGTGAATGTCCAATTTGGAATTTTTAAGTTCTTAGACCACATTCATTCTGTGTCAGAAACCTATGCTGTGTCAAATATTTAATCACAATCCAAATTCAGAGCTGTATCAAGCTTGAATGTTGTGTCCATACTTGCCCCAACTATTCAGGGTTTGACCTCTGCGGTCGTATCAAGCTGCGCCATGCGGAGCATTTTATTAAACTTTGGATGAACTTTATCACAACACTTAGTGCACATTAGTAAATCACAGTCCAGGCATTTTGAACTGATTTTTATCCTTTCTGAATTGATTGAGGAAAAGCCATTTTGATGTCCTAAAAATCAAATATGTCTGGTTTATTCTACTTTCCTTTTCTTTTCTAGCCTTCTTAAGTATTGACTGAATTTAAATGTCTCTAAGGAGAAAAACATATTTTGTAGTTAGATACTCAAATTGATCTTGTTGAAAATGGTTTTAATTTTTACGACATTCAATCAGATTTATATCTTTTTTGTAAATAAAGGCTTGCTTTATACAACTATATGATACTTCAAATTTAACAAAAAAGTGGAACGTGTTTTATATACTTGAACGGCTAAGTTTAACTATAAAACATGTATACATAGACTTTCTTTTAAAAGATATGTTTGTTCATTTGTTGAAAGTTTGATTTATCTTGGAATTCTGTTAATTTGATTTAATCAAGATGCGGCCTCCGTGGCAGAAGTCTAACTAGTCAAACTACTGTATTACTATTCTGTCAACACTGAGGTTGTGAGTTCTAATCCTGCACGTGGCAGGTGCATTTGACCCTTAATTGACTAGGATTGTTCTCTGAGCACTCCGGCTTCCTCCACCAATAAAACTGATAGCAACAAAATAGCCAATAGTGCTAATTTTGTCATTATATTAGCTGGAATAGTTAGACTTTTGAGAATCACAAAATTAATATGACATACAATTGGTTGGATTGGCTGCCTTCACTTTTGAAATACATAGTACTTTAGTTCCATTTTATATGACCGCAAAAAAATTTTGTGGTCGTATATTGGTATGACGTTGGCGTTGGCGTGGTTCGTAAATCGTCGTCGTCGTCCGAAGACGCATTGGTTTTCGCACTTTAACTTTAGTTTAAGTGAATCGATCTCTATGAAATTTTACCATAAGGTTCAATATCACAAAAGGAAGGTTGGGATTGATTTTGGGGTTATGGTACCAACAGTTAAGGAATTAGGGGCCAAAAGGGGCCAAAATAAGCATTTTGTAACTTCCAGACATAACTTGTGTGTTAGTGTATGGATCTCTCTGACATTGTACCACAAGGTTCCATATCACAAAGGAATGCTGGGATTGATTTTTGGGGTAATTGCCTCAAAATTTTAGGAATTAGGGGCCAAAAGGGCCAAAAACAAGCATTTTCTAGTTTCATGACAATAACTTGTGTGTAAGTGTATGGATCTTTCTGAAATTGTACTACAAGGTTCCATATCACAAAGGAAAGCTGGAATTGAGTTTGGGGTAATTGCCGAAAGGTTTAAAATTAGGGGCCAAAAGGGGCCAAAAATAAGCATTATTCTAGTTTCCAGACAATAACTTGTGTTCAAGTGTATGGATCTCTCTGAAATTGTACTGCAAGGTACCATACCTCAAAGGAAGGCTGGGATTGAGTTTGGGGTGATGAATCATAAGGGGTTCAAAAATTTGGGGGGATTTTTTTTTTTTTTTTCCTTTTTTTCTTTCAAATTTTCCATTTTAAGTTGGTTATTTCTGATTTATATTTAAAAGCAAATAATAATGATATGGCAGGAGATACACACCAAACAGGATGTGTAAATTATTATATAATAAGTATTGTGCAATAGCAAGAAATTTTCAATTGCACAGTATTGCACAATAGCAAGAAATCTTCAATTGCACAGTATTGCGCAATAGCAAGAAATATCCAATAGCACAATATTGCGCAATAGCAAGAAATTGTCAATTGTACAGTATTGCTAATAGCAAGAAATATTCAATTGCACAGTATTGCGCAATTGCAAGAAATATTCAATTGCACAGTATTGTGCAAAAGAAGATACTTTGTATAAATTGCTTATTTCTTGACCAATTTCAATGGGGTTTTATTCTTGAACTCTTGGGGTTCTTTAATATGCTGAATCTAATCGTGTATTAAGTTTTTGGATTTTGGGCCCGTTTTTAAATTGGTCCACATTGAGGTCCAAAGGGTCCAAAATTAAACTTTGTTTGATTTCATCAAAATTGAATTATTGGGGTTCTTTGATATGCCGAATCTAACGTGTATTTAGATTCTTAATTTTTGGTCCCGTTTTCAAATTGGTCTACATTAAGGTCCAAAGGTTCCAAAATTAAACTTAGTTTGATTTTACAAAATTGAATTCTTAGGGTTCTTTGATATGCTGAATCTAAACATGTATTTAGATTTTTGATTATGGGCCCAGTTTTCAAGTTGGTCCAAATCGGGTCCAAAATTAAACTTTGTTTGATTTCAACAAAATTGAATATATGGGGTTCTTTGATATGCTGAATCTAACCATGTATTTAGATTTTTGATTTTTGGGCCCGTTATCAATTTTTCCACATTGAGGTCAAAAGGGTCCAAAATTAAACTTTGTTTGATTTCATCAGAAATTGAATTATTGGGGTTCTTTGATATGCGAATCTAACTGTGTATTTAGATTCTTAATTTTTGGTCCCGTTTTCAAATTGGTCTACGTTAAGGTCCAAAGGGTCCAAAATTAAACTTAGTTTGATTTTAACAAAATTGAATTCTTAGGGTTCTTTGATATGCTGAATCTAAACATGTATTTAGATTTTGATTATGGGCCCAGTTTTCAAGTTGGTCCAAATTGGGGTCCAAAATTAAACTTTGTTTGATTTCAACAAAATTGAATATATGGGGTTCTTTGATATGCTGAATGTAACCATGTATTTAGATTTTTGATTTTTGGGCCCGTTATCAATTTTTCCACATTGAGGTCAAAAGGGTCCAAAATTAAACTTTGTTTGATTTCATCAAAATTGAATTATTGGGGTTCTTTGATATGCGAATCTAACTGTGTATTTAGATTCTTAATTTTTGGTCCCGTTTTCAAATTGGTCTACATTAAGGTCCAAAGGGTCCAAAATTACACTTAGTTTGATTTTAACAAAATTGAATTCTTAGGGTTCTTTGATATGCTGAATCTAAACATGTATTTAGATTTTGATTATGGGCCCAGTTTTCAAGTTGGTCCAAATTGGGGTCCAAAATAAAACTTTGTTTGATTTCAACAAAATTGAATATATGGGGTTCTTTGATATGCTGAATCTAACCATGTATTTAGATTTTTGGGCCCGTTATCAACTTTGTCCACATTGAGGTCAAAAGGGTCCAAAATTAAACTTTGTTTGATTTCATCAAAATTGAATTATTGGGGTTCTTTGATATGCCAAATCTAACTGTGTATTTAGATTCTTAATTTTGGTCCCGTTTTCAAATTGGTCTACATTAAGGTCCAAAGGGTCCAAAATTAAACTTAGTTTGATTTTAACAAAATTGAATTCTTAGGGTTCTTTGATATGCTGAATCTAAACATGTATTTAGATTTTTGATTATGGGCCCAGTTTTCAAGTTGGTCCAAATCGGGGTCCAAAATTAAACTTTGTTTGATTTCAACAAAATTGAATATATGGGGTTCTTTGATATGCTGAATCTAACCATATATTTAGATTTTTGATTTTTGGGCCCGTTATCAATTTTTTCCACATTGAGGTCAAAAGGGTCCAAAATTAAACTTTGTTTGATTTCATCAAAATTGAATTATTGGGGTTCTTTGATATGCGAATGTAACCGTGTATTTAGATTCTTAATTTTGGTCCCGTTTTCAAATTGGTCTACATTAAGGTCCAAAGGGTCCAAAATTAAACTTAGTTTGATTTTAACAAAATTGAATTCTTAGGGTTCTTTGATATGCCGAATCTAAACATGTATTTAGATGTTTGATTATGGGCCCAGTTTTCAAGTTGGTCCAAATCGGGTCCAAAATTAAACTTTGTTTGATTTCAACAAAATTGAATATATGGGGTTCTTTGATATGCTGAATCTAACCATGTATTTAGATTTTTGATTTTGGGCCCGTTATCAACTTTGTCCACATTGAGGTCAAAAGGGTCCAAAATTAAACTTTGTTTGATTTCATCAAAATTGAACTCTTGGGGTTCTTTGATATGCTGAATCTAACCATGTATTTAGATTTTGGATATTGGACCATTATAGGTGAATGTCCAATTTAAAATTTTTAAGTTCTTAGACCACATTCATTCTGTGTCAGAAACCTATGCTGTGTCAAATATTTAATCACAATCCAAATTCAGAGCTGTATCAAGCTTGAATGTTGTGTCCATATTTGCCCCAACTGTTCAGGTTTCGACCTCTGCGGTCGTATCAAGCTGCCTCCTGCGGAGCATTTTATTGATTATGGGTCCAGTTTTCAAGTTGGTCCAAATTGGGGTCCAAAATTAAACTTTGTTTGATTTCAACAAAATTGAATATATGGGGTTCTTTAATATGCTGAATCTAACCATGTATTTAGATGTTTGATTTTGGGCCCGTTATCAACTTTTTCCACATTGAGGTCAAAAGGGTCCAAAATTAAACTTTGTTTGATTTCATCAAAATTGAATTATTGGGGTTCTTTGATATGCCGAATCTAACTGTGTATTTAGATTCTTAATTTTGGTCCGTTTTCAAATTGGTCTACATTAAGGTCCAAAGGGTCCAAAATTAAACTTAGTTTGATTTTAACAAAAATTGAATTCTTAGGGTTCTTTGATATGCTGAATCTAAACATGTATTTAGATTTTTGATTATGGGCCCAGTTTTCAAGTTGGTCTTAATCAGGGTCCAAAATTAAACTTTGTTTGATTTCAACAAAAATTGAATATATGGGGTTCTTTGATATGCTGAATCTAACCATGTATTTAGATTTTTGATTTTTGGGCCCCGTTATCAACTTTGTCCACATTGAGGTCAAAAGGGTCCCCAAATTAAACTTTGTTTGATTTCATCAAAAATTGAACTCTTGGGGTTCTTTGATATGCTGAATCTAACCATGTATTTAGATTTTGGATATTGGACCATTATAGGTGAATGTCCAATTTGGAATTTTAAGTTCTTAGACCACATTCATTCTGTGTCAGAAACCTATGCTGTGTCAAATATTTAATCACAATCCAAATTCAGAGCTGTATCAAGCTTGAATGTTGTGTCCATACTTGCCCCAACTATTCAGGGTTTGACCTCTGCGGTCGTATCAAGCTGCGCCATGCGGAGCATTTTATTAAACTTTGGATGAACTTTATCACAACACTTAGTGCACATTAGTAAATCACAGTCCAGGCATTTTGAACTGATTTTTATCCTTTCTGAATTGATTGAGGAAAAGCCATTTTGATGTCCTAAAAATCAAATATGTCTGGTTTATTCTACTTTCCTTTTCTTTTCTAGCCTTCTTAAGTATTGACTGAATTTAAATGTCTCTAAGGAGAAAAACATATTTTGTAGTTAGATACTCAAATTGATCTTGTTGAAAATGGTTTTAATTTTTACGACATTCAATCAGATTTATATCTTTTTTGTAAATAAAGGCTTGCTTTATACAACTATATGATACTTCAAATTTAACAAAAAAGTGGAACGTGTTTTATATACTTGAACGGCTAAGTTTAACTATAAAACATGTATACATAGACTTTCTTTTAAAAGATATGTTTGTTCATTTGTTGAAAGTTTGATTTATCTTGGAATTCTGTTAATTTGATTTAATCAAGATGCGGCCTCCGTGGCAGAAGTCTAACTAGTCAAACTACTGTATTACTATTCTGTCAACACTGAGGTTGTGAGTTCTAATCCTGCACGTGGCAGGTGCATTTGACCCTTAATTGACTAGGATTGTTCTCTGAGCACTCCGGCTTCCTCCACCAATAAAAACTGATAGCAACAAAATAGCCAATAGTGCTAATTTTGTCATTATATTGGCTGGAATATTTAGACTTTTGAGAATCACAAAATTAATATGACATACAATTGGTTGGATTGGCTGCCTTCACTTTTGAAATACATAGTACTTTAGTTCCATTTTTATATGACCGCAAAAAAATTTTGTGGTCGTATATTGGTATGACGTTGGCGTTGGCGTCGTTCGTCGTCGTCGTCGTCGTCCGAAGACGCATTGGTTTTCGCACTTTAACTTTAGTTTAAGTGAATCGATCTCTATGAAATTTTACCATAAGGTTCAATATCACAAAAGGAAGGTTGGGATTGATTTTGGGGGTTATGGTACCAACAGTTAAGGAATTAGGGGCCAAAAGGGGCCAAAATAAGCATTTTGTAACTTCCAGACATAACTTGTGTGTTAGTGTATGGATCTCTCTGACATTGTACCACAAGGTTCCATATCACAAAGGAATGCTGGGATTGATTGTTGGGGTAATTGCCTCAAAATTTTAGGAATTAGGGGCCAAAAGGGCCAAAAACAAGCATTTTCTAGTTTCATGACAATAACTTGTGTGTAAGTGTATGGATCTTTCTGAAATTGTACTACAAGGTTCCATATCACAAAGGGAAAGCTGGAATTGAGTTTGGGGTAATTGCCTGAAACGTTTAGGAATTAGGGGCCAAAAGGGGCCAAAATAAGCATTTTCTAGTTTCAGACAATAACTTGTGTTCAAGTGTATGGATCTCTCTGAAATTGTACTGCAAGGTACCATACCTCAAAGGAAGGCTGGGATTGAGTTTGGGGTGATGAATCATAAGGGGTTCAAAAATTGGGGGTTTCCCTTATTTTCCTTTTTTTTCTTTAAAATTTTCCATTTTAATTTGGTTATTTCTGATTTATATTTAAAAGCAAATAATAATGATATGGCAGGAGATACACACCAAACAGGATGTGTAAATTATTATATAATAAGTATTGTGCCATAGCAAGAAATTTTCAATTGCACAGTATTGCGCAATAGCAAGAAATCTTCAATTGCACAGTATTGCGCAATAGCAAGAAATATCCATAATCCAATAGCACAATATTGCGCAATAGCAAGAAATTGTCAATTGTACAGTATTGCGCAATAGCAAGAAATATTCAATTGCACAGTATTGCGCAATTGCAAGAAATATTCAATTGCACAGTATTGTGCAAAAGAAGATACTTTGTATAAATTGCTTATTTCTTGACCAATTTCAATGGGGTTTTATTCTTGAACTCTTGGGGTTCTTTAATATGCTGAATCTAACCGTGTATTAAGTTTTTGATTTTGGGCCCGTTTTAAAATGGTCCACATTGAGGTCCAAAGGGTCCAAAATTAAACTTTGTTTGATTTCATCAAAATTGAACTATTGGGGTTCTTTGATGTGCCGAATCTAACCGTGTATTTAGATTCTTAATTTTGGTCCCGTTTTCAAATTGGTCTACATTAAGTTCCAAAGGGTCCAAAATTAAACTTAGTTTGATTTTAACAAAATTGAATTCTTAGGGTTCTTTGATATGCTGAATCTAAACATGTATTTAGATTTTTGATTATGGGCCCAGTTTTCAAGTTGGTCCAAATCGGGTCCAAAATTAAACTTTGTTTGATTTCAACAAAATTGAATATATGGGGTTCTTTGATATGCTGAATCTAACCATGTATTTAAATTTTTGATTTTTGGGTCCCATTATCAACTTTGTCCACATTGAGGTCAAAAGGGTCCAAAATTAAACTTTGTTTGATTTCATCAAAAATTGAAATATTGGGGTTCTTTGATGTGCCGAATCTAACCGTGTATTTAGATTCTTAATTTTTGGTCCCGTTTTCAAATTGGTCTATACATTAAGGTCCAAAGGGTCCAAAATTAAACTTAGTTTGATTTTAACAAAAATTGAATTCTTGGGGTTCTTTGATATGCTGAATCTAAACATGTATTTAGATTTTTGATTATGGGTCCAGTTTTCAAGTTGGTCCAAATCGGGGTCCAAAATTAAACTTTGTTTGATTTCAACAAAAATTGAATATATGGGGTTCTTTGATATGCTGAATCTAACCATGTATTTAGATTTTTGATTTTGGGCCCGTTATCAACTTTGTCCACATTGAGGTCAAAAGGGTCCAAAATTAAACTTTGTTTGATTTCAGCAAAATTGAATTATTGGGGTTCTTTGATATACCGAATCTAACGTGTATTTAGATTCTTAATTTTTGGTCCCGTTTTCAAATTGGTCTACATTAAGGTCCAAAGGGTCCAAAATTAAACTTAGTTTGATTTTAACAAAATTGAATTCTTAGGGTTCTTTGATATGCTGAATCTAAACATGTATTTAGATTTTTGATTATGGGCCCAGTTTTCAAGTTGGTCCAAATCGGGTCCAAAATTAAACTTTGTTTGATTTCAACAAAATTGAATTTATGGGGTTCTTTGATATGCTGAATCTAACCATGTATTTAGATTTTTGATTTTGGGCCCGTTATCAACTTTGTCCACATTGAGGTCAAAAGGGTCCAAAATTAAACTTTGTTTGATTTCATCAAAAATTGAACTCTTGGGGTTCTTTGATATGCTGAATCTAACCATGTATTTAGATTTTGGATATTGGACCATAATAGGTGAATGTCCAAGTTTAAGTTCTTAGACCACATTCATTCTGTGTCAGAAACCTTTGCTGTGTCAAATATTTAATCACAATCCAAATTCAGAGCTGTATCAAGCTTGAATGTTGTGTCCATACTTGCCCCAACTGTTCAGGGTTCGACCTCTGCGGTCGTATCAAGCTGCGTCCTGCAGAGCATTTTATTGTGTCTGATTTCAATTTACACACAAAAGTCATGTGATCAAGTCAAAATTCAGTGTTGTGATCAAAACAATATAAACTTATGGGTGATGTCACCTTGTGGTAGGTTTTCATCAGGGTGAAGTGGTCAAAATAGAAAATTGTGCTATCTTAATAATTACATCTGCTTAATTTCCCCATGTGAAAAACAAGGTGGATGCATAAAAAATGTCACATGAAACAACTTTTTCAAACTCCAAATTGACATTACAACTATCCTGGATCTCTATTCAAAATAAAAAGTCCCCTCCAAGAAAAGACATAGGACCAACACTAATTATACCCCACGCAACGAGTTGCGGAGGGTGTAATGTTTTTGACCCGTCCGTCCGTCAGTCCTGTTTCTTGTCATCGCAACTCCTCTCAAACCACACAACAGAATTTCATAAAACCTTTTCAGATAATAAGGACATACTACGTAGATGTGCATATCGACAGGAAATTACGATTCAATTTTTTTTCCAGGAGTTACGCCCCTTTGAACTTATTTGCCCAATATACTACTGCAACCTTTTGTCATCGCCATTCCTCTCAAACCACACAACAGAATTTCATGAACCTTTTCAGATAATAAGGACATACTACGTAGATGTGCATATTGACAGGAAATTATGATTCAATTTTTTTTTCTGATACAATTTTTTTTTCTTACACTTATTTTATTTCTCCAATGACAATGTGGGAACGTTGGGTATGTGAGCGTGCTCACTAAGGTTCTTTCATTTGAACACCTACTGTTTCCGACATTCAATTGCTTCAGGTGGTTGTATATATTGTCATTTTCATTGAAGTTTTGTTTTGTAGAGAGCCAAAAACCTCTTGAGTTATTTCCCTTGGACAAAATGTTGGGATATTGTTAGTGTGTGGCTCAAGTAGTTCCATTTCTTCAGAAGTTCACTCTACAAGTATATTGCTGCAGTTGAACACTTTAGCAGCATCTGTAGCAGTGAACATGTCTTTTAAAGTAGACATTTGATCTTAAGCTTTCTTTTTTAATTGATTTATTTTGTTTTTTTCTTTTTCAGTTGATTTCTGGTAAAGATTCATTGCTTGCTGCAATTCCTTTTCAATACTATCAGTGAATTGATCAACTACTGTTTTCAGAGCTTTATTTTGTGCTTGAATATCAGCCTTTGTGTCTTTGTACTGTTCTCTTTCAGATTAGTGATTTTTGTCTCTACTTCACATAAATTACAGCTTACTGGGGCCTGTCCTTTTCCAATTGATTGAGAAAATGTCATTTTGATGTCCTAAATATCAAGATGGCTGCCCTATTCTACTTTTTTTTTCTGGTCTCTTCTCTACTATAAATATTATTTAAAATTCTCTATCTGTTTAATACCTAAATTGATCTTGTTTGTAATGGTTTAAATTGTGTATAACATTAAGTACAGGTGAAGTACATTTGATACATGATTGGAAAAAATTCACCTAAAAACTACTGAGACCTATAAGAAAGAGTTGTATGCCAATGGTTACCCACAAAACTAATTTTGATCCCTTTTTGTCTCGCCTGCGATGAAAGTCCCGGAAAGCTACATGTAGACATAGGGATTGCCTTTCCGGCGACAACGGCGACGGCTCCGGCGTCAACAATTGTTAAGTTTTCTGCTTAGGTTAGTTTGATAGGAACTACTTGTGATAGATCATTGATAATTACTATGAAGTTGCATTACTATCAGTACATATCAGTTTGACGGCTATTTTGAGATCCTGCCCCCTGGGACATGGCCCAGTGACTTTGAATTAATTAGCAATTTTCAATGTTAAGTATTCTGCTTTAGTTAGTTTGATAGGATCTACTTGTGATAGATCAATAATATTTTGTATGAAGTTGTATTACTATCAGTTCTATCAGATTGATGACTATTTCGAGGCCTTATCCCCATTTGTCATGGTCCAGTGACTTTGAATTAATTAGCAATTTTCAATGTTAAGATTTCTGCTTAAGTTATATTTATAGGAACTATTTACAATAAACAACAATATTTTCTATAAAGTTACATTACTGTCTGTACATCTCAGTTTGTCGACCATTTTCAGGCCCTGCCTACTAGATCATGGTCCAGTGACTGAATTAATAAGCAATGTTGCTGTCCATCTGATTGTCTTTTTCTGAATTTTATGCTGATAGGCGAGACATATCTCTGTGTCAACAGTTTATTTAACATTTTACTTCGTATGAGCACTTTCAGTCTGTTTTCTTTTTTGTTTACAAAATCCAATTACAAATCCATACATATATTTGTTTTCCTATAATTGTATGTTCATGATTAAATTTTGTCATTTTAGGCAAATTTGTAGTATATAGTTTATTTATGCAGTCCACTAGTTTTAATTGTCTATTTCGATCTTACTTTTTCTTTTCAAGTAAATCTACAAGTTCTTTATGATTCCCATTGATTTTTGGTGTAACAATAAGTCTTTTGGTGGGTAGTGAATGATAGAATTTGTAGGAAGGCTCAAGCAGTTATGTATCAAAATAATTGATTTCACTGCAAGTGTTTCTTTGGCATTGTTCAGTAACATATGCAGCTGTTGTTATCAGTAGGTATCAAAGAATACTGCTGTAATTGGGGCTTGCACCATTTTGGCTTTTCAGTAAGGTGTGAACTTTGCAGGTTATCTTTGAAGAGCTTTCAGATGGCAAGATGAAAAAAGAGTTGAATAAATGTAGAGTCAGGGAAAATAGAATTGATGAACTGTAAAAGGGATTTATCAAGAATTTATTCTTTTTTCTTCATCTTTGAACAACATTATATAATTTATGTAAATATAAAAATTAAATGTCTTTTTTTACCAAGTGTGGTCTGTATGTATTTATTTCTCTTTTTAAAGATCATCCAAGTATTGTTTTTTTATCCTTTAATCAACAATTTTGATTGAAAGTTTGGATATTTTATATGTTGTTATAGCCAAAAACAGATGGAGATCCACTTAGAAGTTGAAGTCCCTGTGATATAATGGAATTGTTTTAGATTTTTTTACTATGTTTTTAGATTTGGATACTTATTTTTGTTGAGCCTTCGACTTTTGTCGAAAAAGCGAGACATAGCGATCCTACATTCCGTCGTCAGCAGCGGCTTCCACAAATATTCACTCTGTGGTTGAAGTTTTTGAAATTTTAATAACTTTCTTAAACTATCCTGGATTTCTACCAAACTTGGACAGAAGCTTGTTTATGATCATAAGATAGTATCCAGAAGTAAATTTTGTAAAAAAAATATCCTGTTTTTCCGTATTTTACTTTTAAATGGACTTAGTTTTTCTGCCAGGAAAACATTACATTCACTCTGTGGTTAAAGTTTTTAAAATTTTAATAACTTTCTTAAAATATCCGGGATTTCTACCAAACTTGGACAGAAGCTTGTTTATGATCATAAGATAGTATCCAGAAGTAAATTTGTAAAAAACAAAATTCCATTTTTTTCCGTATTTAACTTATAAATGGACTTAGTTTTTCTGCCAGTTAACATTACATTACTCTGTGGTTAAAGTTTTTAAAATTTTAATAACTTTCTTAAACTATCCTGGATTTGTACCAAACTTGGTCAGAAGCTTGTTTATGATCAAAAGCTAGTATCTAGAAGGAAATTTTGTTAAAATTTTGTGTCTGTTTATCCGTATTTTACTTATAAATGGACTTAGTTTTTCTTCCAGTTAACATTACATACAGTCTGCAGTTAAAGATTTAAAACATTTATTAGATTCATAAACTATCCTGGATTTTTACCAAACTTGGACAGAAGCTCCTTACAATCAAAAGATTGTATCGAAAGGAATATTGTTATTATTTTTTTTCCTCATTTTTGTTGAGCCTGCGATTAACGGCAAAGTAGGCGAGACACTGGATTCCGCGGAACCCTTATGAATTTTTTCATCAAAATTTTCAAAATGAAGTACCAGTTTTGTATAATATTTACTTGCAGTTTTCAAACTAGATCCTTTAAACTTCATAAAATGTTTGAATACCTAATGAAGTTGTACACCTTCCATGATTGAGTTGTTTAAACAAACGATTCCTCCAATTTCATATATTTCGATATATTTAGAAAGGCTTTATAGATCCTTCTCTATTGCAAACATGTTTTTAAACCCAGCAATTTAAGTCTATGATCCAATCCATTTTGTAGAGTTAATATTTACAAAACAATGAGGCATTAGACTTTCTACTACTCAAATGTATGTTTAGTGTAAAGAGCCAACATTTTTTTCCCTGTGACATTTTAAACTTGCAATTTGAGTGTCTAATCTGTGTCTAATCTTATGTTAGGTATACAACAATGAGATAGCAGTCAACCAACAAAAAAAACCTTAAGACAACCAGAGTTCAATAATAGTCAGGTGTCTTAACAAGCTTTGAATCCTTCTGTGTAAATTAAATCTGTGAAAAAATAAAGATGGACTATAAAAAAAATCTGCAACCAATAACAAATTCCCTAAATGACATGAAAACATTATGTAACAAAAGACAGCCACAAACTTGGTTTCTGGCTTGGGACTGACATATAAGTATTGATGGGGTTAAAGCAATTTTATTTTTAGATCTAAACCACCTTTATATTTTGTTTGAATTATGATTATACTGTATTTTCTGTTCATGCCTTTAAGCAGACAACAATTAATGAAATTATGTTTGACAACTACAGTTATCTTGTATGGTGGAGGGTGCCTGTGAACAAAATTAGTTACAAAATTATTAATTTGAAATATATATTATTTACAAATACAACTACAGCATACTCTAATTTAGACATTATTATTATTATTGATTATTTCCTCTATCATTAATTTTGTTTTTGTTTGATCTATTGTTGTTCTCTGTATTGAGATATCTTCACTATGTATAGTTTAATATTATATTTTAATCCTGTGTTCTCTAGTATTTGAACGTGTTCATTGTTTATACATGTAGTTTAATTTTTTATCATTTTATCTTGTGTTCTCTAGTATTCATTGTGTTCACTATGAATAGGTCCGCTTAATAATTGTGTCCAATGGTCTGTAATATTCAGAAAGGTTCACTATGTAGAGTTTAGCTTCATCATTTTACTAGTAATTAGATAAGTTCACTATGTATAGGTCCGCTTAATAATTGTGTCCAATGGTCTGTATTATTCATAAAGGTTTACTATGTAGAGTTTAGCTTTATTATTTTATCCAGTGTTCTCTAGTATTCAGATATGTTTACTATGTACATTTTAGCTTTATGATGTCATCCAGTGTTCTCTAGTTTTCAGATATGTTTACTCTGTACAAGTTAGTTTTATGATTTCATTCAGTGTTCTCTAGTTTACGGATATGTTCACTCTGTACAATTTAGCTTTGTGATTTCATCCAGTGTTCTCTAGTTTACAGATATGTCCACTATGTACATTTTAGCTTTATCATTTCTTTCAGTGTTCTCTAAATTTCAGATATGTCCACTATGTATAGTTTAGCTTTATCATTTGATCCTTTTCTTGTTGTTGATCCTATATAGAGAAGTCCTGTTTTGCCGAAACTTAGGGAATGCGGATTGACGATACCTATGTCTGTTATATCATAATGGGTTAGATAGTGTCCTGAACTATTCAGAATGTGTAATATACCCATATTCAAGTTTGTTACAATAATATTGTCTAACGGTGTAACTGCAAAATTGGTAGGTTTAAATGGTTTTTCAGGGCTGTTGATTTCAGATTGTCCTTTATAGACTTGAATGACATCTCCTTCATTAAACACCACAACTTGGCCATGAAAGTCATTAGAAAGTTTGTCTAAAATGCATATCCTGCCATTACTTGTACTTATTATTCTCCAAGGAAAATTGATGATGGGTGTATCTTTTTGTCATGTTCATATATAGTTTCATGTTCTCCTGTTGCATTCATGGTTATGATGCAGCTTCTTGCTGTAGATGACCAGTCCGAAACAGCACCTACTATGACTTTGTTATTTTTAGTCACATGAACACCTACAGTAAGTAATGGAGCAACACTGAACTTTGTGCTCTCGATTTTCCCAGTTTTGTCATTAATTAGTAGAAGTGTGGAATAACCAGTAGTTACAAGAAAGTCTGCAGATTGAGTTATTGCCATGTCGAATACTTGTTTTTCTATCCTGTGCACATCCTTTAGATTTCCTTGTTCAGGTTTCGCTATATTTAACTTGCCAGGTTTTTTACTGCAAATGATCCATATGGAATCATCAGAGCAAGCTGATACAGTGTCAATCCTGGATACTCCAGTAACAAATTGTTCAGTAACAGTCATTTTTATTGATTTGTTGTTTTGTAGAGAGCCAAAAAAATCTTGAGTTATTTCTTCTGCACAAAACGTTGGGATATGGTTAATGTTCAGCTCCAGTAGTTCAATTTCTTTAGAAATAGACGGCTCAAGGTCATAGCTGCAACTGAAGACTTCCACAGCATCCTTAGCATTGATAATATCTTGTAATTTAGACATTTGATCATCAACTTTCTTTTTTAATTGATTTGTTGTTATTTGTTCTTTTTCAATGAATTTCTGGTGAAGACTCATTTTTTGCTCCAGTTCTGTTTCTATTTTCTCAGTGAATTCATCATCTGCTATGTTCAGAGCATTTATTCTAGCTTGAATTTTCTCCATAGTATCTTTGTACTTTTCTTTTCCAGATTTTTGTATCTCTTCTATTTTTGCATCATATTTGTTCAATATTTGCAAGTTTGATTGAACTTTGACTTGTGCTTGTTTCAGCCTATTTAGTTTAGTTTCATAGCTTTGACTTATCTGTATTAAGCAATGCCCATTATGTGTCTTTGCGATGCAAAGAGGACAAACTAAATGGTTACATGACTCACAAAACAAACAACAGTTTTGTTCAGTGTGATCTTGGCATTTGATACTAGTGAAATCCTTTTCTTCGGCATACAGTCTAATGTCCTTGATATCCACAACTCTGTGGTCCTTTGCATTTTTAAACTTTGGATGAACTTTATCACAACACATAGTGCACATTAGTAAATCACAGTCCAGGCATTTTGAACTGATTTTTATCTCTGTTTCACATAAATTACAGCATAATGGAGCCTGTCCTTTCCGAATTGATTGAGAAAAAGCCATTTTGAAGTCTAAGATATATCGTGACTGGTAATTAACACCTCTGTTGATCGTCCAAGCGGAACCTTAGTGTGTTGAACATATTTCACCTGACATAAAAACGAAACGAATTTAAATTGACCCAAGCCCAAATTAAATGAATCGTTAGAATTAAAATTCATTAATTACAATAAATAAAAGGGATTAAGACAATCATGATAAATTCGTAATAATTTAATTTAAGGCAGACGACCTCATCAGAGATCGTTCTGACCTTGCTTCGTTCCGCATGTGATTTCATAATTTCTAGTGACTGACCTTAGTAAATATTTTCGTATACTATTGATTTTATTTGTGCATGATTTGTATCTGTATTTGAGTGTTTAATTATGATGAAGGACAAATAATATGGAGATTGAATGTGTCATATCGAAAAAGGCACACTGTTCAAAGTATCTAGCTTATACAAATCTATTACCTTATTTCAAGCATTCCAAATTTATGATGACACACTCGACCTCGGATGAGTCGAACCTCGGATAAGTCGAATACTTTGGTCTGGTCCCTTCGACTTTGACATAACGAGGTTTGACTGAATATGGAAAATTGCATTAAGGGCTCTCATGAGTACAATTCTTGCCAAAATTTTATGAAACTTATATCATATTAAAGAGTTATGCCCCTTGGAAATCGCATTGCATTTGCTCTGAAGCCTTCATTTCTCTAAGATATTTATAAAAAGTTTTAATGAACAAAAAAAAAAGGTTGTTTTCTTTAGTTATTGCCCTTGTACCTTGGATAGATAAAATATGTCGAGGGTTCAGAGCAAAAAGGTGCTATCTGCATTTTTCCACTTTTCTTACATTTTCATATAAAACTATGCAAAAAGATCAACTCTATATTGTATAAAAATATCTAATATGTATTTATAATAATTAAACTTATAATGTTAATTAACATAAGGGGCTATCTGCAATTAAAAGAAACCATAAGAGCAAAAGGGTGCTATCTGCAATCCATGTAGAGCAAAAAGGTGCTATCTGACAAATAGCACCTTTTGTCCTCAGTTACTGATTAAATATTTAGATAAGAAAAGCCATGTGTTATTAATTTTATTACTTAACATCCTATTTTCTACATGATGCTGATGTATAACATATGTGTATGAATGTGTATTCATTGAGGAAAATAGAATAACATTAAAGACAAAGAAAATTAATTTATAAAGGTAAGTAATTAACTATTATTACAATTTAAAAAAAAAGATAATTTTTCAATCTTATTTGCGTAAATACAATTAAATTCATTAGATTATGACACCAAAAATACCTTTAAACAAAAACAAAGCAAATCATTGCAGAATGTGTTGAGGGTCTACAGGGGTGTGTTGATAAAATAACAGTTAAGTACTTGAATTATATTCTGTTTATCATGAAATAAAAAATTTCAAACTCATTTTAGTATTATTTTAGAAGAAAATATGATAATCCTTCTTTTGAATTGAATATACAGTAACCTCTTGAATCAAAATATAGTGACAGACTGAGGGTCTACAGAAGTATTCAATTTATGTTGTGATACTTTTGGACTGATAGCATAAAATAGGTGTGAATAAAAAATAAAAAATAAAAGTGAAAATATTTCAATTTTTCAGATGGATGGCGAGGAGGAATGGTCAGACTGGTCTGACACTGACCTGCTGAAAATTCACAACTATTATGAATTAAATGGTGGACAGTCTACAGATGAACCACATCATACAACAAGTGCCAGTCAAAATCAACATACTAAGAGCCCTGGAAATGGTGACAATGAATCAAACCATTGCCTTTCTGAAGAGTCTGAAAGTGGACCATCAAATATTTCAAGTGAGCAATCATCAAGTACAATAAGAGACAGGCCAAGTCAGCATGATGACATCCCTGGGAATGGTAGAAATGAAACCAATGCATGTCGTTCTAATACATCAGAAATAGAACTATCCAGTACTTTAACAGAACAATCATCAGCTAATACTACAAAGGATATAAGTGGTGAAAATCAAGATGAAAATATGCAGATTGGACCAGAGAGTACACAAGTACAGCATGAAGATGTTCAGTCAAACCACCAAAGCATACTTCTAAATAATAAAACGACAGCAGAAACTTCTGAACATCGAACTTTAGCTGGTTATACCTCTAATGATTCATCAAATGATGATACACCACTCATAAAGCTGACTAAAAACAAACATAGGCTAAAGAAACAAGATGCTCTGAGAAAAAGTGCTTTGAAAAGGCTGTTGAATGCTAAACGTTATATAAACAATGTTCGTGATAAAGCGTACAAAAGCAAGCAACATGACACCAGTACCAAGAAAAAGCTTTACCATTTCCGTAAAAGACAAATCCTAATGAAACAGACACCTATGCCGACAAGTGATTTGTCTGATGATTCAGGAGATGAACTGTATAAACAAAGCAATCTTCAGACTCAGACATGACATCTGAAAGGGACTCTGTAAGTGAACCAGAATCTTTATCCAGTATACAGTTGGTAAAACCGAAGCAAAGGCATGGGGACAAAAATTGGAAAAGAAAAGGTAAAAGTTTAAAAAAGAAGTTTGAAAAGCAGGGGAAAATTATACATGCAACTAGCTCGCAGAGGCACAGATCAGGACCCTGGAAAATTAAAGAAAAAGAAAGTAATGCAGAAGCAAATAGAACAAACTTAACAGAAACAGAAGCCATCAGATTAAGCCAAAGGCAGCAATGAATAGAACGATCGTTCTGAAATACCACACAATTAGATTAGACAACCTCCTACTCAGTAATGGATTGAAAAGAATTCCAACAATAGCAGACGGAATTGTTTTTGTCAGCAGTTGTTAAGCATATCTCACCAGAAGGGATGATATGAATGTCTAAATCCTCAGGGAAAAGCTGGTTGATCACATGTCACGTGAGGATTACCACTACAAGAGGTTCATATCGTTTGACCATGAAACAACTGTTGAGGGACAAAATAAAAAATTTGATAGTCTACTGCAAGATTTTAGTATTGATGGGCATTGGAACAATGAACTTGCTGAGTTTATGCCTTTGGCCGTAGCTAATATGTACAACAGACCATTAAGGATATATTCAAGTATGGTGTCAAATTCAGTTTATGACATTATTCCTGACTTACAAGATACTGAGCATTCTCAGGAGTATATCAAAGTTGCTTTAATTGCCATAACAGGTCAGGAGCATTATGATGCAGTATGTCATTTGGATGAAGTTCTTGAAAGAACCTCTCAAGCAGATCAATCTACAATAGGTGATTGCAGTCCACCGGTTATGAATAATGTGCGAACACCTATGACGAATAAAAGGAAAAGAAGTACTCCAGTAACACCAAGGAAACGTGCACACTATAAAAGTCCTGTCAAGAAACAACTATTTCGAAAGAAAAAAAAGAATCAAGAAGTTTGGAAAAGAAATGTAAGGCAATTTAACAGAGTACATGGTTTACCTTATACTGGTCTAACAGGAAAAGAACAAGCAAAGAAAAAGATGCAATATCGTGACTGTTCAAAATGTAAATTCAAATGCTCTTTAAAGATAACGGCACAACAAGCAGGGGATATTTTCGCCACTTATTATCAGTTGGGATCATATGAGAAGCAAAGAAACTTTATTTGCCAACATGTAGAGCAAACTAAGGCCAAAAGATGTACCACAAATAGAAAAGAAAATTCCAACACCTATTTTTTATCTACAGACGGGAAAAAAGAGCGAGTTTGTAAAGCTTTCTTTCTGGGAATACTTCATGTCAGCAAAAAAACAGTAGAATATTCCTTGAAAAAGAAAGAGCATGGAGTATTTGTTGGCTGTGATAATCGCGGAAAAAAACCATCCATAAACCGAACTCCAGAAGGTGATAGGCATTTTATTAGGGAACACATACAATCATTTCCAACGGTATCATCACACTACACACAAAAGGACTCAAACCGTCAATATCTTAGCTCAAACCTGTCAGTACAAAAGATGCACCAACTTTATGAAAAAGAATGTCAAAGGAAAAGCAAAAAACCATGTAAAATAAATGTATATCGTGATACTTTCTGTAACGAGTTTAACCTGGCATTTCATAAACCGAAAAAGGACCAGTGTTCAACATGTACTATCTATTATGAGAAGAAACAAAGAGGTGAAATTACAAAGGAAGACGAAGAACAATTCCAAGAACACCAAACGATGAAAGAGAAATCAAGAGAGGAAAAAAGACTTGACAAGGAAAGAGCAAAGACAGATAGATCTTTCGCTGCAGTTACCTTTGACTTGAGGCAGTGCTGCCAACACCCTGTAGCATGGTTGGGGATCTTTTTATAAAGATGTCTGTCAACATATAACCTGTCATTCTATTCACTTGGGGATAGTAAAGGCACATGTTATTTGTGGGACGAGACGAATGGCGGAAGGGGTTCAAGTGACATTGGATCTTGCATACTAATGCACATCAACTCAATAGCGGAAAAAAATACCGCTGTTGAAGAAATTACATACTTTTCAGATACTTGTGGTGGTCAAAACAGGAACCAGTTTGTGGCCTCTGCATTGCTGTATGCCTTACATTTTCATTCAAACTTAAAAGCAATTAATCACAAGTTTTTTGAAAGGGGTCATTCGGAAATGGAAGCCGACTCCATACACTCGTCAGTGGAGAGAGCTAAAAAAAGTACAAAGGTATACCATCCGTCACAGTGGGACAGGGTGCGACTTTTTACCCCAATATACCCCAACATACCCCAACATACCCCAACATACCCCAATATACCTCAAAAAACAGTTTCAACATAATATTGTTGAATAATAATATCATTTTAGGCATTTCCATGTTATTTTAACAACAAAAATACTTTATTTTATAAATATATTTAATTTTAAATCACTTTTTTCCTTGAAACTTGTTCCGTTCTTGTCAGCCGCTTACGATCACAAAATGACTTTTTACCCCAATATACCCCAATATACTCCAATAAAACGTTTCAGTGCAATATTCATGTTCTGTAATGATATTTTAACCATATTTATTTCAAAAAACAATCCTATGCACATTTGTGTGTATTTAGAAGCTTTAAAAACTGTAGTTAATTCGTATACTGATAATGGTAACACTAAAGACCAGAACGGACCTGAAAATATACAGGGCAATTTTTAAATTGCAATTTCTATTTCCCTACTTCAAATTTAAGTTTTATTCAATAACATTTGTATTTTCTATATTAAATTTGAAATATTTTTCATGCATGTAGATAAGATTAGAAATATTTTACTCATGTTTTGAAACATTTTTTCTTCAATTTTGATTTTTTTCTCTCATATTTTTAAAATAATTGTCTCAAATAAGATTTGAAAATTTTCTCCAACATGAAATAAGATTTTCAGATTTTCATTGAACAAATAATGTTTAATCATCACATGCTTAAAATTTACGTAAACTTGGACGGACCAGAAATTACACAGTTGGTAGTTTTATTTTTATTTTTCACTTTTCAATAGATAAACTTCAAATTATAAACTTGTACAAAATAAAATTCATAAAATTCCATTGATCTAGACGGAAAAATAATTTTTCTGGTGCCACAACTCAGGCCTGAATGGGGAGATGAAAAGACTTGAATGGACATCAATCTTATGGTTGGATTCATTTATACTTGAGAATTATTTATTCAATGGATTTCCTTCTTATTTTAAAGTCGAGGCTAGTCATTTAATTAAAATCAACCAAGTTTTAAAGAATTATATGTTTGTAATAAAAAAACTTGGACCTAAACGATCACATTAGAAGACATCAAGACAAGAAATTCCGGTACGTCTAAACACTGCTAAGGAGTCCTTAGTGCACTAAGGACGTATACTATGCCACTAAGGACTAGAAGGGGTGCTGTTACATGTATTATTTATCCATATTAAGTTAGAGATTGATATTTAATACATAAATTAAAAATTTTATAGGAAAATAATCACAAGTAAACGAGTTATTAAGCATTGTTTAAGCACGTGCTCGTTTTTCTTTGATATGCCGAAAATCAGTGAACCGATTGACACGTGCCATATAACATAACAACTGATTAAACAATCATAATCTTTTTATTTTAAGTAATTAACAATTGTATCATAAAGATTAATGCTTAATAATTTATAATTAAATATGTTGTTCTTATTTGCAATGATTAAAAGGACAAATAATTTTATTTATTTTTTATTTCTTTCTCGACAAAGTTATTTGCCATTTGTGCACGACTTTGATGTGCGCCAACTAATAAGTTAAAGAGTGTGGTCAGCTTGTTAAATGTTCATGTAAGAGCATGGAAGTAATATTTAGAGAAATTAAGACAAAAGCAATAGATACATTTATAAGTTTTTTGTTTTAATTTTAATTCCGACAAAGATGGGTGTAAATACAAATGGTTTCACTAAAAAATATGAGTAAATTCTGAAAAAAAACTATCAAAACCTGGTGTTTGCTTTTCCACTTTCTATTACTGCTTCATACTTAGGACGAATTACGATTGAATTGAAAAAAAATCTTGTGACGTCCTTGGGGTTATTCAAAACCACTAGTTTTCAACCAGTTTGATAGCTGTTTACAAAGGCTTCATACCGTACTTATTTTTTTGTAATTGTTCGACATTTGTTTTTTTCTAAAAGTATAAGAAGTTTAAATATCATTTTTCGAACTTTGAAGTTTTATTTTCAAATATATAAAGGAGACAAATGTTTTTTTTTAAATGTTCCAGCGTTTTTAGCACATTATTTAGGAAAATTATCACGTATGTGTTAATTTAGAGCTATAGATATAATTTTGACATAAAAAGGCTATTGTATTTTTTAACCAAATTGTCTGTTTAAGATATTGTATGAAATTATGACTATGTGGTATGTGCTTTATTCATTATTGAAGGCCGTACGGTGACATAAAGTTATTAGTTTCTGTCACGTCATTTTGTCTCTTGTGAAGAGTTGTCTCGTCGCCAATCATACCACATCTTCTTATATAAGTTGCATGTTATAAAAATTTATTATCATATTGAATTCGTTTTTGTCCAGAAATATATTGCTCAAACGTGTTCTTCATATAATAGACATTTTGAAAATGAACCATAGAAAACGCAAAAGATATAAACTCTGTCCTAACTGTTCATGTTTTAAATACGTCTGTTTACACGTAGCTTGCATTAGATAAGTTTGGTATTACGTAGTTAAAGTCATATGAAACCTCAAATTAAAAAAATTATGCATATGTTTTTTATAACAAAATGTATAGTTTTCATTATTAAACTTATGTACATATACTTTTTTCTGAAGAAAATTCTCCAATTTGTCCACATTTAGAAAGCAATTCGCCGACATATTTTCCGTATGCAAAGTGACCTTAGCGTGAACCTTCTCGTAAAAATCCGGTGATCGCAATACGCATGGATCTGTCATTAAAAGAAACAAATATCTGATGGTACATGTTTTAAACACGTGCTCAATATCCATGCTTTTTTGTTGACTGTTTACTATAAGGTGACCATCGGTAAACTTCGGAGTCAAAACACGGCATTTAATGAGCTGTCATATTTGTTAAATCAGAACAGACAGAGAGAAAAAAATGACGATTATACGATATATTTGCGTAAAATATGATAAAATCGTGCACAGAAGACTAAGTTTATGATATATACATGCATTGGTTCAAGAATTGGATAAACATTATTTTTCACCAGTCACTCGTTTCATATGACTTTAATATTTTTTATCATATTGAATTCGTTTTTGTCCAGAAATATATTGCTCAAACGTTTTCTTCATATGATAAAAATTTTGAAAATGAACCATAGCAAACGCATAAGATAATCTCTACCCAAAGTGTGGTTACATGTAGTAAACATTTATTATCTTATTGATTTCGTTTTGTCCAGTAATAAATTGCTTAACGTCTTCATATCATAGTTCATATATGAAAATAAATTTAGATATATTGCTCTGGAAACACATCTATTATTTACAAGAAATAATTACAAAATACTCTTGAGAATCTGAAAAAAAAACATGAATATAATTTCAACAACTTATTCAGTGCGAAGTCAAATCAAAATTGATCACTGAAAAATAATCTGAATAACAATTCATGTATTAGTATCCAACTTTTCCAATATTGTCGATTAAACACAACAGATAGTAGGATTCCCGTGTAATCAGTTATGTAATTTAACACGTGTCTAACGGTTCATTGATTTTCGGCATATCAAAGAAAAACAGGCACGTGTCTAAATAATGTTCAATAACTCGTTTATTTGTGATTATTTTTCTATAAAATTTGAAATGTATGCATTAAATATCAATATCTACCATAATATGAAAAGAAATTACATGTAATAGCACCCCATCTAGTCCTTAGTGGCATATCATAAGTCCTTAGTGCACTAAGGACTCCTTAGCAGTGTTTAGACGCACCCAAGAAATTCTGTATATCTTTTTTAAATGTATTTATCTTCATAAGTAATCACTAATTCCAGCCTTTAGTTAGGACTGAAAACAAGAAAAAAATATTTTTATAGATGATAAAATTTCGACCTGAATATTAGAAGGTATATTTGAAAAAGCCTGAATGTTCCCGAATTGTATCTACCATTCTGCAGATAGCATATTTAATATTTATTTGGAAAAAAAAGTCTTTTAAGCCAACACTCTTCTTCTTCTTCGTTGATATAGTAGTTAAAAAACTCAGTAATGAGAACTCAATACTTGTGCGTTACGTGCGTTACGTAGGTGCTGGTAATGTCTATTTACAATAAAAGATCAAAGATAAAAAAAATATTGTGCATGCTGTACAGTCGGTGCAGGATAAAAACATTCCATCATCTATGTAACCAGTGTCGAAAGCTTCCATATAGTTGGAGCTTTCACTGTCGATTCCGGTAATTTATTCCAGGCTATTACTGTTCTCGGAAGTGAACTGGGAAAAGGAAAAGGCCTAAATGTTTCTAAAAATATACAGGTAGATTTATTGAAACTTGTAAAACTCTTATAGTTTCAATGAATCTTCTGCAAAATTGGATTATATTAAGGAAAGAGACTGTCATTTTATAAATATAAACATATTCTCATCAGGTCTGAAAATAAAATATGAAATTGATATACACACCATTCAGAAATGTGAATGTTATAAAATAGAATGTAGGACAGAAAGTCACAGGACAAAATGTCACGGACAAAAAGTCACGGACCAAATGTCACAGGACAAAAAGTAACAATTCAATTTGATTGTGTTTCTATGAACAAGAAAACACTAATTTCTTTAAATTAAATTTTTGTTTTTTCTTGAACTAATTTATATTAAGCAACTTTGTAATTAAAATTTATTCAATACATATCAATAATGATCAGATAATTGTTATGAAAACAAAATGTCAAAGTGGCTTGGTACTTAAATGGCTTCATAGTGCCAAGAAATATATCCTTTGCATGATTAAAATTTAATAAATTTTCAGTTATCAAGGCTTATGAATAATTTCCTAAACTTAAAAATAAATATTTGTATTGAAAGAAAATATTTTCAAGATCTTTCTCTATTATATTCAAACAATTGTCATCAAATTATTTGTGACTTTTTGTCCTATCAAATTTGTGACTTTATGTCCTGTGACTTTCTGTCCGTTTACCATAAAATCTTATTATATCAGAGAAAGGTATTGAACGCCATTATAAAATATGAACCTGTATACGTAAGACCTCATGGGACGACACTATACCATTTACAGGTAATATACATGTTGATCTGTAATACCCGGAAATGTCAAGGTATATCACTACCTATACAGCTATACAGAATGTACCATGTCAAAGAAATTCGTAAAGCATGACCATTCATGATTTATGAGGGGTCAGAGGGGGGGGGGATGATTTAAATTTTAGACTGCATTGTTTTTCTCGACTTAACAACAAAAATACATCCAGGAACAAAATTCTTTTTGTTATTTCATAGAATACTCCTTAATATGGGCTACAGTATTTAGTGGACAAGCAGTATTTTTATATTGATTTAATACTTAGTAAAAACACAATTAATTTGATAGCCAATATGTTTCCATTAAAAATTACATATTCTCATTAGTAAACGGACAGAAAGTCACAGGACATAAAGTCACAAATTTGATAGGACAAAAAGTAACAGGACAAAAAGTCACAAATAATGTTTTCATAATATTTATTAAACCATATTTTAAAATTTTTTACATAAAATCGAAATTTTATTCAGTGCTACATATTGCTGTTGAATTGATACAAAATTGTAAATGTTACATGTTTTTGTAAATTTGTACAAAACATTTCCCAAGGATGTCGCTAACAAAATTGATTTAATGTGAATCATAAAGACAATGCATAGTTTTATTTTTTGTTAATGATGACATTCTAACGTTGTTTGGGATAAATACTCAAAATTTGCCAAAATCTGTCAAAACTGCAGTTTCGGGCTATCTTTAGGCGTTTTTTACTTGTTGATCTCTTTAGAAATAAGCAATAATATTCTAAGAACCTTAATTTATACACACATTATGCTGTGATACGTTGAATTTAAATTAAGTAGGATACACTTTTTTAAATTGCCCAATAGATATAGGAAGACTACTTTAACAAATATGTGTTAAATGGAAATGGGGAATATGTCAAAGAGACAACAACCCGACCAAAGAGCAGACAACAGCCAAAGGCCACCAATGGGTCTTCAATGCAGTGAGAAAATCCCGCACCCGGAGGTGGTCCTCAGCTGGCTCAAATATGTGTTAAATGGAAATGGGAATATGTCAAAGAGACAACAACCCGACCAAAGAGCAGACAACAGCCAAAGGCCACCAATGGGTCTAACTAAAATTGCTCTAACTAAAATTGTGTGCTAGTTCAGTGAAAATGGACGTCACACTAAACTCCAAAACATATAAATGAACTAAAATTAAAAAACATACTAGACTAACAAAGGCCAGAGGCTCCTGACTTGGGACAGGCGCTAAAATGCGGCGGGTTAAACATGTTTTGTGAGATCTCAACCCTCCCCCTATACCTCTAGCCAATGTAGAATAAAGAAACACATAGCAATAGTAGTATATCAGATTACATATATTAATTTTTGAGTTTAGGAAATTGTTCATAAGCCTTGGCAGAGACATATAATACAATATTATATGTCTCTGGCCTTGGTAAATGAACATTTATTAAATTTAAATCATGCAAAGGATATATTTCTTGGTACCATCAATCCATTTAAGTACCGAGCCACTTGTACATTTTGTTTTCATAACAATAATGGGTACGTCTAAACACTGCTTAGGACCTCCTGGGTTCATTTAGGACATAACAAGTGCACTCAGGACTCTTTACAGTTATCGTATATGAACACAGGATGAATGTTTGTATTCGTTGCACGCTGAGTATTTTTGTGGAATTTTTTAGATTTTCAAAACGAACTTGGACAGATATTCGTTATTTTCATAAAATAATGCGGGAATGTGTCACCGATTACACAACTACTCTGCTGTGAATTATACAATCAACAAAATTGATTGGATTATCCTTATTGCTCATGACTATCTTGTTATGAGAACAGTGTTTTGAATAAAATTGAATTATACATGTTCAAAGATGTTTTTAAGTTGTTTCTGAATTGTTCCATCTTATTAAATACTTTAAGGGTAGTGCGTTTTTATGATTATGGAGAAAAAAATATATGATAAATGACAGAAACAAAGAGGATAAGAGAGTAAAATTCATTTTTCAAAATTTATTTTCACATTGAAATTTCTTCAAGGCCTCTGATATTGGACAAGAACAATCTTAAAAAGAAATTCAAATCTTACTATATTCTGATATTAGATTTTAATTATTTCAAAATCGTTTTTTTTTTAATTTTCTATAAATACGGAAACAAATTAAGAACGGGCCCATACAAAACAAAATCTTGCTTCGTGCAAATTAAGGGTAAATGTTTAATTTTAAATACTGTAAACCGGGAAGTTTTCGCTCCGTCTTTATTTCGCGTTTTATAAACACTATCTAAATTCGCGCCGTTTTGAATTCGCGATTTCCCTGTGGCCTATATAAATATTTTCATAAAGGATATAGAAAGTGAACAGCTTCAAATGTATAGTAAATCAAGTGATAAAATCAATCAGAAATCTTTTGTTTTCGGTTGATTGATGTGAAAGGAGATTAAGGTAATACTTTTAAAACTGATTGACAGATGTCATTTACATATTTGTAACGAGTGTTGTTTACATAACAATATCCGTAATGTCCACTTGCTTGAGATGTCTTCCATGTTAAGGAGATTAACTTGAGTTAAAGTCATGATTTCTGACATTGCTTTTCATTTAGAAATACAGTTATGATTTGAGGTATCGATCTGTCGTCTGTAAAATCCGTGTTATACAGTGGTCCTCTACATATCCTATTCATAAACGTATATGTATGGTTTTCATCTTATGAATAGATTTTTCTTGAAATTTTCGCGGTCGTTTTATTTTCGCGTTTCAATTCTTACCGCGAAAATAGCGAAAATAAAACTGCCGCGAAAATATCCCTGTTTACAGTAGGGGAATAAATCTTACTCAATGACATTTGAAATTAGGTCGTTTGTTTTTTTTTATTTCTCTCGCAAATAGGCTATCGCAATAAAGGTAACAGCTTTAAAAACAGTTATTCGAGAAATGTATTACTGGACAAGAATGTGTTTGAATGGGGAAATATGTTTTTTGGATACAATTTGCATATGTATAAGCTGTCTATGAATAATGTTAAACTCTATCAGGAGTTTCAAGAAATAACACTGACTTCAATGACGTCTTTATAAATTATTACAAAGAAAACGAAAAGAGTATTTATTTAAACATTCTTTACAAAAACTATATTAATGTATCTTTAAATTTTTTTCCAAGGAAACAATTTTTGATTGTTTGCAAAGTTTACTTGTATGTGTGTATGACCATGGAAGTATTATATTATATCAATATAATACTTCCATGGTATGACCATCACCAATCACTCCTAATCGACCTAATCAACATGATGATTGGTATCGAATGAGATCATCGGTCATGCATGACATATTCCAACTAGCGCATGCCGATTTGAATAACTTCTTTAACTGTTTAATATTGGTTTGATTTCATCAAAACAAAACTATAAGATTAGAAATTAAATAATCGATCGAATGCATACCCTCAACGCTCACCAAAACATTTATTACATGTCCTGATTGCACTTTTTATGCCCTCGCCGTAGCCTGAGACTACTATAGTAGTCTCAGCCATAGCGGAGGGGGCATTAAGTTTTACCCTTGTCCGTCTGTACGTCCCAAAATTGGTTTCCGTTCTCTAACTTGAGTTTGCCTCATGTTATGAAACTTATACACAATGCTTATTACCACAAAACACAGATCAAGTTTGAATTTTGGTGGCGTCACTTTAACCGTTCTAGCGATGCCCCTTTATTAATGGAAAAATTGCAAAATTTTTAGTTTCCGTTCTCTAACTTAAGTTTGCCTCAACCAAATGTTATGAAACTTATACACAATGCTTATTCCGACAAAACACAGATCAAGTGTGAATTTTGGTGGCGTCACTTTAACTGTTCTAGAGTTATGCCCCTTTATAAATTGAAAAATTGCCAAATTTTTAGTTTCCGTTCTGTAACTTAAGTTTGCCCCAACCAAACATTATCAAACCTATACACAATACTTATAACCACAAAACTCAGACCAAGTACAAATTTGGGTAGTGTCACTTTTATTGTTTTTGAGTTATGTCTCTTTATAATGTTGTATGCAAGCGGGGGCATCATCTGTGTCCATGGGGACACATTCTCCATTTATTATGTAAAAGAATGCACGCAAATGTAATCAAAAGCTGCATGCAAACGTAATGATTTGCGCGCGCAAATGTAATGCACCGGTTCATTTCTGTATTTTCTGTAATCAGTTATTTTCCACTGTCATTTTTAATAACACAGCTGGGACTATTATACTAAAAAACAGTACCATATTATTATATGTCTCTGTTTATACGTTTGAACCCCATTATTCTCTATTCTCTATAGTTTTCGCTAATTTTCTCCGGTCATTTTTCATTTTGGTCATTATTCTCTATTCTATATAGGAATTGTATATTTAAATACTTAAATTTACTATTTATTGATTCTATAAACCCCATCAAGACCCTCATAATGTTGATTGAGCTGATGCGTTCTGTATGTTGAGGTATGAGAGATAACTAGTACTTCATGTGAGTCCTGGAAAATAATGCCGATTGGTCTGTTGTTTCAACATATATATACACATATATGTCTCTGTTTCAACAGATGAATTAATCAACAGCATCCTGGTATATGTCCGTGTTCAAAGCGATACGTATATGCAGGTCAAAATTAATTTGTTGAATGAAATTAAATCTACTAATGGGTGCCGTAGGAGGTCCACTGGAGTTTCAAGGATTTCTTGGCATGTAACAGATCGAAAACTCGGGGTTATAGAATTCATAGAATAGACAAGGTGCAGTGGCAAATATTTCATGTATATTTTGAACACAGGGAGTGTTACCCCGGCACCCTTTGCAAAAGAAACCAAACTTATTTTTCTTCTATGTGCCTTCGGACTTTATGTTTTGAATTGTAGTTCCACTTTCCAAATTCGGTATTTGTTCTGAGACAAGTGCCTGTGCGGAGACTCCAAGAAGACAGCATGCATGTGTATAACGGCATTGTAGATTTTCTTATAAAATAACCAGATGAAAGATACAAACATCTTATAAACATGAAAAGAAAACTTTAAATGTTAAACATATAAGGATTATATATTATTTTCAAAGAAAACAAATATTTGAGAAAAATATTTCAAAATTTGAAAAAAAAATTCGAGTTTTATTTTAGAAAAAATCATCATATCTTATTTTTAAGAGAAAACAAAACACAAAATGCATTTACAATCTCCAAATTTTAAGGGAGAAAAACGAAATTGCAAAATTTTACCGTTATATTTTTATGTTCGTTCGTTCTGGTTTTTAGTGTAACCTTCGTCAATACATGAATAGAGAGTACTATTTAAAACAAGCCTCTAAATTCACAAAAAATGTAAACAGTTGTGTTAAATTTTAATATATTTGCATGCAATATCATTCCTAATCATGAAAATTGTACTGAAACTGTTTAATGGAGTATATTTGGGTATATTGGGGTAAAAAGTCATTTTGTGATCGTAAGCGGCTGACATGAACAGAACAAGTTACGAGGAAAAAAGTGATTTAAAATTAAATATATTCATAAAATAAAGTATTAGTGTCGTTAAAATAACATTTAAATACCTAGTGTAACATTGTTATTCAACCAAATTTTGTTGAAACTGCTTTTTGAGGTATATTGGGGTATGTTGGGGTATATTGGGGTAAAAAGTCACGCCGCAGTGGGACACTGTCGTGTCAATGGCGAGGAAAAGAAATCCTTATATAGTTATTCCAGTAAACTATAGAGATTTTTATGACCTAAAAGGCTTAAAAACCGACTTTAACATCAATTTGAAAAGAACAGTTTCGGGAGAAACAATAAATTGGCTGAAAGTCAAGTGGATTCGGGTAACGAAAGAAAATCCAGGAAGTGTATTTTTTAACAACGGCTTTGATCCTGGGAATTTTATGGAAGCTAAGTTCCAGTCAAGTAGTTTAAGAGGAAGAAAAAAGAAGACAGGAAATATTAAACTGTCACCTTTGTATGAGTCTAAACTACAAATTTCTGCTGCAAAGAAAGCAGATCTCCTATCATTGTGCAAGAGCGGGGTTATCCCAACTACATATCACTCGTACTATGAAAGTCTTCCGGTTGGAAAATTAGTGAAGGACACCTTGCCAGAGCCAGACATTACAGAAGAAGATTTAATAGACAACATTTAATTCAAATCAAAAGTTTAATGTTGTATCCTTGTAACAAATGATAAATCATGTTCTATTCAGTTTTGTTTTTTATTACAAAAAAGCCGACGACAAAAGGTATCAGAAAAAAATCTCTGAATGCTCAGACTATTGTCAGGTCAATGTCATACAAAATCTAATTAAAAAATCAACATTATTCATCAAATTTAACTGACGAAACTATACTGTTAAAATCTTAAATGAAATACGAATAAACCAAACACAATATTTAATTATATTCACTTTTTTTGCTTGTACTGACTGTAGAATCGGGATTATTTTATTACAAATTAGTGAAACACTTCCGTCAGTATAAATATAATCCAAAAAATTGTCAAAAACCTTACTTAAGCAATAATAGATTGATAATATTTAAAACACTAACATGATTATACAGAAAAAATGATGAGCAAAAAGGTGCTATATGGCAGATAGCACCTTATTGCTCTAAATTTTTGTCACCTTTGTCAATAGGCAAAAAGGGGCTATCTGCATTGACCTACTTTTATCCTATTTATACTAACTTAATCATTCCAAACTTTTGACAAATTACACACACCAACATTATCTCATATTTGACCAATTTATAGATCATATAAATGACAAACTGATTTTTGATAATTTGATAAACCTTTAAACTCGATTTTCTCAAAACTATGAAATATGCAGATAACCCCTTTTTGCTCTGAACCCTCGATGTGCAATGCTGGGGACATTGGAACTCTGTTATTTTATTGAAGATTATCAAGGTAATGGATTTTATCTATTGAATAACAAAAAAATATTGGAAATTTGGATATTTTATAATTTGTTGTAGCCAAAAACAGACTTGAGATCCATATAGAAGTTGTGCAAAGTGTATTATGGAATTGTTTGAGTAATTTTTTCAGCAAAATTTTCAAAAGGAAGTACCAATTTTATGCAATCAATTCCTGCAGTTTTTAAACTAGATCCTTGAAACTTCACAACATGTTTGAATACCTGTTGAAGTTGTACGCCTCCCATGGTCAAGTTGTAAAATTCACCTCTAATTTTTATTTCGATATATTTAAGTAAACATTATAGATCTTTTTCCATTGCTTAAATAACAAGTTTTTAAACCCAGGCATTTGAGTCTTTGTTTCCTTTTGTAAGTTTTATTTAGCAAAAAGATAATAGAGGCTGCAGACTTTTTACTACTTAAATGTATTTTTACTGTTAAGAACCAAGATTTCTTCTTTTTCAGTGGCATTTATAAAGCTTAAAATCTGTGTGTTTAATCTGATGTGGGTTTATAATACAGCAATTAGACAGCAACCCACAACACAAAACCCTAAACCCAGAACATTCAGAGTTCAACAACAGTCAAGGGTCTATACAACATTTCAAGCTTTGAATCCTCCTGTGCATAGAAAACTTGTGAAAATTTTAACATTGACTATAAAAAAAAAAATCCGCCATCAATGACAGAAAACATTAGGCAATGTAACAAAAGACCACCACTAACCTGGTTCCTGGCTTAGGACCAGTATATGAATATCAATGGTGTTAAAATAATTTTTTTTAGATCTGAACCCCTCAATGTATTTTGTTTGAATTATGATTATGATTTTTACTGTTCTTGTCTTGAACATCTATTAAATACATGGAAGTGACATTAAGCAGACAACAGTCAATCAAATTTATTTCTAATGACTAAAGTTATCTGTATGGTGGAGGATGCTAGTTAGTAAAAAAATTATTATTTTTGAAATATATATTATTTACAAATACTGCTACATTGTTTTCCACTGTTTAGATATTTCCACTATTTCCAATTATGCTTTCTCATTTGATCTTATTGTTCTCTGTATTGATATGTTCACTATCTGTAGTTTAATATTATAATTTATTCCTGTTCTCTAGTATTCGGACATGTTCATTATTTATAGTTTAGCTTTATAATTTTATCCAGTGTTCTTTAGTATTCAGATATGTTCGCTATGTATAGGTCCACTTGATAAATGTGTCTAATGGTCTGTTATTTTCAGAGAGGTTCACTATATAGAGTTAAGCTTTATCATTTTATCCAGTGCTCTCTTGTATACAGATTTGTTCACTATGTATAGGTCCGCTTAATAATTGTGTCCAAAGGCCCGTATTATTCAGAAAGGTACACTATGTAGAGTTTAGCTTTATCATTTTATCCAGAGTTCTCTAGTATTCAGATATGTTTACTATGTACATTTTAGCTTGATGATATCATCTAGTGTTCTCTAGTTTTCAGATATGTTCACGGTGTACATTTTAGCTTTATGATATCATCCAGTGTTCTCTAGTTTTCAGATATGTTCACTATGTACATTTTAGCTTGATGATATCATCCAGTGTTCTCTAGTTTTCAGATATGTTCACTATGTACATTTTAGCTTGATGATATCATCCAGTGTTCTCTAGTTTTCAGATATGTTCACTGTGTATAAGTTAGCTTTATCATTTGATCCTTTTCTTGTTGTTGATCCTATGTAGAGAAGTCCTGTTGTGCCAAAACATAGGGAATACGGATCGACGATACCTATGTCTGTTGTATCATAGTGGGTTATGTAGTGTCCTGAACTATTCAGAATGTGAAATATATCCATATTCAAGTTTGTTATTATAATATTGTCTAACGGTGTAACTGCAAAATTGGTCGGTTTAAATGGTTTATCAGGGCTGTTGATTTTTGACTGTCCTTTATAGACTTGAATGACATCTCCTTCATTAAACACCACAACTTGGCCATTAAAGTCATTTGAACGTCTGTCCAAAATGCATATCCTGCCATTACTTGTACTTATTATTCTCCAAGGAAAATTGATGATGGGTGTATCAATTTTGTCATATTCATATATAGTTTCATGTTCTGTTGCATTCATGGTTATGATGCAGCTTCTTGCTGGTGTACATGTAGGTGACCAGTCTGAAATAGCTCCTACTATGACTTTGTTACTTTTAGTCACATGAACACCTACAATAAGTAATGGAGCAACACTGTATTTTGTACTAGTGAATTTACCAGTTTTGTCATTTACTAGTTGAAGTGTTGAGTAACCAGTTGATACAAGAATGTCTTGTGATTGAGTAATTGCCATGTCAAATACTTGTTTTTCTATCCTGTGTATATCCTTCAGATTTCCTTGTTCAGGTTTTACTTTATTTAATAAAACTGGCTTATTCTGACAACTGATCAATATGGAATCATCAGAGCAAACTAATATCTTGTTAATCCTGGGCACTTCAACAACAAATTGTTCAGAAATAGTCATTTTCATTGAGATGTTGTTTTGTAAAGAGCCAAAAACTTCATGAGTTAATTCACCTGGACAAAATGTTGGGACAAGGTTTATGTTTAGTTTAGGTAGTTCCATTTCTTCAGAGGTTGACTGTTGAAATTCATCTCTGCATTTTAATACTTCAGCAGCATCCTTCGCATTGATAATGTTTTCTAATTTAGACCTTTGATCTTCAACTTTCTTTTTTAATTGATGAGTTGTTATTCGTTCTTTTTCAATGGATTTCTGGTGAAGACTAATTTCGTGCTCCAGTTTTGTTTCCATTCTCTCAGTGAATTCATCAACTGCTGTTTTCAGAGCTTTATTTTGAGCTTGAATTTTCTCCTTTGTGTCTTTGCACTGTTCTTTTCCAGATTTTTGCATCTCTTCTATTTTCGCATCATATTTGTTCAAGTTTTGCAAGTTTGATTGAACTTTTACTTGTGCTTGTTTCAGCCAATGTAGTTTAGTTTCATAGCTTTTACTTATCTCTATTAAGCCATGTCCATTGTGTGTCTTTGAGATGCAAAGAGGACAAACTAAATGGTCACATGACTCACAAAACAAACAACAGTTTTGTCCAGTGTGATCTTGGCATTTAATACTATTGAAATCCATTTCTTCAGCATACAGTGCGATGTCTTTGATATCCACAATTTTGTGGTCCTTTGCATTTTTAAACTTTGGATGAACTTTATCACGACACTTGGTGCACATTAGTAAATCACAGTCCATGCATTTTGAACTGATTTTTGTCTCTATTTCACATAAATTACAGCATAATGGAGCCTGTCCTTTCCGAATTGATTGAGAAAAAGCCATTTTGAAGTCTAAGATATAAAATATGTCTGCCCTATTCTACTTCACTTTGCTAACTAATCTAGTTTTTTTTTGTTTTTTTTTAACCATAAACTGACTCAGAATTTAAATGTCTCTATTGAGATAACACTTGTCAGTGTAATCATGCATATTCTGAAAATGATCTTGTTGGAAATTGTTAAAAGTTTTTAATGACAAATAATAAGATTTGTTATCTTTTCATGAAATAAATGCTTGGTTTATTCACCTATGGTTTATCTAAAAAGAAGAGAGCCAATCTATCCTCAAATTTAAGCTTTTTCAGCATATATTAAATGAGGAAACCCTATTTAAAAGGGCATATATAAAATTCTAGGTTTACTTAATGTAAGAACTTTATCAGACATTTGGTGGACATTAGTAAATCACAGTCTATGGATTTTGAACTGATTCAGCCTAGCCACCGAAACATGTCGATCTCAATAAATTACTGGAGCATTCCTTAAAGTGTTGTTGTTACAGGACCTTCTACATGATTTTATATCTGTTTCACATAAAATGCAGCATAATGGAGCCTGTCCTTTTCAAATTGATTGAGAAGAAGCCATTTCGATGGCCTAAAATTCTATATGTCAGGTTTATTCTACTTCACTTTTTTAATCTAGCCTTTTATTTTTGACTGAATTTAAATGTCTCTAAGGAGAAAAATATATTTTGTAAATTTATCTTGTTGAAAATTGTTTTATGACAATTTATGGGATTCATATCTTTTCAGTAAATGAAGGTTTGCTTTGTACAACTATATGATACTTCAAATTTAAAAAGTTAAACATGTTTTATATACTTGATAGGCTAAGTTTACTATAAAACATGTTTACATAGACTTTCTTTTAAAAGATATGTTTGTTCAGTTGTTGGAAGTTTGTTAGTTTGATTTAATCGAGATGGGGCCTCCGTGGCAGAATGGTCTAACTAGTCAAACTACTGTATTACTAGTCTGTCAATAATGAGGTTGCGGTTTCTAATCCTGCAAGTGGCAGGTGCAATCGACTCCAATCTTAATTGACCAGGATTGTCAGTCTTCCTTCCACAGGTGGGTGGTTCCCTGGTCACTGGCTTCCTCCACCAATAAAAACTGATCACCACAAAATAGTCAATAGTGTTGAAAGTGGCTTAAACACCAATCAGTCAATCGAGTTTCATGTCACAGCTTTATAAGAATAAGGAGATGAGGTATGATTGCCAATGAGACAACTATCCACCAAAGTTCAAATAAAGTGGATGTAAGCAATTATAGGCATCCATACGGCCCTCAACAATGAGAAAAAACCCATACGGTATAGTTGACTATAAAAGGCCCTAACACTGAAAAATATGAAACAATTCAATTGAGAAAACTAACGGCCTAATTTATAACAAAACAATTAACGAAAAACAAATATGACAGACATGAACTAACATCAACCACTGAACTACAGGCTCCTGACTTGGGACAGGCACATAAAGAATGTGGCGGGGTTAAACATGTCTGTGAGCTCTCAAACATAAACACAGACAGGATGTGGCAGGGTATTTATCCATATCTCATCCCTTACAACAAAAAGGACACTTACGTACAGATCTGAGAATACTGGCAGTTACTGACAGCTTCTTCAAAGCCTGAATAATAACTAATAAACTTATCTCTAATAAACCAAGTCCATCATGTGCCACATATAATAAGAGTAAGATCCCTATTGATTTTGAAATCAATAGGTCAATTTCAAAGGGAAGGTCAAAGTTACTCAAAATAGATTTTACAAAGATAACATTATTGTCTGAATTAAATGATAACAGTAAATAATCATACTGAAAGTAAACAAGAAAATAACATTGCAAACAGGTCCTCATTTCAATCTTAGTTTTCCTTTACAGTTTTTTCTAGTAGGTCTATGTGATGCCCTCTGATTTTCATTCTGTTTGTTGTGGTTATGATCAAAGCCTTTTGCTTAACAAAAATTGAAGAATTTATAGGTAGACTTTCAGTTTTGTCTTGCTTCTATGAAGTTACTGAGGTGAGACTGAGGCATTCTGTTTCAGGTAGTAATGGTGGCCTCAACAATTGTTAAAGCTTGTTTTAGGTCACCTTATTAAAAACAGTAATGCTAAGTGAATGATATTGGCATTGTCATTGTCCTTTGACTTTGCAACTTCTTTCTTACTATTTCTTAAAATTTTGTATCATGTAACTGTTTGTCAAACCCATAAACTTTCATTTCTGTTTTACTAATGCTAACCATTTTCCGTTAGTTACCAAATCAATTTGAAAGTTTTTAGAAATCACAAAATCATTTTGACATATGTTGGTTGGAATAGTTAGACTTTTGAGAATCACAATATTAATAAGACATAATATATTGGTTGGAATATTTCAGCAATTTGGGATGATGTGAAACATAAAGATCAGCAGCAAATAAAACTCGAAAAATAAGGAGAATTTAATAAATAAACAAGTTTAAATGATTGGTACAGCATACCTGAACAAATGATCAATATGATAGAACTAATATCGTGAATTATTTCTTTTTTTTAGGCAAATGTAATGTTAGAATACACATTAGATGATGCAAATAGCTTACTAGATAAAAACCTTGATGCAGCAAATAAAAGTTTAGCACAAGTAGAGGAAGATTTGTGTCTGATTCGAGATCAAACCACTACATTAGAAGTCAGTATCCTTAAATAATCATAGCTCAGTAATAATTCCATTAATAAATAACTGTAAATTCAGAAATTTTGTGTGTGTTTATTATTGTTATTGTTTAACAATAGACAAAATTCAAGATTAATATCAGAATTTCAATGAAATGCTGCATACTCATAATACTGTTCAAAATTAAAATGTCAGTTTTTATTTTTGTGAAACCTATCCCTTTGCAATTTGCCCAATGATAAGAATATGGCAAACATTTGTGAATTTACAGAAACTGAAGTTGGAAACAAGGTACGTGCAGGTATTTATATGATGATCAATAATTAGTTATAAGACAAAAACTAATTCTTCAAAGTTTTATTGTTGATGTTCTTCAAAAGGGCTTATGTATTTAAGAATTTTCAGAATTTTGTCCTGAAAATAATTTTTCAAGTGTCTGATATGTTGTTAGTGTAAACATGACACCAACTATTTAACTGTTTTATGTTTTTTTGTCTGTGCCTCTATCCATTGGTTCATCATTCTGTTTGTCAGTCCCGTATCAAGTTTAAGTTTTTAGTTGAGGTAGTTAACCACTTTAACTTGAAACTTAGTACACATGATAATTATCATGTAAACTTTTTAAATTAACCGTATATGTCAAATTATGGTTTTGGCCCTGATTTCATTGTGAAATCCATACATTCTCAGGTTTAAATATTTTTGGTTAAGGTGGTTTATCAAGAAGTGGAGGTCACATCAGCTAGAATCGTGGAACATATGTTCACTGTGGTGTGAATTAAAAAAAAAAAGCAAAATTATGGTTTTGACCCAAATTCACAGTTTACTGAATATGGAAATGTGTTTTAAGTTTTGTAAATTAGATTAGGGACAATAGTAGTATTTTGATTAATGTGGCATTTATGATGAAATTGCCAAAAATGAAACACTTCAAACAAGATAAAACACCTGTTATGGCGAGTCATTTCTCATTAATGACGACTACATTACATGGATTTGTAGTTGTTTATTATCTGGTCCATGTTCTTGACACAAACAAGTATTGGGTGGTAGTTGTATCAATAATTTTTTTTTATTATTTATATACAAGAGTTTTATATTGTATGGTTTCCTTAACCAATCACAGACATGGCTAGGGTATATAATTGGGATGTGAAGCGGAGACAAGCGCTACAGGTTACCAAATCATAGCACCAATCCATCAAATCCGGTCTGCAATAGTGCTTTTTACACTGTGTTCAATGCATCATCATTTGGAACATCAGCTCACTCAAGCGGAAATTCATTGGAGATCAACTGTTTGGAGAAAAGTGGGATAATTTAAAACTTTTGTATTTGCTCAGTTTCAATTTCTGTAGGTTCTCAATTCTTTTCTTCAGATTCTAAAATGTTCAGATCATCTTTTGTTATGAGACAGTTTATGACAAAGATTTAAAAGAAAAATCATTATTGATAAAAAATTATAAATTCATTGCTGCTGTAAAAGATATTTAAATTTAGATTTAACAATTGATCAATTTTGACAGGTTCAATATTTGTTTATGTTTAAATAGATTTACTGCCTACTTATTTTATAATATGTGATTTTGCTTAGAACACTGACTTAACCAGTATATACATGTGAACAAAAATTGTGGTGTACTATTACATATATTTATAATTGACAAAAAGCTTTTTGTAAATACACAAATAAAAGTACTGAAAATGGTATTGTTTTGATTTGTTTATAAAGTGTGAAATGAGATTATACTAAGTTGCTGTGGAATCATTGTGTTCATTATATATTTTTAATATTAAACATTTTAAAAGTAGAAGTAATCTTTGACACCTAAAGGGTCGATAATCATAAGAGTCTAGTTTGGCTTCATTTGATCAAAGTTGTGTTGTCATGTAATTTATTTGAGTGATCAGTGTTTTAAAAAAAGATATTTCTGTTATTTCGCTGATCTGATGTTGAGGTAAAATAATAGTAGAGTTGTATTTTGTAAAATTACAAAAAATTATAAAAAAGTGTTTAATATAAGAATATGAAGACGTGGTATGAAAAAATGAGACAACTATCCATTGAAGTTTACTACTTGGTCTTGAGAGCTTGATACTATCCATGCATGCTTGTGTCCACATGTGTTGTTAAAATTGCAGATTTTTCAACTTTTTGAGACGGGGCCATTCATGTTATTCCGACACATCTAGTTCTGAATTCTAATGCATAAATTCTTTTTGTTATACCTCAGAATAAGAATAGTGTTTTTTAATTGTAATTTTTAACACAGCAAAATCGACATAGTGTTTGCACATAGGTCATGATACGTATGGATTTATGTGGGAGGTATATTTTAACAGCCATTATTATGTACATCTCTTAGTCTGTGCTAAGTATAGATATATCGAGAATTTTATCACGGTGTTGTTTACAAAGCCAAAGAAGCACTTCATATTAGAACTAATTACAATCCAAATTCAGACCTGTATCAAGCGCGATACATATTGTGTCCATTTTTGCCCCAACTGTTCAGGGTTGGACCTCTGCGGTCGTATCAAGCTGTGCTCGGTGAAGCAATAATGGTGGAAGATTGACTTTTTATACGCCCTTTTACAGGACGTATTATGGTATACCGTTGACCGTCTGTCCGTTGCAACATGTCGGACATTAACTCAAAAAAGCTTTAACCAATATGCATGAAACTTTGGTGAATTGTTTATATCTATTGACGTGAGCTCCCTTTCGTTTTTTATAAATTTAAGATTTACCGTTTCTGAGTTTTGGGGTTTTGTTCATTAAAAAAGGGGGGATTTTCCAGTTTTCCGACAATAACTCAAGAATGCTTTCACCAACTTGCAAGAAATTTTTGTGAATTGTTTATATCTATTGACATGAGCTCCCTTTTGGATTTTTATAAATTTTAGATTGAACTTTTCCAAAAGAGGGACGAAAGATACCAGAGGGACAGTCAAACTCATAGATCGAAAACAAACTGACAACGCCATGGCCAAAAATAAAAAGACAAACAGACAAATAATAGTACAGATGACACAACATAGAAAACTAAAGACTACAACACGAACCCCACCAAAACTGGGGTGATCTCAGGTGCTCTGGAAGGGTAAGCAGATCCTGCTCCACATGTGGCACCCGTCGTGTTGCTTATGTTATTACAATCGGTAAATAGTCTAATATGGTAAGTCACATTTGTGAAAAGGGAAGGGTATTGTAGTTACAACATTATAAAAACGTTATAAAACATATACTATAGGTTAATATCAGCAATATTCAAACAAGTTATTGGGTTTTATTCATAAAAAAAGGGAGATTTTCCAGTTTTCGGACAAAAAATGCTTTCAGCAGTTCTCATGAAACTTTTGTGAATTGTTTATGTCTGTTGATGTAAGCTCCTTTTAGAATTTTATGAATTTCAGATTTTACATTTCTGAGTTATGGGGTTTTATTCATTAAAAAGGGGGGGATTTTCAAGTTTTTGGACAATAACTCAAAAATGCTTTCAGTAGTTCTCATGAAACTTTGGTGAATTATTTATAGCTATTGATGTAATCTCCATATTGATTTTCATAAATTTCAAATATGACATTGAGAAGAAATCAAACTTTATTTGTTTATAGTCTGACAACAGATTTACTAAGTATTGCGCAACAGCACAGTGTATTGCACAACAGCAAGAAATCTTTAATTGAATATAAATTCAATTTATATAACCAATTTCAAGTTCTTTGACTACATTTATTCAGAAACCTATAATATGTCAAATATTTAATTACAAGCCAAATTCAGACCTGTATCAAGCTTGAATATTTGTGTCCATTTTTGCCCCAACTGTTCAGGGTTGGACCTCTGCCGGCGTATCCAGCTGCGCTCAGTGAAGCAGTTTATTTTAAAGAGTTATGCCCCTTGGAAATATTAAATTTATGGAAAATGGCCTCGTTAGCGCTCTCACAGGTACAATTCTTGCCAGATTTTTATAAAACATATACTATAGGTTAATATCAGCAATATTCAAACAAGTTCCATAATGGTGGACGATTGACTTTTTTAATGAGTTATGCTCTTGGAAATATAAAATATATGCAATGCGGGGACATTGGAACTCTGTTCTTTTATTAGTCCCTAATGATGAAGTCAAAGGGACTTTAGGTTTGCACTCCGTCCATCTGTCTGTCTGTCTGTCCATCCGTCAGTCCGGCAAATCAGTTTTCCACACTTTTTTTCTTCGTGCTTGAAGATATTAATTTGATATTTGGTGTATTGTTTAATCATGACAAGTTATAGATCAATTTTGAAATTTGTTCCAGCCTGATGATTTTGTGCAGAGTTATGGTCCTTGGACTTAGATAATTCACTCAAATAATCAGTTTAACTCACTTTTTGGTCGTCATGCTTAAAGATGTTGATTTGATAATTGGTATATAGTTTTATCATGACAAGTTACAGATCAAGTTCAAATTTTGTTCCGATCTGATAATTTTGTATAGAGTTATGGTCCTTGGACTCAGAAAATTCACTCAAATAATGGGTTTTCCTCACATTTTTCGTCATGCTTGAAGATATTGATTTGATAATTGGTATATAGTTTTATCATGACAAGTTACAGATCGAGTTCCAATTTTGTTCCGGTCTGACGATTTTGTGCAGAGTTATGGTCCTTGGAATTTGAAAATTCACTTAAATAATCAGTTTTCCACACTTTTTTTCATCATGCTTGAAGATATTGACTTGATATTTGTTATATAGTTTACACAATGACAAGTTATAGATCAAGTTAGCATTTTGTTCCAGTACAATGAATTTTTAACCGGTAGGGGACTGTTTATTGCCATGCAATACTCTCAGAATGCTTTTTTTTTTTTGGGGGTTTGTTTCTCAAGTGCATACATAAATTATACTTTTTTAATCTCAGGGTCGTAATTTTTTCGTCCCTATTTTTGAATGTAAATCAGCAATTAGTTTTTTCCTGTTTTTTTTTCTAAAAAAAGTTTTTTCCTTCCCAAATTTTTTTAGAATCAATTTAATTTTTTTTTAAATCGACCCAACTTACACACTCACACAATAATGGACGGCAGTTTAATAACAGCTTGGACGTGGACATGGACACATGGTATTTAAAATGTTATTGTGTGTATCACTGGCTGTCAACAACAAAGATTTCACCCAATTACAGTATGTCAGGAGCCTTATTTGCACGGAACACATGAAGACTCCAGTGATCAGAGTTTTTTAATTATTTAAACATCATGCTAACAAAAAATTCACTCGTAGAAAAATCATTCAAGAGTCATATGAATCCGGTCGTTTACATGCAAAACAACTAACTTGTAAAAAAATTTGATATTTTGATTGAACACAAATCATGCTCGTTATTTTTAATGTGTTTAGTTGAAGCAATATCTTTACAGTTTAGGAAAAGACCTAGGGTTTTGATGACTGTATAATACAATTAAAGGAGTTTTGTTGATTGTTGGTTGCTTAAAGTCCTGTAGCAAATTTTTCATGCATGTTCGATGCGGATCCAGGATTCTGAAAAAGGGGTGCCTGTGGGCCCCTAAAGTAGACAAAAAATTTTGGGTGGTATAGGTGAAAAGTCTGGATTAACCATAAATGTAGCTCCATAAGGAAGGGGGGGTAATTGCCCCAAACATGCAGGAATCAGGGGCAAAAAAGGGGCCAAAAACAAGCATTTTTAGCTCTCCTGGCCGAAAGGGCCAAGTGAGCTTTTCTCATCACTTGGCGTCCGTCGTCTATCGTCCGTCGTCGTTGTCCGTTAACTTTTACAAAAATCTTCTCTGAAACTACTAGGCCAAATTTAACCAAACTTGGCCACAATCATCACTAGGGTATCTAGTTTTAAAAATGTGTCCGATGACCCCTCCTGCCAACCAAGATGGCCGACATGGCTAAAAATAGAACATAGGGGTAAAATGCAGTTTTTGGCTTATATCTCTGAAACTAACGCATTTAGAGCAAATCTGACATGGGTTAAAAATGTTCATCAGGTTAAGATCTATCTGCCCTGAAATTTTCAGATGAATCAGACAACCCGTTCTTGGGTTGCTGCCCCTGAATTTTTAATTTTAAGGAAATTTTGCAGTTTTATACGACCGCAAAAATTAAAAATTTTTTGTCGTATATTGGTATCACATCGTCGTCAGCGTCGTCCGAAGACAGATGGTTTCCTGATAATAACTTTAGTATAAGTAAATAGAAATCAATAAAATTTTAACACAAGGTTTATAACCACTAAATGAAGTTTTGGATTGATTTTGGGGGTTATGGTCCCAACTGTTTAGGAATAAGGGGCCAAAAAAGGGGCCCAAATAAGCATTTTTCTAGTTTCCAGACAATAACTTGTGTGTAAGTGTATGGATCTTTCTGATCATAAGGTTCCATACCAAAAACGGAAGGTTGGGATAGATTTTGGAGGGTCATTGCCCTCACTGTTTAGGAAAAAGGGGCCAAAAACAATACTTTTCTATATTGCTTATTTCTTGACCAATTTCAATGGGGTTTTATTCTTGAATTCTTAGGATTCTTTTATATGCTGAATTCAGTGTATTAAGTTTTTTGATTTTGGACTCCGTTTTTAAAATGGTCCACATTGACTTCCAAAGGGTCCAAAATTAAACTCTTGTTTAATTTCATCAAAAATTGAATTCTTGGGGTTCTTTGATATGCCGAATCTAACCGTGTATTTAGATTTTTAATTTTTGGTCCCGTTCTCAAATTGGTCTACATTATGGTCCAAAGGGTCTAAAATTAAGCTTAGTTTGATTTTAACAAAAATTGAATTCTTGGGGTTCTTTGATATGCTGAATCTAAACATATATTTAGATTTTTGATTATGGGCCCAGTTTTCAAGTTGGTCCAGATCGGGGTCCAAAATTAAACTTTGTTTGATTTCAACAAAAATTGAATATATGGGGTTCTTTGATATGCTGAATCTAACCAATTATTAAGTTTTTGGATTTTGGGCTCTATTTTTAAATTGGTCCACATTGAGATCCAAAGGGCCCAAATTATTGGGGTTTTTCGATATGCTGAATCTAACCGTGTATTTATATTTTTGATTTTTGGTCCCGTTTTCAAATTGGTCTTCATTATGGTCTAAATGGTCCAAAATTAAACTTTGTTTGATTTCAACAAAAATAGAATTCTTGGGGTTCTTTGATATGCTGAATCTTAATATGTATTTAGATTCTTGATTATGGGGCCAGTTTTCAAGTTGGTCCAAATTAGGGTCCAAAATTAAACTTTGTTTGATTTCAACAAAATTTGAATTTATGGGGTTCTTTGATATGTTGAATCTAACCATGTATTTAGATTTTTGATTTTTGGGTCCGTTATCAAATTGGTCCTCATTGAGATCAAAAGGGTCCAAAATTAAACTTTTGTTTGATTTCATCAAAAATTGAATTCTTGGGGTTCTTTGAAATGCTGAATCTAACTTGTACAAAATGTATTTAGATTTTGGATATTTGACCATAATAGGTAAATGTCCAATTTAAAATTTTAAGTTCTTAGATCACATTCATTCTGTGTCAGAAACCTATGCTGTGTCAAATATTTAATCACAGTCCAAATTCAGAGATGTATCAAGCTTGAATGTTGTGTCCATACTTGCCCAAACTGTTCAGGGTTCGACCTCTGCAGTCGTATCAAGCTGCGCCCTGCGGAGCATTTTATTGGTTATTATCTTGAATATTATTACAGATAGAGATAAACTGTAACCAGCAATAATGTTCAGCAAAGTAAGATCTACAAATAAGTCAACATGACCAAAATGGTCAATTGACCCCTTAAGGTGTTATTGCCCTTTACAGTCAATTTTTAACAATTTTTTGTAAATTTTATTAATCTTTTACAAAAATCTTCTCTTCTGAAACTACTCTGCCAAATTTAACCAAAGTTGGCCACAATCATCACTAGGGTGTCTAGTTTAAAAAATGTGTCCGATGACCCTGCCTGCCAACGAACATGGCAGACATGGCTAAAAATAGAACTAAGGGGGAAAATGCAGTTTTTGACTTATATCTCTGAAACTAAAGCAAATGTATAACGGTTGCATTATTTTATGCATCAATTGTAAATAAAAATATCAGGTGAGCAACACAGGCTCCTTGGCCTCTAGTTCTGGTTTCCAGATAATAACATGTGTTAAATTGTATGGATCTCTAAAATTGTACTACAAGGTTCATTACTACAAAGGGAAGGCTGGGATTCAGTTTGGGGTAATTGCTCCAAAAGGGGGTCAAAAGTTTTTTTCAAATTTCAATAGATTTTTAAGATCTTTGAATTCTTGGGGTTCTTTGAAATGCTGAATCTAACCATGTATTTAGATTTTGGATATTGGACCATAATAGGTAAATTAACATTTTTTAAGTTCTTAGACCACATTCATTCTGTGTCAGAAACCTATGCTGTGTCAAAAATTTGAACACAATCCAAATTCAGACAGTATCAAGCTTGAATATTGTGTCCAAATTTGCCCCAACTGTTCAGGGTTTGACCTCTGCGGTCGTATCAGGCTGCACTCAGCGAAGCATTTTATTAATTTGTGTTTCAGTATCTTTCCATGAATCAAATATGTTCACAATACCTTTTATATTAGAATTATTATATGAGAGCACCCAGTTTAAAGGTTATTATTACATTGTTACGGGTTATGTTGACATAATCGGTACATTATCACGTGTAACAGTTGACCGGGTTAGTCTTGTGCACTTGATTTATTATTCCAAAACAGATGTATTGTGAACATATCATTAAATTCATGGATAGATATTGAAACACAGAAACCGAAAAAGAAGTTAGTACAATTTTAAATTGTAAGGGGGCGACCATTCCTGATTTAGTTAAAATAAGGGAGGGGTGGATGTACAAGAGGCCTTTGAAATCAGCAGGAAAAAAAATGAAAATAATCATTTATGCAAAACTGTCTCAAATTTGCGTCATAAATAACAATAAATTAGTTGAGTAGTACCAAATTCATTGAAATTACCTGCTTCTTTAGTAAAAGAATATAGACAGATAGATCCCGTAACTTTTGTTATATGTGTTCAGATAATAACAAAATCTCAGATAAATATCAATGTTTCAACAAAAGCTACTCTCTGAATAACTTATTGAAAATAAAGCAGATTTTCACAAGAGAAATGCTAATGGACCTTTAAAAGTTTAGGCCAACCCAGCACTATGTACCTGTCAAAAATTTGTATGGTCATAGATGTATAAACCCATATACGGTATGGTGCATTTGATATCTGACCTAATATAATATCGGACTCCAATCAACGTAAATTTCGCACATAAGACCGGATACATATGCTTCTTGATATTTCCACGAGTTATTTTTTGTTAGAATGATATTTAAATGTTCACGAAAATTGTTGGAATCTTCGATGAGAATTCAAATTTGTTCCATGCAAAACATTATGTAGCCCAGAGGACTTAAATGATTTTTATGAAGGTCAATAACAATAATCTTAGTATGAAAATTGATCGTAGGTTACTCCACATCAACTCGTACAAATTAATATTTTCGTATTTTTTTTATAAGCCACAGAATGTTTGTGCAAGAAAAACATAACTTTTTTTTTCTCGGTGATATTACCTCTAAATATACTCCTTCTTTCAAAAGAAAGTTTTGTTGTGAGTATATAAATATATTCAAAACAAATTCCTATAAACTTTCATGCAAAAACTTTTATTTTATGAATGGACATGTGTAGAGAGAGTAATTACGTACATACCACCTTTGATAAGTGTTTAGTATGACGATAAATTTTCACTTTTGTTCTCGTACTAGGAACAACAAAATTATTTATTTTGTAAAAATTAATTTCTGTACTCCATGTATACCTTACAACAAAATTATTTTTATTTACCTGTGTACATTATTTTATTTGGCAGCATTTTGTCCAAAGTTATGATTGTCTTTCTGAAAGTTTTACATCTAGCCCCCTTGTTTTATTAATTTTGTATTTACATTGTGTCATAGATCAAATTTATTCGTTCAGTGTATGTTCACTTGTTTTTGTTAATATGTCTTTTGCCATTTTAAGCCATTTCAATTGATATTTTATAGTGTGTCTTTCTATGTTGTGATGTTACACTATTGTTTCAGGTAGAGTGCAGGTTGGCGCCTATTAAAATGTTTAAACCCGCTGCATTTGTTTGCACCTGTCCTAGGTCAGGAGCCTGATGTTCAGTGGTTGTTGTTTGTTGATGTGGTTCATAAGTGTTTCTCTTTTCTCGTATTTTATATAGATTAGACCGTTGGTTTTGCTGTTTGAATGGTTTTACACTAGTCATTTTTGGGGCCCTTTATAGCTTGCTGTTCCGTGTGAGTGAAGGCTCCGTGTTGAAGGCCGTACTTTGACCTGTATGGTTTACTTTTACAAATTGTGACTTGGATGGAGAGTTGTCTCATTGGCACTCATACCACATCTTCTTATATCTATCCCCATTGAGAGGCCCCTGACATACTGTAATTGTGTGAAGTCTTTGTTGTCGACAGCCAGTGACCGACACAATAACATTTAAATACCAGGTGTTCATGTCCACACTGTTATGAAAATCATTCTATGTTGCAATCTAAGGGGAGATGCATAAAATGCCAATTTTCAAGTCTTTGATATAGTCAGGGTTTAAACCCACAACCTCCTGCACCCAATGCTAGAATGCTACCACGAGACCACCATGGTAGTTACTGTGCTTTAGAATGCTGATTTGTTGTCACATTATTAGATAGGCTATATTACACCAACACTACTTTTCCGATTCATCTCGTGGTGGTATAAAGAAAATGTATAAACTGGTGCCTGATTGTTACTGGGGATACAAAATTTGAGCAAGAGGCAAACAATTTAAAGATTCAAACAGACACCCAGATCAGCTATTTGTTTGTGTGATGATTCCCAAAGATACAAAACAAGATAAATTAAACAACAACAATTTATCGAATAGGGTAAATTATGCATTTGACAACCGCTTGAAAAACAACTGATTTTAATTTTGATCTTTAAGTCTGCATTTTTCAAAATTTCTTACTTTAGCACTTCATGACATCGACAGGACTATAAAATTCATTCGACTTAAAAGAGAATTCTAATCAACTGAGATCAACTCATCAGAGGTTATAATGCATTGAATAAGCAGGAATTTAATCAAGACTCAGAAATTGCTTTGTATCATCCAAGTTTTGACAAAACTTAGTTCTACACAAAAAGGTTCAACTGTAATTGCCATATCTTTTTTTTCTATCTTGTGTATAAACAAGAATAAATAGAATTCCTTTTAAGGTTTAACTTTATTTAATAAAACAGGTTTTTCATAGCAACTGATCCATTTGGAATCATGAGAGCAAAATGGTATAGTGCCAGTCATGGTTACAGGTTTCTCCAAATTGTTCAGAAACTGTCATATTCAATAGTATTTAATCTTGCAGAGAGCCAAAAGCTTCTAGAGTTATTCCCCCTATACAAAATATTGGGATATGGTTAATGTTCAGTTCAGGTAGTTCTATTTCTTCAGATATTGATTGTTCAAGTTCATTGCTATAGATGAATACTTTTGAAGCATCCTTGGTTTTGATAGTGTCTTCTATTGTAGATATTTTATCATTGACCTTTTTTAATTGATTTGTTGTGCTTTGTTCTTTTTCAGTTGAATTCTGGTGAAGACTAATTTTGTGCTTCAGTTCTTTTTCCATTCTCTCAGTGAAGTGATCAACTGTTCTTTTCAGAGCTTTATTTTGAGCTTGAATTTTCTCCTTAGTGTCTCTGTACTGTTTTTCTTCAAATTTTTGCACGTCTTTAATAATCACATCATGCTTTTTGAGTTTTTTCAAGTTTGATTTAACTTTGATTTGTGCTTCTTTCAACTTATCTAGTTTGATCTCATAGCTCTTACTTATCTCTATTAGGCCATGTCCATTGTGTGTCTTTGAGATACAAAGAGGACAAATTAACTGGTCACATGAATCACAAAACAAACAACAGTTTTGTCCAGTGTGTTCTTGACATTTGATATTAGTGAAATCCATTTCTTGAGTATACATTCCAATGTCCTTTATATCCACAATTTTGTGGTCCTTTGCATTTTTAAACTTTAGATGAACTTTATCACAACACTTATTGCACATCATTAAATCACAGTCTATGCATTTTGAAGTGATTTTTGTCTCTGTTTCACATAAATTACAAATTATAGGAACATGTCTGCCCCATTCTACTTCCCTTGTTCTAGCTCATTCTTGAGTTTTGACTGAATTTAAATGCCTCAATGGAAAGTAGACAAATTGATCTTGTTGGTTAATGATTTGTATGACATATTATACAGGTGAAGGACATTTAATACATAGAAATGGGAAAGAATCAGAAATATGAGAAATAGAATATTAAAACTACTAAGACCTAGAAGAAAGAGTTGTTTGCTTAGGATAACCCACACAACTAAACATTTGACACCAACTTTAACACTTTTTCTTCATGTGAGCAGTTTCAAAGTCTTGTTTTTTCTTCTTCACTAAATCTCATTACAAATCCTCACATATATTTTTTTTTTCTTATTTTGTACCTTTTTCTTGAAATAATTTAGTCATTTTTGGAAACATTGGAACTTGTTCCAATTCTTTCCTAAGACACCAGTTTCCCAAACAGAAAGTGGACAGATTAGCTACTAAATCAGTAACTAAATCTATACACACTTAGATATAGTTCCCAATTGTTCTCATGTCTGTGTAAATATGCACAAATTAACTGTAAAAAAAATTGTTACATCTTAATTTAGAGTATTTTTTCAAAAATAATAGTCATTACTTTTTTCAATTTACAAGCTAGTTTTGTCTTTTTATATTGGTATCATGTTGTCGTCGTCTGCGTCGTCCGATGAAATTTGGTTTCCGGACAATAACTTTAGTATATGTAAATAGAAATCTATGAAATATAAACGCAAGGTTTGTAACCACAAAAGGAAGGTTGGGATTGATTTTGGGGGTTATGGTCCTAACAGTTTAGGAATTTGGGGCCAAAAAGGGGCCCAAATAAGCATTTTTCTAGTTTCCAGACAATAACTTGTGGAAAGGTGTATGGATCCCTCTGAAATTAGACAAGTTTCCATACCACAAAGGGATGGTTAGGATTGGCTTTGGGGGGTTATGGCTCAAACCGTTGAGGAATAAGGGGCAAAAAAGGGGGAAAACAAGGGTTTGTCGTCGTCGTCTGTTGTAGTCTGTCGTCGTAAACTATTTAAAAAATCTTCTCCTCTGAAACTATTGGGCCAAATACCTTCAAACTTTAACTAAATGTTCCTTAGGGTATCTAGTTTATAAATTGTATCCGAAGTTTTGATCCATCGACAAACATGGCCGCCATGGCTAAAAATAGAACATAGGGGTCAAATGCAGTTTTTGCTTATATCTCAAAAACTAAAGCTTTTAGAGCAAATCTGACAGGGGTAAAATTGTTCAATTGGTCAAGATCTATCAGCCCTGAAATTTTCAGACAAATTGAACAACCCATTGTTGGGTTGCTGCCAGTAAATTGGCAGTTTTGAGGAAATTTTGCAGTTTTTTGTTATTATCTTGAATATTATTATAGATAGATATAAACTGTAAACAGCAATAATGTTCAGCAAAGTAAGATCTACAGAAAAGTTAAATGACCAAATTTGTCAATTGACCCCTTAAGGAGTTATTGCCCTTTAAAGACAATTTTACGCAATGTGTTCATCAAGTTTGCTAACATTTAAAAATCTTCTCTTCTGAAACTATTGTGCCTAATACTTCTTAACTTTGAATGAATGTTCCTTTAGGAATCTAGTTTATGAATTGTATCCAAAATTTTGATCCATCAACAAACATGGCCACCATGGCTAAAAATAGAACATAGGGTTGAAATGCAGTGTTTGGCTTATATCTCAGAAATTAAAGCATTTAGAGCAAATCTGACATGGGGTGAAAATGTTCAAAAGGTCAAGATCTACCAGCCCTCAAATTTTCAGACACACCGAACAACCCATTGTTGGATTGCTGCCACTAAATTGGTTGTTTTAAGGAAATTTTGCAGTTTTTGGTTATTATCTTGAATATTATTGAAGATAAAGATAAACTGTAAACAGCAAAAATGTTCAGCAAAGTAAGATCTACAAAAAGTTTAATATGACCAAAATTGTCAATTGACCCCTTGAGGAGTTATTGCCCTTTAAGGACAATTTTACACAAGTTGTTTTATGTATTTTAACTTTAAAAATCTTCTCAAATGAATCTAGTATAAATTTTGTATTTCATTTCTTTGTACGTCAAAAAACATAGACACTATGGCTAAAATGGAAATTATGGGTAAAAAGCAAAAATAATCATTGATGAAAGATTTAAGCAAAAAAAAAAATAACAGGTGAGCGATTCAGGCTCTTGAGAGCCTCTTGTGTTTGGATTACCTCCTTACACTGCTTTTAAATTATGTATAAAGAAATGTTATATTGTCTTGAGGTGATTAGCTGTCAATTTATTTTGATACGACCGCAAAAAATTTTTGCGGTCATATATTGGTATGACGTTGGCGTTGTCATCGTCGTCAAAAGACACATTGGTTTTCGCACAATAACTTTAGTTTAAGTGAATGGATCTCTATGAAATTTTACCATTAGGTTCAATACCACAAAAGGAAGATTGGGAGTGATTTTAGGAGTTATGGTACCAACAGTTAAGGAATTAGGGGCCAAAAATAAGCATTTTTGTAAGTTCCAGACAATAACTTGTGTGTTAGTGTATGGATCTCTCTGACATTGTATCACAAGGTTCCATATCACAAAGGGAATGCTCGGATTGATTTTGGGGGTAATTGCCTCTAAATTTTAGGAATTAGGGGCCAAAAAAGGCTCAAAAACAAGCATTTTTCTAGTTTCATGACAATAATTTGTGTGTGAGTGTATGGATCTCTCTGAAATTGTACTACAAGGTTCAATATCACAAGGGAAAGCTTAAATTGAGTTTGGGGGTAATTGCCTGAAACGTTTAGGAAAAAGGGGCCAAAAATAAGCATTTTTGTAGTTTCCAGACAATAACTTGTGTTCAAGTGTATGGATCTCTCTGAAATTGTACTGCAAGGTACCATACCACAAAGGGAAGGCTGGGATTGATTTTGGGGGTAATTGCCTCTAAATTTTAGGAATTAGGGGCCAAAAAGGGGCAAAAAACAAGCATTTTTCTAGTTTCAGGACAATAACTTGTGTTTAAGTGTATGGATCTTTATGAAATTGTACTACAAGGTTCCATATCACAAAGGGAAAGCTGGGTTTGAGTTTGGGGGTAATTGCCCTAAACGTTTAGTAATTTGAGGCCAAAAAGGGACCAAAAATAAGCATTTTTCTAGTTTCCAGACAAGAACTTGTGTTGAAGTGTATGGATCTCTCTGAAATTGTACCGCAAGGTACCATACCACAAAGGGAAGGCTGGGATTGAGTTTGGGGGTCATGAATCATAAGGGGGTTCAAAAAATTTTTTTGGGGGTTCCTTTTTTTTTTTTTCTTTAAAATTTTCCATTTTAAGTTAGTTATTTCTGATTTATATATAAAAGCAAATAATAATGATATGGTTTGATTTCATCAAAAATTGAAATATTGGGGTTCTTTGATATGCTGAATCTAATCGTGTAATTAGATTCTTAATTTTTGGTCCCGTTTTCAAATTGGTCTACATTAAGGTCTAAAGGGTCCAAATGATTTTTGGGCCCCGTTATCAAATTGGTCCACATTGAGGTCAAAAGGGTCCAAAATTAAACTTTTGTTTGATTTCATCAAAAATTAAATTCTTGGGGTTCTTTGAAATGCTGAATCTAACCATGTATTTAGATTTTGGATATTGGACCATAATAGGTAAATTTAATTTTTTTAAGTTCTTAGACCACATTCATTTTGTGTCAGAAACCTATACTGTGTCAAATATTTAATCACAATCCAAATTCAGAGCTGTATCAAACTTGAATGTTGTGTCCATACTTACCCATACTGTTCAGGGTTTGACCTCTGCGGTCGTATCAAGCTACACCCAGCGGAGCATTTTATTAGAAGTTACTATTAAAAATGCTAATTAAGGAATATTAATTTTAGCCATGATTATGTATGTCATTTTCTATTTTAAGACTTTTATGATGTATTTTTAAAAATAGGTAATTATGGTTGCAAACTCCATTGAAAACTTGAATTGAGATTATGACCATATCTTGAGGGAAAGATTTTTATGGCCCCGCAACAAAGTTGTCATGGCCATATAGTTTTACCCTTGTCCATCATTCTGTCATTCTGTCATTCTGTCATTCCGTCATTCCGCAACAAACCATTATACAGACTTTTTTTCTAAAGGCCTTCAGATATTGGGCTGATTTTTGGTATGTGAGTTAACCATGATGAGTTACAGATCAAGTATAAGTTTCGTTCCGCTCCGCTAATTTTTGCCGAAATTACGGGCTTTGGACTTTGATAAATTGTTGAAATCACAGTTATACGGACCTTTAATCTAAACGCCTTCAGATATTGGGCTGGTGTTTTGTATGTGAGTTAACCATGATGAGTTACAGATCAAGTTTAAGTTTAGTTCCGCTCTGCTAATTTTTGCCAAAATTACGGGCTTTGGACTTTGATAAATTGTTGAAAATCACAGTTATACGGACTTTTATTCTAAAAGCCTTCAGATATTGAGCTGATTTTTGGTATGTGAGTTAACCACGATAAGTTACAGATCAAGTTTAAGTTTCATTCCGCTCCGCTAATTTTTGCCAAAATTAAGGGCTTTGAACTTTGATAAATTGTTGAAAATCACAGTTATATGGACTTTTTTTCTAAACGCCTTTAGATATTGGGCTGATTTTTGGTATGTAAGTTAACCATGATAAGTTACAGATCAAGTGTAAGTTTAGTTCCACTCCAGTGATTTTTGCCGAAATTAAGGGCTTTGGACTTTGATAAATTGTTGAAAATCACAGTTATACGGACTTTTTTTCTGACCTCCTTTAGATATTGGGCTGAGTTATACAGACTTTTTTCTTAACGTCTTTTTTGGTATGTGAGTTAACTATGATGAGTTACAGATCAAGTTTAAGTTTAGTTCCACTCCGCTGATTTTTGCCAAAATTAAGGGTTTAAGACTTTGAAAATTGTTGAAAATCACAGTTATACAGACTTTTTTTCTAAACGCCTTCAGATTTTGCGCTGATTTTTGATATGTGAGACTACCATGATGAGTTACAGATCAAGTTTACGTTTCGTTCCGCTATGCTGATTTTCATGTCGTTTCAACACATCTTGTTAGATCTGCAGTACATCCACTTCCTGGTTGCTGATAGTTTGAAATTTAATTACTCATTGATCAAGGAAATTTTTCATCAAACTAGTATTGGTCTTGAGAGCTTGATACTATCCATGCATGTTTGTGTCCACATGTGTTGTTGAAATTGCAGATTTTCAACTTTTGAGACAGGGCCATCTGTGTCGTTCCGACACATCTAGTTTTTTTTTAAAGGAGGGGAAGAAATTGGGGAGGGACAATTTTTCTCATTTCAGATTTCAGAAATTAAAAGAAAATTTCTTCAAATATTTTTTTTTTTTTTGCAAAAAGGGAGGGGTGGGGTAGGGGTCAATTTGCAGCAGCATAGTGTATTGCACAAAAGCAAAAATTGAATATAAATTCAAATCATATAACCAATTCTAAGTTCTTTGACTACAGTTATTCTGTGTGAGAAACCTATTATGTGTCAAATATTTAATTACTATCCAAATTCAGACCTGCAAAAAATATATACGTATCGTGTGGATATTCACAAAACAGACGATCTGCACTACAACAGCTACACAAATGTTTTTAGTGTATATATTCAGATCTATTTATAGAAATGAAATTTATCAAACAGCAAAGCTTTAGTGTTCTACAACAGGTCTCAATGTTTACAAAAGTAATATTTTTACGCGATTTCAGAGTTGAAGACCATAAAACCGACCTTTCGGAATACCTCGACATTTATTGTCATACATGTCCATAATATGTGGTCCGAGAATGACGCGAATATCTCGCACCAATTTCTCTGATGCATTCTCGCTTGCTAGATACCGCCAAGTTGAATAAATATCGATCTGGCTTTAAAGTGTGAACAACATTAATGAAATCAGCACTGTCAGTGCATTTTGACTCGGACGCCATGTACCTTCACATAAACTTGCAAATTCAACCTGAATTTTTGTATCGTCAAAATAAAAATTTTACCGATCTTTCGCACTTTCACATATGTAAAACAAGATCATAATTCATGCACAAATGAATGAAAACTATAAAAATACTCAACGAACCATAAATTATAATGCATAATCTAAACAATAAGCACGTTGCATATAAATTTATTTCAGATGGCTTTTACCTTCTTAGCTATCTCTTATATAAATTGCGTCTGTACATTCCAACATTATCTTCTGACAAAAGCTGCTCTCTGCCTCATTTCAGCACACAACATCGTTGTTAAAATTAATCAAAGAGCTGAAGAGCTCTGAGGGGAAAGACGGCCATTGTTTCTTTTTTTTATGGGGGTATCTTTGATAGTCTTCATATAAAGAATGAAAAAAGAACACCTAGAATATGTAGAAAGTTTGACAATATTGAAATCAATTGTTGTGTAATGTAATTTCGTTTCCTCAGTTAAGGATTCAATTTGGACCAATGGAAGAGATCTGCATCTTCTAAATCAAAACATTCGATTAAAGTTGAAAGTTAATTATCGAAAATTCAACTGAATTCTATCATTTAACAACTACTACAATATTTTTGAAATTTGAATTGTGTACCACTAAACTGCAGGCTAGGGCCATTTTCCTTTTTGTGACAGTACTCTAAGATTTTTATTTTTTTCTCAAGAAAGTGAGGACTGAAAATCTTCAGTTTTAAATTTCCATTGATAAAGTTCCCAGTTACAACTCTCATCACAGGGATACAGGTACTAATAAAACCAATATGATTGATGTAAACTGTGTGAAGCTTGTTTCAGATCCTACATTTTGATATATTTGTAAATTTCATGAATAAATAGGTTTAAACTACAAATGCAACATTTTTAATTATTTTTTTTTTTACCATTACAATGATTATGTTGGTACACAAAATTTAGTTTTAATGGAAGACTATTAATCATATACTAAATGTCACATTTTAAGTGTTCTGATACATTAACTTTTATTTTAGTGGATTATTACTCATCAATTGAGGTGCTCCTGTATTGGAGGAAGATTCTCAAAACAGAATTTTACAGAAAAAATGAAAACACGCGTTTCTCTCCCCAATCTCATGTATCCCCACGGCCATTGTTTACTGTGAAAGTTACAAGTTGACCTACAAATTAAAGCATTGCATGTTAATGTTTGAAACATTTACAGCAAACATAATTATGTTCAAATTGAACAAATACCAATTTTAAATTAGTACACGAACTCTGAGAATGATTTAAATAATCAGTAAAGGATATCCCTGCTTCTACTAGTGACTAGTGTGGCATTCCAACAATGACGTCACTATAATGTAGGTTGGATATATTTAGAATATCTCGTCATTCTGATTTTTCCGGATTGTAAAAGAAACGTAAATAGTGTAAGGGAGAGCTGAAGATACGATAATTTCGCGAGAAACAGAAGGGAAATGTGTTAAAAAGTGTTTAAACTTAAAGTCAATCTATTCATTTGTGTGTTTCCTTCTCATCAATCTCAGTAAGATTTTTTGGGGGTGTTTTCCACACTATAAAAACAAAATGAATGACGTGAGGGGATGTCAGTCTGGTCAACCACATAGGGGATTGACGGCTTGAAGCCGTCTTTCCCCAAAAATCTTCACTTTTCTTGAGAAAACAAAAATGGCGTCCGCTAGCATTCAGTGCAATTGCAAGAATGCTAGCTAATCTAAACACATGTGAAGAGATAACATGCACCTAATCCTCATTGGTCAATTAGATATCATTAAACAATCATACTGGTAATTAATCTTGACCCTGATCGTGAGATGACCGAACTGACCTTAACTGCCTGTAATCAAAAACTTACATAACTCACAGACTACCCCATGCAAATTTACAGTTTCATATTACTCTTGATAAGAATAATTTCCTGACAAAAATGTTTTTATGTACCATAAAATGATTATGTGTCAAATATTTAATTACTATCCAAATTCAGACCTGTATCAAGCGCGACTGTTCAGGGTTGGACCTCTGCGGTCGTATCCAGCTGCAATTAACACTGCATTAAACAAAAGGATCAATTCATAATGTATTTTTAAAAGAAAGGACCAAAAAGAAAATCTATATGAGTAAAAAATCCTAGTGGTGTCTGTTTTTCTTGCAAAATCTGTACAACAATTATCTGTAATTAATCCATAATTTACATTTATCAGTGCAGGTATTTTTATATTCTAATACAGGAGATGTATTTTTGCAATGAAATATATTTTAAAGAAAGAAAAAAAGTTTTTTTTAGTCATTGCCCTTGGATAGATAAAATATGTGCAATGCAGGGGACATTGGAACTCTGTTCTTTTATTAAGATTTTTAAAAAATCAGTGAACCTTCTTAAATTAAAATATTATATGAATTTCCCTCAAAAATCAAAATTCTCCATCTTTTGAGAATAGAATGAAAACATCATATTAAGTTTATTGATGTGAAAATTACCCTTTGTCAGCCATGCATCTTCAGTTTCATATATTATTGTTTTAATCAAAATCAATAAGCTATACTTAGGAATGTTTGAACACAGAGACACAGACATGCCCACAAAACAACCATTCACAGGTTAATTTTGGGAGATAAAAAAAGGGACTTTAAGTTTCAAGTCTCTTTAACCATTGGTTCCAGGTTTACTGAGAAACTACAATGATATTTATTTTTATTAGTTTATTTCTTCTTTTTCCAAAAAATTTAAATATTAAGTTGCAATTTAAAAGAAGTTGTTATGCAAATTTAGTGACCCACAGACATAACTCTATTACCCAATTTTTTCACTGAAAAATTGCTTATCTTTCAAAATATCTGCAACTGTAATATAACTTACAAATATGCATTAGTGCTATAGCAAGTTGTTCTTGTCCACCATGTAATGAAGGAGTAAATGTGATTGAAATTATAAACACAATTCTTCCAATCTTTCCATTAGTGATTTTAGATCACTTTGATTTGGCAAGGTTGTGGTTTACAGTTAATTAATGCAGTCCATCTATTTTAAATGACCAATTCAATCTTAGTTTTCTTGTCAAGTATTTCTACAAGATCTTGACCTTTTGATTTTTCAGTACGATGTGAGCTTTGCTGTTCATCTTGAGACCTTTTAGATATCAAGATGAAGAACAGCAATATAAGCGCTGTTTCCTAGTATTTTATGAGTTTTTAAGTTTTTCTTGAATATACTAGACCCATTACCTTTCTTTGCCCATCATTTTTGTTTGTTCCTCCAAGGTTAGGCCAAAAAAAAATAATACATGTGTTTCCGCTAATATGCTGGGAAAAAATAGGGTAGGTAGGTAGGCAATATCATTTTATTTTACAAACATTTTTTAGCTGGTTACTACTAGGGAATCTGTCTGACTTTAACAGTGCTTGTTCAAAAATGGCATACAAAATGTTAAGGTAGGCACTAAAAATTAGGGAAGGTAGGGTTAGCGGAAACAAATGTATTTTTTTTTTGCCTTATATTAGGTTTTTTTCTAGACCTAAGGCAATAGGGGGACATAGAAATACTGGGCGTCCGTGCGTCCGGTCTTGTTAGTGATCTCACGTGTACAATTCTTGACAGATTTTTATGAAACTTATATCATAGGTTTATATCAGCAATGTCTTGGACGAGTTTGAAAATCAGTGCTAATCAATTATTTTTAAAAGAGTTATGCCCCTTGGAAACATTAATTATATGGAAAATTGCATCGTTAGCGCTCTCATGTGTACAATTCTTGCAAGATTTTTATGAAATTTATATTGTAGGTTTATATCATTAATGTCGTGGACAAATTCGAAAATCAGTGCCGATCAATTATTATTAAAAAAAATTATGCTCCTTTGAAATATTGATTACAGTCGGTAACCTGGTTGTGTCGATTCGTTGTGTGTCGAAAACTCGGATGAGTTGAATTTATTTCTCGGTCCCGATAAAATTCCTGTTTGATCAGTGCATAATTAACTGTGATGAGCAGTCTGCATCGTTAGCCACTAGTCTGATGCCCCAGACTAGTAAATATTGATTTGGACTAGAGAAAATTTTAAAAATTTTATATAGTCATATAGGGACAAGTTTTAATATTGAGTTTCCGGACTAGTAGATGAAAAAGATTTTGGCGCAGACTGGATGAGTCGAAGTTGGTTGATTCGAATACTTGGTTAAGTCGAGTAAATTTTAAAGACCTGTCGATGTAAATTTAATGTAAATTGACCCCGATGTCTCGAAGTGTGAAAGTAAGCTTTAAGAATTTTCGAAAGATGCAGACCTCATGATAAAAATTCAAATGAGATGTAATTCTTATGTAACCTTATCATTTTCAAAAGAGATGAAAGCTGAGTAAACATACTTGTTTGTATAACAGTTAAAATGACATGTTTATCGTGACTGGCAATTAACACCTCTGTTGATCGTCCAAGCGGAACCTTAGTGTGTTGAACATATTTCACCTGACATAAAAACGAAACGAATTTAAATTGACCCAAGCCCAAATTAAATGAATCGTTAGAGTTAAAATTCATTAATTACAATAAATAAAAGGGATTAAGACAATTATGATAAATTCGTAATAATTTAATTTAAGGCAGACGACCTCATCAGAGATCGTTCTGACCTTGTTTCGTTCCGCATGTGATTTCATAATTTCTAGTGACTGACCTTAGTAAATATTTTCGTATACTATTGATTTTATTTGTGCATGATTTGTATCTGTACTTGAGTGTTTAATTATGATGAAGGACAATTAATATGGAGATTGAATGTGTCATATCGAAAAAGGCACACTGTTCAAAGTATCTAGCTTATACAAATCTATTACCTTATTTCAAGCATTCCAAATTTATGATGACACACTCGACCTCGGATGAGTCGAACCTCGGATAAGTCGAATACTTTGGTCTGGTCCCTTCGACTTCGACATAACGAGGTTTGACTGAATATGGAAAATTGCATTAAGGGCTCTCATGAGTACAATTCTTGCCAAAATTTTATGAAACTTATATCATATTAAAGAGTTATGCCCCTTGGAAATCGCATTGCATTTGCTCTGAAGCCTTCATTTCTCTAAGATATTTATAAAAAGTTTTAATGAACAAAAAAAAAGGTTGTTTTCTTTAGTTATTGCCCTTGTACCTTGGATAGATAAAATATGTGCAATGCTGGGGACATTGGAACTCTGTTCTTTTATTGAAGATTATCAAGGTAATGGATTTTATCTATTGAATAACAAAAAATATTGGAAATTTGGATATTTTATAATTTGTTGTAGCCAAAAACAGACTTGAGATCCATATAGAAGTTGTGCAAAGTGTATTATGGAATTGTTTGAGTAATTTTTTCAGCAAAATTTTCAAAAGGAAGTACCAATTTTATGCAATCAATTCCTGCAGTTTTTAAACTAGATCCTTAAAACTTCACAACATGTTTGAATACCTGTTGAAGTTGTACGCCTCCCATGGTCAAGTTGTAAAATTCACCTCTAATTTTTATTTCGATATATTTAAGTAAACATTATAGATCTTTTTCCATTGCTTAAATAACAAGTTTTTAAACCCAGGCATTTAAGTCTTTGTTTCCTTTTGTAAGTTTTATTTAGCAAAAAGATAATAGAGGCCGCAGACTTTTTACTACTTAAATGTATTTTTACTGTTAAGAACCAAGATTTCTTCTTTTTCAGTGGCATTTATAAAGCTTAAAATCTGTGTGTTTAATCTGATGTGGGTTTATAATACAGCAATTAGACAGCAACCCACAACACAAAACCCTAAACCCAGAACATTCAGAGTTCAACAACAGTCAAGGGTCTATACAACATTTCAAGCTTTGAATCCTCCTGTGCATAGAAAACTTGTGAAAATTTTAACATTGAATATAAAAAAAATCCGCCATCAATGACAGAAAACATTAGGCAATGTAACAAAAGACCACCACTAACCTGGTTCCTGGCTTAGGACCAGTATATGAATATCAATGGTGTTAAAATAATTTTTTTAGATCTGAACCCTCAATGTATTTTGTTTGAATTATGATTATGATTTTTACTGTTCTTGTCTTGAACATCTATTAAATACATGGAAGTGACATTAAGCAGACAACAGTCAATCAAATTTATTTCTAATGACTAAAGTTATCTGTATGGTGGAGGATGCTAGTTAGTAAAAATTATTATTTTGAAATATATATTATTTACAAATACTGCTACATTGTTTTCTACTGTTTAGATATTTCCACTATTTCCAATTTTGCTTTCTCATTTGATCTTATTGTTCTCTGTATTGATATGTTCACTATCTGTAGTTTAATATTATAATTTATTCCTGTTCTCTAGTATTCGGACATGTTCATTATTTATAGTTTAGCTTTATAATTTTATCCAGTGTTCTTTAGTATTCAGATATGTTCGCTATGTATAGGTCCACTTGATAAATGTGTCTAATGGTCTGTTATTTTCAGAGAGGTTCACTATATAGAGTTAAGCTTTATCATTTTATCCAGTGCTCTCTTGTATACAGATTTGTTCACTATGTATAGGTCCGCTTAATAATTGTGTCCAAAGGCCTGTATTATTCAGAAAGGTACACTATGTAGAGTTTAGCTTTATCATTTTATCCAGAGTTCTCTAGTATTCAGATATGTTTACTATGTACATTTTAGCTTGATGATATCATCTAGTGTTCTCTAGTTTTCAGATATGTTCACGGTGTACATTTTAGCTTTATGATATCATCCAGTGTTCTCTAGTTTTCAGATATGTTCACTATGTACATTTTAGCTTGATGATATCATCCAGTGTTCTCTAGTTTTCAGATATGTTCACTATGTACATTTTAGCTTGATGATATCATCCAGTGTTCTCTAGTTTTCAGATATGTTCACTGTGTATAAGTTAGCTTTATCATTTGATCCTTTTCTTGTTGTTGATCCTATGTAGAGAAGTCCTGTTGTGCCAAAACATAGGGAATACGGATCGACGATACCTATGTCTGTTGTATCATAGTGGGTTATGTAGTGTCCTGAACTATTCAGAATGTGAAATATATCCATATTCAAGTTTGTTATTATAATATTGTCTAACGGTGTAACTGCAAAATTGGTCGGTTTAAATGGTTTATCAGGGCTGTTGATTTTTGACTGTCCTTTATAGACTTGAATGACATCTCCTTCATTAAACACCACAACTTGGCCATTAAAGTCATTTGAACGTCTGTCCAAAATGCATATCCTGCCATTACTTGTACTTATTATTCTCCAAGGAAAATTGATGATGGGTGTATCAATTTTGTCATATTCATATATAGTTTCATGTTCTGTTGCATTCATGGTTATGATGCAGCTTCTTGCTGGTGTACATGTAGGTGACCAGTCTGAAATAGCTCCTACTATGACTTTGTTACTTTTAGTCACATGAACACCTACAATAAGTAATGGAGCAACACTGTATTTTGTACTAGTGAATTTACCAGTTTTGTCATTTACTAGTTGAAGTGTTGAGTAACCAGTTGATACAAGAATGTCTTGTGATTGAGTAATTGCCATGTCAAATACTTGTTTTTCTATCCTGTGTATATCCTTCAGATTTCCTTGTTCAGGTTTTACTTTATTTAATAAAACTGGCTTATTCTGACAACTGATCAATATGGAATCATCAGAGCAAACTAATATCTTGTCAATCCTGGGCACTTCAATAACAAATTGTTCAGAAATAGTCATTTTCATTGAGATGTTGTTTTGTAAAGAGCCAAAAACTTCATGAGTTAATTCACCTGGACAAAATGTTGGGACAAGGTTTATGTTTAGTTTAGGTAGTTCCATTTCTTCAGAGGTTGACTGTTGAAATTCATCTCTGCATTTTAATACTTCAGCAGCATCCTTCGCATTGATAATGTTTTCTAATTTAGACCTTTGATCTTCAACTTTCTTTTTTAATTGATGAGTTGTTATTCGTTCTTTTTCAATGGATTTCTGGTGAAGACTAATTTCGTGCTCCAGTTTTGTTTCCATTCTCTCAGTGAATTCATCAACTGCTGTTTTCAGAGCTTTATTTTGAGCTTGAATTTTCTCCTTTGTGTCTTTGCACTGTTCTTTTCCAGATTTTTGCATCTCTTCTATTTTCGCATCATATTTGTTCAAGTTTTGCAAGTTTGATTGAACTTTTACTTGTGCTTGTTTCAGCCAATGTAGTTTAGTTTCATAGCTTTTACTTATCTCTATTAAGCCATGTCCATTGTGTGTCTTTGAGATGCAAAGAGGACAAACTAAATGGTCACATGACTCACAAAACAAACAACAGTTTTGTCCAGTGTGATCTTGGCATTTAATACTATTGAAATCCATTTCTTCAGCATACAGTGCGATGTCTTTGATATCCACAATTTTGTGGTCCTTTGCATTTTTAAACTTTGGATGAACTTTATCACGACACTTGGTGCACATTAGTAAATCACAGTCCATGCATTTTGAACTGATTTTTGTCTCTATTTCACATAAATTACAGCATAATGGAGCCTGTCCTTTCCGAATTGATTGAGAAAAGCCATTTTGAAGTCTAAGATATAAAATATGTCTGCCCTATTCTACTTCACTTTGCTAACTAATCTAGTTTTTTTTTTTTTTAACCATAAACTGACTCAGAATTTAAATGTCTCTATTGAGATAACACTTTTCAGTGTAATCATGCATATTCTGAAAATGATCTTGTTGGAAATTGTTAAAAGTTTTAATGACAAATAATAAGATTTGTTATCTTTTCATGAAATAAATGCTTGGTTTATTCACCTATGGTTTATCTAAAATGAAGAGAGCCAATCTATCCTCAAATTTAAGCTTTTTCAGCATATATTAAATGAGGAAACCCTATTTAAAAGGGCATATATAAAATTCTAGGTTTACTTAATGTAAGAACTTTATCAGACATTTGGTGGACATTAGTAAATCACAGTCTATGCATTTTGAACTGATTCAGCCTAGCCACCGAAACATGTCGATCTCAATAAATTACTGGAGCATTCCTTAAAGTGTTGTTGTTACAGGACCTTCTACATGATTTTATATCTGTTTCACATAAAATGCAGCATAATGGAGCCTGTCCTTTTCAAATTGATTGAGAAGAAGCCATTTCGATGGCCTAAAATTCTATATGTCAGGTTTATTCTACTTCACTTTTTTAATCTAGCCTTTTATTTTTTGACTGAATTTAAATGTCTCTAAGGAGAAAAATATATTTTTGTAAATTTATCTTGTTGAAAATTGTTTTATGACAATTTATGGGATTCATATCTTTTCAGTAAATGAAGGTTTGCTTTGTACAACTATATGATACTTCAAATTTTAAAAAAAAGTTAAACATGTTTTATATACTTGATAGGCTAAGTTTACTATAAAACATGTTTACATAGACTTTCTTTTAAAAGATATGTTTGTTCAGTTGTTGGAAGTTTGTTAGTTTGATTTAATCGAGATGGGGCCTCCGTGGCAGAATGGTCTAACTAGTCAAACTACTGTATTACTAGTCTGTCAATAATGAGGTTGCGGTTTCTAATCCTGCAAGTGGCAGGTGCAATCGACTCCAATCTTAATTGACCAGGATTGTCAGTCTTCCTTCCACAGGTGGGTGGTTCCCTGGTCACTGGCTTCCTCCACCAATAAAAACTGATCACCACAAAATAGCCAATAGTGCTGCAAGTGGCTTAAACACCAATCAGTCAATCGAGTTTCATGTCACAGCTTTATAAGAATAAGGAGATGAGGTATGATTGCCAATGAGACAACTATCCACCAAAGTTCAAATAAAGTGGATGTAAGCAATTATAGGCATCCATACGGCCCTCAACAATGAGAAAAAACCCATACGGTATAGTTGACTATAAAAGGCCCTAACACTGACAAATATGAAACAATTCAATTGAGAAAACTAACGGCCTAATTTATAACAAAACAATTAACGAAAACAAATATGACAGACATGAACTAACATCAACCACTGAACTACAGGCTCCTGACTTGGGACAGGCACATAAAGAATGTGGCGGGGTTAAACATGTCTGTGAGCTCTCAAACATAAACACAGACAGGATGTGGCAGGGTATTTATCCATATCTCATCCCTTACAACAAAAAGGACACTTACGTACAGATCTGAGAATACTGGCAGTTACTGACAGCTTCTTCAAAGCCTGAATAATAACTAATAAACTTATCTCTAATAAACCAAGTCCATCATGTGCCACATATAATAAGAGTAAGATCCCTATTGATTTTGAAATCAATAGGTCAATTTCAAAGGGAAGGTCAAAGTTACTCAAAATAGATTTTACAAAGATAACATTATTGTCTGAATTAAATGATAACAGTAAATAATCATACTGAAAGTAAACAAGAAAATAACATTGCAAACAGGTCCTCATTTCAATCTTAGTTTTCCTTTACAGTTTTTCTAGTAGGTTTATGTGATGCCCTCTGATTTTCATTCTGTTTGTTGTGGTTATGATCAAAGCCTTTTGCTTAACAAAAATTGAAGAATTTATAGGTAGACTTTCAGTTTTGTCTTGCTTCTATGAAGTTACTGAGGTGAGACTGAGGCATTCTGTTTCAGGTAGAATGGTGGCCTCAACAATTGTTAAAGCTTGTTTTAGGTCACCTTATTAAAAACAGTAATGCTAAGTGAATGATATTGGCATTGTCATTGTCCTTTGACTTTGCAACTTCTTTCTTACTATTTCTTAAAATTTTTGTATCATGTAACTGTTTGTCAAACCCATAAACTTTCATTTCTGTTTTACTAATGCTAACCATTTTCCGTTAGTTACCAAATCAATTTGAAAGTTTTTTAGAAATCACAAAATCATTTTGACATATGTTGGTTGGAATAGTTAGACTTTTGAGAATCACAATATTAATAAGACATAATATATTGGTTGGAATATTTCAGCAATTTGGGATGATGTGAAACATAAAGATCAGCAGCAAATAAAACTCGAAAAATAAGGAGAATTTAATAAATAAACAAGTTTAAATGATTGGTACAGCATACCTGAACAAATGATCAATATGATAGAACTAATATCATGAATTATTTCTTTTTTTTAGGCAAATGTAATGTTAGAATACACATTAGATGATGCAAATAGCTTACTAGATAAAAACCTTGATGCAGCAAATAAAAGTTTAGCACAAGTAGAGGAAGATTTGTGTCTGATTCGAGATCAAACCACTACATTAGAAGTCAGTATCCTTAAATAATCATAGCTCAGTAATAATTCCATTAATAAATAACTGTAAATTCAGAAATTTTTGTGTGTGTTTATTATTGTTATTGTTTAACAATAGACAAAAATTCAAGATTAATATCAGAATTTCAATGAAATGCTGCATACTCATAATACTGTTCAAAATTAAAATGTCAGTTTTTATTTTTGTGAAACCTATCCCTTTGCAATTTGCCCAATGATAAGAATATGGCAAACATTTGTGAATTTACAGAAACTGAAGTTGGAAACAAGGTACGTGCAGGTATTTATATGATGATCAATAATTAGTTATAAGACAAAAACTAATTCTTCAAAGTTTTATTGTTGATGTTCTTCAAAAGGGCTTATGTATTTAAGAATTTTCAGAATTTTGTCCTGAAAATAATTTTTCAAGTGTCTGATATGTTGTTAGTGTAAACATGACACCAACTATTTAACTGTTTTATGTTTTTTTGTCTGTGCCTCTATCCATTGGTTCATCCGTCTGTTTGTCAGTCCCGTATCAAGTTTAAGTTTTTAGTTGAGATAGTTAACCACTTTAACTTGAAACTTAGTACACATGATAATTATCATGTAAACTTTTTAAATTAACCGTATATGTCAAATTATGGTTTTGGCCCTGATTTCATTGTGAAATCCATACATTCTCAGGTTTAAATATTTTTGGTTAAGGTGGTTTATCAAGAAGTGGAGGTCACATCAGCTAGAATCTTGGAACATATGTTCACTGTGGTGTGAATTAAAAAAAAAAAGCAAAATTATGGTTTTGACCCAAATTCACAGTTTACTGAATATGGAAATGTGTTTTAAGTTTTGTAAATTAGATTAGGGACAATAGTAGTTTTTTGATTAATGTGGCATTTATGATGAGATTGCCAAAATGAAACACTTCAAACAAGATAAAACACCTGTTATGGCGAGTCATTTCTCATTAATGACGACTACATTACATGGATTTGTAGTTGTTTATTATCTGGTCCGTGTTCTTGACACAAACAAGTATTGGGTGGTAGTTGTATCAATAATTTTTTTATTATTTATATACAAGAGTTTTATATTGTATGGTTTCCTTAACCAATCACAGACATGGCTAGGGTATATAATTGGGATGTGAAGCGGAGACAAGCGCTACAGGTTACCAAATCATAGCACCAATCCATCAAATCCGGTCTGCAATAGTGCTTTTTACACTGTGTTCAATGCATCATCATTTGGAACATCAGCTCACTCAAGCGGAAATTCATTGGAGATCAACTGTTTGGAGAAAAGTGGGGATAATTTAAAAACTTTTGTATTTGCTCAGTTTCAATTTCTGTAGGTTCTCAATTCTTTTCTTCAGATTCTAAAATGTTCAGATCATCTTTTGTTATGAGACAGTTTATGACAAAGATTTAAAAGAAAAAATCATTATTGATAAAAAAAATTATAAATTCATTGCTGCTGTAAAAGATATTTAAATTTAGATTTAACAATTGATCAATTTTGACAGGTTCAATATTTGATTATGTTTAAATAGATTTTCTGCCTACTTATTTTATAATATATGATTTTGCTTAGAACACTGACTTAACCAGTATATACATGTGAACAAAATTGTGGTGTACTATTACATATATTTATAATTGACAAAAAGCTTTTTGTAAATACACAAATAAAAGTACTGAAAATGGTATTGTTTTGATTTGTTTATAAAGTGTGAAATGAGATTATACTAAGTTGCTGTGGAATCATTGTGTTCATTATATATTTTAATATTAAACATTTTAAAAGTAGAAGTAATCTTTGACACCTAGACAAGGGTCGATAATCATAAGAGTCTAGTTTGGCTTCATTTGATCAAAGTTGTGTTGTCATGTAATTTATTTGAGTGATCAGTGTTTTAAAAAGATATTTCTGTTATTTCGCTGATCTGATGTTGAGGTAAAATAATAGTAGAGTTGTTGTATTTTGTAAAATTACAAAAATTATAAAAAGTGTTTAATATAAGAATATGAAGACGTGGTATGAAAAATGAGACAACTATCCATTGAAGTTTACTACTTGGTCTTGAGAGCTTGATACTATCCATGCATGCTTGTGTCCACATGTGTTGTTAAAATTGCAGATTTTTCAACTTTTTGAGACGGGGCCATTCGTGTTATTCCGACACATCTAGTTCTGAATTCTAATGCATAAATTTTTTTTGTTATACCTCAGAATAAGAATAGTGTTTTTTAATTGTAATTTTTAACACAGCAAAATCGACATAGTGTTTGCACATAGGTCATGATACGTATGGATTTATGTGGGAGGTATATTTTAACAGCCATTATTATGTACATCTCTTAGTCTGTGCTAAGTATAGATATATCGAGAATTTTATCACGGTGTTGTTTACAAAGCCAAAGAAGCACGTCATATTAGAACTAATTACAATCCAAATTCAGACCTGTATCAAGCGCGAATATTGTGTCCATTTTTGCCCCAACTGTTCAGGGTTGGACCTCTGCGGTCGTATCAAGCTGTGCTCGGTGAAGCAATAATGGTGGAAGATCGACTTTTATACGCCCTTTACAGGACGTATTATGGTATACCGTTGACCGTCTGTCCGTCTGTCCGTTGCAACATGTCGGACATTAACTCAAAAGGCTTTAACCAATATGCATGAAACTTTGGTGAATTGTTTATATCTATTGACGTGAGCTCCCTTTCGTTTTTATCAATTTAAGATTTACCGTTTCTGAGTTTTGGGGTTTTATTCATTAAAAAGGGGATTTTCCAGTTTTCCGACAATAACTCAAGAATGCTTTCACCAACTTGCAAGAAATTTTGTGAATTGTTTATATCTATTGACATGAGCTCCCTTTTGGATTTTTATAAATTTTAGATTGAACTTTTCCAAAAGAGGGACGAAAGATACCAGAGGGACAGTCAAACTCATAGATCGAAAACAAACTGACAACGCCATGGCCAAAAATAAAAGACAAACAGACAAATAATAGTACAGATGACACAACATAGAAAACTAAAGACTAGCAACACGAACCCCACCAAAACTGGGGTGATCTCAGGTGCTCTGGAAGGGTAAGCAGATCCTGCTCCACATGTGGCACCCGTCGTGTTGCTTATGTTATTACAAATCCGGTAAATAGTCTAATATGGTAAGTCACATTTGTGAAAAGGGAAGGGTATTGTAGTTACAACATTATAAAAACGTTATAAAACATATACTATAGGTTAATATCAGCAATATTCAAACAAGTTATTGGGTTTTATTCATAAAAAAAGGGAGATTTTCCAGTTTTCGGACAAAAAATGCTTTCAGCAGTTCTCATGAAACTTTTGTGAATTGTTTATGTCTGTTGATGTAAGCTCCTTTTAGAATTTTATGAATTTCAGATTTTACATTTCTGAGTTATGGGGTTTTATTCATTAAAAGGGGATTTTCAAGTTTTTGGACAATAACTCAAAAATGCTTTCAGTAGTTCCATGAAAGTTTGGTGAATTATTTATAGCTGTTGATGTAATCTCCGTATTGATTTTCATAAATTTCAAATATGACATTGAGAAGAAATCAAACTTTATTTGTTTATAGTCTGACAACAGATTTACTAAGTATTGCGCAACAGCACAGTGTATTGCACAACAGCAAGAAATCTTTAATTGAATATAAATTCAATTTATATAACCAATTTCAAGTTCTTTGACTACATTTATTCAGAAACCTATATGTCAAATATTAAATTACAAGCCAAATTCAGACCTGTATCAAGCTTGAATATTTGTGTCCATTTTGCCCCAACTGTTCAGGGTTGGACCTCTGCCGGCGTATCCAGCTGCGCTCAGTGAAGCAGTTTATTTTAAAGAGTTATGCCCCTTGGAAATATTAAATTTATGGAAAATGGCCTCGTTAGCGCTCTCACAGGTACAATTCTTGCCAGATTTTTATAAAACATATACTATAGGTTAATATCAGCAATATTCAAACAAGTTCCATAATGGTGGACGATTGACTTTTTTTTAATGAGTTATGCTCTTGGAAATATAAAATATGTGCAACGCGGGGGACATTGGAACTCTGTTCTTTTATTAGTCCCCTAATGATGAAGTCAAAGGGACTTTAGGTTTGCACTCCGTCCATCTGTCTGTCTGTCTGTCCATCCGTCAGTCCGGCAAATCAGTTTTCCACACTTTTTTTCTTCGTGCTTGAAGATATTAATTTGATATTTGGTGTATTGTTTAATCATGACAAGTTATAGATCAATTTTGAAATTTGTTCCGGTCTGACGAATTTGTGCAGAGTTATGGTCCTTGGACTTAGAAAATTCACTCAAATAATCAGTTTTCCCATCATGCTTGAAGATATTGATTTGATAATTTTTATATAGTTTTATCATGACAAGTTACAGGTCAAGTTTGAATTTTGTTCCGGCCTGATGATTTTGTGCAGAGTTATGGTCCTTGGACTTAGATAATTCACTCAAATAATCAGTTTAACTCACTTTTTTTCGTCATGCTTAAAGATGTTGATTTGATAATTGGTATATAGTTTTATCATGACAAGTTACAGATCAAGTTCAAATTTTGTTCCGATCTGATAATTTTGTATAGAGTTATGGTCCTTGGACTCAGAAAATTCACTCAAATAATGGGTTTTCCTCACATTTTTCGTCATGCTTGAAGATATTGATTTGATAATTGGTATATAGTTTTATCATGACAAGTTACAGATCGAGTTCCAATTTTGTTCCGGTCTGACGATTTTGTACAGAGTTATGGTCCTTGGAATTTGAAAATTCACTTAAATAATCAGTTTTCCACACTTTTTTCATCATGCTTGAAGATATTGACTTGATATTTGTTATATAGTTTACACAATGACAAGTTATAGATCAAATTAGCATTTTGTTCCAGTACAATGAATTTTTAACCGGTAGGGGACTGTTTATTGCCATGCAATACTCTCAGAATGCTTTTTTTTGGGGGTTTGTTTCTCAAGTGCATACATAAATTATACTTTTTAATCTCAGGGTCGTAATTTTTCGTCCCTATTTTTGAATGTAAATCAGCAATTAGTTTTTCCCTGTTTTTTCTAAAAAGTTTTTTCCTTCCCAAATTTTTTAGAATCAATTTAAATTTTTTAAATCGACCCAACTTACACACTCACACAATAATGGACGGCAGTTTAATAACAGCTTGGACGTGGACATGGACACATGGTATTTAAAATGTTATTGTGTGTATCACTGGCTGTCAACAACAAAGATTTCACCCAATTACAGTATGTCAGGAGCCTTATTTGCACGGAACACATGAAGACTCCAGTGATCAGAGTTTTTTAATTATTTAAACATCATGCTAACAAAAAATTCACTCGTAGAAAAATCATTCAAGAGTCATATGAATCCGGTCGTTTACATGCAAAACAACTAACTTGTAAAAAAAAATTTGATATTTTGATTGAACACAAATCGCGGCTCGTTATTTTTAATGTGTTTAGTTGAAGCAATATCTTTACAGTTTAGGAAAAGACCTAGGGTTTTGATGACTGTATAATACAATTAAAGGAGTTTTGTTGATTGTTGGTTGCTTAAAGTCCTGTAGCAAATTTTTCATGCATGTTCGATGCGGATCCAGGATTCTGAAAAAGGGGTGCCTGTGGGCCCTAAAGTGAACAAAAATTTTGGGTGGTATAGGTGAAAAGTCTGGATTAACCATAAATGTAGCTCCATAAGGGGGGGGGTAATTGCCCCAAACATGCAGGAATCAGGGGCAAAAGGGGCCAAAACAAGCATTTTAGCTCTCCTGGCCGAAAGGGCCAAGTGAGCTTTTCTCATCACTTGGCGTCCGTCGTCTATCGTCCGTCGTCGTCGTCCGTTAACTTTACAAAATCTTCTCTGAAACTACTAGGCCAAATTTAACCAAACTTGGCCACAATCATCACTAGGGTATCTAGTTTTAAAATGTGTCCGATGACCCTCCTGCCAACCAAGATGGCCGACATGGCTAAAAATAGAACATAGGGTAAAATGCAGTTTTGGCTTATATCTCTGAAACAAACGCATTTAGAGCAAATCTGACATGGGTTAAAATGTTCATCAGGTTAAGATCTATCTGCCCTGAAATTTTCAGATGAATCAGACAACCCGTTCTTGGGTTGCTGCCCTGAATTTTTAATTTTAAGGAAATTTTGCAGTTTTATACGACCGCAAAAATTAAAAATTTTTGTCGTATATTGGTATCACATCGTCGTCAGCGTCGTCCGAAGACAGATGGTTTCCTGATAATAACTTTAGTATAAGTAAATAGAAATCAATAAAATTTTAACACAAGGTTTATAACCACTAAACGTAGTTTTGGATTGATTTTGGGGTTATGGTCCCAACTATTTACGAATAAGGGGCCAAAAAGGGGCCCAAATAAGCATTTTTCTAGTTTCCAGACAATAACTTGTGTGTAAGTGTATGGATCTTTCTGAAATTGTACCATAAGGTTCCATACCAAAACGGAAGGTTGGGATAGATTTTGGAGGGTCATTGCCCTCACTGTTTAGGAAAAAGGGGCCAAAAACAATACTTTTCTATATTGCTTATTTCTTGACCAATTTCAATGGGGTTTTATTCTTGAATTCTTAGGATTCTTTTATATGCTGAATTCAGTGTCTTAAGTTTTTGGATTTTGGACCCCGTTTTTAAAATGGTCCACATTGAGTTCCAAAGGGTCCAAAATTAAACTTTTGTTTAATTTCATCAAAAATTGAATTCTTGGGGTTCTTTGATATGCCGAATCTAACCGTGTATTTAGATTTTTAATTTTTGGTCCCGTTCTCAAATTGGTCTACATTATGGTCCAAAGGGTCTAAAATTAAGCTTAGTTTGATTTTAACAAAAATTGAATTCTTGGGGTTCTTTGATATGCTGAATCTAAACATATATTTAGATTTTTGATTATGGGCCCAGTTTTCAAGTTGGTCCAGATCGGGGTCCAAAATTAAACTTTGATTGATTTCAACAAAATTGAATATATGGGGTTCTTTGATATGCTGAATCTAACCAATTATTAAGTTTTTGGATTTTGGGCTCTATTTTTAAATTGGTCCACATTGAGATCCAAAGGGCCCAAATTATTGGGGTTTTTCGATATGCTGAATCTAACCGTGTATTTATATTTTTGTTTTTTGGTCCCGTTTTCAAATTGGTCTTCATTATGGTCTAAATGGTCCAAAATTAAACTTTGTTTGATTTCAACAAAAATAGAATTCTTGGGGTTCTTTGATATGCTGAATCTTAATATGTATTTAGATTCTTGATTATGGGGCCAGTTTTCAAGTTGGTCCAAATCAGGGTCCAAAATTAAACTTTGTTTGATTTCAACAAAATTTGAATTTATGGGGTTCTTTGATATGTTGAATCTAACCATGTATTTAGATTTTTGATTTTGGGTCCGTTATCAAATTGGTCCTCATTGAGATCAAAAGGGTCCAAAATTAAACTTTTGTTCGATTTCATCAAAATTGAATTCTTGGGGTTCTTTGAAATGCTGAATCTAACTTGTACAAAATGTATTTAGATTTTGGATATTTGACCATAATAGGTAAATGTCCAATTTAAAATTTTAAGTTCTTGGATCACATTCATTCTGTGTCAGAAACCTATGCTGTGTCAAATATTTAATCACAGTCCAAATTCAGAGATGTATCAAGCTTGAATGTTGTGTCCATACTTGCCCAAACTGTTCAGGGTTCGACCTCTGCAGTCGTATCAAGCTGCGCCCTGCGGAGCATTTTATTGGTTATTATCTTGAATATTATTACAGATAGAGATAAACTGTAACCAGCAATAATGTTCAGCAAAGTAAGATCTACAAATAAGTCAACATGACCAAAATGGTCAATTGACCCCTTAAGGTGTTATTGCCCTTTACAGTCAATTTTTAACAATTTTTTGTAAATTTTATTAATCTTTTACAAAAATCTTCTCTTCTGAAACTACTCTGCCAAATTTAACCAAAGTTGGCCACAATCATCACTAGGGTGTCTAGTTTAAAAAATGTGTCCGATGACCCTGCCTGCCAACGAACATGGCAGACATGGCTAAAAATAGAACTAAGGGGGAAAATGCAGTTTTTGACTTATATCTCTGAAACTAAAGCAAATGTATAACGGTTGCATTATTTTATGCATCAATTGTAAATAAAAATATCAGGTGAGCAACACAGGCTCCTTGGCCTCTAGTTCTGGTTTCCAGATAATAACATGTGTTAAATTGTATGGATCTCTCTAAAATTGTACTACAAGGTTCATTACTACAAAGGGAAGGCTGGGATTCAGTTTGGGGGTAATTGCTCCAAAAGGGGGTCAAAGTTTTTCAAATTTCAATAGATTTTTAAGATCTTTGAATTCTTGGGGTTCTTTGAAATGCTGAATCTAACCATGTATTTAGATTTTGGATATTGGACCATAATAGGTAAATTAACATTTTTTAAGTTCTTAGACCACATTCATTCTGTGTCAGAAACCTATGCTGTGTCAAAAATTTGAACACAATCCAAATTCAGACAGTATCAAGCTTGAATATTGTGTCCAAATTTGCCCCAACTGTTCAGGGTTTGACCTCTGCGGTCGTATCAGGCTGCACTCAGCGAAGCATTTTATTAATTTGTGTTTCAGTATCTTTCCATGAATCAAATATGTTCACAATACCTTTTATATTAGAATTATTATATGAGAGCACCCAGTTTAAAGGTTATTATTACATTGTTACGGGTTATGTTGACATAATCGGTACATTATCACGTGTAAACAGTTGACCGGGTTAGTCTTGTGCACTTGATTTATTATTCCAAAACAGATGTATTGTGAACATATCATTAAATTCATGGATAGATATTGAAACACAGAAACCGAAAAAGAAGTTAGTACAATTTTAAATTGTAAGGGGGCGACCATTCCTGATTTAGTTAAAATAAGGGAGGGGTGGATGTACAAGAGGCCTTTGAAATCAGCAGGAAAAAAAATGAAAATAATCATTTATGCAAAACTGTCTCAAATTTGCGTCCTCAAATAACAATAAATTAGTTGAGTAGTACCAAATTCATTGAAATTACCTGCTTCTTTAGTAAAAGAATATAGACAGATAGATCCCGTAACTTTTGTTATATGTGTTCAGATAATAACAAAATCTCAGATAAATATCAATGTTTCAACAAAAGCTGCTCTCTGAATAACTTATTGAAAATAAAGCAGATTTTTCACAAGAGAAATGCTAATGGACCTTTAAAAAGTTTAGGCCAACCCAGCACTATGTACCTGTCAAAAAATTTGTATGGTCATAGATGTATAAACCCATATACGGTATGGTGCATTTGATATCTGACCTAATATAATATCGGACTCCAATCAACGTAAATTTCGCACATAAGACCGGATACATATGCTTCTTGATATTTCCACGAGTTATTTTTTGTTAGAATGATATTTAAATGTTCACGAAAATTGTTGGAGTCTTCGATGAGAATTCAAATTTGTTCCATGCAAAACATTATGTAGCCCAGAGGACTTAAATGATTTTTATGAAGGTCCTGGGTTCTTATTACCAATAACAATAATCTTAGTATGAAAATTGATCGTAGGTTACTCCACATCAACTCGTACAAATTAATATTTTCGTATTTTTTTTTATAAGCCACAGAATGTTTGTGCAAGAAAAAACATAACTTTTTTTTTCTCGGTGATATTACCTCTAAATATACTCCTTCTTTCAAAAGAAAGTTTTGTTGTGAGTATATAAATATATTCAAAACAAATTCCTATAAACTTTCATGCAAAAACTTTTATTTTATGAATGGACATGTGTAGAGAGAGTAATTACGTACATACCACCTTTGATAAGTGTTTAGTATGACGATAAATTTTCACTTTTGTTCTCGTACTAGGAACAACAAAATTATTTATTTTGTAAAAATTAATTTCTGTACTCCATGTATACCTTACAACAAAATTATTTTTATTTACCTGTGTACATTATTTTATTTGGCAGCATTTTGTCCAAAGTTATGATTGTCTTTCTGAAAGTTTTACATCTAGCCCCCTTGTTTTATTAATTTTGTATTTACATTGTGTCATAGATCAAATTTATTCGTTCAGTGTATGTTCACTTGTTTTTGTTAATATGTCTTTTGCCATTTTAAGCCATTTCAATTGATATTTTATAGTGTGTCTTTCTATGTTGTGATGTTACACTATTGTTTCAGGTAGGGTTAAGGTTGGCACCTATTAAAACGTTTAAACCTGCTGCATTTGTTTGCACCTGTCCTGGGTCGTGAGCCTGGTGTTCAGTGGTTGTTGTTTGTTGATGTGGTTCATAAGTGTTTCTCGTTTTTTATATAGATTAGACCGTTGGTTTTCCTGTTTGAATGGTTTTACACTAGTCATTTTTGGGGCCCTTTATAGCTTGCTGTTCCGTGTGAGTGAAGGCTCCGTGTTGAAGGCCGTACTTTGACCTGTATGGTTTACTTTTACAAATTGTGACTTGGATGGAGAGTTGTCTCATTGGCACTCATACCACATCTTCTTATATCTATCCCCATTGAGAGGCCCCTGACATACTGTAATTGTGTGAAGTCTTTGTTGTCGACAGCCAGTGACCGACACAATAACATTTAAATACCAGGTGTTCATGTCCACACTGTTATGAAAATCATTCTATGTTGCAATCTAAGGGGAGATGCATAAAATGCCAATTTTCAAGTCTTTGATATAGTCAGGGTTTAAATCCACAACCTCCTGCACCCAATGCTAGAATGCTACCACGAGACCACCATGGTAGTTACTGTGCTTTAGAATGCTGATTTGTTGTCACATTATTAGATAGGCTATATTACACCAACACTACTTTTCCGATTCATCTCGTGGTGGTATAAAGAAAAATGTATAAACTGGTGCCTGATTGTTACTGGGGATACAAAATTTGAGCAAGAGGCAAACAATTTAAAGATTCAAACAGACACCCAGATCAGCTATTTGTTTGTGTGATGATTCCCAAAGATACAAAACAAGATAAATTAAACAACAACAATTTATCGAATAGGGTAAATTATGCATTTGACAACCGCTTGAAAAACAACTGATTTTAATTTTGATCTTTAAGTCTGCATTTTTCAAAATTTCTTACTTTAGCACTTCATGACATCGACAGGACTATAAAATTCATTCGACTTAAAAGAGAATTCTAATCAACTGAGATCAACTCATCAGAGGTTATAATGCATTGATTAAGCAGGAATTTAATCAAGACTCAGAAATTGCTTTGTATCATCCAAGTTTTGACAAAACTTAGTTCTACACAAAAAGGTTCAACTGTAATTGCCATATCTTTTTTTTCTATCTTGTGTATAAACAAGAATAAATAGAATTCCTTTTAAGGTTTAACTTTATTTAATAAAACAGGTTTTCATAGCAACTGATCCATTTGGAATCATGAGAGCAAAATGGTATAGTGCCAGTCATGGTTACAGGTTTCTCCAAATTGTTCAGAAACTGTCATATTCAATAGTATTTAATCTTGCAGAGAGCCAAAAGCTTCTAGAGTTATTCCCCCTATACAAAATATTGGGATATGGTTAATGTTCAGTTCAGGTAGTTCTATTTCTTCAGATATTGATTGTTCAAGTTCATTGCTATAGATGAATACTTTTGAAGCATCCTGGGTTTTGATAGTGTCTTCTATTGTAGATATTTTATCATTGACCTTTTTAATTGATTTGTTGTGCTTTGTTTTTTCAGTTGAATTCTGGTGAAGACTAATTTTGTGCTTCAGTTCTTTTCCATTCTCTCAGTGAAGTGATCAACTGTTCTTTTCAGAGCTTTATTTTGAGCTTGAATTTTCTCCTTAGTGTCTCTGTACTGTTTTTCTTCAAATTTTTGCACGTCTTTAATAATCACATCATGCTTTTTGAGTTTTTTCAAGTTTGATTTAACTTTGATTTGTGCTTCTTTCAACTTATCTAGTTTGATCTCATAGCTCTTACTTATCTCTATTAGGCCATGTCCATTTTGTGTCTTTGAGATACAAAGAGGACAAATTAACTGGTCACATGAATCACAAAACAAACAACAGTTTTGTCCAGTGTGTTCTTGACATTTGATATTAGTGAAATCCATTTCTTGAGTATACATTCCAATGTCCTTTATATCCACAATTTTGTGGTCCTTTGCATTTTAAACTTTGGATGAACTTTATCACAACACTTATTGCACATCATTAAATCACAGTCTATGCATTTTGAAGTGATTTTTGTCTCTGTTTCATATAAATTACAAATAATAGGAACCTGTCCTTTCCGAATTGATTGAGAGAAAGCCATTTTGCTGAACTAAATATCAAACATGTCTGCCCTTTCTACTTCCCTTGTTCTAGCTCATTCTTGAGTTTTGACTGAATTTAAATGCCTCAATGGAAAGTAGACAAATTGATCTTGTTGGTTAAAGATTTGTATGACATATTATACACAGGCGCGTAGCAACCCGTACGCAAAACGCAGTTGCGTACACATCGAAAATTTTACAAAAATAAAAATATGGTAAATCCAGTAAGAATAAAACTAAAGTAATAAATAAAATTAAAACTGTTATACAAACATGTTAACAGTCACTTTGTAGCTATATTCCATTCCTGAAATTACATTTACGGAACCACCATCATGATTATGTTGCTGATGCAAACAATTAAAATGGTCCGAGAGGTGTCAGAAAACAACTCTATGCCTCCTTACCCAGTCCTGACATCTTTTCGGAAGATTTCAAAATAACTGACGAAATAAAATATGACGTTCTAAAGAGACCATGGACATCAATTCAATCTCATGATTTTCCTGTGAGGTATGGATAGTCTTAATTACATACGTCGTCATAACAGATTTTTAAACAGTCCAGTCAGTTTAACGGGGTGGTAAAGGGTAATTTTCGTGCATCGTATTTGCCGTTTTTATGCCCCGCGACAAAATGTCGAGGGCATATTAATTACCCTGTCCGTCCGTCCGTCCGTCCATCCGTCCGGATTAGGATAAATTGTTTGTCCGGCTATCTCCTCTTACAGTTTTGGAGGTACAACTTTAATATTTTGTAGGGTGTTCATACACATAATGGAAGTGTGCATGGCCACAGGGTTTTGATTTCTTTTAAATATTCTGAAAATGACAGGTAGTTGGACTTAGTCATTTTTTTGGTCATGCGGGTGCATCATTTGTGTCTTACAGACAGCGTAACAATTCCAAGGTGTATGGCCAACATCACTGTTTGTCAAATCTAAAATATGTGGAACTTTACTCATGCATATGGCAGAGCAGAAAGGGGGGCATTGTCCCGGTATATCTAGTTTTTTATTTTATTTGACGATCAACGTGTTTTTACTCTTTTTATTTTTAAGTTCGGTTGTGCAAGACGAGTGCCTCGTTCAAAGTGTTCCCTATACTTAATTATAAGTGCGTCGAGATTAAAACTGCTTATATATTTTCCATGCTTCGAGATTTAAAGTGCTTGTTTTCCGCGGTTGGTAAAATTAAAAGACTGTCGTTTTGGAAGTTAATAAAAAGAAATCGGAAATAATTTGATGATTTTCCTTATAGATTTCGGGACTTGAAACGTATATATTATATACTTGCCAGTTAAAGGTTTCCAACCTATGATATGCAACGTTCATGGACGAAATTATTTCACGTTCACCGTGAAATTGTTATTCCTTTTTTGTATTTAGCGTTTTTTCGTAACAGTACCACCCTTTACCACCCTTTTAACCTTAACTAGCAACGAAGATTATTTTTAATTTAATTAATCAAGCTCAACCCTACACATTAGGAAATCCAAATTCCTAAGCCAACAGTACTTGCTTGTTTTCTCTAATTAATATTTTTTTCAATTTTTTTCAAAAGTTGACTTGTTACTCATGTTTCTCATGAAAATAAGATTTCCGTGAGGTCATTTTGAGTCCCAGGAAATTGCGACAATACAGGATTTTGTACCGTTAACCCCAGAGCTTGTGGGGCCTTAAGCATTCCCAAACCCCTGCCGTTTGACTTCCTCCTCCGGCATTGAGTACACATCATATTGGCTAGCTACGCCCTGATACAGGTGAAGGACATTTAATACATAGAAATAGGAAAGAATCAGAAATATGAGAAATAGAATATTAAAACTACTAAGACCTAGAAGAAAGAGTTGTTTGCTTAGGATAACCCACACAACTAAACATTTGACACCAACTTTAACACTTTTTCTTCATGTGAGCAGTTTCAAAGTCTTGTTTTTTCTTCTTCACTAAATCTCATTACAAATCCTCACATATAATTTTTTTTTCTTATTTTGTACCTTTTTCTTGAAATAATTTAGTCATTTTTGGAAACATTGGAACTTGTTCCAATTCTTTCCTAAGACACCAGTTTCCCAAACAGAAAGTGGACAGATTAGCTACTAAATCAGTAACTAAATCTATACACACTTAGATATAGTTCCCAATTGTTCTCATGTCTGTGTAAATATGCACAAATTAACTGTAAAAAATTGTTACATCTGAAACGCAAGGTTTGTAACCACAAAAGGAAGGTTGGGATTGATTTTGGGGTTATGGTCCTAACAGTTTAGGAATTTGGGGCCAAAAAGGGCCCCAATAAGCATTTTCTAGTTTCAGACAATAACTTGTGGAAAGGTGTATGGATCCTCTGAAATTAGACAAGTTTCCATACCACAAAGGGATGGTTAGGATTGGCTTTGGGGGGTTATGGCTCAAACCGTTTAGGAATAAGGGGCAAAAAAGGGGGAAAACAAGGGTTTGTCGTCGTCGTCTGTTGTAGTCTGTCGTCGTAAACTATTTCAAAAATCTCCTCTGAAACTATTGGGCCAAATACCTTCAAACTTTAACTAAATGTTCCTTAGGGTATCTAGTTTATAAATTGTATCCGAAGTTTTGATCCATCGACAAACATGGCCGCCATGGCTAAGAATAGAACATAGGGTCAAATGCAGTTTTTGCTTATATCTCAAAACTAAAGCTTTTAGAGCAAATCTGACATGGGGTAAAATTGTTCAATTGGTTAAGATCTATCAGCCCTGAAATTTTCACACGAATCGAACAACTCATTTTTGGGTTGCTGCAACTAAATTGGTAGTTTTAAGGAAATTTTGCAGTTTTTTGTTATTATCTTGAATATTATTATAGATATATTTAAACTGTAAACAGCAATAATGTTTAGCAAAGTAAGATCTACAAAAAAGTTTATATGACCAAAATTGTCAATTGACCCCTTAAGGAGTTATTGCCCTTTAAAGACAATTTTACACAATTTGTTCATCAAGTTTGCTAACATTTAAAAATCTTCTCCTCTGAAACTACTGGGCCAAATACCTTCAAACTTCATCTAAATGTTCCTTAGGATATGTAGTTTATAGATTGTATCCGAGTTTGTAATCCATCGACAAACATGGCCACCATGGCTAAAAATAGAACATAGGGGTCAAATGCAGTTTTTGGCTTATATCTCCAAAACTAAAGCTTTTAGAGCAAATCTGACAGGGTTAAATTGTTCAATTGGTCAAGATCTATCAGCCCTGAAATTTTCAGACAAATTGAACAACCCATTGTTGGGTTGCTGCTACTAAATTGGCAGTTTTGAGGAAATTTTGCAGTTTTGGTTATTATCTTGAATATTATTATAGATAGATATAAACTGTAAACAGCAATAATGTTCAGCAAAGTAAGATCTACAGAAAAGTTAAATGACCAAATTTGTCAATTGACCCCTTAAGGAGTTATTGCCCTTTAAAGACAATTTTACGCAATGTGTTCATCAAGTTTGCTAACATTTAAAAATCTTCTCTTCTGAAACTATTGTGCCTAATACTTCTTAACTTTGAATGAATGTTCCTTTAGGAATCTAGTTTATGAATTGTATCCAAAATTTTGATCCATCAACAAACATGGCCACCATGGCTAAAAATAGAACATAGGGGTGAAATGCAGTGTTTGGCTTATATCTCAGAAATTAAAGCATTTAGAGCAAATCTGACATGGGGTGAAAATGTTCAAAAGGTCAAGATCTACCAGCCCTCAAATTTTCAGACACACCGAACAACCCATTGTTGGGTTGCTGCCACTAAATTGGTTGTTTTAAGGAAATTTTGCAGTTTTGGTTATTATCTTGAATATTATTGAAGATAAAGATAAACTGTAAACAGCAAAATGTTCAGCAAAGTAAGATCTACAAAAGTTTAAATATGACCAAAATTGTCAATTGACCCTTGAGGAGTTATTGCCCTTTAAGGACAATTTTACACAAGTTGTTTTATGTATTTTAACTTTAAAAATCTTCTCAAATGAATCTAGTATAAATTTTGTATTTCATTTCTTTGTACGTCAAAAAACATAGACACTATGGCTAAAATGGAAATTATGGGTAAAAAGCAAAAATAATCATTGATGAAAGATTTAAGCAAAAAAAAAAATAACAGGTGAGCGATTCAGGCTCTTGAGAGCCTCTTGTGTTTGGATTACCTCCCTTACACTGCTTTTAAATTATGTATAAAGAAATGTTGTATTGTCTTGAGGTGATTAGCTGTCAATTTATTTTGATACGACCGCAAAAAATTTTTGCGGTCATATATTGGTATGACGTTGGCGTTGTCATCGTCGTCAAAAGACACATTGGTTTTCGCACAATAACTTTAGTTTAAGTGAATGGATCTCTATGAAATTTTACCATTAGGTTCAATACCACAAAAGGAAGATTGGGAGTGATTTTAGGAGTTATGGTACCAACAGTTAAGGAATTAGGGGCCAAAAATAAGCATTTTTGTAAGTTCCAGACAATAACTTGTGTGTTAGTGTATGGATCTCTCTGACATTGTATCACAAGGTTCCATATCACAAAGGGAATGCTGGGATTGATTTTGGGGTAATTGCCTCAAAATTTTAGAAATTAGGGCCAAAAAGGCTCAAAAACAAGCATTTTTCTAGTTTCATGACAATAATTTGTGTGTGAGTGTATGGATCTCTCTGAAATTGTACTACAAGGTTCAATATCACAAGGGAAAGCTTAAATTGAGTTTGGGGGTAATTGCCTGAAACGTTTAGGAAAAAGGGGCCAAAAATAAGCATTTTTGTAGTTTCCAGACAATAACTTGTGTTCAAGTGTATGGATCTCTCTGAAATTGTACTGCAAGGTACCATACCACAAAGGGAAGGCTGGGATTGATTTTGGGGGTAATTGCCTCTAAATTTTAGGAATTAGGGGCCAAAAAGGGGCAAAAAACAAGCATTTTTCTAGTTTCAGGACAATAACTTGTGTTTAAGTGTATGGATCTTTATGAAATTGTACTACAAGGTTCCATATCACAAAGGAAAGCTGGGTTTGAGTTTGGGGTAATTGCCTAAACGTTTAGTAATTTGAGGCCAAAAGGGACCAAAATAAGCATTTTCTACTTTCCAGACAAGAACTTGTGTTCAAGTGTATGGATCTCTCTGAAATTGTACCGCAAGGTACCATACCACAAAGGAAGGCTGGGATTGATTTTGGGGTCATGAATCATAAGGGGTTCAAAAATTTTTGGGGGTTCCTTTTTTCTTCTTTAAAATTTTCCATTTTAAGTTAGTTATTTCTGATTTATATATAAAAGCAAATAATAATGATATGGTTTGATTTCATCAAAATTGAAATATTGGGGTTCTTTGATATGCTGAATCTAATCGTGTAATTAGATTCTTAATTTTTGGTCCCGTTTTCAAATTGGTCTACATTAAGGTCTAAAGGGTCCAAATGATTTTGGGCCCCGTTATCAAATTGGTCCACATTGAGGTCAAAGGGTCCAAAATTAAACTTTTGTTTGATTTCATCAAAATTAAATTCTTGGGGTTCTTTGAAATGCTGAATCTAACCATGTATTTAGATTTTGGATATTGGACCATAATAGGTAAATTTAATTTTTCTTAGACCACATTCATTCTGTGTCAGAAACCTATACTGTGTCAAATATTTAATCACAATCCAAATTCAGAGCTGTATCAAACTTGAATGTTGTGTCCATACTTGTCCATACTGTTCAGCGTTTGACCTCTGCGGTCGTATCAAGCTACACCCAGCGGAGCATTTTATTAGAAGTTACTATTAAAAATGCTAATTAAGGAATATTAATTTTAGCCATGATTATGTATGTCATTTTCTATTTTAAGACTTTTATGATGTATTTTTAAAAATAGGTAATTATGGTTGCAAACTCCATTGAAAACTTGAATTGAGATTATGACCATATCTTGAGGGAAAGATTTTTATGGCCCCGCAACAAAGTTGTCATGGCCATATAGTTTTACCCTTGTCCATCATTCTGTCATTCTGTCATTCTGTCATTCCGTCATTCCGCAACAAACCATTATACAGACTTTTTTTCTAAAGGCCTTCAGATATTGGGCTGATTTTTGGTATGTGAGTTAACCATGATGAGTTACAGATCAAGTATAAGTTTCGTTCCGCTCCGCTAATTTTTGCCGAAATTACGGGCTTTGGACTTTGATAAATTGTTGAAATCACAGTTATACGGACCTTTAATCTAAACGCCTTCAGATATTTAGCTGGTGTTTTGTATGTGAGTTAACCATGATGAGTTACAGATCAAGTTTAAGTTTAGTTCCGCTCTGCTAATTTTTGCCAAAATTACGGGCTTTGGACTTTGATAAATTGTTGAAAATCACAGTTATACGGACTTTTATTCTAAAAGCCTTCAGATATTGAGCTGATTTTTGGTATGTGAGTTAACCACGATAAGTTACAGATCAAGTTTAAGTTTCATTCCGCTCCGCTAATTTTTGCCGAAATTAAGGGCTTTGGACTTTGATAAATTGTTGAAAATCACAGTTATACGGACTTTTTTTCTAAACTCCTTTAGATATTGGGCTGATTTTTGGTATGTGAGTTAACTATGATGAGTTACAGATCAAGTTTAAGTTTAGTACCGCTCTGCTGATTTTTGCTGAAATTAAGGGCTTTGGACTTTGATAAATTGTTGAAAATCACAGTTATACAGACTTTTTTTCTTAACGTCTTTAGATATTGGGCTGATTTTTGGTATGTAAGTTAACCATGATGAGTTACAGATCAAGTTTAAGTTTAGTTCCACTCCGCTGATTTTTGCCAAAATTAAGGGTTTAAGACTTTGAAAATTGTTGAAAATCACAGTTATACAGACTTTTTTTCTAAACGCCTTCAGATTTTGCGCTGATTTTTGATATGTGAGACTACCATGATGAGTTACAGATCAAGTTTACGTTTCGTTCCGCTATGCTGATTTTCATGTCGTTTCAACACATCTTGTTAGATCTGCAGTACATCCACTTCCTGTTTGCTGATAGTTTGAAATTTAATTACTCATTGATCAAGGAAATTTTTCATCAAACTAGTATTGGTCTTGAGAGCTTGATACTATCCATGCATGTTTGTGTCCACATGTGTTGTTGAAATTGCAGATTTTTCAACTTTTTGAGACAGGGCCATTCGTGTCGTTCCGACACATCTAGTTTTTTTTTTTAAGGGAGGGGGAAGAAATTGGGGGGAGGGGACAATTTTTTCTCATTTCAGATTTCAGAAATTAAAAAGAAAATTTCTTCAAATATTTTTTTTTTTTTTTTTTGCAAAAAGGGAGGGGTGGGGTAGGGGTCAATTTGCAGCAGCATAGTGTATTGCACAAAAGCAAAAAATTGAATATAAATTCAAATCATATAACCAATTCTAAGTTCTTTGACTACAGTTATTCTGTGTGAGAAACCTATTATGTGTCAAATATTTAATTACTATCCAAATTCAGACCTGTATTAAGCGCGACTGTTCAGGGTTGGACCTCTACAACTATGTAATAACCCAAAACTGAATAAATGACAATAATTTGCAAAGGTGGGGAATAAATACCGCCACCCTCAATAAACAAATTACAAAATGTCTAAACAAACAAATATTGTACAATAAAAGATTTAAATCAACATCATTCAAAATTCAAAATTTTTAATTCATAAAAATTATACATATACATATATATCAGTTAAAGAATCAAGGGAGTAGGTGGGTGGGAAATTAAAAATCTTCACTTTTCTTGAGAAAACAAACGTGTATTATAGATAATTACATGTTAAAACATAATAAATATCAACCTCAATCCGACGTTTTTTTTTTTTTTTTTTTTCCCAGAAAATATATACGTATCGTGTGGATATTCACAAAACAGACGATCTGCACTACAACAGCTACACAAATGTTTTTAGTGTATATATTCAGATCTATTTATAGAAATGAAATTTATCAAACAGCAAAGCTTTAGTGTTCTACAACAGGTCTCAATGTTTACAAAAAGTAATATTTTTTACGCGATTTCAGAGTTGAAGACCATAAAACCGACCTTTCGGAATACCTCGACATTTATTGTTCACGTACTTACATCATACATGTCCATAATATGTGGTCCGAGAATGACGCGAATATCTCGCACCAATTTCTCTGATGCATTCTCGCTTGCTAGATACCGCCAAGTTGAATAAATATCGATCTGGCTTTAAAGTGTGAACAACATTAATGAAATCAGCACTGTCAGTGCATTTTGACTCGGACGCCATGTACCTTCACATAAACTTGCAAATTCAACCTGAATTTTTGTATCGTCAAAATAAAAATTTTACCGATCTTTCGCACTTTCACATATGTAAAACAAGATCATAATTCATGCACAAATGAATGAAAACTATAAAATACTCAACGAACCATAAATTATAATGCATAATCTAAACAATAAGCACGTTGCATATAAATTTATTTCAGATGGCTTTTACCTTCTTAGCTATCGCTTATATAAATTGCGTCTGTACATTCCAACATTATCTTCTGACAAAAGCTGCTCTCTGCCTCATTTCAGCACACAACATCGTTGTTAAAATTAATCAAAGAGCTGAAGAGCTCTGAGGGAAAGACGGCCATTGTTTCTTTTTTTTTTATGGGGGATATCTTTGATAGTCTTCATATAAAGAATGAAAAAAGAACACCTAGAATATGTAGAAAGTTTGACAATATTGAAATCAATTGTTGTGTAATGTAATTTCGTTTCCTCAGTTAAGGATTCAATTTGGACCAATGGAAGAGATCTGCATCTTCTAAATCAAAACATTCGATTAAAGTTGAAAGTTAATTATCGAAAATTCAACTGAATTCTATCATTTAACAACTACTACAATATTTTTTGAAATTTTAATTGTGTACCACTAAACTGCAGGCTAGGGCCATATTCCTTTTTGTGACAGTACTCTAAGATTTTTTTTTCTCAAGAAAGTGAGGACTGAAAAATCTTCAGTTTTAAATTTCCATTGATAAAGTTCCCAGTTACAACTCTCATCACAGGGATACAGGTACTAATAAAAACCAATATGATTGATGTAAACTGTGTGAAGCTTGTTTCCAGATCCTACATTTTGATATATTTGTAAATTTCATGAATAAATAGGTTTAAACTACAAAATGCAACATTTTTAATTATTTTTTTTTTTTTACCATTACAATGATTATGTTGGTACACAAAATTTAGTTTTAATGGAAGACTATTAATCATATACTAAATGTCACATTTTAAGTGTTCTGATACATTAACTTTTATTTTAGTGGATTATTACTCATCAATTGAGGTGCTCCTGTATTGGAGGAAGATTCTCAAAACAGAATTTTACAGAAAAAATGAAAACACGCGTTTCTCTCCCCAATCTCATGTATCCCCACGGCCATTGTTTACTGTGAAAGTTACAAGTTGACCTACAAATTAAAGCATTGCATGTTAATGTTTGAAACATTTACAGCAAACATAATTATGTTCAAATTGAACAAATACCAATTTTAACAGGGGCGTAGCTAGGCCAATATGATGTGTACTCAATGCCGGAGGAGGAAGTAAAACGGCAGGGGGTTTGGGGAATGCTTAAGGCCCCCACAAGCTCTGGGGTTAACGGTACAAAATCCTGTATTGTCGCAATTTCCTGGGACTCAAAATGACCTCACGGAAATCTTATTTTCATGAGAAACATGAGTAACAAGTCAACTTTTGAAAAAAAATTGAAAAAAAAAATATTAATTAGAGAAAAATAAGCAAGTACTGTTGGCTTAGGAATTTGGATTTCCTAATGTGTAGGGGTTGAGCTTGATAAATTAAATTAAAAATAATCTTCGTTGCTAGTTAAAGTTAAAAGGGGTGGTAAAGGGTGGTACTGGCACGAAAAAAACGCTAAATACAAAAAATGAATAACAATTTCACGGTGAACGTGAAATAATTTCGTCCATGAACGTTGCATATCATAGGTTGGAAACCTTTAACTGGCAAGTATATAATATATACGTTTGAAGTCCCGAAATCTATAAGGAAAATCATCAAATTATTTCCGATTTCTTTTATTAACTTCAAAACGACAGTCTTTTAATTTTACCAACCGCGGAAAACAAGCACTTTAAATCTCGAAGCATGGAAAATATATAAGCAGTTTTAATCTCGACGCACTTATAATTAAGTATAGGGAACACTTTGAACGAGGCACTCGTCTTGCACAACCGAACTTAAAAATAAAAAGAGTAAAAACACGTTGATCGTCAAATAAAATATAAAACTAGATATACCGGGACAATGCCCCCCTTTCTGCTCTGCCATATGCATGAGTAAAGTTCCACATATTTTAGATTTGACAAACAGTGATGTTGGCCATACACCTTGGAATTGTTACGCTGTCTGTAAGACACAAATGATGCACCCGCATGACCAAAAAAATGACTAAGTCCAACTACCTGTCATTTTCAGAATATTTAAAAGAAATCAAAACCCTGTGGCCATGCACACTTCCATTATGTGTATGAACACCCTACAAAATATTAAAGTTGTACCTCCAAAACTGTAGGAGGAGATAGCCGGACAAACAATTTATCCTAATCCGGACGGACGGACGGACAGGGGTAAATTAATATGCCCCTCGACATTTTGTCGCGGGGGCATAAAAACGGCAAACACGATGCACGAAAATTACCCTTTACCACCCCGTTAAACTGACTGGACTGTTTAAAAATCTGTTATGACGACGTATGTAATTAAGACTATCCATACCTCACAGGAAAATCATGAGATTGAATTGATGTCCATGGTCTCTTTAGAACGTCATATTTTATTTCGTCAGTTATTTTGAAATCTTCCGAAAAGATGTCAGGACTGGGTAAGGAGGCATAGAGTTGTTTTCTGACACCTCTCGGACCATTTTAATTGTTTGCATCAGCAACATAATCATGATGGTGGTTCCGTAAATGAAAAGTAATTTCAGGAATGGAATATAGCTACAAAGTGACTGTTAACATGTTTGTATAATAGTTTTAATTTGATTTATTACTTTAGTTTTATTCTTACTGGATTTACCATATTTTTATTTTTGTAAAATTTTCGATGTGTACGCAACTGCGTTTTGCGTACGGGTTGCTACGCGCCTGTTTAAATTAGTACACGAACTCTGAGAATGATTTAAATAATCAGTAAAGGATATCCCTGCTTCTACTAGTGACTAGTGTGGCATTCCAACAATGACGTCACTAAAATGTAGGTTGGATATATTTAGAATATCTCGTCATTCTGATTTTTCCGGATTGTAAAAGAAACGTAAATAGTGTAAGGAGAGCTGAAGATACGATAATTTCGCGAGAAACAGAAGGAAATGTGTTAAAAGTGTTTAAACTTAAAGTCAATCTATTCATTTGTGTGTCTCCTTCTCATCAATCTCAGTAAGATTTTTGGGGTGTTTTCCACACTATAAAAAAATGAATGACGTTAGGGATGTCAGTCTGGTCAACCACATTGGGGATTGACGGCTTGAAGCCGTCTTTCCCCAAAAATCTTCACTTTTCTTGAGAAAACAAAATGGCGCCCGCTAGCATTCAGTGCAATTGCAAGAATGCTAGCTAATCTAAACACATGTGAAGAGATAACATGCACCTAATCCTCATTGGTCAATTAGATATCATTAAACAATCATACTGGTAATTAATCTTGACCCTGATCGTGAGATGACCGAACTGACCTTAACTGCCTGTAATCAAAACTTACATAACTCACAGACAACCCCATGCAAATTTACAGTTTCATATTACTCTTGACAAGAATAATTTCCTGACAAAAATGTTTTTATGTACCATAAAATGATTATGTGTCAAATATTTAATTACTATCCAAATTCAGACCTGTATCAAGCGCGACTGTTCAGGGTTGGACCTCTGCGGTCGTATCCAGCTGCAATTTACACTGCATTAAACAAAAGGATCAATGCATAATGTATTTTTAAAAGAAAGGACCAAAAGAAAATCTATATGAGTAAAAATCCTAGTGGTGTCTGTTTTTCTTGCAAAATCTGTACAACAATTATCTGTAATTAATCCATAATTTTAATAGAATACATTTATCAGTGCAGGTATTTTATATTCTAATACAGGAGATGTATTTTGCAATGAAATATATTTTAAAGAAAGAAAAAGTTTTTTAGTCATTGCCCTTGGATAGATAAAATATGTGCAATGCAGGGGACATTGGAACTCTGTTCTTTTATTAAGATTTTTAAAAAATCAGTGAACCTTCTTAAATTAAAATATTATATGAATTTCCCTCAAAAATCAAAATTCTCCATCTTTTGAGAATAGAATGAAAACATCATATTAAGTTTATTGATGTGAAAATTACCCTTTGTCAGCCATGCATCTTCAGTTTCATATATTATTGTTTTAATCAAAATCAATAAGCTATACTTAGGAATGTTTGAACACAGAGACACAGACATGCCCACAAAACAACCATTCACAGGTTAATTTTGGGAGATAAAAAAAGGGACTTTAAGTTTCAAGTCTCTTTAACCATTGGTTCCAGGTTTACTGAGAAACTACAATGATATTTATTTTTATTAGTTTATTTCTTCTTTTTCCAAAAAATTTAAATATTAAGTTGCAATTTAAAAGAAGTTGTTATGCAAATTTAGTGACCCACAGACATAACTCTATTACCCAATTTTTTCACTGAAAAATTGCTTATCTTTCAAAATATCTGCAACTGTAATATAACTTACAAATATGCAATAGTGCTATAGCAAGTTGTTCTTGTCCACCATGTAATGAAGGAGTAAAATGTGATTGAAATTATAAACACAATTCTTCCAATCTTTCCATTAGTGATTTTAGATCACTTTGATTTGGCAAGGTTGTGGTTTACAGTTAATTAATGCAGTCCATCTATTTTAAATGACCAATTCAATCTTAGTTTTCTTGTCAAGTATTTCTACAAGATCTTGACCTTTTGATTTTTCAGTACGATGTGAGCTTTGCTGTTCATCTTGAGACCTTTTAGATATCAAGATGAAGAACAGCAATATAAGCGCTGTTTCCTAGTATTTTATGAGTTTTAAGTTTTTCTTGAATATACTAGACCCATTACCTTTCTTTGCCCATCATTTTGTTTGTTCCTCCAAGGTTAGGCCAAAAAATAATACATGTGTTTCCGCTAATATGCTGGGAAAAATAGGGTAGGTAGGTAGGCAATATCATTTTATTTTACAAACATTTTTAGCTGGTTACTACTAGGAATCTGTCTGACTTTAACAGTGCTTGTTCAAAATGGCATACAAAATGTTAAGGTAGGCACTAAAAATTAGGGAAGGTAGGGTTAGCGGAAACACATGTATTTTTTTTTTTGCCTTATATTAGGTTTTTCTAGACCTAAGGCAATAGGGGACATAGAAATACTGGGCGTCCGTGCGTCCGGTCCTGTTAGTGATCTCACGTGTACAATTCTTGACAGATTTTTATGAAACTTATATCATAGGTTTATATCAGCAATGTCTTGGACGAGTTTGAAAATCAGTGCTAATCAATTATTTTTAAGAGTTATGCCCTTGGAAACATTAATTATATGGAAAATTGCATCGTTAGCGCTCTCATGTGTACAATTCTTGCAAGATTTTTATGAAATTTATATTGTAGGTTTATATCATTAATGTCGTGGACAAATTCGAAAATCAGTGCCGATCAATTATTATTAAAAAAAATTATGCTCCTTTGAAATATTGATTACAGTCGGTAACCTGGTTGTGTCGATTCGTTGTGTGTCGAAAACTCGGATGAGTTGAATTTATTTCTCGGTCCCGATAAAATTCCTGTTTGATCAGTGCATAATTAACTGTGATGAGCAGTCTGCATCGTTAGCCACTAGTCTGATGCCCCAGACTAGTAAATATTGATTTGGACTAGAAAATTTTAAAATTTTATATAGTCATATAGGGACAAGTTTTAATATTGAGTTTCCGGACTAGTAGATGAAAAGATTTTGGCGCAGACTGCAGGCGCGTAGCAACCCGTACGCAAAACGCAGTTGCGTACACATCGAAAATTTTACAAAATAAAAATATGGTAAATCCAGTAAGAATAAAACTAAAGTAATAAATCAAATTAAAACTATTATACAAACATGTTAACAGTCACTTTGTAGCTATATTCCATTCCTGAAATTACTTTTCATTTACGGAACCACCATCATGATTATGTTGCTGATGCAAACAATTAAAATGGTCCGAGAGGTGTCAGAAAACAACTCTATGCCTCCTTACCCAGTCCTGACATCTTTTCGGAAGATTTCAAAATAACTGACGAAATAAAATATGACGTTCTAAAGAGACCATGGACATCAATTCAATCTCATGATTTTCCTGTGAGGTATGGATAGTCTTAATTACATACGTCGTAATAACAGATTTTTTAAACAGTCCAGTCAGTTTAACGGGGGTGGTAAAGGGTAATTTTCGTGCATCGTGTTTGCCGTTTTTATGCCCCGCGACAAAATGTCGAGGGCATATTAATTACCCTGTCCGTCCGTCCGTCCGTCCGGATTAGGATAAATTGTTTGTCCGGCTATCTCCTCCTACAGTTTTGGAGGTACAACTTTAATATTTTGTAGGGTGTTCATACACATAATGGAAGTGTGCATGGCCACAGGGTTTTGCCAGGATTTCTTTTAAATATTCTGAAAATGACAGGTAGTTGGACTTTTTTGGTCAGGCGGGGCATCATTTGTGTCTTACAGACAGCGTAACAATTCAAGGTGTATGGCCAACATCACTGTTTGTCAAATCTAAAATATGTGGAACTTTACTCATGCATATGGCAGAGCAGAAAGGGGCATTGTCCCGGTATATCTAGTTTTAATTTTATTTGACGATCAACGTGTTTTACTCTTTTTATTTTAAGTTCGGTTGTGCAAGACGGGTGCCTCGTTCAAAGTGTTCCTATACTTAATTATAAGTGCGTCGAGATTAAAACTGCTTATATATTTTCCATGCTTCGAGATTTAATGTGCTTGTTTTCCGTGGTTGGTAAAATTAAAAGACTGTCGTTTTGGAAGTTAATAAAAGAAATCGGAAATAATTTGATGATTTTCCTTATAGATTTCAGGACTTCAAACGTATATAATATATACTTGCCAGTTAAAGGTTTCCAACCTATGATATGCAACGTTCATGGACGAAATTAAATTATTTCACGTTCACCGTGAAATTGTTATTCCTTTTGTATTTAGCGTTTTTTTCGTGCCAGTACCACCCTTTACCACCTTTTAACCTTAACTAGCAACGAAGATTATTTTTAATTTAATTAATCAAGCTCAACCCTACACATTAGGAAATCCAAATTCCTAAGCCAACAGTACTTGCTTGTTTTCTCTAATTAATATTTTTTCAATTTTTTTCAAAAGTTGACTTGTTACTCATGTTTCTCATGAAAATAAGATTTCCGTGAGGTCATTTTGAGTCCCAGGAAATTGCGACAATACAGGATTTTGTACCGTTAACCCAAGAGCTTGTGGGGCCTTAAGCATTCCCAAACCCCTGCCGTTTGACTTCCTCCTCCGGCATTGAGTACACATCATATTGGCCTAGCTACGCCCCTGGACTGGATGAGTCGAAGTTGGTTGATTCGAATACTCGGTTAAGTCGAGTAGATTTTAAAGTCCTGTCGATGTAAATTTAATGTAAATTGACCCCGATGTCTCGAAGTGTGAAAGTAAGCTTTAAGAATTTTCGAAAGATGCAGACCTCATGATAAAAATTCAAATGAGATGTAAATGTTATGTAACCTTATCATTTTCAAAAGAGATGAAAGCTGAGTAAACATACTTGTTTGTATTACAGTTAAAATGACATGTTTATCGTGACTGGTAATTAACACCTCTGTTGATCGTCCAAGCGGAACCTTAGTGTGTTGAACATATTTCACCTGACATAAAAACGAAACGAATTTAAATTGACCCAAGCCCAAATTAAATGAATCGTTAGAATTAAAATTCATTAATTACAATAAATAAAAGGGATTAAGACAATTATGATAAATTCGTAATAATTTAATTTAAGGCAGACGACCTCATCAGAGATCGTTCTGACCTTGTTTCGTTCCGCATGTGATTTCATAATTTCTAGTGACTGACCTTAGTAAATATTTTCGTATACTATTGATTTTATTTGTGCATGATTTGTATCTGTATTTGAGTGTTTAATTATGATGAAGGACAAATAATATGGAGATTGAATGTGTCATATCGAAAAAAGGCACACTGTTCAAAGTATCTAGCTTATACAAATCTATTACCTTATTTCAAGCATTCCAAATTTATGATGACACACTCGACCTCGGATGAGTCGAACCTCGGATAAGTCGAATACTTTGGTCTGGTCCCTTCGACTTTGACATAACGAGGTTTGACTGAATATGGAAAATTGCATTAAGGGCTCTCATGAGTACAATTCTTGCCAAAATTTTATGAAACTTATATCATATTAAAGAGTTATGCCCCTTGGAAATCGCATTGCATTTGCTCTGAAGCCTTCATTTCTCTAAGATATTTATAAAAGTTTTAATGAACAAAAAAAGTTGTTTTCTTTAGTTATTGCCCTTGTACCTTGGATAGATAAAATATGTGCAATGCTGGGGACATTGGAACTCTGTTATTTTATTGAAGATTATCAAGGTAATGGATTTTATCTATTGAATAACAAAAATATTAGAAATTTGGATATTTTATAATTTGTTGTAGCCAAAACAGACTTGAGATCCATATAGAAGTTGTGCAAAGTGTATTATGGAATTGTTTGAGTAATTTTTCAGCAAAATTTTCAAAAGGAAGTACCAATTTTATGCAATCAATTCCTGCAGTTTTAAACTAGATCCTTGAAACTTCACAACATGTTGAATACCTGTTGAAGTTGTACGCCTCCCATGGTCAAGTTGTAAAATTCACCTCTAATTTTTATTTCGATATATTTAAGTAAACATTATAGATCTTTTCCATTGCTTAAATAACAAGTTTTAAACCCAGGCATTTGAGTCTTTGTTTCCTTTTGTAAGTTTTATTTAGCAAAAGATAATAGAGGCCGCAGACTTTTACTACTTAAATGTATTTTACTGTTAAGAACCAAGATTTCTTCTTTTCAGTGGCATTTATAAAGCTTAAAATCTGTGTGTTTAATCTAATGTGGGTTTATAATACAGCAATTAGACAGCAACCCACAACACAAAACCCTAAACCCAGAACATTCAGAGTTCAACAACAGTCAAGGGTCTATACAACATTTCAAGCTTTGAATCCTCCTGTGCATAGAAAACTTGTGAAAATTTTAACATTGACTATAAAAAAAAAATCCGCCATCAATGACAGAAAACATTAGGCAATGTAACAAAAGACCACCACTAACCTGGTTCCTGGCTTAGGACCAGTATATGAATATCAATGGTGTTAAAATAATTTTTTTTAGATCTGAACCCCTCAATGTATTTTGTTTGAATTATGATTATGATTTTTACTGTTCTTGTCTTGAACATCTATTAAATACATGGAAGTGACATTAAGCAGACAACAGTCAATCAAATTTATTTCTAATGACTAAAGTTATCTGTATGGTGGAAGATGCTAGTTAGTAAAAAAATTATTATTTTTGAAATATATATTATTTACAAATACTGCTACATTGTTTTCTACTGTTTAGATATTTCCACTATTTCCAATTTTGCTTTCTCATTTGATCTTATTGTTCTCTGTATTGATATGTTCACTATCTGTAGTTTAATATTATAATTTATTCCTGTTCTCTAGTATTCGGACATGTTCATTATTTATAGTTCAGCTTTATAATTTTATCCAGTGTTCTTTAGTATTCAGATATGTTCGCTATGTATAGGTCCACTTGATAAATGTGTCTAATGGTCTGTTACTTTCAGAGAGGTTCACTATATAGAGTTAAGCTTTATCATTTTATCCAGTGCTCTCTTGTATACAGATTTGTTCACTATGTATAGGTCCGCTTAATAATTGTGTCCAAAGGACCGTATTATTCAGAAAGGTACACTATGTAGAGTTTAGCTTTATTATTTTATCCAGAGTTCTCTAGTATTCAGATATGTTTACTATGTACATTTTAGCTTGATGATATCATCTAGTGTTCTCTAGTTTTCAGATATGTTCACGGTGTACATTTTAGCTTTATGATATCATCCAGTGTTCTCTAGTTTTCAGATATGTTCACTATGTACATTTTAGCTTGATGATATCATCCAGTGTTCTCTAGTTTTCAGATATGTTCACTATGTACATTTTAGCTTGATGATATCATCCAGTGTTCTCTAGTTTTCAGATATGTTCACTGTGTATAAGTTAGCTTTATCATTTGATCCTTTTCTTGTTGTTGATCCTATGTAGAGAAGTCCTGTTGTGCCAAAACATAGGAATACGGATCGACGATACTTATGTCTGTTGTATCATAGTGGGTTATGTAGTGTCCTGAACTATTCAGAATGTGAAATATATCCATATTCAAGTTTGTTATTATAATATTGTCTAACGGTGTAACTGCAAAATTGGTCGGTTTAAATGGTTTATCAGGGCTGTTGATTTTGACTGTCCTTAAAAGACTTGAATGACATCTCCTTCATTAAACACCACAACTTGGCCATTAAAGTCATTTGAACGTCTGTCCAAAATGCATATCCTGCCATTACTTGTACTTATTATTCTCCAAGGAAAAATGATGATGGGTGTATCAATTTTGTCATATTCATATGTAGTTTCATGTTCTGTTGCATTCATGGTTATGATGCAGCTTCTTGCTGGTGTACATGTAGGTGACCAGTCTGAAATAGCTCCTACTATGACTTTGTTACTTTTAGTCACATGAACACCTACAATAAGTAATGGAGCAACACTGTATTTTGTACTAGTGAATTTACCAGTTTTGTCATTTACTAGTTGAAGTGTTGACTAACCAGTTGATACAAGAATGTCTTGTGATTGAGTAATTGCCATGTCAAATACTTGTTTTCTATCCTGTGTATATCCTTCAGATTTCCTTGTTCAGGTTTTACTTTATTTAATAAAACTGGCTTATTCTGACAACTGATCAATATGGAATCATCAGAGCAAACTAATATCTTGTCAATCCTGGGCACTTCAATAACAAATTGTTCAGAAATAGTCATTTTCATTGAGATGTTGTTTTGTAAAGAGCCAAAAACTTCATGAGTTAATTCACCTGGACAAAATGTTGGGACAAGGTTTATGTTTAGTTTAGGTAGTTCCATTTCTTCAGAGGTTGACTGTTGAAATTCATCTCTGCATTTTAATACTTCAGCAGCATCCTTCGCATTGATAATGTTTTCTAATTTAGACCTTTGATCTTCAACTTTCTTTTTTAATTGATGAGTTGTTATTCGTTCTTTTTCAATGGATTTCTGGTGAAGACTAATTTCGTGCTCCAGTTTTGTTTCCATTCTCTCAGTGAATTCATCAACTGCTGTTTTCAGAGCTTTATTTTGAGCTTGAATTTTCTCCTTTGTGTCTTTGCACTGTTCTTTTCCAGATTTTGCATCTCTTCTATTTTCGCATCATATTTGTTCAAGTTTTGCAAGTTTGATTGAACTTTTACTTGTGCTTGTTTCAGCCAATGTAGTTTAGTTTCATAGCTTTTACTTATCTCTATTAAGCCATGTCCATTGTGTGTCTTCGAGATGCAAAGAGGACAAACTAAATGGTCACATGACTCACAAAACAAACAACAGTTTTGTCCAGTGTGATCTTGGCATTTAATACTATTGAAATCCATTTCTTCAGCATACAGTGCGATGTCTTTGATACCCACAATTTTGTGGTCCTTTGCATTTTTAAACTTTGGATGAACTTTATCACGACACTTGGTGCACATTAGTAAATCACAGTCCATGCATTTTGAACTGATTTTTGTCTCTATTTCACATAAATTACAGCATAATGGAGCCTGTCCTTTCCGAATTGATTGAGAAAAAGCCATTTTGAAGTCTAAGATATAAAATATGTCTGGCCTATTCTACTTCCCTTTGCTAACTAATCTAGTTTTTTTTTGTTTTTTTAAACTATAAACTGATTCAGAATTTAAATGTCCCTATTGAGATAACACTTTTCAGTGTAATCATGCAAATACTCAAAATGATCTTGTTGGAAATTGATAAAAGTATTACGACAAAAAATAAGATTTTTTTATCTTTTGTATGAAATAAAGGCTTGCTTTATACACCTATGGTTTATCGAAAAAGAATAGAGCATATCAAATTTAAGCTTTTTCAGCATATATTAAATGAGGAAACACTATTTAAAAGGGCACATATAAAATATTAAGTATACTTAATGCAAGAACTTTATTAGACATTTGGTGGACATTAGTAAAATCACAGTCTATGCATTTTGAACTGATTTTGTCTCTGTTTCACATAAAATGCAGCATAATGGAGCCTGTCCTTTTCGAATTGATTGAGAAGAAGCCATGTTGTTGTCCTAAAACTGGATGTGTCTGGTTTATTCTACTTCACTTTTCTAATCTAGCCTTTTAACTTTTGGCTGAATTTAAATGTCTCTAAGGAGAAAAATATATTTTTGTAAATTTATCTTGTTACAAATTGTTTTATGACAATTTATGGGATTCATATCTTTTCAGTAAATGAAGGTTTGCTTGGTACAACTATATGATACTTCAAATTTAACAAAAAGTTAAACATGTTTTATATACTTGAACGGCTAAGTTTACTATAAAACATGTTTACATAGACTTTCTTTTAAAAGATATGTTTGTTCAGTTGTTGGAAGTTTGATATGTCTTGGAATTCTGTTAATTTGATTTCATCGAGATTGGGCCTCTGTGGCAGAATGGTCTAACTAGTCAAACTACTGTATTACTAGTCTGTCAATAATGAGGTTGTGAGTTCTAATCCTGCAAGTGGCAGGTGCATTCGACTCCAATCTTAATTGACCAGGATTGTCAGTCTTCCTTCCACAGGTGGGTGGTTCTCCACCTGCTTCCTCCACCAATAAAAACTGATCGCCACAAAATATCCAATAGTGTTGAAAGTGGCTTAAACACGAACCAATCAATCGAGTTTCATGTCACAGCTTTTTATCATGAGGTATGATTTCCAATGAGACAACTATCCAGCAAAGTTCAAATAAAGAGGATGTAAGCAATTATAGGCAACCGTACGGCCTTCAACAATGAGAAAAACCCATACGGTATAGTCAGCTATAAAAGGCCTCGACATGAAAAATATGAAACAATTCAACTGAGAAATCTAACGGCCTAATTTATAACAAAACAAATAATGAAAAAAACAAATATGACAGACATGAACCAACGACAACCACTGAACTACAGGCTCCTGACTTGGGACAGGCACATAAAGAATGTGGCGGGGTTAAACATGTCTGTGTGCGCTCAAACTTAAACACAGACCGGACATGGCAGGGTATTTATCCATAATCTCATCCCTAACAACAAAAAGGACACTTAGGTACAGATCTGAGCGTACTCACAGTTACTGACAGCTATTTCAAAGCCAATTATAACTAATAAACTTATCTCTAATAAACCAAGTCTATCGTGTGTCACATATAATAAGAGTAAGATCCCTATTAATTTTGTAATCAATAGGTCAATTTCAAAGGGAAGGTCAAAGTTACTCAAAATAGATTTTAGAAATATAATATTAAAATAAGAAAATAACAATGCAAACAGGTCACAGTGGACCCCAGAAGCTCTTCCCCTTCATATTTTTTGCAAGTTGATGAAAGATTTTTCATAAAGTAATTTCTCATTCTAGACTTTGTGGTGGACATTTCAGTTTATGCAGTCCAATCATTTTAATTGCTCATTCAATCTTAGTTTTTCTTTACAGTTTTTGGGAAGTTTGCTATAGCAATACTTTCCTAAGACGTCAGCCTCAAACTTCAAAATCGCAAATGTTCTGCTCCAAGATAATGTAGTACTAGTGTTTGAATACTGATTCTAGGAAGATGCTTTTGAAATTTTGAGTCCTGTTGAAAAGATTACAGAAGATTTATTATAAAAGGAATGAATGTTCACCGACAATTCAGGTGAATTTAACTTCATTTTGAAAATGAGTATCACAAACACTACTTCGCGGATTTGACATGCGCTGAAGAGAAAATCAAAAGAAATCTACACGAGACATCGTTTCATCCATGTATATTTCATGAATGAACATTTTCCCGCACAATTGTTAATACGTACTAATTTACAAATGTTTATTATTAAAAATTTGATTGAACAATTATACACAGGTGACAGAAATACTCGATAATCATATGGCTTATGTCACACGCCAAGGATGAGTAAAGGTAAATTCTGGCTATGATAGAAAAGTGCATGTTTTTGTCAAAACATCGATCGGAATGTTTTGATGCCAAAAACATTTCAAAACTTTTAAATTCTGCTAATTAAATACTAGCTATTTCACATTCCAAAATGGGTTTTAGGACCTCCACTCGTCCAGCATGCTCACAGTCACGTGGATCTTACGTATCACAGCCTCCTCAGTGTTACGATTAACAATTACATTTGTACAAAAATCGTTACAAGGATAAGGAAGACAAGTCAGCTTCTACTTAGAATAACTCAGTGTATCAAGACAAGTGCTGTAGCAATTATTTACATGATTAAATAAAATCTGTCCATGTAATAGCAAAATGACTTTCTTACTCTTAGTGTTTAACCATGCAGTGGCAGATCCAGAACTTTTTATCCTTACACCAGGATCAGTATGATTTTTAAAGATTGACCTGTAATTAACAGTGTGTCATCTCAACACAGAGAATGATTACTATAGTATATCAAATGAATGGCTGAAAACCAAAAATCTCAAATGTTATTGCCGCAATGCTAAATTTCACAGCATCAACTATAAAATGTGTTACAGGGTTATAAATGAATCTAGTGTGTATAAACTTTTTATTCCTGTCGTCATACTGCTATTGTTATGTTCCCACCGTATTAAGTTTTACCCTTTTTCTTCTGTAAGTATGTACGTCCCTTACTTGTACATACGTTCGTACATCCCAAAATTGGTTTCTGTTCTCTAACTTTAGTTTTCCTAAACCAAGTTGTATGAAACTTATACGCAATGCTTATTACCACAAAACACAGGTCAAGTTGAGTTTTGGTGGCGTCGATTTTACAATGCTAGAGATATGCTCCTTAACAAATGGAAAAGTTGTTTGAATTTTTTGTTTACGATCTGTAACTTTAGTTTGTCACAACCAAATGTTATGAAACTTTTACACAATGATCATTATCACAAAACACTGATTAAATTTGAGTTTTGGTGGCCTCAGTTTTACTATTCTAGAGTTATGCCCCTTTACAAATTTAAAAATTGCTGATTTTTGTCGTGCCTTTGACTTTTGTCGAAAAAGCGAGACATAGCGATCCTACATTTTGTTGTTGACGTCGGCAGCGTCCACAAATATTCACTCTGTGGTTAAAGTTTTTGAAATTTTAATAACTTTCTTAAACTATCCTGGATTTGTACCAAACTTGGACAGAAGCTTGTTTATGATCAAAAGCTAGTATCTAGAAGGAAATTTAGTTAAAATTTTGTTCTTGTTTTTCCGTATTTTACTAATTAATTGACTTAGCTTATCTTCCAGTTAACATTACATATAGTCTGCAGTTAAATTTTTCAATACATTAATTAGATTCATAAACTATCCTGGATTTTTACCAAACTTGGACAGAAGCTTCTTACAATCAAAAGGTAGTATATAGAGGAATATTTTTATTAATTTTTTTCCTCATTTTTGTTGAGACTTTGATTAACAGACAAAGTAGGCGAGACACCGGGTTCCACGGAACACTTACAAATTTTTTTCAATTCCGTGTTCAAACTTTAGTGTGCCTCAACCAAATCTTATGAAATTTATACACAATACTTTTAACCACAAAACCAAAATCAAGTTTGAATTTTGGTGTCGTCATTTTACTGTTATGGTTAGCAATGGTTAGGGTTATGCCCAGTTACAAATGGAAAAAAACCTATAAAATCACAGGCCCTAGATATGGCATGGGCACATAAAGAAATTAACAGAGCCTTCTGTATATTTGATTATTTTAGAACAACAGTTTAAAGGTTGCAATAGAAAATATCAAAATTTTATATGACAAACATATGAAAAAAAATGATTTTTGGTAATTGCTGAAAAGAAAATGGTTTAGTTAAAAAACAAAAAACCGTGATTAAATACATATTTGAAATAATACCCATCTATAACCTATTTGAAATACAGTTGCAAACTTCCCAGAGGTGCTATTCAGCACTTTGATTTCTAGTAGGTTTATGTGATGCCCTCTGATTTTTGCGTGAACCCCTGAGGGTTCACGCATATAAATTAGTTAGAAATATAGTCTATGGAGGAATATTCGGAAGCTAAATTATTGTTCATTTGGAACACCTATTCATCTTATCTGTATTATCTTCCTGCAATTAAGAGCACCTCCATACGGGGTATCTCAGATATTTAAAACATGGCAATAAAGAATATTCACAGATCGCTAATTCACTTATCTGATATATGATAATAAACAATCTATAGATCCTTTTCAAACATGTGTATTTATTGTAAAGCAACATTTTATGCATTGCAAGGGTTTACTGACTTGAGCAAAGTTGGCAGTTGTACCCTTTAATAAACAAGTGAAAGTTAAATGGTCAAGATTTAATTATAACGACATATGGTATCAAACATCTGTGTCTAGATATTATTATATTCACAGGGAGATATTTTAAAATAGTGCTGTGGTTTCTACATAATGAGTTATAGTGGGCTTTGGGATTTGATTTGTAACAATAAAATCATTATTCACACTTGTCATTTTGATAAACCAGATAAAAAAAAATCTGTTTCAAATGAAAATAAAATAAGTTAAATCAATGACTGTTCGTTAATATACGTATTTGTGTGAACCCCTGAGGGTTCACGCATATTAATTAGTTAGAAATATAGTCTATGGAGCAATATTCGGAAGCTAAATTATTCTTCATTCGGAACACTTATTCATCTTATCTGTATTAGCCTCCTGCAATTAAGAGCACCTCCATACAGGGGTATCTGAGATATTTAAAACGTCACAATAAAGAAATTGTCACAAATCGCTTATTCTCTTATCTGATATATGATAATAAACTAAATGTATCTATAAATCACTTTCAAACATGTATGTTAAAGCTATATGTATGCATCGTAAGTGTTTACTTTAGCAAAGTTGACAGTTGCAATGTTTGATAAACAAGTGAAAGTTAAATGGTCAAGATTTAACAACCTATGGTATCGAACATCATTGCCAGATATTAATGGTGTTGTGGTTTCTACATAATGAGTTATAGTAGGCTTTGGGATTTGTTGATTTGTAACAATAAATTTTATGCACGTGTCATTTTGACAAATCAGATAAACAAAAATGTCCGTTTCAAAAATTGAAAAATAAAACAAATAAAATAAAGACTGTTGTTAATATAGACGGGTTTATCTGTAATTGACCTAGAAAACATGGGCGCATCCATTAACCTCTCACGTGACCGATCCGTCATTACAACCGTGAAAATTAACGCACGTGTATTGATCAAAACATTATCGATTTTCTGTTTACATTTGTATTTCTTTCATTTTCTGATTTATTTTACTATGGATGCTGCCGAAAGTTATAAAAACATGGAAGCATTTCTTGTGCAGTTAATAGTTGTACAAATAATCGTAAAAACTTCAGGTGTGGAAAAATCAATATGCGAATTACACAACGAGTTGCACAATGACTGCCCTCATTTTGATTCCATATACGTCTTATGTGATGCCTTCAGACGAGCCAACAAAGCTGAGTGGATCAAAGCCGTATAAACATAAAAAAATTTCGAAAAGTAATTAAGGCTTGTAAAATATTTTATTCCTGGGTGCAGTTCTTTCTGAAAAACTTAAAGGTTTTATATATATATGTAGGCCTGTGTGCTTATAGTATATATTCACTTTTTCTTTATAAGACGTATACAGTTACTTCTGTCATAGGCGGATCCAGGGGTGGGGCCTGGGGCCCAGGCCCCTTTGTGGGAAGAATTTGGTTGATTATATAGGAATCACTGAAGCGTGACTGGAGCGGGCGCCCCCTTTTAGGTCAGTCAGAGGGCCCCTTATAAAAGTTCTGGATCCGCCACTGTTCTGTTGATTTGAACTTTCCTCAGTAGATTATTCTGTGCATGAATTCTAAAATTTTATTCATTAGAAAGGATTTTCAAAGGTCTAACTCTTGGTAATCAAATAGTTTACTAGAACCTACGAAAGCTTAGCTATTATCCGACAACCCGAATTTCCGACAGTTCAGTAGTCCGACGGTCCGATATACACCCTAATGTTATACTGTATCACTGTATTTCACAGTATTATATACATCGGGGACTTATATAAGATTCTAATACGGATTAAGGATGAAAATCTACGAGACCTCTGTTTTGGAGTGGTTAGGAGGAGTTGGGAAAACACTAAATGACGCTTCTAAAACATAACTAATCATCGCTTTGAAATTACATGTTAGAGTCTTTGGTGGTTTAATGGCATTCATTTATTTTAAGCACGGGCTGGATCATGATGTTATATACTATACCATAGATGTAATGGGTATTACATCTATGACTATACATACTATAGTAGTTGTATGTCGAGTAATTTTCTGCAAAGGAAATTGGAATCGAACATATAATAACTATAGGAATACATGGGCCGTGAACGTTCAAAACTTCTCAAGCCCATATTCTAATCGCAAAGTTATATCTACATATGGCCCGACGCATCGATAGCATATATAGCGCAATTCATGCGGACACCAAAGTAATACGAAGATGTCACTCAATTTTGAGCATTATACGTAAGTCAAGCAAAAAGCACAAAACTCTTGTCTCTGTAGGAACGTCGGATTAGTGGATTGTTAAATTTTAGGACTGTCTCACTATAGGTCTGACCACAGAATTTTCTATGATTTGATAAAATTGTACCTGGTTTTTCTGATATATCACATTCGACCGGTCAAGACTATTTATTTTTTATTTATGTATGCGTTATAATTATTAATATTATGATTACCAAATGATTATAATCGACATGTAACCTGGGATTAGTATTCGCGGAGACGTCTATATATGTCTCTGGTATTCGTATAAAATTTATTATGTCCCGTGTGTAACATATCAAATACAGTTATATTTTAAGGACACGACACCTGGCCTGCAATACACTTAGGATCCTTATCTAATTACTTTATTATTTATAGCACATATAATTTTGCCGAGGTCAAGTACGACTTCACATTCTTGTGTTTACATTTAATTATATGCGGTCAGGGCATTTAGATCTATATCTTGTTTATATATTTTTTCACGGTTGTAATGGCGATTGTACTACGACGACGCCTAGGAGTCGCGTCACAAACTAAGGCAGATAATCGGAAAACCTGTCTATACCCAGGAAATAATCATATTCTTAATAATAAAAATATATTATATCCTTTTTAAATAAGAAATAGATTTAACAATTGCATGTTAATCTTTCATGAGGTCTTCAAAAATATGTTATGCAAAAGAAAAAATACAAATACACAAAACAGTTAACTCTATATTTTTACACTGAATAAGCATACAATTGATTCTGTAAACATTGGAAAGTTAGAAAAAGAGTGTATTTGATCTTACGTTCGGGTATTTGTTTAAGCAATTATATATCACTATAAGAATTAAGATTGAAAATACATAATATACTGAGACCAACATTCTTTTAATAAATATATCTGAATTTATGAAATTGTGTTTTAAATTAAAAAAAGTTGGGTCAAAAAGATCGCGAATTATGTTAAAATGACCGTCTCTTAAGAAAGCCTTGGAAACTAAAAAATAGATGACCGTTTCATGCTTTGCCCAGCCGGACTTTTCCTGGACATTATACAAATGTCCGGAATATATGACCGTTTTGGAAGCCTTGCATGGGTCCCTTTTCAAAAGTTTCCCAACTACTACCTCGCAAGGTATTCTTGTTGGCATGCGTTTATATGCTTTTTTGACCTCGTGTGACTCAATTTTATCAATGAAATCTTTTGAATCTCAATGTAAAAGTTAAGCCTCTTCAATAATGGTTTTATAATTAGATCAAGAAATATCTCAATGCATCTCGTGGGAGAGTTACACTTACTGATAATTGGTCGGTAAGGAACTTTAATGTCTCCTACTGTCTGACCAGTTCGCAATGCCTCATTAATTATATCTAGATTTATTTGATGAATTTGTGAAAGAAGGTACATGTGTCCATGTTTTGAATCATTATCATTCTTTAAGAAAGTATACGTCTGGGAATCCATTTCTTTTTGTGCCCCCTACGTAGCGGTGGGGGCATTACGTTTTACCCTAAACTGAGTTGGTTTCCGTTCTCTAACTTAAGTTTGCCTCAAACAAATGTTATGAAACTTATACACAATGCTTATTACCACAAAATACAGATCAAGTTTGAAATTTATGGTGTCACTTTAACCGTTCTAGAGTTATGCCCCTTTTCAAATGAAAATTGCTGAATTTTTCATTTCCGTTCTCTAACTTTAGTTTTCTTCAACCAAATGGTATGAGACTTATACACACTGCTTATTACCACAAAACACAGATCAAGTTAGAATTTTGGTTGTGTAACGTTTACTGTTCTAGAGTTATGCCCATTTACAAACATAAAAGTTTCCGTTCTCTTACTTAAGTTTGCCTCAACCATATATTATGAAACTTATACACAATACCTATCAACTACAAATTTGGGTTGTGTCACTTTTACCGTTCTTCAGTTATGTCCCTTTAAAACTTTATATGATATGCAAGCAGGGGCATCATGTGTGTCCCATGGACACATTCCCTTTTTATTTTCATCTCACTTTATAATTAACACCACTCTCATATTGTCATGATTTACAATAATTTAAAAAGAAAATATCATCCTCCACACACATGGCCATGAAAGCACTGAGATATCATTTTAAATTTAGTTGAATTAATAAATAGCATAAAAAAGTTCTAAGGTTCATGTATTGTCTTTTTTTTTGATAAAAAAACATCTTGTTACAACTTTTACTGTTCTTTTTACAGTATTCTCTATCAATTAAGTTATTTTGTAAGTTAATTAAATGTTTATTTAATTCATTGGTGTCTTTCTTATATTATTCACACACTGTATTACTCTTAACTTTATGAGTGTTTTGGATGTGCACTAGTGATTGGTAAATATTGATACGTGTCTGTGTTTTTAATATATGTGACTTAACATCAAGAATTCCATTATTATGGAATCGTTCACTTTGTACACTTTGGTATCTAAATAGAGTGTGGTAAAGGGAGGGTCTGAACACGGAAACACGTGAAATAACAAATCGCAAAATCGTTGCATGGAAAAACACTCTGGAAAAACGAAGCAATCGTAAATATTAGGAAAAGTACCAAAATTTATTACTCAGCCGTTCTTAGAGATCATGCAGTCATTATAAATGGACATGGCGACTCTGCATATGGTCACCTTTTAGCGTCTGCTAGTTGCATCTGATTTATCATAGTAATTAAATACAATAGGCTATTAATAAATATCTTGGGACCAGTTAAAGAGGTACTAAAACGCTAAAATCATGTTTGTCTTATTCTAAAGTTCGTAATTAACGTTTAAGAATGCCAAAACCCGATAAAATTTCATTTTGTAATTATCGAGATATTTGCAAATTACTGTCAGTTTGTCATTTGAACACCTGAACGATTTAGTAAAACACGCCACTACAACTCACTACTTATACCCAACGGAAGTGACGCACAGTGGGTCACCCTGATCAAATACGTGTGTTATATCGTATGCAAACAGATCAAGGCTTGCTAAGTTAAATAACAATTTTGAAATGAATCGGTAACAATTATTACATTGAGAATATTGATAACCATTTGTCGAGGCTTGATAATCGCATAAATATTTTAATCAAATGTTTATAATTAGAAAAGTATTGAAAACCAAAAGCACAAATCAACCTTTTTCTATAAAATATTAACATGTGCATCCTAAAGTGGCGGTAGAAGCAGAAGTAGAACCGTGCATGTTATTTTCCATGGCGGAAAAACGGCATTCAAAATAGGACACTTCAACACGTGCTTCCAAAAGACGACGGAGGGCGTAACTGGTTGATTAGTTAAATTAAACTATGTGGGTTTTCTGAGCTACAAAAATAAAATTCTCTTTCTTACGACTTTAGTTACAGCAGCATTTCACAATTATATAAGTTTATTCTCCAGATAATGTGAAGAATTGAGAACTGTCGGTCACAGTATTCTGCTTGTCTGGTTTAGCACAAACCTGAATATGTATTGATCAAGCTATTTCATTAAAATGAAATACTGGATAGACTTGTAATTAACCTATACGGAGATTTAAAATCAAACAAAATTTTAAAATGGAAATCAGTATAAGTAATCATAGTCCTTGGACCTTATGTAAAAATATTGCTATATGTGTCATATATACTAACGTTATATCACATCCCAGTATCATAAGCAAAGTCCTACCTACGGACGAATGTAGGATAGAAAGTCACAGTACAAAATTCACAATTCAGTTTTAGTTTATTTTTATTTTTTTGAATTAGAAAACATTTGTCAAATTATTTTTGTATTTTATCGAGAACTTTTATATATATGGCAACTTTGTAAACCAAATTTATTCTGAAAAATCAATAATAAAAATAATTGTAAAGATAATAATTTGTCAAAGTGGCTTGGTGCTTAAATGGTTTCATTATGACATAGTGCCAATAAATATATCCTTTTCATGCATAAAATTTGACCTCTATTCATTACTCTAGGTTGAAATGAACTATTTCATAAATTGTAAAATGAATATATGCAAGTAACCAAAACAATTGTAGAAATCCTATGTTTTCAAACAAAACTAAACAAATAGTATGTGTGACTTTCTGTCCTGTAACTTTCAGTACGTTTGCCATAGAGACATATTATACAGTTGCAATCTATGTCTGTGTCCTAAATCACAGGCCTATTTTATATGTAAATATATATTATTTTTTGTTATTAGAAAATAAGATATATAAAACCTATATCAAGGATTTGTATAGTAGTCTTACTATACAAATCCTTGCTATATCGTAGAAATATCAGAGCAATAGAATTATTAGATAAGTTAAAACATATTTGAGCATTTAAAACTACAACAAAACCACTGATATAAAATCTTTAGAAAAGGGTGTGCATTCCAAAATTACTTTAGTCCTAAATCCTGAATGTTATGATCACACAATTTCTTTTTTTTAAAATAAAAAAAATTATACCATACCGCTTTTAAGATATTGACCTTTTCTTTCATTTGAAATTTAAGCAATGACAAATGAATAACCAAACAAGAAAAATATTAATCCTCTCGATCACCTTTTGATCCTGATAATTAAAACAGTCCGCACTTTGACACTACTGATAAGTAAACATCCTGTATACAGTGAGGTAAAGATCAAACAGTAGCTATTATCCATCCCCTCAGGTAATTAACAACTTGGCCATGCAGAAATGCCACCCGTTGTTTATAAAGTGATAAACTTTAAAGCTTGATAATTAACATTATTAAAAAGGTATTACACATACCCGGTTTTTAACTGGCAATTAATTATTTTTATTACATGGAACCGAAGCCTCTACCGTCATATCTTGTCAAGATGTTATGCAACTTTACGTACAAGACACGTAAATATAAACCATATTTTTTCTCGACACAACATTTGTTTTTTAATTAATAGCTAGATTAATGATATATTGACCGTCAATTTGTCTCAGTTCTACGATCAGGAACATTGTTTTCAGTTGAAAACTCAATGTTGAATTATCCCAACCCCATCCCCCTTTTTCTATTGAAACACGTTTATTAATACACTTCCCTTCTGAAACATATTTTGTTCCTTTTGACAAAGTGGTCATAATGAAGAATGAGCCTTGAATGGGTAGCGAAATTCATTGGCAGTGATCAGAAGAAAGTTCATTATTTAAACAACGTTAAGATAAGCCGAAGAAGTGACCCACAGTGCGTCACTTCCGGTAGATTTGGTTTTAGTGCTGTTTCCGGAAGTAGCGTTGATTGGATTTTCCTAAGGTACAAATAGTTGAACTTTACACGCTATTATCTCTGTAATTAGTGGACCAAATTGCATCGGGTTTTTGCATTTTTATCAATTATTTCGAACTTTTAGATAAAATTACTTGTTATGTGCGTTTTAGTAGTTTATAATTTAAAACAATGTCTGGGCTGACTTTAAATTAGTCCCGGTTTACTTTTTAATCAAATGCGGGACAAGCATGAGAAAATAAGAGTATCGACACGAAAATAATTAAGGGAAAACATGAAGCACGCACATCGAACCTAAACACGAGAAAACGAGAAATAAAACGTCGAAACATGAAAACACATGAAATAAAAAGGCCGAAAACATTGCACGAAAATAACCCTTTACCACCCTCTCAATATGTCATACTAGATGTTGACACCTCATATTAGAACTTAAGTAGATGGTTTTTTCGTTTGCTAGGTTAAAATAAACTTCAACTTGCTCTAATTTGCCCGTGAAGACCATAAAACCGTCATCCCTATTGACAGTGTAATTTGATGTTTTCTCTCCATTGGAACTTATCTAAGATATTAATGAATAGGACAGACAGATGCAGATCTGTGCATGTTGGTGAAAATATACCACCCATGGGCGCTCATATAATGAGTTTGTATAACAGTCCATTCAACTCAAATTCATTGTTTCTAAGAATTAATTTAACAAATGGAGTTAAATCTATTTTGTTGAGAATCTTTTAAGGTTGCACTTTGTAAATACAGCTGTTTTTCAAACCATGCCTTTTTTGGGGAGATATAGAATATTCATAGACAATTAAATTTTGTTTACGTACTGGTTCCTGGATATGATATCTATGTTTCATCTCATAGAGACATAACTTGGGAATGTTACCAGTAAATATACATATTCATAGTGATCAAGTTGAAGTCTGTGGAAATCCTTAAGTCAAGGTTGGGGTAGTATAGAAATTTAATGTAAGTTTAAACTCTTAGAAGTTCGGGGCATATTAACGTTAAAAATAGGCCGCACAGCCCTATATTTTGACCTTTGAAAAAAATAGTAGTGCATATGAACTTTCCATTCTAGGATATATTTTTTTTCAAAACTTCGTAGTAAAAGTGGTACAGTTTTAGCAGTGAAAGGAGTTCCTATGGGAAATTGCATTGTTGATATTTACAGAAATGCAACCTATATTGGGTAAAAAAAGGGAACATACAGAATTTCACCAAATCTGGTTTATCTCAGAGATTTTAATGAAATCAACTCAAATATGAAGTTTTATAAATATTTCATGAAGATTGAGAAAATCCTGGGCCTTAACTATGATGACTCAGCATAAATTCACAGTTTACAGTATGCATAGTTTAGTTGAAGCCCTGAATGCAAAATAAATTCATTATATGTGCATATTAGTAATTTAAATTGTTTAGAAGTGCTTAAATTTACTCTTCGCAGTCATTGAAACTCAAAGATCCTTCCTGAATATTATTTGTGGGGTGTTTTTATCCTGTCGATAACCCAAATGTAAGCCGTAGCACCTAAATGTGCTTTTTAGTGATCACGGCATAAAAAAAATACAAGCTAGAAATACAAAAACCTGAATAAAACTTACAATAGTGTGTTCTATCCTAAATATGCACTAAATATTCCATATTGCTAGAACAGCAGAATAATTTAGGAAATTTGAGGCCCCAGGGGCAAAAAACAGAGAAAAATGCCTATCCCCTGGGTCATAAAACAAATAATATAACTTGTAAATGCTATGACTTTATTATTTTAAAGGTCTTTTGTATAGAAACCAATAACTGTACTTGGAAGTTATGCAAAATCAGATGTTAGCAGTCATTTCTATAAAACTTTTAGAGAATTCATACATCAAACTGATATCTTCATTCATACAACTTTTGCAAATATGGCTTTGTTTAAACACTTCTAGTTCATATATTAGCTAAATCATGTTAGATATATGGTAAGAGATGATACTGTTGTGACAAGATTTCTTAACTGACCATTTGAGGCAGTAATTGTTAACTTTCATTGACAAATAGGCATACAGTAAGATGTGGACTGGAGACAGAGGCAGGATTGGACACTTTATATAATCTTGAATGTTGGAATGATTAGCTGCTAAGCATTACATTTATAGTGTTCTGAAATGCTTTCAATTTGTTATCAGAATAGTTTCAAACATGTTCTAGATATTTCATGTCAGAAAACATGCTCATAGGGTAAGCTGGCAATAAGTAAAGTCTTGTTTTCAAATTCTGTAAAAAATTGATACAGGGGTGGGGTTTAAAATGTACTGTAAAAGAAAACTTAGAGTATATGCAGTGATTTCTTTCAGGCTATAATTCTGAGATATAAGTATTGTTGTGAGAAAAAGTGTTTTTAGAAAGTTTTCTATTGGAATAAATGTTAGTATAGGTTGCACTTTGTAAATACAGCTGTTTTTCAAACCACGCCTCTTTTGGGGAGATATAGAATATTCATAGACAATTAATTTTGTTTATGTACTGGTTCCCGGATATGATCTCTATGTTTCATCTCATAGAGACATAACTTGGGAATGTTACCAGTAAATATACATATTCATAGTGATCAAGTTGAAGTCTGTGGAAATCCTTAAGTCAAGGTTGGGGTAGTATAGAAATTTAATATAAGTTTAAACTCTATGAAGTTCGGGCATATAAGCGTTGAAAATATGCCGCACAGCCCTATATTTTGACCTTTGAAAAAAATAGTAGTGCATATGAACTTTCCATTCTAGGATATATTTTTTTTCAAAACTTCGTAGTAAAAGTGGTACAGTTTTAGCAGTGAAAGGAGTTCCTATGGGAAATTGCATTGTTGATATTTACAGAAATGCAACCTTAAAGTACATTCTCCTGTGTGTTGATTAATTATAATGCATTGATAACAGTTTCATCTAAATTATCAATGATATTTGTAAATATCTAATAAAGATAGTCATGGTAATAAACTAAGAACGTATCGCAAAGTTAAAAATAATTTTGAATTAGAAAAATATCTCCTACTGGACCTTAACAAAAGTGTTATTTCTAAAATGGCAAAAATTAGAATTAGTAATAGCAAATTACTAATAGAAGTTGGTAGATATATTAGAACGCCTTTTGAACAGAGAATTTGTCCACTTTGCAAGGATGGAATTGAAGATGAATTCCATTTCCTCATTAAATGTAAAGCGTTAGAATTTAATAGAAATATACTCTTTTGTAATTTAAGTGATATAGTTCCATCTTTTGTTAATATGTCTGAACAAGATAAATTTAGTTTCATTTTGAAAAGTAATGATACTGACATTTGTACTGTATGTGTAGCTGGAATAAGCGATATGTATAATTCAAACATTCATTTAAAGCAAACATAATGCTGTTAAGAACTGTTGTAGTATTAAAGCTTATTGTAATAGCTTGAATTAATAATATAGTATGAATAACATCTCCACGCAGTGTAGATATAAAATATGTGTCTCTTATTGAGAAAATATGTCTGTATATTTGTTTTTGTTTATTTTTGTCTATTTTTGTATTTGTATTTTGTAAATGTCAGCTGGTATCATTCCTGTATTGGAATTTACACCAATAAAATTATTTGATTTGATTTGATTTATTTGTGTACATTGACGTACATCATAGGCAATAAGAATGCATACTTTTTTTACCTCGTGTGACTCTATTTCATTAATGAAATTTTTTGTATCTTGAATGTAAAAGTTATGCCTCTTCAATAATGGTTTTATAATTAGATCAAGTAAGTATCTCTCTCGGGAGACTGTTACACTTATTGATGATTTGTTGGTAACAAACATTAATGTGTCCTGCTAGCTGACCAGTTTGCAATGCCTCATTACTTATTTCTAGTATAATTTTATGAATTTTTGGAAGAAGGTACATGTGTCCCCCATGTTTTGAATCATTATTATTCTTTAAGAAATTATACGTCTGGGAATCTATTTTTTTTTCTCCTTGCTTTATGTTTAAAACTTCTCAACATGCCAAAGTTGTAATGATTTACAATAAAAAGAAAATATTATCCTCCACACACATGGCCAAGATAACACTGATATATAATTTCTTATTCAGTTGAATTAATAATTAGAATAAAAAAGTTCTAAGGTTCACGTATTGTCTTATTTTTTTTTAAAAAGCAACTTGTCATTCTGTTTGTTGTGTATATGATAAAAGCCTTTTGCTCAACAAAAATTGAAGAATTTATAGGAAGATTTTCAGTTTTGTCTTGCTTCTATGAAGTTACGTGGTGAGATTGAGGCGTTTCTGTTTTACTATTTAAAATAAATGCTTACCATTTTCCGTTAGTTACCAAATCAATTTGAATGTTTTTTAGAAATCACAAAATCAGTTGGAATAGTTAGACTTTTGAGAATCACAATATTAATAAGACATAATATTGGTGGGAATATTTCAGCAATTTGGGATGCTGTGAAACAAAAAGATCAGCAGCAAATAAAACTAGAAAAATAAGGAGAATTTAATAAGTAAACAAGTTTAAATGATAGGTACAGCATACCTGAACAACTGATCAATATGATAGAACTAATATCATGAATTATTTCTTTTTTTTAGGCAAATGTAATGTTAGAATACACATTAGATGATGCAAATAGCTTACTAGATAAAAACCTTGATGCAGCAAATAAAAGTTTAGCACAAGTAGAGGAAGATTTGTGTCTGATTCGAGATCAAACCATTACATTAGAAGTCAGTATCCTTAAATAATCATAGCTCAGTAATAATTCAATTAATGAATAACTGTAAATTCAGAAATTTTTTTGTGTGTTTATTATTGTAATTGTTTAACAATACACAAAAATTCAAGATTGATGATCAGAATTTCAATGGAATGCTGCATACTCTTAATACTGTTCAAAATTAAAATGTCAGTTTTTATTTTTGTGAAACCTATCCCTTTGCAATTTGCCCAATGATAAGAATATGGCAAACATTTCTGCATTCACAGAAACTGAAGTTGGAAACAAGGTATGTGCAGGTATTTATATGATTATCAATAATTAATTAATTAGTTATTAGACAAAAAATAATTATTATACCCATTACTTTAAAAAAAGTGGGGGTATACTGTTTTACCTATGTCTGTCTGTCAGTCCTTCAGTCCGTCCTTCCGTCCCATGAATATTTTTCGTCGCATCTTTCTCAGGAACTACAATACAAGGATTTCTGAAATTTGGTTTCAAGGTTTATATAAGTCAGCTATACCGTGTGATGTGTTTTCAGATTCATCACTCAACAAATTCCTGTTTACCAAACACTTACATATTTTAACACTATTAAAATTATCCACTTGCGGCGGGGGTATCATCAGTGAGCAGTAGCTCACAGTTTCACTTGTTCTTAAAAGTTTTATTGTTAATGTTCTTCAAAACGGCTTATGTATTTAAGAGTTTTCAGAATTTTGTCCTGGAAATAAAGTTTCAGATATGTTGTTAGTGTAAAAATGACACCAACTATAGTCAACTGTTTTATGTTTTCTTGTCTGTGCCTCTGTCCATTTATTCATCCGTCTGTTTGTCAGTCCCGTATCAAGTTTAAGTTTTTAGTTGAGGTAGTTAACCACTTCAAGTTGAAACTAAGTACACATGATAATTATCATGTAAACTTTTAAAATTAACCGTATACATCAAATTATGGTTTTAACCCTGATTTCATAGTGAAATCCATACATTCTTAGGTTTAAATATTTTTGGTTAAGATGGTTTACCAAGAAGTTGAGGTCACATCAGCTAGAATCTTGGAACATATGTTCACTGTGGTGTGAATTTAAAAAAAAATGCAAAATTATGGTTTTGACCCAAATTCACAGTTTACTGAATATGGAAATGTGATAGTGTGAAATCAGTATTTTCTGTGGGTAAAGTTTTTGGTTAAGGTGTTTTACTTTGAAGTTGTGGTCTCATCAACTTTAAAGGTAGTGTTTCATTTTTATTTGAAATTTTAAAATTTTAAGCAAAATTTTGGTTTTCACCAACATTTTAAGGTACACTGAACATAGAAAGATGATATTGCCAATGGTGCATTATGTCCAAAGTCCCATATATTTGGTTTCACCTATGCTAACTGAAAAGACAAATAACAATGCCTTGGCCTAAAGTCCCAATGGGTATTCTTGCCTTATTGATATATTTATACTCTCTGTTCCTTCAAATGATATTGCCTTAAGTTTTGTAAATTAGATTAGGGACAATAGTAGTATTTTGGTTAATTTGGCATTTATGATGAAATCGCCAAAAATGAAACACTTCAAACGAGATAAAACACCTGTTATGGCGAGTCATTTCTCATTAATGACGACTGTACATTACATGATTTGTAGTTGTTTATTATCTGGTCTGTGTTCTTGACACAAACAAGTCTAGGGTGGTAGTTGTATCAATAATTTTTATGCCCCCGCCATAGCGGAGGGGGCATTAAGTTTTACCCTTGTCCATCTGTATGTCCGTCTGTCCGTCCGTCCGTCGTGCCGTACGTCCCAAAATTGGTTTCCATTCTCTAACTTTAGTTTGCCTCAACCAAATGTTATGAAACTTATACACAATGCTTATTATCACAAAACACAGGTCAAGTTTGATTTTTTTTTTTTATTATTTATTAACAAGAGTTTTATATTGTATGAATTCCTTAACCAATTGCAGACATGGCTAGGGTATATAATTGGGACGTGAAGCGGAGGCAAGCGCTACAGGTTACCAAATCATAGCACCAATCCATCAAATCCGGTCTGCAATAGTGCTTTTTACACTGTGTTCAATGCATCATCATTTGGAAGATCAGCTCACTCAAGCGGAAATTCATTGAGGATCAACTGTTTGGAGAAAAGTGGAGATAATTTAAAACTTTTGTATTTGCTCAGTTTCAATTTCTGTAGGTTCTCATTTCTTTTCTTCAAATCCTAAAATGTTCAGATCATCTTTTTTTATGAGACAGTTTATGACAAGGATTTAAAAGAAAAAAATCATATTTTATAAAAAAAATTATAAAATCATTGCTGCTGTAAAAGATATTTAAATTTAGATTTAACAATTTATCAATTTTGACTTTAACAACAGGTTCAATATTTGTTTATGTTTAAATAGATTTACTGCCTACTTATTTTATAATATGTGATTTTGCTTAGAACACTGACTTAACCAGTATATACATGTGAACAAAAATTGTGGTGTACTATTACATATATTTATAATTGACAAAAAGGCTTTTTTGTAAATACACAAATAAAAGTACTGAAAATGGTATTGTTTTGATTTGTTTATAAAGTGTGAAATGAGATTATACTAAGTTGCTGTGGAATCATTGTGTTCATTATATACTTTTAATATTAAACATTTTAAAAGTAGAAGTAATCTTTGACACCTAGACAAGGGTCGATAATCATAAGAGTCTAGTTTGGCTTCATTTGATCAAAGTTGTGTTGTCGTGTAATTTATTTGAGTGATCAGTGTTTTAAAAAAAGATATTTCTGTTATTTCGCTGATCTGATGTTGAGGTAAAATAATAATAGAGTTGTATTTTGTAAAATTACAAAAAATTATAAAAAAAGAGTTTAATATAAAAATATGAAGTGGTATGATAAAAAGAGACAACTATCCATTGAAGATTAAAGGACAAAGATATGCTTAGATTTTTATTTTATTTTGCTGTTTTGTGGTGTACATTAATTTCTTAAATTAAAAAAAAAAAGTATTAAAATATGAACAAAGAAGACACTGATGAGAATCCTATGGCAGCGTGAAAATAGTTTTGTCAGTTCCTTGCCCTTATTATTTCTTTTTCAATTCAGAAAATGTATTTAACTTCCCATGTCAAAACTATCTTATGTATGTCAATATAAATGTGTAAAGATTTCAGTCCTGAATTAAACTTTTAATATGCTTGGGTTAAATTTTGTTTGATTAAATTCAAGTGAATCAACATTTGTGAGCTGGAAATTTTCACACAATCTATTTTTAAACTTTTTGTCAGACAGACACATAAATTATAGCATTTATTAGGTTTACCTGGTTGTTTTGATTAAAGGTCAGTTACCCAGTTGTATTCAATAATATTAAATGTTTAGAAGAACATAAAAGGTTTTTGATTTTTTGAGAAGGAAAGACAGTTTTAAATTCATATAAAAATAAGACTATGTGGTATGACTGCCAATGAAACAACTCTCCATCAGAGACCAAATGACATAGAAGGTAACAACTATAAGTCACCATACAGCCTTCAATAATGAGCAAAACCCAAAAAGCAAAGTAAATTCATGTTGGGATAATCAGGGGTTTACAAATAATGACGTGTAAAAGCAACATTGTATTCATTTTGTATTTATTAGTTGCTGTGGTAATGTAATCTCACTGATGTGTGCAAAAGTCTAAACAGACTATACAAGTCCCTTTTCAATTCACACATTGAACTGGTTTTAATTATCTTGCTGGGGATAAATTAACAGTTCCCAGTGCTTCAGTGTTTGTCTGTCTGTCTGTCAGTCAACATCATTTTTAAAAAGAAATGACTCGAGCAAAAATCTTGGGACAAATAATTGCTTTGATGTGACTGTTAATGTACACGAAAGTCTAGAAACAGTTATTCAAACTGAGATGTTCCTATAGCGATAACATTGTTTTCAGTTTTGTCCATCCTGAGTAATGCCCCTTGATAATATTTGGATTTTTGTTTTGCCTTTAACAATTAAGAGAGGCGGAAGATACCAGAGGAAAATTCAAATCAAACTTGAAAGACAAATATATAACACCATGGCAAAATGGTGAAAAATAAATTGATACAAACAACTGCCTACAAAACAAATGTCTTGATGATATTTTGCTTCGATGCGACATAAGTAAAGCTTATGAATTATTAATGACAATTGAGTCATGATCACCCATACCTAATGTTAAAGCGAAGTATTAAATTTTTTGTCATGCTAAATTGACATCGTAACAATGTCCAATTGTTGAGGTTTCTGATTAAATTTTTTATGAAAGATATATGAAATTATTTTCAGGGTGATATTTAGATATAAACATTAAGGGATCATGAATATTTGGTACTTCCTACATAAAAAGGCTATTCCACTCAAAAGATAACTTTTTCCATATTTTTCTAATCATACTTAAATAGGTCAACAGAAATTAAAAAAAAATATTGAACAGTTTAACACACCACACCAAAATAACATGCTTATAAACACAGACAAACAAAAAATGAACATCATATGGTCCAGAAAGCATTACTGAGCTCGGGTTCGAAATGTTGTTCTGGTTAACTAGTTTTACATACGCACAAACCTCCTTGCCTCTTGCTTATCCTGACCATTTGTCATTAAATTGGAAATGCACAATAAAAAACTTGTACAGTGCAGCTACCAACAGAATGACCTTTAACTTGAAAACTTGACAAAAATAAAATAAAAGATGACAAATAATTTAGTAAACAGGGTCAAAATGTACTATCTACAACAGGAAGCTGGCTAAAATAGCCGCGAAAGAAGACAAAAAAAAAGGAAACAACTCTCCTAACAGGTTTCTTTAAGTCTCATCAAAGTTTTTATGCCCCGCCGCTATGGCCCTATTTTATAGGCATTAAGTGTTGCCCTTGACAGGCCATTTGTCTTTCCATCCGTCCTTCCTTCCGTTGCATTTTTGTTTTCTCGCTCTTTCTAAATTTGCATCATGCAAATTTTAAGAAACTTGTACACAATACTGAGAACCAAAACTCGTAGACAGAGTTAGAATTAAGGCAGTGGGTCACTAACTGTTCTAGAATTATGCCCCTTTATAACTTGTAAAATTGCATATTTTTTTCGTGTCTGCACTCTAACTTAAGTTTGCCTCATTTAAAGTTGAAACTCATACACAATGCAATGCACAATGCTCAGATTTTTCGTATCTGAACTCTTTAACAACAAATTTAATGTTGAACTTGCCTGACAGCTATATGACATTCACAGAAATTTGGAAGAAAAGCATGGCATCACTTTGAAATAAAAACAAAACAGTGAAAATATAAAAATTACGCACAAAAATACCTAAGACTAGAACAATGGAACTCTTTAAAAACTAGCAGTGACATCAAATACTCTCAAAAAGTACTGTAAATTCAGAAATTATTGCGATGTTTTTATTATTTCGAAAAATGCGACAGGGTTATAATCGCAATAATTTAAACTCGCATTTTGAAATTTTTTATTTGAATTAAACAGGATTTTTCTCAATATCGCAAAAATTAAAATCGCATTTTTGTCTAAAATGACAAAATCGCAATAATAAATGCACGCAATAATTTCTGAATTTACAGTATTTTCAGGTATTGTAAGCAATCTTGAGCTGGGGCATTTGTGTCCTCAAACACATTCTTCTTTTATTTTAATTGAAATACACAGTGTATGTGAGTTCTTCAGACCCTTGGAAGAAAGAATCATTTAACTGAATTATCAGGCAACATATATGCCTTATGAACAAATTATCCTATTAAAATTGGCCACTGAATGTTAAGCAACCAACAATCAATCAATCATACAACTGTTAGATTGTGACAAAAACTGGAATGATTTAATCATTATTTTCTGTCTGTCCATGTACATATCGAGATTGACACTGAAGTAGAACACCTTTAGATAAAGACACACAGGAAAAAAATATATCATAATAAAAATTGGTACACGGAAATAGATTGACATATTGTGAAATGTTATGACAGTTTACATCCTTTCGTATGAAATACTGGGCAATAAATTTAACACTATATTACTGGTTGAAATTGAATTAGATAATACTGATATTGTATGATGTCACTTTCGTTGACATGTTTATAATGGTCTGACTGCCTACGAGCATAAATTAATAAAGATTACTCATGAGATGTCAAATGATTTGGACAAAAATGCATTTTCTGCGTTAAATTATTAAGTGAATTCAATTTAAGGCTATTAAAAATTACTGTCACTTATAAACAATATTTATACATAATATCCTTTTATAGTGGGATGACAAAACGCCCCATAAAAGATTCCTCATAATATTACATTGTTAGATGGAATTGAAATTTAATTGCTTTGTCAACAGTGTCTACAACTTAGGTCAATCCATATGCTTTAGGCTTGCAGTATCATTGCGCCCATGTTAACTAATCAGCGTGTAAACATGTTGCCTGTTGAAAACTCTTATTAAAAACAATACATTCATCATTTTGTCAAAATTTATTTGGATAATTATTAAATAAATAAATTTAGAGGAATGATATATCAATGGTCCTCATTTGACCTGAGTGGTTAAAAAAAAAATGGCCACCAAAGGCAATCTTTGATTCTGATTGGCCAATTTTCAAAAATCATCTACAGTGAAGTCGGAAGATCCTCTTTCAATGTTTATTGGATGGCAAGCATGCGTCATAGCAGACAATTCTCATTAAAAAACCTATGGAAAATTTCATTTTCATCTTATTCTTTGAATTCTTCCAGCCAAAATTAATCTTTTGTGGCAGGAATCATTTGTGTCAGGAATTATGTTTTGATTAGTAATTTTAATTAACATCTTTCAAGAGCATAAATAAAATATTCTGTATACAGACTATAGACTAAAGGTGAGCAATACAAGATCCCAAGAGCCTCTTGTTTACATTAATTAAATTTTCAACATTTGCTTTATTTGACAATCGATTATTGGTCTGCTTCTTTGTTTTTAACAAAAGGTTATTGTGTACATGTTATTTAAATATTTTTCAACTGTAATTACTTTTACAATAACTTATATGAAAGGAGATAATTTACAGCAAATTTTATAACAACTAATTGTTATGTTAAGCATGACCAAGGTCTCCATTATTACCATATTTTCAACATTTGTCACAAATTTTAACACTCATTTAACACTTAAAATTTAAGTTTTCTTTTCAGAAACTATTATAACAATAGTTTATTCAAATGCAATTTTTATGTCAAAACTTATTTCATTGGCTAAAATTTACTTTCAAATCTACAATTGACATGCCTGTGGTCACCATTTTGAATAGCTGCATGGAATCCACAGACGTTCATTTAATACCATATTAAATAAAATGCTCCGCAGGACGCAGCTTGATACGACCGCAGAGGTCGAACCCTGAATAGTTGGGGGCAAGTATGGACACAACATTCAAGCTTGATACAGCTCTGAATTTGGATTGTGATTAAATATTTGACACAGCATAGGTTTCTGACACAGAATGAATGTGGTCTAAGAACTTAAAATTTTAAATTGGACATTCACCTATTATGGTCCAATATCCAAAATCTAAATACATGGTTAGATTCAGCATATCAAAGAACCCCAAGAGTTCAATTTTGATGAAATCAAACAAAGTTTAATTTTGGACCCTTTTGACCTCAATGTGGACAAAGTTGATAATGGGGCCCAAAATCAAAATCTAAATACATGGTTAGATTCAGCATATCAAAGAACCCCATATATTCAATTTTGTTGAAATCAAACAAAGTTTAATTTTGGACCCGATTTGGACCAACTTGGAAACTGGGCCCATAATCAAAAATCTAAATACATGTTTAGATTCAGCATATCAAAGAACCCTATGAATTCAATTTTGTTAAAATCAAACTAAGTTTAATTTTGGACGACCCTTTGGACCTTAATGTAGACCAATTTGAAAATGGGACCAAAATTAAGAATCTAAATACACGGTTAGATTCGGCATATCAAAGAACCCCAATAATTCAATTTTGATGAAATCAAACAAAGTTTAATTTTGGACCCTTTTGACCTCAATGTGGAAAAAATTGATAACGGGCCCAAAATCAAAAATCTAAATACATGGTTAGATTCAGCATATCAAAGAACCCCATATATTCAATTTTGTTGAAATCAAACAAAGTTTAATTTTGGACCCGATTTGGACCAACTTGGAAACTGGGCCCATAATCAAAAATCTAAATAATGTTTAGATTCAGCATATCAAAGAACCCTAAGAATTCAATTTTGTTAAAATCAAACTAAGTTTAATTTTGGACCCTTTGGACCTTAATGTAGACCAATTTGAAAGCAGGACCAAAATTAAGAATCTAAATACACGGTTAGATTCGGCATATCAAAGAACCCCAATAATTCAATTTTGATGAAATCAAACAAAGTTTAATTTTGGACCCTTTGGACCTCAATGTGGACCAATTTAAAACAGGGCCCAAAATCCAAAAACTTAATACGATTAGATTCAGCATATTAAAGAACCCCAAGAGTTCAAGAATAAAACCCCATTGAAATTGGTCAAGAAATAAGCAATTTATACAAAGTATCTTCTTTTGCACAATACTGTGCAATTGAATATTTCTTGCAATTGCGCAATACTGTGCAATTGAATATTTCTTGCTATTGCAATACTGTACAATTGACAATTTCTTGCTATTGCGCAATATTGTGCTATTGGATATTTCTTGCTATTGCGCAATACTGTGCAATTGAAGATTTCTTGCTATTGCGCAATTTTGTGCAATTGAAAATTTCTTGCTATTGCACAATACTTATTATATAATAATTTACACATCCTGTTAGGTGTGTATCTCCTGCCATGTCATTATTATTTGCTTTTAAATATAAATCAGAAATAACCAACTTAAAATGGAAAATTTTAAAGAAAAAAAAAGGTATAAAAAACATTTAGCTACCCCTCAAGTTGAAAATTGCAAATGTCCTCCATTTTTGAACAAATCCTCTTTAATTCAGCCTATGCTGAAATTAAAGCCAATTATTCAGATTTTTCAACTGTCACCCCAATGGTGACAATTGAGTCATGTTGGAATCCATGGAAACACAGCTGTAGACCTTGAGGCAAAGCCTGCCCTTTGAGGTATACCATATACCGATTTTAAATCTAATATTAGAGAATATGTTTTAATATTTTGAAAATGAATGGAGTAAGAGAGATGGTAACAAATTACATGAAATTACCTTGCAGTACAATTTCAGAGATCCATACACTTGAACACAAGTTATTGTCATGAAACTAGAAATGTTTTAATTAATTGTATTGCTTGTTCCATTTACAAATATTGTTTCATTCTTAAAAGAAATTGAATATATTATAAAATATAAAAATGTTGTTATATTTAAAACGATTTTAATTTTATCACATTATTTTGATTTTAAAAATATACCTTAAACTGTTATAATATTCGATTAGCTCGCCGCCCTTTCTTTTGGCCCCTAATTCCTAAACGTTTCAGGCAATTACCCCAAACTCAATTCCAGCTTTCCTGACCTTTGTCATTAAATTGATATGGAACCTTGTAGTACAATTTCAGAAAGATCCATACACTTGAACACAAGTTATTGTCATGAAACTAGAAAAATGCTTGTTTTGTTTTCTCGTTTTTTTGGCATCCCTAATTCCTAAATGTTTCAGGCAATTACCCCAAACTCAATTCCAGCTTTCCTTTGTGATATGGAACCTTGTAGTACAATTTCAGACAAATGACATTCACAGAAATTTGGAAGAAAAGCATGGCATCACTTTTAAAAACAAACAGTGAAAATATAAAAATTACGCACAAAAATACCTAAGACTAGAACAATGAACTCTTTAAAACTAGCAGTGACATCAAATACTCTCAAAAGTACTGTAAATTCAGAAATTATTGCGATGTTTTTATTATTTCGAAAAATGCGACAGGGTTATAATCGCAATAATTTAAACTCGCATTTTGAAATTTTTATTTGAATTAAACAGGATTTTCTCAATATCGCAAAATTAAAATCGCATTTTGTTTATTTTAATTGAAATACACAGTGTATGTGAGTTCTTCAGACCCTTGGAAGAAAGAATCATTTAACTGAATTATCAGGCAACATATATGCCTTATGAACAAATTATCCTATTAATTCACTGAATGTTGAAGCATTACCCACAATCAATCCATCATACAACTGTTGATTGAACCTTGAATGTACAATGTCAGAGTCTGTCCATGTACATATCGAGACACTGAAGTAACACCTTTAGATAAAGACACACAGGAAAAAATATATCATAATAAAAATTGGTACACGGAAATAGATTGACATATTGTGAAATGTTATGACAGTTAACATCCTTTCGTATGAAATACTGGGCAATAAATTTAACACTATATTACTGGTTGAAATTGAATTAGATAATACTGATAGTGTATGATGTATGTCAAATGATTTGGACAAAATTATGTCTGGAAGTTACAAAATGCTTATTTTTGTCATATTTATACCCTTTTTAGTGGGATGACAAAACGCCCCCTAATTCCTTAACTGTTGGTACCATAACCCCAAAATCAATCCCAACCTTAATCAGCGTGTAAACATGTTGTTGAAAATATTGATACATTCCTTATTTGGTAAAATTTCATTTAGAGATGATATATCAATGGTCCCATTCAGTGGTTAAACTAAAGGCAATTTGATTCTGATTGGCCAATTTTCAAAATCCAATGAAGATTCAATGTTTATTGGGCGGCAAGCATGCGTCATAGCAGACAATTCTCATTAAAAAACCTATGGAAAATTTCATTTTCATCTTATTCTTTGAATTCTTCCAGCCAAAATTAATCTTTTGTGGCAGGAATCATTTGTGTCAGGAATTATGTTTTGATTAGTAATTTTAATTAACATCTTTCAAGAGCATAAATAAAATATTCTGTATACAGACTATAGACTAAAGGTGAGCAATACAAGATCCCAAGAGCCTCTTGTTTACATTAATTAAATTTTCAACATTTGCTTTATTTGACAATCGATTATTGGTCTGCTTCTTTGTTTTTTAACAAAAAGGTTATTGTGTACATGTTATTTAAACATTTTTTCAACAGTAATTACTTTTACAATAACTTATATGAAAGGGAGATAATTTACAGCAAATTTTATAACAACTAATTGTTATGTTAAGCATGACCAAGGTCTCCATTATTACCATATTTTCAACATTTGTCACAAATTTTAACACTCATTTAACACTTAAAATTTAAGTTTTCTTTTCAGAAACTATTATAACAATAGTTTATTCAAATGCACAATTGACATGCCTGTGGTCACCATTTTGAATAGCTGCATGGAATCCACAGACGTTCATTTAATACCATATTAAAAAACTGAACATAGCCTACCTCCAAAATGCTGCTTCAATGAGATTTTATCCAAATCTGAATCGATCAGTTAACGAAATAATCCTTCAGTTTGAGCGTTTTTCATTTGTATGATGCTTTGCCATGATGTTAATGCCCCAAAATCATTCATGAAGTTTCTTGGAATTTTATTTTATTTTAAATTTATACAGTTTTACAAGCTCTTATTGACTTTTTCTTTTTTTGATGCATTAGGATAGGAATAACGGTACTGTAGTTGAAAGAGTTGCCACTGTCAATTGAGATTTTAGAGTCCCAAATATTCGTTTAACTGTCTCAGCCAAGCGTCACCAGTAAATCTGCATTTGCGACCATCAAAAAGCCAGTTGACTGGGGCAACTCTGCACCTACAGTTATTCCTTAAGTAATATTTAGAACAAATTATAATATTAAAGAAGATTTTGGATAAAGGTCAATGACACAGCAACCAAACAATATAAAAAAAGACATCAAGAGGTCAACTTATGGTGTTCAACAAAAGAAAGGTATCTGTTGTATATTTCATGATGAAGGAAGTTTCATATCTAAGTTAATCTGTTTTGCCTCAACTTTTTTTAAGGTGTAATAAAACAGAAAATTGACTATTGGAATTAGAGAGATTTTTTTTTTTTACCCTGCACTTGCTTTATAGTTTAAACTTTCTAGCTAGCATTGGGTTTAAATTTTTCATCAGTTCATCACTTGGAAGAAATGATATTAAACTGGAACTTGTAAAAAAAATTATTTCATTTGTTTTAACCAAAGGTCAAAGCTTCTTGGATAAACACAGAGCTATTGTGTCAGCAATATCAAAATTATTTTCTTCAGTTTTCATGATCATGGTGATGTTGACCTATGAAATTTAAGCTTATTTACAACATTAAAATTACTAAAGAAATAAAATCAAATGTATGGAGAAAACCAGTACATAGGTAATTGTTCTCTAAATAAAAGTTATGATCTTTTTGAAGTCTCTAATAATGCATTTCTGATCAGAAAGAGTTCAACTGGTATACATAGATATGTTGAGAGGAGAATCAATTTCTTTGTTGAATTCTGAAGTTTTAGATTTCAAGCAATAAAAAATCGGTTCATTGAACCCATTTTTATCCAGTTGGGACCTAGTAGAACCATCCCTTTTAAAAATTTTCTGAATCAACTCTTGCAGAAAATGAAATATCAGTGATGTTTCATTATGTTTTACAGCTTATTTTTCATGACGACTCTAAAATTCACCCTTTCAGAATCCATGGTAATATGATAAGTTACTGGTATTCTAGTAATTGAAGTTCTACAATTGTGGGTAACTTCATTGTTGTTCATCAAATTGAAAATAACTCTACTCCATTGGTTGGAACATTTGGTGTAAACTTTTGAAAATATTACCCAGAATGCATTAGATTCTGAAACAGATAATTGGGCGATTTAAGCTGATATTTGAGAAAATGTGTTACTGGAGAAAAATTTTAACTGCCTTTGAATTTAACATTATATTCCTTCTACAACTAGAATAAAATATGCATTTAAACATCTCAAATATGAAGTAATATGACCCATGAACAGATATGCATACAGAAAAACATTGTATTGTATATTAAAAACTAATCAATATTTGACAATGTCTCTATTAGTTGTCATTTCACCTGATGAATTACCTGTTGATAAGTGGTTTACCTGTTCACAATACTACTGACACATACTTCACGATGTGAGGATAATGTCGATTTTATTCAGCAAGGTTAGTATCTTACATAGAATATTATTGTAAATAATTAGACTATTATAAGTTTTTGTATGAATAAACATTGTATTCTTAATGCATATCATGATATCATATATACGATCACTTTAACTTTTAATAATATATAGATAAGAAGTTGTGAGTATATTGCATGATGGTACTAATCGAGACACGTTTTATTTTTTTATGACATTTACCCTTCATCAACTTTAGTCTGCTCCTTTCAGTATAAAACCTAGTCACAACTGATATTAAGTTTGACCTTAAACTTCATTATTGTTGATCTGTTGAGTGACTGTTCTTTGTTGACATTGATCTTAAATTTACATAGTAAGCCTGCTTGTGATGTGGATTAGGATAAAAAATAATGATGAATTCATTTTTTTAACAGCATTTTCTTTGAAACATTGTATCTGAAATTTAGAAACGATCCGGGTAAACTTATCGATCCTTTAAATAAACTTATTCTAAAAGGTTACCAATTCAACACTGTAATTAGATCTTTGAATATTATTTTTAATGGTACTAATATTGATTTTGTTAAATTAAAATCAAACTAAATATTATTTTTATATACATATGCACATTCATGGCTCTACAATCTGTCGATACCTGTATCTAGGCATTGCACAAGGTCATGTTTTTCTTTGACTGTTTATGACGTCTTTACACTAAATCCATTGGATGTTGGATGTGTACTGATTGATATTTTTAGTCTCAGATGCATGATTTTTTTTTATTAGTTGTTATTGGCTTTGAACTAGCTGTCAGTAACTGCGAGTACTCTCAGATCTGTACTTAGTGTCTTTTTGTTGTGGGGATGTATAAGTAACCGTCCACTTCCACTCTTGTGTTTTGTTAGATGTATTTTTTTGTATCCATCTGATGAGTTAAGCCTTTTCAACTGATTTTTATAGTTTGTTCTTATGTTGTACTGTTACACCACTGTCCCAGGTTAGGGGAGGGTTGGAGCCTTCAAACGAGTTTGACCCGCCACATTCTGTATGTGCCTGTCCCAAGACAGGAACCTGTAATTCAGTGGTTGTCGACTGTTGCTGTGTAACATATTTGTTTTTATGCCCCTGCCGTAGCGGAGGGGGCATTAAGTTTTACCCTTGTCAGTCTGTACGTATGTCCGTACATACATCCCAAAATTGGTTTCCGTTCTCTAACTTGAGTTTGCCTCAACCAAATGTTATGAAACTTATACACAATGCTTATTACCACAAAACACAGATCAAGTTTGAATTTTGGTGGTGTCACTTTAACCGTTCTAGAGTTATGCCCTTTATAAATGGAAAAATTGCAAAATTTTTAGTTTCCTTTCTCTAACTTAAGTTTGCCTCAACCAAATGTTATGAAACTTATACACAATGCTTATTACCACTAAATACAGATCAAGTTTGAATTTTGGTGGTGTCACTTAAATGGTTTTAGAGTTATGCTCCTTTATAATGGAAAAATTGCTAAATTTTTAGTTTCTGTTCTCTAACTTAAGTTTGCCACAACCAAATGTTGTGAAACTTATACACAATACAAATGCTTATTACCACAAAATACAGATCAGGTTTGAATTTTGGTGGCGTCACTCAAACCGTTCTAGAGTAATGCCCCTTTATAAATTGAAAAATTGCAAAATTTTTAATTTCTGTTCTCTAACTTAAGTTTGCCACAACCAAATATTATGAGACTTACACACAATGCTTATTACCATAAAACTCAGATCCAGTTCTAATTTGGGTAGCGTCACTTTTACCGTTCTTCAGTTATGTCCCTTTATAACTATATAATATGCAAGCCGGGGCATCATCTATGTCCACATGTGGACACAATCCACATTTATTTTGTTCATTATATTGTACATAAATTAGGCCATTAGTTTTCTTGTTTGGATTGTTTAACATTTGTCATTTCGGGGCCTTTTATAGCTAACTATGCGGTATGGGCTTTGCTCATTGTTGAAGGCCGTAAAGTGACCTATAGTTGTTAATTTCTGTGTCATTTGGTCTCTTGTGCAGAGTTGTCTTATTAACAATTATACCACATCTTCTTTTATATCAACCTTTCATCTGCTATCTCTTTAGTCATACTTGCCAAAAAGTATCAATTTCTCAGCTATCCTGATATCAATATGAATAAACCCTGATGTATATTTTTACTGCGATACACCTGACCCTCAGTTTTTTGCAAAAGAAGACTAGAAATTCAAAATAACTGTAAAAAGTTAGACAGAGTGGAAAGTTTTCTCTTGATATATTAAATACTGTTGAGATACAGTAGAACTTCAATTACTAGAACACCAGTAACTAATTATATTACCATGGATTTTCGGAATATGTTTTTCAGTCCCTGTTGTGTACATTTGGAACCATAGAATCCTCAACTAATAGAACAGAGTTAATGGTGTATTGATTGTTTGAGAAAATGAAAGTTTTCTGTCCCTTGACTCCAACAACCAGATTAAAAGAAAATGGGAATGGAACATCTAGAAAATCTTGTTAGTAAAAGTTGTACCAATTCATGAAAGACGCAATTATTTATCCACACCAAAGTTTCCACAAAATGTGCAAAATAATTTAAATCTTCAAATTTTAACTAAAAATTGAAACCCAGTTTTTTTCAGTTTCATTGAAGTATACCTGACATCTTTTATATGCATGAAATATTTGCCACTGCAGGAATTAATTGGTTGATTGATTGATTGTTGGTATTTAACACCCTTTTCAGCACTATTGGCTTTATTTTGGCAGGCAGTTTTTATTTGCGGAGGGAGCCAGAGTCCCTAGCGAGAACCATGACCTTTAGCAGGAAAACTGACAATCCTAGTCAATTAAGATTGTGCCATGTGCTCATGCTTCGAACTCACAACCTCAATGTTGACAAGCTAGTGGTACAATAGATGAACTACTTAGATCACTTGACCACCAAGGCCCCTTAAATAATTTGAAACAACAATCATTCAATTGGTCAATCATTTTTTATTTATCCAGGCTCCCTAGGAGAAATTCAATGCACACAAAAAAACTGCAAGAGACAAAATCTTGAATGTTAACTTATTCAAGTTTTAAATAAGTAAACTTAAGTACACTCACACAAAATAAGCAAGGAAAATGGTCAAACTCTTATTTCCAACCTTGTTCCATACCATTGTACATGTTTAGCTCACCTGGTTCAATGGGCCATGTGATCTTTTGTGTCATTATTGGAAGTTTACACAATTGTTGGAATTGGTGAAAGTAATAACCCTTTCGATTTTGAAAAACATTTGATTTGTCATAGAAGAGTTATGGAACTTTAATTGTCAGATTTAAGGCAAATTTTTACATGTCAGACTCTAGCTCTAGTATGCTCGACAAATTACTACTAACTTTACACTGTTGTTGGGATTGATGAGTGCAGGCTTTCTTATTTTGAAAATTTTTTGATTTGTCTTTTCAGAGTTATAGGACTTTTAAACAGTCAAAAGGTAAAAATATTCAAACACAAAAGGATATCATGCAAGTTTTCTACAGGGTCCATTTACTAACTTACTGATATGATGACTTGTAAATGTTCCATTTTATTCTGGCAAGAATTTCAATAAGCACAAGACCGCCTTATTATGGGTTTGTAGCATGGCTGCTTATTTATATATTAATCTGTGAAAGATGGCTTCCACTGTTGCTAATGATTTTAATATTGCACATTTTCCAGGTGAGCAATTCAGGCTTATTGGAGCCTTTTGTTTTCTGATCAAAATCATTACATACATTTTTACATGACCTCAAACACAGAATATAGGTACATGTATACATGAAATACCTATTATTACTACATAAATATTAATTTATTAAGTTGATTATGACAGTTGTAAATATCATCAGGACTTTTATATCATTTTATTTTCCCTATCATGTCCTTTAATAAGGACAGTCTGGGAAAACATGATTTATTTGTTAGTTGTTATTGGCTTTGAACTAGCTAGCTTTCAGTAACTGCAAGTACTCTTAGAGAGTTACTATGTGTTTTTTGTCTGTAAATTAGTTTTTTTTTGTTCTTGGTGTTGATGAGTCGAGACATTTTCAACTGATTTTTTTCATTTTGTTCTAACGTTGTGCTGTTACAGCACTGTCCCAGGTTAGGGGGAGGTTGAGCGTTGACAAACATGTTTAACCCCTTCCCCTACATCCTATATGTGACAGTCCCAAGTCAGGAGTCTGTAATTTAGTAGAGGAAATGTTCGTGACTTAACAATAGTCTCTGGTTCATTGTTGTATTACAGCTCTTATAAACAAATGTCTGAAACAGTCTTTTCTAATGAGACTACTTATACTGACAATATAAGTAGCCTCATTAGAAAAGACTGTTTCAGACAATGCTTCGTAAGAAGATTACTATTGATTATGATGATAAGGGTCGACATCAAAAGATCAATGTAGGATAAAAAACTTAAATCAAATAGTTTGGGGGTGGGGGGGTTAAAATTGCTGCAAGTTTTGTTTATCCGAAATCGATTTTACATATATCCATATTGGTCAATCAATTTTTCTCAAATTAAGTTAAGAGGGGTGGGGGACAGTGAAAAAACTATGTGAATTAAGTTTTTTTATCCTACATTGAACTTTTGATGTCGTCCCTAAGTACAATGTATTATCCATGTTCTTATGTTGTCTTTGAAATTAATTTTAGAATGTTTGAATTTTCAACAAGTTTGGTCCTTTTCTTGCCCATTCCACATATGACCTTTGACTCTGATCCTTTAGAAGAAGGTGTCTTCTGAGGTATCATTTTTTTTTTAGAAAAATCAGACTTCATCATAACTACCATATTTTCCAGAATATAAGGCATTATTTTTTTCTCTTTGCTGGTCCCTATATGTTATTTTATTTGGAAATATGATGCTCAGTTAGTTTCAAAAGTAAGTCAAGGTATATCTTACTCAGAGGAGCTTAACCATTTATACAAATCAGTTACATTCTTTTTCTCTTTTATTTATCTCATCCATAATATTCATGAAATATTTGCTACTGTGTATAAAGTAAACAAGAATTACTCAATCTTTAATAAAGGTAATTACTTTTTATACATTGTGACTTGGATGGAGAGTTGTCTCATTGGCACTCATACCACATCTTCTTATTTATAATAACTCATTCAAAATACAAATGTATTGATACTTGTATTGTATATGTAATAATGTCAAAATGCAAATTTGTCTTTTTTTTTTAAGATTTATTAAACAATCATTAGTGGCTTCAATAATGATAAAGAAATCTGAATATTTATCGATTACTTTACAATCCTTTATGTCTACATACCAATGAATCATCCATTAAATTGAACAATGAACTTTGACTGAATTTTTTATTGTGCATCTACTTTAGATACATATTATAGTACAAATAAGTTATTACGTGCAAGGTGTAAACAACGTAGATAAAATATATAGTTCTCTGTAATCCACTTATTAAAGTGAAAGGATGACTTTCAAGGTAAGGATTGTAATGGGATATTCCCTTTAACAGATGCAATAAAAAAGGGGGCAGCTCTTGTTAGTTATGATAAGTATTACCCTATTTATTATGTACACCTTAGCAATAATTTTATCTAGTTTTAATTTTCAACCAGATGAGTTCTGTATGGGTCTATATTCCAGATATATTACTGTTGACTCCTTTCCTTTAGAAGAATGTGTATTCTGAGTTGACGTTTATAAAAAATTAGACTTCAGTAACTATTTTTCTTGGAAGAACTAATGATCAGTTATGACTAGATTTTATTTTGCAACTACTTCCGATGTATATAAAAGTACAAATAAATGTTTATGCGCATTGTGAAAGTATATATCTGTTTTTCTGTAATTTGTTTATTCAAGTGAAAAGTTTACTTTTAAGGTAAGCATTATACTGATATGATGCAATGGATATTTCCATTATTTGTTTGAATCCCTAAATAAGTGCATCTACAATATGAATTTTAATCTTTGTTGACAAAAGTGTTTTAGAATTAAAAAAATTCTGGAGTCTGTTTCACAAAAAAAACTTACGACTAAGATTGATCGTAAGTATGCTGAATTGTTCATGACTTACGACCAATCTTAGTCGTAAGTTTTTTTGTGAAACCGACTCCAGAGCTTTTGTTTGTTTTTACTATATAGGAAACAATGTTAATGTTTACTGTTTGCAATTAAGTTTCTGTCTTGCCTGAAGCGTCATAGGCGGATCCGGGGTAGGGGGGCCCAGGCCTCCCCTTTTGTGGGAAAAATTTGGTTGATTATATAGGGAATCACTGAAGCATGACTGTATCGGGCCCCCTCTTATGGCAGTCAGTGGGGCCCCCTTATAAAAAGTTCTGGATCCGCCACTGAGCGAGACTTTAGCTTGCTGTTTTGGGTTTTGTCAATGGCTTCAACCAACAGTTGTTCAAGATTGTGAAAATAGGTTTGAGGGGAACCTCTATAAGCAGGTGAATGATATTTGGTATGGAGCTTGTATTAGCATTGGTACATTTAGTTTTGTAGAAATTAATTTGGCATTGCTGTGCCCCCCTCAGTTAATAGATTTTTTTCTTTGAAACTTTTTACATAGTTAACATGTTAATGTTTGTGATCAGGTCAGACTTGGGCTAACCACTAATGACAAGTGACTGATATTTTGTATGCAGTTGTATTATCATTGACATATCTCATTTCATTTGAGTTTGTGATAAGGTCCTTTTATATACTAATACCAGAGGGTCTGGATGGGGGTCCTTCAATTTCTGTATACTTTAATTTTTATGTTATTTTTCTCTATTGTTTATTTTTCTGCCCATGATTCTCTATTCTTTACATTTTAGCACCCATTAAAATCTATTCTTTATCTTTTTGGCCAAATTTTTCTAATACCTTTATTTTTTTTTGGCCCATTATTCATTATTCTGTAGTATTGGCCCATCATTCATTATTCTGTAGTATTGGCCTTTTAATCTCTCTTCTCTAAACCCCATCAAGACCAGAATACATGTATATCACAGTTTATGAGGAAAGATTTATAAATTGTTTATGATTCTCTTAAAGGGATAGTGTCATACCTTCAGAGTATCATTATTAGTAAGTTTTTTGTTGTCTTTGGACTCTTATTCTTATAGTTTTCCTTTATTATACAGTATTCAGAAAATCAGAAATCTAATATTTTAATCTGTCAAAATTTTAAGATACTGTAAATTCAGAAATTATTACGATGTTTTCATTAACGTGAAACATGTGATAATATCATGATTTTCCTTCACAAAATTTTTGCAATTGCATTAATTAGTTCTCACATTTTTACCAATACACATGTAATCAGTGATTCTCAACTCATTAATTTCTGAATTTAAAGTACTGCATTGTAACAGCATGTGTTCCTGGTATCTTATTTCCTTTCAGTCTAAAATTCCTCAAGCTTTTATATTTGTCAATTATAGCATTATGCATATCTGCATGAAATATAACCTACACCTCAATTAGTGGTCACTTTTCTATTCTGTTAAACTCAGAGGAGGTAGACCAAAAGAAAAGATGTAAATTTTCTTTTCCCCTCCTTTTATCCTACATGGAATTCACTTTTTTTTTATAATTTTCTGCCCAAACTTCCTTTAAATTTTAACGTTATAAGAAGATTAAAAGTGAAGATCTATTGATGAATCATTAATCTGTGTCAATTCTGTCACAGAGTAATGTGTATACCTTTATCGTCCCACTTCGTCCCACTTTGGTATTAGATTATATATAAATATCCAGGGCATTGGAGAAGTTAAATACAATATTACAAATAGTTCATGGCAATAAGTTTATATACCTTAACTTGATCTATAAATAGTTTAGGAAAATCCAAATTTCCACTTGTGTACCATTTTTATTTCAGATTACCTCCCTTTTCAAAATTCCAGATTATTTCATAAGTAACAGTCATCCATATAAATAAATGGAGAAGAATTGGTGAAATGATGGCATAATTTTTTGACAAGTGATTTTAGGTAAGTATTAGATTATATTTTCTTTTGGATTCTTCTTATTTTCATTGTAGTTCAATTAACATGTGTATACATGTATGTTGTATTAGTTTTGCAATACAATGATACGAATAACATCAATTAAATTAAAGGGTAGATTTAGTATCTGATGCAACATGGTACAGATGCAAATTGTGAATTTATTTTCATAGCATAACCATGTTACACCAGATACTAAATCCACCCTTTAATGATCTGATGTACAGTGTGTGTCCTTAAATATTCGTCACTTTCAATTTTTCACTATACATGTATATTTCAAATAAAACAAACAGACAATTCTACCTGGTTGTAAATTTCCAACCATAAATGTATGCAAAATATTTTTAAAAAAAGATGTTTTATATGAAAGTTATAGCAAAAAATGTCGAATACTTTTGGCCATGTACTGTAATTATATGTTAAATGTACTATAAAAGAGAATGATACATCCACAATTAATTTATTATATTTTTAAATATTTTATAAAGTGAACATTTCATTTGATATAAGAGGATAATACTTATGGAGCTCCTTTGAATTAGCCTATATTTATAAACATTTTAAGCCCAGAATGATTTAGATCAATGGTCCAATCTAGTAACCATTATTTTTTTTTTTATCACATTGATATTAAATTATTTTAACCTGTTGAGTATTATCATTAAAATGGAGTATAAATTAGAAGATTTAATGGTCAAACTTTTTGCCTCAACTATTAGCCAATAATCCTTAAAAATTGGGTTTACTGATTCAAAGTCTTACAAATTGGAAAAAGTACATTGTGAATAAAAGATAACCAAAACCCTTGCAATTGCTTAGTTAAACTTAATTAAATTAAACTTACTTGAATTAAGGATTCTTGTTTTTGTCAAAAGGAATTTGATTCAGTTTTTTCATTTGAAAAATCAATTTTTTGATTTGGGGAAGTATGGGTGCTGAATGGCTGTCTCCAAACACTACATGCAAAATCTTGAAAGCCAATATTTAGATCTTTTTTTTCTTCGAAGAAATACAAAAATTTCATATATAGATATTTTGCATCTGATTGCAATGTTTTTCATCTGAGCATCATTTTGAATATGCTTATAGGATTTTCTTTTGTTTTTTGTTCTAAGTTACCAGTATTTTTCTTCCCTAAGCATAAGTTTGTCCTTTAACTATAACAATAAGTACTCTCAGATCTGTACTTTGTGTCTTTTGTGTTTTTGTTAGGGTTTTTTCATGCTTTTTATCGATCCTACAACTTCAACTGAATTTTATAGTTTGTTCTTATTTTGTACTGATACACAACTATCCCAGGTTAGGGGGAGGATTTTGCACACTCAAACATGTTAAATTCCCCTCTCCCCTCCACACATACACACATTTTGTATATGTCCGTCCCAAGTCAGAAGCCTCTTATTCAGTACTTGTTGTTTGTCCCTTTACATCAAATTTGCTTATCGTTTGTTGTTTTGAACATAAATCAGGCCGTTAGTTTTCTGGTTTGAAATGTTTTACATTTGTCATTTTGGGGCCTTTTTGCTTACCTTGCAGTATAGATTTTACTCATTGTTGAAGACCTTATGGTGACCTATAGTTGTTAACTTCTTTGTCATTTGGGGTATGGTGGAGAATTGTTTCATTTGGCAATCATACCTTTTATATATAAACTTTTTTTGTGAGTTTTTTTGTATCTTACCATATGTAAATGCCCAATTAAAGTGATGCTTGGAGTCTTCAAATACAAGATATGTAGGGAACTACAATTTTTTCATTGGAAAACTGAACAAGATAAAATAAATGACAAAGAATTATTTTAACTTTTTGGCTTTGAAAGTGACTTGGTTTGAATCAAGGAGTTATTTATTATTGTTTTCTATTTTTAAAGGATCTAACCCCTTCTTTGTTGGTATGATAAGAAGTTTATATAACATAACTTTCACTTGCATCTGCATCTGCATCTGCATCTTTGTTATACAAGAAAGTTATAAATTGATAGCAACATTAAAACGACCATTCTGTTTAATAACTGAAGACCAGTAAAGCAAAAGCAAGAAGAAAACATGTCTATGTTACGTGATTTTACTATCTATCTTTAGTATAAATTATAGAGAAAAAGGGACAGTAAAAGGAAAGAGGGTTATAGAAAAAGGTATACCTTCTCCTTTCCCATGGGCTCCAATTACTCCTTTCATAAAAAAATATATATTCCATTCCTTGCCAGTCCACAACAAATATTTTTGTTTCTGACTATTTTTTTTCATTTTGCCAGAATTTTTTTTTCAATTAAAGCAAAAAATATCTAATAAAATTCCTACGTGCCCTGACTTTCTATAAAAGTTTTTGGTTTTCATGACCTCAATAATCCTTTTTTAAACCAAAACAAAACGCAGATAATTGATTATAATATTACACAATACTTCAGTGACATTTCCTTGAAACTTTTATCATAAATATTTCTAAAAAACTGCTTAAAGTTGCAAAATCGTGGGAAAAATATCAGACCCGAGTTAACATTATAAAAACTGCTAGGAAGATGCATCATCATTGTGGGAATAATTGAAATCAAAATGTATATTTTACTTTTTTTCACATACAATTGTAAAAAAAGGTCATTGAAAATTAATGCCACAGAGGACTGACAATTATATATTTTATTGATTTTTTTAAATGTTTCAGGAAGGTTCTTAATTACTCATTATGTATGTATTGAAATGAACAAGCCTTAAACATTCAGTCTTTGAAGTTGACTAATTTCAAGTACTTATTTCCTACATTTTTTCCTACAGGAAAATCATAGAGTTTCATCATCTAAAAACATCTCATATAAATTCAATTATGGGGACCCTTAAAATGAGGAAGGTCAGAGAACCAAAATCTTGGCTAACCAATAGTAACAATCAAGTCCCCTCATTTTTTTTTATTGAGAAGGAGACAGGAGATTGTAACTCTTGGCAGTGACAGATTCAGGGAAATAAGAGGGCTCATCCGTCCTCCTTTGATTGGAAAAATATAATTTTTTGACATAAAATCGTCAAAAAAATTAATTTAGAGTCAATCCAGTCCTAAGTCAATCCGGCCCCAGTTGATCGAGCCCAAGTAGATCCTGCCATACTTTAAGTTGATTCGGCCCCATATAGAAGTAATTAACAGAAATGGTTAATAAGTGATTATACATTTGAGTACAAGGCTACAAGCGATTGACCTCTATTCATGAAGAAAAGTTAACAAATTTTATGAATTGTGAAAATGGTGGATGATTTACAGTAAAAGACATGTTTTGAAATCTTTATTTTTTCACTAGATAAGATATTCTTTTTAAAACAAATTTTCCTGAACAATATCAAGCACTTTTAATCCGTCATTATCTATGGCTATACATGTATATGATCAGTTTTCGGTGCAAAATATTATTGTTGGCATGCATTTTCGTGTACTGACATGTGTTACATCAGTCAATGGCTGGGATACTCTAACATAAAAAGAATAAAAACAAACCTGAGATATGATGTTTTTTTATTACACAAATTTACTGAAACATCTTGAAACACTTTTTTCTGTATACAGACTAAAACAAAGTCCCCAGGTGGACACCATATTTGATAAAAACAGCCATATAGACTTTGGGCTGGATTGACTTGGGTCGAATCCACTTGTGCTGGAATAACGTTGAGCTGGATGCCTTAGAGGGGTTTGGAGTCATGAATCTCTGACCGTAATAGTTAAACTTCCATCTGAAACTCGACTTAGGTAGTCTTTAATGATATTTTTTGTTTTCAGTTGGGATTCATCCAAGCCCTACCTGTACTGTATGCATTAAATAGAAAAATAATCCAGATTGATATCCCCACAAGTTTCTCTGCCCATTGATAGAGTTATATAGTTCAAATAATAAAATGTTACCACTAAAATATTTTGTCTTTAGTAATAATTGTTATATCTTTTTATAGTCACAAGATTTATAATATTTATGCCATTTCCTCATAAACAGGAAACATTAAAAACTATCTGAATATGCAGTTATAACTGCAGGAGATCAGTTAAATTTTGAAAATTAAATAGGTTAGTAACAGTAGCTGTCAATTAGCATATGATGCCGATTTAAATTTATGGAGGGAAACAAAAATTATATTTCTAAAAGTATGGAACCACCTTGGTACCTTAATTCTTTATCATTTCACAAATGATCTTTCAGAGGAAAAGGTAGTTTTCTCTTAACATTATAGTCATTGCTGAGTCAGACACAATCAAATAATCAAATAAAAACTGGCAATAATTTTGACATTTTCACCTGTTAAATCAAAAATAGCTGATGGAAGATTTTTCTGAGATGGACACAGGGCAAAAACAATTCTTGATTATCAAAAAAGATAATAATAATACAGGTCACTTCAGGCCATCACATATGCATTAAGGATTCAAAGTCATATTTTATGAATAAGGAAAATGAATATAATTTGTCAGTTTAGGTAATTCAAAATTGATAATTTACCTCTTGCATACTGATTTTGTCCACCAATTAAAACTGACCATCATAAAATCGTACAAATGTAACTTTCAGACAAAGAAAGAAGTTAGATACAAATGATGGTATTGATATGCTAGTGGATATTTCCAAATGCACATAGTTACGATTTATAATTAAGGAAATCAATTATTTTTCAAGAGAGTTTTTGAAGATATGCATGAAGGTATTTCATTGCACAATCATTTCTGAATGATGCTCTTGCAAAGTTTATCAGGAATGTGTGTAAACCTAATTTTTTAATACTAGAACTGCAAAATTTCTTTAAAAAAGTCCAATTTTCTTATAAATGTTCATTTTATAGACATGCCCATTTAAATATTAATACAAATCAATTCAATCATCTATAATGCAGTATACAAGTAAAAACGGAAACCGAAACTACTATACAATTGTGAAACTTACTATAACGAACTAAACAGGAAACGTCAACGAGGCAATTTTAGATGAGGATATAGCATTGTTTTAAATACAATATGATGAATATGGCATGTTATTTCCTCAGTTTAAAGGAAATATACATTTAACCATGACATTGATGGTTTAAAATTAAATATACTTTAAATAGATTTCTAGATTTATTTTTTGTCACGAGACCTTCCTCATAAGTACTACTTAGCCTTATATATATTGAGACATTGACACCTTACTTTCATATTCCTGTTTCAACTGATAAATGAATTTTGAATTACTATTTAAAATCAATGAAGCTTAAAATTGATATAAATTTGGTAGAATTTAGGAAACTATTTCAGTTTTGAAAAGAATGAAGCATTGGTCATATGTATTGATAAGTGAAACAGATTTCAATATAGGTACTTGTTAATTAGAGAAGTTTAGTGGATATAGTAAGTCAATAGTTATTATATTTGGGAGAGTTAGAGTGTTGGGGGAAGTGGCTTGTCAGATGTTGACAGAAATGAATAGAACATATTTGAATTTTGTATGCCTTGCCTACAATAGTAGTGAGCATAATGTTCATTATAATGTAGGCTTTTATAAACATGTGCCAAATTAGGGTTTTGACCTAGATTGCACAGTTCAGTGAACACATGAAAAATTCATCAAAATATTGTATTGTATGCTTTATTATAATTCTGTTTTTTCTCTAATTGCCTACAGAGGTAAATGAAGGGAGTTTTTTTTTTGTTGGTCATTTTTCTAAATTTAAATTCCATCAAATAGACAGCAACCTGAAAACACAAATTAATAGACATCAAGAAGTTAATTAACCTTCATTCTTCAACAGTAGACAAATGTCAATAGAATGTGTCAATGCTTTTGCATAGTTTGATAATTTATAGTATAGTACATTAAGATGTCCCCTGCTTTTACAAATTTCCCTGTCATATTAGTTTGAGTATAAATTTTGCAGACTTATACTACATCCCCCTTTTTGTTATACAATTTTAGAATGAGTTAATTCCCCTTTTCATTTCACTAAATAGTAAATTCTGACATTTTATATTGCATACATATTAAGGGGTCATCCATAATTGTCAACCATTTTCCAAAGTGTACAAAACGTACACTTTTTCAGACCCCCCACCCTCCCTCAAAAAGTGTACATCAACCATTTTCAGATTTCTAGACAAGAATCAATCATTCTCAATAAAAAGAAGATCCTGTCTATTATAGTTTAGTTTAATATAGATATTTGCATTGAAAATAAACTGAAACATATCTGACTGTTATATTTGATGACATCTATCTGTGATGCTTGTGTTTTGTCAGAATAAAGAGTATAAAGATACCATTTTGTTGTTTTGTTGGTTTTAATGAATAGGATAGATGCATGTATACGCAGATTATATACAAAGAACTAACACTGAAAGCAAGCAATCAAGCATTCCGGAAATAAAAAAAAAGAAAAGCGTACGGTAAAAATGTTGATTTTTTAACCCCCTCCCCCCAAGTGTACGTTTTGTACACTTTGGAAAATGGTTCACAATTATGGATGACCCCTAAAGTCATAATCATCTACACTTTTCATTTACTTAATAACATTTCATTGTAATTTTTTTGCATACCTGAAATTATTCTGTACGGTAGCTTAAAATTCAAAACAAAGAGAAATCAAAGACAACTCATGCAATTACAAGGAATGGGAGATAGCGCAGAATTAAAAAGAGAATATGAGTTATTAATAACAACTGACTCAGTAATGCCAACTTACAAACATTAGACATGACGCTTAACCTATTCCACATATTTTAGAAATTTTCATGCAAATGATAATGATATTATGCTACCAGAGTATTTAGAAACTTCAACAAAAAATATGCTAAATGAAAAATATTTTATAAGAAACTAATTCTTTTGTCATTTAAATCACACATAAAATCATTCAACAGCAGTAGGCTTGTTTTCATGTTTTTTGATGATAAAATGAATTTTATAAGCTATTCTAAGCAATGAAATTTGGTTATTTTACAATTTATTTTGTCTGCTGTATGAATTTATTTCAAAACTTTTCATAGTAAAATATTGTATTATTTCCCTTTTTTGGAACAGAATCTGATGAATTGCCTCATTTGCCAAATATTTTGTTTGCCTGTAATATTTAGTCTACTAATAATCTTATGCATAATGGTACAGAAAAGTTGACAGGTCTTTGAACTGGATAATATATATTTTTTGGCAAACTTTTAAGTATTACACAAGGAGGATTCTTAAAATGTTTTCATGTAAGAGGGTCTTGTTGAGGGTCATTCATTTTTTTATTCTTTAACTTTTTAGACCATTTCCCTCTATTCTTTACTTATTTTGCCCATTATTCTCTATTCTTTTTATTTTAGCACCCCATTATTCTCTATTCTTTAATTTTTTTGCCCTGCATTCTTCACCTTTTGCCCAATATTCTCTTTTCTGTAAACCCCATCCAGACCCTCTCTTAATATCTTCAACTTTTCTTTATAGTGTGTAAAACTCTAGCTATTTCATAGGGAATACATTCAAAATTTTTGTCAGGCAAACCCTATAAAAAGTGTGATGAGCAGAAGTCATCTGCTGCTTGATAAAGGAATTTTGCACATTTAAAAAAAAAATGGGGAAAGGGTTAAACCCATCAATTTGTCACTTATATCATGTGCTTCTGAAGTGACTAAATCACATGCCACTGAATAAATTAAGTGAGCTGTAATTATACACAGCAGGAAAATAAATGCATTCACTAAAAAAATATTTAAAAAAATGGTATATAGATTTCATTTGTATCATTCTGCTCCATCAGACAGATACCTGGTGATTTTGAAATTTTAAAATTTCATAAAAGAATTTAAAGTTAATAATTTTTGATAATTTGATAGTAAGTGAATTAAAACTTTCCTGATGAAAAGGGTATGTAGTACAGCAGTGATATGAATAGAATTTGTGGGGTTTAAAAAAAGATATTTGGTGGGCAAAAATACCGTTTTCATCTATGTACACTTATTTATTTGATATGTCATCTTCTATGAGTCAAGCTGTTGAATATATTGATTGATTGATTGTTGATGTTTAATGCCACTTTAAGCACTCTCGGCTATATCAGTGTGTCAGCATATATTGGTGGAGGAAACAGGAGAGCATACAAAGAACCACCACCCTTGGGCAGGAAAACTGGCTGTCCTATAGCTAGTCAATAAAGATTGGAGTCAAACACCTGTCATGTATGGGGTTCGAACTCATACATGAAAGGTGCGTTAGACTTCAACCTTAGTGTTGACAGGCTATTGATACTATAGATGAACAACTTAGACCACTTGCCCACTGAAGCCCTGCTGTTGAATACAAAATGTGAATTGATTTAACAGACTAAACAAACAATTTGATACCCAAATTTTTAAGTGGATGAATAAAAATCAAATTTTTTAAGTCGATGAATAAAAAAGCATACTGTATGGGATATCTTTTGAAAACACAACTTTTCCTGAATTCACCAAAATTGGTACCCACAAAATTGATGATTCCACTGTATATAAACTAGCAAATCATGGGAACAACGTGTGCATAACAAATGTTCAGGTTTCTTTCACTTAATTTCAGTTTACCATGCATGGATGGCTAACACTCGTTAATTGGGTTAGTTTTCATTTATTATCAATTTTCAAGAATTCAAAATTATTGCAGATTCAAATAATTTCTTATCTATAATAGATATAAATAAACAAGTTTGTTTTGTAATCAAAGTTAATAATGGAATTGGCTTTTGTTTTCTCAAACCAACATACTGTCAATTACTGCATGTTATTTCTTAATTAATAACCTCTTTAGAAAAGTTAGTTTCACTTCTTGGTCTAAGAATTTTACATGTAGATAAAATCTTGTTGAATATATACTATAAATAAATAATATTACTTCCTATATCCATTAGAGTACAAATAGGTTAAAAATTATTATTGTCTGTTATTGGTTGGCACAGAATGGCATAACTTCGTTAAATGATTTTTAGATACGGATTCTTTTGTATTGTATTGGTATGTTTACATTTAAATGCAATGTATAAAGTTTTAAGATTGTATAGTAATAACTGATTGTATAATATATAATCTAATATACATAGTAAGGAGTTGTCTTTGAATATTATTAGTTTTAAAATTAAAAAATAACAAAGTTAAAGAAATCCAATGAAAAATATGTTTTAAAGTTTGAGAATATTTTTCATTTTTGAATATTTACAGTGTACGTAGAATGTGTACAGTTGGTTCAGTATTTTATTTTATCGCAGTTAAATCTTGTTTTATTATGTTGGAGTCATGGAGTCATATTGTTTTTTAATCTAACTATGTATCTACCTATACCTTTTCAAGTGTTAGGTTTGATTGACATTTGAAACGATTTCCTGAATTGTTCTCTTGTTAATCATACTTTAAATGTTTACATTGTTTTTCTTTTTCACACTTAAATAAGCAGACCATGGGCAATTATAGAACATTTGCTATTTTGTAACTTGGGTATGCCATTATCAAGGTACTTTCTTTTTCGATTTGAATGTTCCATAATTTGAAAACTTGATTTGTATTTTTGTTAAAGTTTACTTATGTTATAAATACTGTGGATTAATTATTTTTCGTTGGTATCTGAATCTTCTTGGATTGAGGAAAAATTGTACTTTCGTGGATATTTTAGTTCATTGTTTTGCAAAAGTCTACATACATTTAACCTATAGTAAATTTGTACATCGTTTAACAATTAAATTCATGGTTCACATTTACCCACGGAATCCACGAAAATTGGTATCCAACGATTGATAATGAATCCACAGTCAATAAATATGTTTTGTTTATTATGAGTTTGCTGTCCATCTATTATTTTCAATTTAATTGTTTTTTTTAGGGTATCTTTATATCAACATGGATATTGAATACAAATTAGTTGGAAGAAATGACTTGTTGCAACAGTACTGTGAAGCATGGTCAAACAATTGCAGAATATTTGGATATTATGGAATGGCAAAAGTTGGCAAAACAAGATTATGTGACGAATTCATTAAACATCTTCAAGAAACAGAAGATAGCAAAGTTGAAGTAACTGAGTTTGACTTCAGAGATGGCGATCTTGATTCGTATGAAAACTTTGAAGCTCTCCTTTTTCTTAAATTTCAAATCGACAGCAATCATAGATCATCAGTCGGTCGGGAGCAAATATTGCAATATGTGAAAAAGATGCCTGAAACAAAGTTTATTTTTGTATTTGACAGTTTAGAGGAGGCTATGCCTAAAGCACAAAAAGATGGATCAGGCCCTGACAAATTTGCAGAATCCTTATGGGATAAAATATATCAAAATATAGTGCATAAATTTCTGGCTAATAGTAGTAATATTTATTTTTGTTTGACATCATGCACATGGGCTAAATTTGGCCAATGGTCAAAGATTGCCTTTTTACAGAATGTGCCTGCTCTGAACAAATCTGACTCATCCAAGCTTCTGAAGGAAGTGTTATCTGATAAAAATGAGGATACTTCTTGTTTAGAGACTATAGCAGAACTTTGTGATGGCTTGCCTGGTTCAATTGTAAATGTGGGTAAGTTATTGTTATACATTGTATTTTAAGATTCATAGATCCCTGTTCAGCTGAGAAATTTATGATCAACTTAGCTTAAAAGTTAACCTAAAATTCAAAACCAATCCATAAGATAAGATTTTGCAACAAATCGACATGTTCAGTTTAAGCTAAGAGTTAATTTTTTAATAAATGCAATTTATTGCCAGATATTTGCCTTTCAGAAACAATATGGCAGGTGCCAAAATTGGAACAGGAACTTCTTACACTAGTTTACCACTTTTTTTGGTTATGTTGATGGAATGTGTTTTTCATGGTTTTTTCTTTCGGCCAAAGTGAAGTATGCCCTTCTTTGACTTATGGTTAATGATTGCTCTCATTGTATGTATTTTTTTTATCCCATCACTGGGGTCAAACCAAAGACTTGAAATATGGTATTTCCTGCTTCTCTGCTAAGCATGAAGCTTTTAGGAGTAAGAGCAAAGACTGGTTGACCTCCAGTCAGACTAATGTGTCTGAGAACCACTGTAAAGTTGAACAAAATCTGTGTATTTCATTGAAAACACCAAATAGCGGATTTTTTATGACCATGATGACATCATAGCTACATTTATTGTGTTGTCATTGATCCTAAACTACTTGTTTTTAGTTCGTATTTTATTATTAATTTTAAAATTCACACAAATGGACATCTTAACTTATAAGAAATAATGTAAAATAAGGCCTTTATTATGTCAAGTTCTTATGAAAGATCTCGAATGTAATGGAATAAAATAAATAAATCTGAAATAAAATAAAGGTAGTTATCATCAATTTCTACATCTAGATGTGGTATGATTGCCAATGAGACAACTCTCCACCAAAGACTAAATAACGTTGAAGTTAACATCTATAGGTCACCATACAGCCTTTAACAATGAGCAAAACCTATACCGCATAGAAAGATATAAAAGGCCCAAAATGACAAATGTAAAACAATTCAAACAAAAAAATAATGGCCTGATTTATGTTTAAAACAATAAACAAAAAACAATTATGATATATAGCAACAAACGACAACCACTGAATTACAGGCTCTTGACTTGGGACAGGCACATACAGAATGTGGAGGGATTAAACATGCTCATTTCATTTAAAATGTTATGGAAATTTATCATCAGGTTGCTATGGAATATTGCTGTCATAGGGCACAATTGTATTTCTGGAACTTTCTATTTAAAGAAATATTTTCTGTTTGCAGATAGTTGGCTTATTATTTTTTACCCTATAGAAATATGTGAAATAATCAAATATTATATATTTGCAGGAAGTGACATAATCAGAAGTACAGAACTGACCAATGAAGATATGGTATCTATTTTGATTGATAGGAAATTAGCAGCACTGAGTGGAGAATTTCTTCCTGCTACTGTAAGAATAGGTAAAATAGTGTTATTATTTTTTCCATAATGACAGCAAATTCCTTAGTGATAATATTGTTCGGTCAAATTCTGTCAGAGTGAAAAAGAGAAAAATTGGCAGCTTGGTTCTTCACAAAATATTCAATTTGTTCTTGTTTATGAACTGATTTTTTTTTAACCAAGACACCACCCTTTATTATCTTATAAATATGTAACTATATTTTGCTATTTGATCCTATGGCCATATTAGATGCAATTATACCATGATATGAATATTAAAATCAAAGAGAAACATAAGCAACACTAATAAGCAAGAAAAGGTCAACTAATATGGCTTTTTAACAATGTCCAAATCTAAACTATCCTATGTCTAGAAAAGTCTTAAAGATCCCCTTTTTGGCTCTGATGGGTATCTGTGTCATTGATAATTACCGTAACCACACCTTCTAAAAAATAATTATTTTCTGATTGGTGAGACATTTGGCAGTTTTTTTGCTGGAGGTGTAGTGTATTCAAAATGTCAAAATTTCAGCCATCTAGTAATGATATTATTAAACTTAAATTCAATTGAGACATATTATGACAGGGTCTTGAATGGTTCAATCTTTGTTCAAAGAAATCACAACTTTAATGCACAATAGTGCATAGTGCATACTAGTTTTCAACGGGTTTCCCACCTGACTATGCATTTGTTAAATGTGACTTCCACTTTAGACAAACAAATTTACCTGCTAAAAAGCCAATGATGGCCATTAATTATAGTAGTTCGTGCAAACAGGATGAAATGCATTTTTTTTTCTCTTGAAATTATTTATTAATGATCTTCTGTACACATTCTTATTTACATTCCTCTTATCGATTTTACTTTTTAGCCAATTGCAAAAAAAGATGTCAATAAGTTTATGAAAAAAAATATCGGAAACGTAACTTTTTGGTTATTGGTTCAAAGTAGAGGCAGGAAAAGTTTGATATTTAAGGAAGACAATTTTCTTATGTTATATCAGTGATAACAACCACACTCCATTATAGGTCAAGTTGTCTTAAGTGTCCATTTGTTATCAGAATATAGCACTTCAGCAGGTAGATCCTTACACGAAGTTGTAAAAAACAGTAAACAAAAATCATGAATTGATAAGCGATTTATTGTAACATAGCAATATCACTAAGTATTCTGTAAAAATTATAAGTGATTACTTTATTTTCTGTCTCGGATTGGTTATCAGAAACTGAATGTAATAACCTCTTCTATATTTACACACTCAATTGTTATTAAACATCTGTTATTTGACTTGTATTATCTGTGGTTAAATAAACATGCATTGACTTCATAATTATTGAGAGAAGATATAAAATTTTCACATTTAAAAGGATAAAGATTTTAAATAGGAAAAAAAACAAAAATTGAAGCACTTTCCAGTCAAGTCCAATAGTATAGTCCAGTCAATTGGGTCAAATCCAACAGTCCAGTCCTGTCCAGTCCTGTCCAGTCTATGGGACAAGTCTAGGAGCCTAATCCATGGGTCAAGTCCAAGATTCCAGTCCAGTCTGGTCAAAATTTTACACTTCGCCAAACTTGATACTGTAGATTTTGAAATTTTATTTGTGCTTTTATTAAGGTGAAAGTTCAATAATTAACTTGGATATGAATAAAAGGAGATGTGATGTATACTGTTAGATTGTTTGTTTATTAAGGTCACTGTAGTAGATCCTTCATTTAAATACCCAATCCATGATTGAAACACTAGAAAAAAAGTTACAGTCTAAATAATCTAAACTGAAACAAGTCACCATTTTTCAATATTGATAAAAATTTTGCATTTATATCTAAGTACAGTTGACTATTTGATGATTCTTTAAGTAAGAATATAAGGTCAAAGTACCCAAATTGCACCGAATACCTAGTTGCACCCATAGCAAAAACAAGCTTATCTTATAGGTTTTCGTAGAGACTAACCAATTCATATTTTTATTATCATTTGCCATTTTGCATATCGTTCAAAATTGCTTATCATACTTAAAGATACACAAAACTGTACACTATATATAGCATCAGATGAAGTCCAGTGAAAAGAGAAATTTAACGAAATGTCCACAAAAAAAAAAAAAGGATACTTCTACAAAATAAACACAGAATCGAAACTGTTGTCTGGTTCTTAAATAAACGAAGGTGAAAAAACTGTCAAAAAGGTACAATTTTGGTATCCTTATGTTATTATGTAGCCTGAATATAATAAATACCTAATGCTGAAGGTAGGCTCAAAGTACTAGCTTTTAAGTTTTTTATTCCTGGTTGGCAATTTTCTATATCTGTAGGGCAATAATACTAGTGATTATACACATCATTGTATATTAACTATTACTGGAAATGTGATTTCCATTTATGCGTAATCAAGAAATCGAGAAAAATAATGTTATTTGCACAGTATTTTGGCAAAGCATAATAAGAAATTTCAAATACATTCCATTTGAAGGAGATTAAGATATAGCAGCCAAATAGTGCTTCGGACGCATGAAATCATGTGTTGTTTTCATTTTTTTTTTCTGATATGATTTATCCTGCCTTTTATGTGAGAGTCTTTCATCCATACCAAGAGTCAATTCCTTGTTTTGGAAAAGTTAATAATTAGAAAAATATCATCATCATCATCAACTTTATATTATATAAAATATGAAAAATTTATACTGTTACAGTAAGAAAGCAAAAGTTATCTCCCTTTTTGCACACACATCATATTTATCTTAGGTCCAGTTCTCATTAAGACTTACTAGTAAATAAGTTTGAAACAAATTTAATTCATTTTTCAAATCCATTAGAAAATATCAATTCAAGCATTTTGAAAATGCTTGAGGCTTTTAATAGGCTTTTGAATAAAGTTGCTAATTTTTTTCTCAAAAAAAATGTAAACACTAAAACTTAACAAAACATATTTCACATAGGTGGTTCTAACGCAGCCGGACATATACTAATTTCTTGTTTCAACAATAAATACACTTTATTACTACTTTTCCTCCTTTACTCAACACCACAAACAAGTCCATAAAATTTTAACATCACAAGAGAAAACTTTTAACATCACAAAAGAAAAGTTATAGTTGTATGATTTCAATATTTCAAATTTTGTCAATTCTTAGGTCAAGCGTTGCAGATTCCCAAATATTGATAAGGTCTGTTGCAAATATATTTGTATGGGTAATTTTTTCCTGTAACAACCATTAGTGTGATTTGATAAATAACGAAAAATTAAATATATTTTCTTGCGTGTTACAGATAGTAGTTTAAATGGTATGATAAGAAAACTATCTACTGAGAGAAAAGACAACTTGAGAGTTTTAGCTGCTAGTGGATCAGACATGTCAATGTCAGTAGGAGCACAGGCTTTTGGTAAGGGCTTATTATGAATGATATGTACAAGTGACTTCAAGTTCTTTTTTTTGTGCAAAAACTTTTTAATTTCATTTTAGTAATTTTTTTACTTTTTACAACTTACAGAAGATTTAAAGCATGTCTCTTTTTATTCATATATCTCAGCATTTGTAAAATTGTATATGTGTTGTCTTTTCAATGATTTGATTGGTGTTTGCTTTACCTCACCTTAGTAGAAAAAGGCTACATAATTCATGGTGACTGCTTTTATGATTAAAAACATCAAAAAACCTTATCTGAAAACATACAAATAATTAATCATCCTCTGCCATTGTGTCCATTGATAAAGAATAATCTCATTTCATGATTAATGTTTTTTACCCAAAATATTTTCCTTAATTGAAATTGTTGATTTTATTTATTTTTTTTTTTCACAGGAAAATTTCTAAATGAGTACAAAAAAGATATACCTTTTTAAAATTCTGTTTGAATCAAATAGCAATGAGATCTTTAAAATCTTTTGCTAGAACTCTTAATCTTTTTTAATTATAGATTTAGACAACTTTTGTTCTCTTGTTTAAACCATAACTGGTTACCATGTTTTCAAATATTTTATGTATTTAATTACCCAAACTTTTGCCACCAGTTTAAGTATGTTCACTCCTCTTGTTTTTGAATTTTTGTCAGATATTTGAAATCCTCTGGTTTTATTCATGTAGTGCCAATAAAAATTTTGTCTACTGACCCTACTTTTCTTTTCATTATTTTATTACATATAGTTTAAAAGCCATTTTGAAATTCTAAAATCTTTGTTATTTTTCATAGTTTTTAAAGAAAAAGGTGTCAATGTTTAAAATATGAAAAATCTAAAGAGAATCATTTCCGCCAAATTTTTAATTGATTATATCTTAAAACAAGGACACAAACCTTTCATTTTTTTCGGCTTTTAAGTTTCATTATTTAAATACTTTCAATTTATCACAGTCTTTTAAACAGCTTGTAATTTTGCAACAGAGGAGCAAAGATGATTCCAAGAACATACCGTGCTTAAATCAAAGTCATACTTTTGTGTTAGAATTTAAACAAATTGTAATCAAAGTTTGTTTTCAATTTTTTATTATAGATTATGATAAACAAGCTCTATTCAAGTTTGATGTATTGATACCATTGAAATACAGAAGTCTTGTAGATGCCAGTATGAAGAGTAAAGGCATTTCTGTTCATCCTGTCACACAGGAATTCATGAAAGTTCATCATGCCTCCACAACCATTAGGGATAAAGGTATGGTTGGTGTGGTAATTTATTTATTTTTAAGTTGATATTGAGTAAATATTAATTGTGCTTGATTTTCATATGATGAAGACATAATCTTTCAATCATTTTAATTGAGGTCTGCAGCTGGCATGTCAGTAACTGCTAGTAGTCCTTTGTTAATTTGTGTATCATTGTCAGTTTGCTTAGTTTCTTTTGTTACCACTTCTGACATCTGACTCGGGCTTCTTTTAAACTGAGTTTTACTGTGCGTATTGCTGTGTGTTTGTTTATTCTACATTGGCTAGAGGTATAGGGGAGGTTAAGATCTCACAAAACATGTTTAACCCTGCTGCATTTTGCACCTGTCACAAGTCAGCAGCCTCTGGCCTTTGTTAGTCTTGTATGTTTTTAATTTTAGTTCATTTATATGTTTTGGAGTTTAGTGTGATGTCCATTTTCATTGAACTAGTACACATTTTTGTTTAGGGGCCAGCTGAAGCCTGGCTTGGTGCAGGATTTTCTCGCCGTGTTGAAGACCCATTGGTGGCCTTGGCTGTTTTCTGCTCTTTGGTCGGGTTGTTATCTCTTTGACACATTCCTCATTTCCATTCTCAATTTTATTAAAAACACAAGCTCTAGTGCACTTTTTAAACTGACTCCATAACAATATACACACTCATTATTAATAAAAAGTAATGCAAACAAGAAAATTTTAAACATACAATGCAAAGTTAGATAGAAGATGTCAAAACTCTTAAACCTATAAATTTGAAAGCCAAGGAAGAATATGTATTGAATACATGAGAAGTTTCATGTACATGTATATGACCAAAACGAAAAAAAAAGAATATAAAATTTTCAATACCAGTCTTAGGCCATTTCAGCCTGATGGATTTGGAATCTTAGTTTCTAAATGATTTCCAAATTTATCAAAGAATTATTAAGAAAAAGTATGTAATAAATCATGTCAGTACTGAAGCACTGACCACTGGTTGGTGATACCCTCGGGTACTAGCACTCCATCAGCAGCAGTAATGATCCAGTGCTACCAAATGAAAATAACAAGTTATGAATTTTGTGCTTAAAGACTTTAGTGGTGGAACAATAAAATTACCCATAATTCCTAGATTCTAAGACAGCAAAATCACTCTCTATTGACCTGAATATTATAGCAATGGCGGATTTTCCTTTGATTTTAAAATATTAAACAATGTTTATGGTCTCAAAACAAAGAATTTATGTCTCATCAATCACTAAAGAGGACGAAAGATACCAGAGGGACAGTCAAACTCATAGATTGAAAATAAACTGACAACGCCATGGCTAAAAATAAAAAGACAAACAGACAAATAATAGTACAGAAGACACAACATAGAAAACTAAAGACCAAGCAACACAAACCCCACCAAAACTGAGGGTGATCTCAGGTGCTCAGGAAGGTAAGCAGATCCTGCTCCACATGTGGCACCCGTCGTGTTGCTTATGTTATTACAAATCCGTAAATAGTCTAATTCAGTAGGTCACATTCGTGAAAAGGGAAGGGTATTGTAGTTACGACAAAAGGAACATATCCGATATCATCTGTGAAACGGTTATTCCATAACGGTCAACCAACTCGTGATGGCGTCCGTAAAATTTACAAAGGGATGATTTCAACTTCACCATTTAGAACTTTTGGTTTAATAGCTTCCTTGTAAGCAGCAATCCTCTATCAAGGAAATCATGATAGGAAATACAAGCCCGGAATATCGTATCAATTGGGAGATATATACTCCGTATGCAGGCGCTGCTGGAATGTTGCTACATAGAAATGGAAAGTTCACAATTAGGAAGCTGAAATCATCTCTTTTGTCGTAAAGTTTTGTTTTCAACCGACCCTCATTGTCAATTTCTAGATGTAAGTCAAGATATGAGGCAGACTTATCTGTATCTGTAGTATCCTTTATGTCTAGTTTGATGGGATAGATTCGTTCAACATAGTCACCAAATTTTGTATTATTTAGTGAGAGAACATCATCTATGTAGCGGATCGTAAAATTAAAGGATATTGCTTACTTCTTATCTTTCTTTCTAAGAAGTTCCTGTATGAAGTCAGCCTCATTATAATAAAGAAACAAGTCAGCAAGAAGAGGGGCACAATTGGTTCCCATTGGAATTCCGACAGTCTGTTGAAAACACGTCCTCCAAACGTAACAAATATCTTGTCAATCAAGAAATCAAGCATCTTGATAATGTCAGTCTCAAAGAATTTTTGTTTGAATCAGAGTGATTCTTTACAAAGTAGGATTTATCCTCCCAAGACAAGATACTTGTATCTCGTTCGCCATTCTTTTAATGAAACAAAGTAATACCAACTCTTTCAATTTGTCTTTTAGTTTGGAATGGGAAATACTTGTGTAAAGTGTAGAAAAATCAAATGTTTTAATACTATTGTAAGATGAGAGTGTCTTAGATTGTATGTACTCTAAAAGATCTTTGGAATTTTTAGTATCCACATCTGATATAAAAGTTAGTAGAAAAAAAAGTGTCAATGGCAAATTCAGGGCCCATACCGCCCCATTTGAAAGAAAAAAAATACTTCTTACTCATAAAATCGTCAAAATATTTTCACAATTATGGACAATTATGCCCCTTTCCTCAAACCCTGGATCCGCCCTTTACTGAATGGATATCAACAGATTTAAACCTATGTATTTAATTTTTTTCACATGATTTCATTTTAATTAATACATTTATATTTCTGGTTTCTAGCAATTGCAAAAAAGATACAGAAATTAATAGAAGAGATTTGTGAACAGAAGGACAAAGCACCAGGCAAATCTATGGAATATATAGATCAGTTGAAAGATTATAAAAGTCAAGGTAAGAATATTTATAACATTTAAATAGAAATAAGAAGATGTGGTATGAGTGCCAATGAGACAACTCTCCATCCAAGTCACAATGTGTAAAAAGTAAACAATTATGGGTCAAAGTACGGCCTTCAACATAGAGCCTTGGCTCACACTGAACAGCAAGCTATAAAGGGCCCCAAAATGACTAGTGTAAAACCATTCAAACAGGAAAACCAACTGTCTAATCTATATAAAAAACGAGAAACACTGAGATACTACATTCATAATTATTTGTTTGGTACTAAATTTTGAACCAAAGATTTAAATTTTCAACAAAATGTAAATCTCTTGTAAGGTGCTAAAATTTTGAAGTTTGCAAGAATAAGGGAGCTACCATTTGATTTTTATGGGGGTGGGGGGCTAGGATGAAATTTGAAAAAAATAGGCAGGACAGGAGTTTTGAGTAAAAAAAAAGTCAGGATGACAACTTAGGTAAAAAAGTGGTGTAACAACACAACATATGAACAAACTATAAATATAAAGTGGAAAAGGCTCCACTCATTAGATCAGTACTAAGCACAAAAACAAAAAAATATAAAGTGGAAAAGGCTCCACTCATTAGATCAGTACTAAGCACAAAAACAAAAAAATATAAAGTGGAAAAGGCTCCACTCATTAGATCAGTACTAAGCACAAAACAAAAAATATAAAGTGGAAAAGGCTCCACTCATTAGATCAGTACTAAGCACAAAAACAAAAAATATAAAGTGGAAAAGGCTCCATTCATTAGATCAGTACTAAGCACAAAACAAAAAATATAAAGTGGAAAAGGCTCCACTCATTAGATCAGTACTAAGCACAAAAACAAAAAAATATAAAGTGGAAAAGGCTCCACTCATTAGATCAGTACTAAGCACAAAAACAAAAAAATATAAAGACAAAAGACAAAGTACCAAACTTATTACCAGGTAGTTGCCTTTGCCAAAATCTTGAGTATGGGGCAAAAAGGCCCTGATTTGGACCAAATATTACTTCAAATTGAAAATTTTTCAGGAATTGTTCTTACTATACTAATGTACAAGGTGTTTAAAAAATAAAAACAAATTTCACAATTAACAAGTTATCATGGCAACAGACCATGACGAAATTTGTATATTTTTTTTAAATTTCTTTATATTCTTTGTTTAACATTAACTTTTCGTACATTTGGCATGGAAAAGTATTTACCCACCCAAGAAACAACTTTGTATTGTAATTTATGAGATTATGTAAATAGCTTTAACAAAGCTTCTCTAAAATTATTTTGTTGTTTCCTGTCTGAGCACTATGATTCCACATATGAATGGAAAACTGCATAAATTCAGCAGTTTTCTTCGTTTTCATTAAACATTGTGCATATAACTTTAAAATCTTGTGTTATTAATTTATATTTCTTGACTGTATGCAAACATAATATGCAAATTTGAAATAGATCTCAAAAACTTGTTTTTTTTTGGCCAAAACCCGGCCTTAATTTCCACTGACCTCATAAAAAACCATGTCCTTCCAGACTAAAATGCAAATCAGAACACATTTGATAGATTTAATGTACAGACATCATGACCAGTCAGGGAGAAAAGTAGACCTCTTGAAACGCAAAAATATAAGTTTCAACAGGATGTAGAACCACGAGTGGTGGTACTTGGATATAGCAATACATGCTTAGTAATGGATTGATCTATTAGAAATGATATCAATAATAGTACCAATAAAGACAATATTAAAAAACTGTATTTCATTGCTAAATTGATAGATAACCTTCCAAAATGAGTTTATTTAAAGGAACACTAAGTTTTTATGGATTCTACCTAAGTTCTTGATTTCACAAACCCTATAAGGAGGAGGCAGAAGGATTTTAAATTTGAATATTCTGGCCTGGGTAAAAACTGAAAAAAGATAAACTTTCCAAATACAAGATGAAGAATAATCCCAATTATCTCACTTCAGGTTGTCCAGACAACTATGTACCTGTCTCTGGTGACAGAAGAGGCAGCGTGGAGCACTCAAGACGGGATACCAGTTCAGATAATATTAGAATAAGAACAAATATTTCCCATACCTCAACAGGGAATCCAAGACTTAATGATCTATCACCTGCTACATCTACAGAGAAAGAAGACAAACAAGGTTTTTCATTCCCTGCAGATACAAATTTACATAAATCAATGGAACAGAAACCCAGTTTTAGAAAGGATATTAAATATGCAGGAAATGGTGTTAGTGGCGAGATGAAATGTGAAAGTGGCTATCAGGCCAACATCAATGGTGATCAGAAAGAGATTAAACAAAAAAGACTCAGTGAGGTTAAAATGAATCTGGGCTGCAGTATTGAAGAAAATGACAGGATTGCAGTAACTTCCGAAAGAAGACTTTCTGACATTATTAAACGTAATAATTTGAGTCGTTCAGCCAGTGCACAAGAGATGTTCTCTGAAACAAAAGCTAATAATCTAAGCAGGGCTATGACTCTTCAAGAGAGTTTGACGCAGCTTCAGTTTAAAAGAAAGACTTTGAATAGAGCAGATGCTTTTGAAGACACTGGAGACGTTAAGTGGGATGATTGTAGTGGGAGTTCTCAAAACATACTGGCAGAAAGCATATCTCAAAGTAGTATTTGTTCCACAGACAGTAGAAATTCTTCATGTGAAAGAAATGATACAGTTTCTTTGGATGACAATGTTAATGTTCCCTGTAACGAATCAGGAACTGAAGTGAAGTTCCAAATATACAGTGAAAGTTTTAGTCCTGAAGATTTGAAACAAGATCTAAGATCAAATGATCCTCCCATTGTGCGGCCTAAAACATCATTAACAAAAAGTCCAATTAAGGAAGAAAATGATAATTCTTTAAAAAGACTTTTATTTGGACAAATAGACTTAACATCAGAGAGTGAAACCTCTTTAAAAAGACCAGTAGAACATTCTTGTTCTTTTGGACCAACTTTGGACCCAAATTCCTTACTGGACGAGAGTGTTTCAAATAATTTAGAATCTCATTGTGTTTGTCAAGGAAATAGTTTAAGCTCTAGTCAACAGTCATCATATAAGGACCCAATCATGCCAAAACTTTCTCTTCTGTCTCTTTTATCAAAATCTAGTCAAAAATCTGCTGAGGTCAGTATGGATAGACCAGAACATTTACAAACAGTCACTGTACCAGTCAATAGTGCTAGTCCTCAAAGTGCAAACATTGGTCCAAGGTCAAATGCATCAAAGGTGCCAAATCGTGCTGAAACCTTGTTGAAACTTATCAGGAAAAAATCTGAAGATAAGTCTTGACATCAATTATTACTAGTAATAATGAATGAAGAAAATAAATAAAATTGAAATGTAAAAGTGTTTTATGTTTATTGTTTACAAAGATTCAAAGTTTTGGGAGGTACACAAATTCAAAGTTTTGGGAGGATATATAAGATGACAAGTTGCACATGAATGTCAATTATTTTAAAGAAAAACGAAATATCTTTAATAGCACAGCCACTAAACATTTGAGAATTGATATGACCTGAAAAATCAACAAAATGAAAAAGTATGGTGTGACTTAGTTATTGTTTATTGAGCACTAATCTTCTAGGATTTATGGTTGAGTGTCACCATGAATTTAAAGTGAGGAACAAAATAGAAATTTCCAATAGATTTGTTAGCAAAATTTGTTATAACTTTAACCATGAAATCAAGTAACCACGAAAATACAATTTTTCCAAATCCAGAAAATTTTGTACCCACCAAAAGATATCCAAAATATTTTTACTATTAATTACATTGGTTTGAACATGGAAGTATTATATTGACAGGAACTCCAACAAGCGGACTTCAAACGTTTATAGTGCGATGCCGCAAAATCGTTAAGTATCTGTTAATTAACTCGACATGTCATATGGATGCATGGGTTCCGATCAAATTTGTGGAACCTCGTGATTGATCGTAATTACGGAACATACCGAAATAACCGGATGTGTACTTAATTGTCAAGGAAATGACATTTACCGACCATGTCACTAAATGACAAATATGTCAGTTTTTACGGCTTTTGCTGCGTAAAGGAAACAAATAAAAGAAATCCCTGCGACTGTTTTCACCAAAAAAAAAACAAACCTGAAGAGTAAAAATACTCACAAGCCATAAACATTTCAGTTAAAGTTACAATCAATTTAAATAGTTAGATTTTTTATTCATGAGAGGGCTGGTGGTTAAACACGCATAACTGTTATATATATATATATACATGCTAGGCTTGAAAATCATAAAATTCTTATAAAAAGTAAACGGAAAAAGTTTTTATCAGCAATTATTTTCGCGTTTTACTGCTAACTTTGACAAATATTTTCATTAAGTGTTTACTGAAAGAATTTCCAACAAAAATTTAATTCAAAAGTTGGTTCCCTGTAGCGGCGGGTGCCGGGGAAGGTTAAATGGCTTTGATCGAAAAAATAATCAAATATTTTAATTAATTGTTTACTGATAGTCCAATGACAATTCAACAAGAAACAAAACATAAATTGCTTAACCGTGATACGGTGTAAGATGTTTCAGAACTGTTAAGCATTTATACACACATAAATAAATTCAAATTTGGTTCCATGATAAAATTTTAAGAATAACAAAAAAAAAAATATTTTATACTGCTTAGGGCCCATCATGGTGATCGTTCTTTAAATGCATCCAGAAATATTTTAAGCCATTCGTAAAAAAATCTGTCAGACGTCAGAGTAATCTCGGACTAGGTTGAATGTTTAAGGTTGTTTATAACTTTGAAATTATTATAAAAGGTGTAACAATTCATCTGTCTCGTAACTTGATAATGCTATGTAGAGGTCATCACGTGCGTGTAATTATTAACCTCTCTTAGTCTTTAAAACATATTTGATAAATACGTTAATAATATTTTTCTACATTGAGACGATAGAGAAAACCATAGATTTTCTTGTAACAGTCGATAAAAATTTACAACCTTTAACTTAAATTTGAGCTATCCTTCGCCATCTTACACACTACACACGCATCACATTGTTTTCCGCAAACACCCGACTTTAGGTACATGTAATTATTGATATCGGATATTTCCCGATTTCCAAGTTCCAATGATTAAAACATATTAAACAAAACTAAAAATAAGCTCGCCCTCTTTCCGAATGCAGTTAATTTTCTTATGTCATTCTGTTAAATATGGACCGATTTTTTAGATCTTTTCAGCTTTTGCCTTTATTTATTGAACGGAAACAGGTGTCGTTATTCATGTGAAGATTTTTTTGGACCATTATTCTCTTTTCTGTAAACCCATCCAGATCAAAATTAAAGAAACTTTCCTATATATTGCCAGATATCTCCCTTTTTAAAAATTCTTTGGAATTGATTTCTTTATAGTCATGGCTAAATGTAACTTTATGAGTTATTTCTCATATCATTGTATCCTTTAGGTCTATTTGTTATCACCGGTTGTCCAAACAGAGGTTATTCGATTTAACCAGTGGTTCCGTCTGACTGCCGGTTAATTCCCCTGAATATATTGTGTACAAGTTGGTAAGTAAGTAGTTTAGTTGATAAAGTAATGAAATAAATGCCAAACATTGGCCCATCTTCCATTACAACATGCATTAACATGTATAAAAAACATGCAATGAAACACTACAGGCAGTGAATAACAACATAGTTATTATTACTGATTTCATGGCTAAGGCTTTAGGAGTTATCTCCCATGTTAAGAATATAAAATTATAAAAGAATACACACATTATCTCCCTTATGTTAAACAACTATCAATGAAACTGTATACTCAGTAGACGATAAAGTTCATACTACTTAAATAATTTTATCACATGTCTTGTTTTCAAGACTGATTCATATCATACATCTTGTTAACGCCCAAATACATTTACAAATATCTACGTTATTACTGAATACTATAAACATAAGTTTCTCAATGTTAACACCCAAATACATATTCTCCAAATATCTAAGTTATTACTGGTTACTATAATTTCTCAACCTCAAATAAGTCAGAGAAGGGTATTACAGAAGTAATGTTTCTTAACAATTCTTCTCTATGACAACTGTGTAACTCGGTGAGCAAGTTCATTGAGGAGTGTCCATGTGTCTATCATTTTATTCATTTGTCAACTAATCAATATTTCTGGGTTTACAGTCTCAATTAGTTTTATGTTCCGGATACTTAGAAACTTAATCATAAATCTTTTCAACCATTCTTTTTAACAGTTGCTACGTATTTGAACATTCCTGGCTTTCAAATGTTTCGATTTGAGTGTCCCTGAAGAAGGTAAATCCAAGAAAGCGCATCGGACGCACAAAATTTGCAATGTTGTTTTCATTGTATTTGATTTTGGACTCGAACATTACTGGAAATCAGTCTGTGCCTTTCCATTTTCCTCTTTTTTGTAGCCTTTTGTAGAAGCGAAAAATATTCTATTTGGACATCATTACATAATAAAAACCTGATGATGTTTTCTGAACAATCTTAATTCAGGTTATATTAGATGACTAAACTAAAATAAAATATCTAACATCTAGCTTCTTTTGTGACAAAAATAACGCGCTGACTTACAAATTGATGGACGTCATATGTCGCGAGGAGGCATGACCATTTCCTCGTTGACCATTTCATCGTGGTTGTCACTTGCTTTTTAACACCACATACATATCTGAATATCCAATTGTTTCACCATATACCTTGAAACAGTTGAACGCGCAAACTTGGATAATTCGCGATCAACCCAAACTTAACAATGTTAACGATAAGATTCGAGCAAGAAAAGTGTATGTAGAACGTCATATTAGACGAATAAAAACTATACTATATGATACACAGCTCCTTCGACGAAAGAAGCTTTGTGATTAATGTGCATAATTATTAAAGCTATATCGACATCTTAAAATGTATGTAAAGTGTATTCAGAGGTTGAATTATTTTACACAATTTAAAATAAAAACCACACGAATTGATGTGTCAAGTAATCATCGATATAATAATTTCAGATATAGATAGTTGTATGTGTGAGTGTATGCGAGTGGGAGAGAAAGGCTTTTTATTTTTACTTTATGTGATTACATGCTTGTTATGAGCCCTATGATTAGGAAATAAAATATCTTTATCTTTATCTTTATCTTTATAGAACATTATATATGAACATACTGATTGAGTTCATACTGACATTAACAGAAGAAAATTTTAATCCACTCATCTATTCTTGGTACCAGTTTCGGTTCGATTTCGGTTTCGCCTTATGGTGAAGATGTATAAAGGGAAGCTGAAATCATTTTTTTTGTCGTAAAGTTTTGGGCGCAACCGACCCTCTTTGTCAATTTCTAGATGTAAGTAAAGATATGAGGCAGACTTAACTGCATATGTTGTATCTTTTCTTTAAAGTTTGATGGGATAGATGCTCTTAACAAAGTCACCAAACTTTGAATGATCTATATAGCGGAGTGTGAAGTTAAAGGAGAATGCTAGCTGCTTTTCTTTTTACTAAGAAGCTCCTGTACGAAATCAGCCTCATACGAATAAAGAAACAAGTTGGCAAAAAGAAGAGCACAGTTTGTTCCATTGTTTATTAATGAATGCTCTAATGATTGAATAATAGATAGATAAAGTAGTACATGAGTAACAGCAATAAACTGAAGAATTATCATATCAATGGAAATCATCTCTACCGGTCTTCCCCTGCTGAGAGAATGTCTTCCAGTACATCGAGTGTATTAAAACATCTACACAACAGCCTTCTCCGTAAAGGAAAAGACGTTCTTGTCTCAAAATTCATTGTATGTATTGTGATCAATCATCTGGCTTCATAATCAACTTCTGCATGGCCTCCGTCGCCGTAGTTAGGAAAAAGTCCATAAGATACAGCGGACTTGATGTATTCTGCTCTGTATTCTGAACAGTCTTTGTCCCACAGTCTTTGTACTTGGTAGATGCTGTCGATTTTTTCACTCTTCTGCTTGTCTTGGTATATTCTCATTTGGTTCATGTTTTTCGGTTTCTGATTTCTCTACTAAAGAATCTTTATGAATTAACTTTCTTCGTCGTTTTCTTAATTTTGATCTTAATTCTGTGGTTCATCATCAGCATTTTGAGCGTCCCAAATTGAGTCAGAATCCGAATGGCTAGTGCGTACTTGAATATCATCAACGTAACCAGATTCCCCAATTTCATTAGGTACAGTGTGACTTATAGGCTGATGGTACGATGACACATGTCTTCTTTTCATTTTCAAGCACATGCCAATCACCACTTTTTAAGTTCCATCCTCACTTTCCGTGACAGTTTCAACGTCTGACCTTGTTTGGAATCTCTTTGAGTGTTGGTTTACATTTAATTCTTGGTTTTGGAATAGATTTTAATGATCTGGATACTGGTATAGCCTCCTCTTTTAAATGATCTATGATTCCATTAGGAAACAAGTTATTCCTATGATGTGTTCTTTTTCTACCGCTTCCATTTTCCTTTCTGATCAATGAAACTGGTATTTCACTGTTTTGTTACTTTGACCCTACATACGGATCTTCTACTCATTTATTCTCAAGTTTATATTTTCCCCTAAAATGCTTGTATATTGACTAATACTCTACAAACTTTATGGAGTAAAGCACCTTTTACTCTTTCGTCATATTCTTTCTTCTGTCTTGTGTGTGATTTTTCGGCAGATGTTGACGCGGGTTTCCGGTTTTTTTTCTTATATCATCTATCATGATGCATTTCATTTTTTGGTATGGAACACCACACTCCTATAGTAACATATTTCGTAAACCCGAACCCACTGAAATTAGTTTATTTAATATTTTGTTATTTCTTTTCAGTGCCCTTTGACATGGCTGTCACATTGTCGATAGTACATGTAGATTCGAAATGACATGGCAGTGCATTCAAATAAGTTTCAGTCAGTATTCAGATTGTAAAACTGTAGTAGCTTACTTTGATTTCATTTTGCATAGTTTTACACATTCTATAGAATGTCGAAATATTTTTTCTTAAAAAAAACTATCTTTATTTTTTTTAACATTTTGTCTATTTCAAGATAGACGGAAGATAGCAAAAGGATTCAAACTCATAAGTCGAAAGCCAACTTCCAACGCCATGAAACAAAAAACGAAGAAAAAAAACCAAACAAGTCTATAACATACAACATAGTACACCAAAGACTGAACAAAAATATTTCATTTAGTGCTAAGGAAGTTTTTTACATCATCAAATTACTGCAATCACGCTCCTTGCTAATTACACAGCAAATCACAACAACACATATAGTTGACCAAAATAATACCATCTGCAAAAAGATAGCTTTTTAGCTGTACTACGTTAAAAAAAACAATATGAATGTAGTTAGTATTAAGTTGAAAAAAAAAAACATTTAAAAAATGCAAAAATGTTTGAAGGAAATAATACACACGGGAATCATGCTTATAAGGTGAATTAAGGGAACTTGACTTTGATATTTCAATATGTAGTTTAATTGCCAGCCTGTTAAAAACTCCTCTGTCTTTTCTTGCAATTTTGTTTGTAATTTCATGATTATCATTAAAGGAAATAAAAGATTTTATATATAACAAGTACGCTTACCCCAAAAAAACTAAATACATAAACAGATAATTATATAGATAGTAAGTTATTTAATGAAAAGCTGAATTTCAGATATTCTCTGATACAAATTAGAAAATATGTTTTCTTCTTTGCTTTAACTGCATCGTGCATTGACGAAAGAAGTAAAAGTTATTATATTATAGACAAATGATTTTTGTGCCTATCCGAAGTAGAAAATCCTATCAAACTACGTAATTTTCTTCTTCTTTTTTTTTAATTGACATGTTGCAGTTGCATGTTGTATTTGGCAAAACCTTTCGGAATTTAGGTCCTCAATGCTCAATTTTCGCACTTTATTTGACAAATACCACGCGCTTTACAATACCAAATCCGGATATTTTTTATGTTTGCACATTATTACATACTATATGAGTTGTTTTATCAAATATGAATGAAATTGATATTTTGCAAGATTGATAACCCTTCCTGAGCAACTGCAATCCCCACCAGTTTAAGGTAGTGTTCGTACCTTTCGTTGTAGTATTTTGATGACTGTTTTTATGTCTGTCCTACTTTTATCGCTTTGGTCATAGTATTTTATGTGCGTTTATCAGAAATGTAGGAATCATCTTGTCCCTATACTCATTTGTTTTTGTTCTTTTCATTCATATGTTAATCCATTAGTCTAAAAAACATTGTGAAGAGCAATACTCCGCCTACATCGCTTGATAAATTTTAGTAATGTTCAAGGTTTGAAGTGCACATATGTAGATTGTACATGGAGGGATTTTATTCATGATAAACACATTCAAATAGAGCTAAATTGCAAGCAGTTCAAATTAACCATTACGGTCCTGATTTTGAGTTATCTGATTTATAACGCTTGCTTTTCTCACATTTAAACATATCATTTCGTATGTTATTTTTGTCAACTAACAATATTTGACCCTTTTCACTTTTTTTTTATTCGAACGTCACTAATCTGTCTTTTGTAGACAAAACGCTCGTCTTGCGTACACATTTTAATCTTGGTATCTATGATGAGTTTATTAACAACCATTGGGTCGATGCCGCTGCTGGTAGGGGTTTCCTCCCCGAGGGTATCACAGGTTCAGTAGTCAGCACTTCTGCGTTGACATGAATTATTACTGATATAATCATACTTATAAATTAACTGTTTACAAAATATTGCAATTTTCGAAATAGTTCGAATTTTCTACCCAAGGAATAGATAACCTAGCTGTGTTTGGACAAAAAATAACATACGAAATGATATGTTTAAATGTGAGAAAAGCAAGCGTTATAAATCAGATAACTCAAAATCAGGACCGTTATGGTTAATTTGAACTGCTTGCAATTTAGCTCTATTTGAATGTGTTTATCATGAATAAAATCCCTCCATGTACAATCTACATATGTGCACTTCAAACCTTGAACATTACTAAAATTTATCAAGCGATGTAGGCGGAGTATTGCTCTTCACAATGTTTTTTAGACTAATGGATTAACATATGAATGAAAAGAACAAAAACAAATGAGTATAGGGACAAGATGATTCCTACATTTCTGATAAACGCACATAAAATACTATGACCAAAGCGATAAAAGTAGGACAGACATAAAAACAGTCATCAAAATACTACAACGAAAGGTACGAACACTACCTTAAACTGGTGGGGATTGCAGTTGCTCAGGAAGGGTTATCAATCTTGCAAAATATCAATTTCATTCATATTTGATAAAACAACTCATATAGTAAGTAATAATGTGCAAACATAAAAAATATCCGGATTTGGTATTGTAAAGCGCGTGGTACTAACAGTTTTCATTTCGAATATTGAACGAGAATAAAATTTAACATCGAAAAAAAAAACCATATTTTTACCATATACACCTTGTGTATTCCTTAAGCACTTTTATTATCCCTTTTTAAATATGGTTAGATATTTTCTCCTGATATTGACAACAATAGATGTGTAATCTAAACAAAGAATAGCAGAATGATCCCTATTTGCAGTTTGTGGTATTTAGGGAACTGCAAAAGCTTCATTAGAAGGCGATTCCTCACAAATATTATATTAATCGCAGTTTTTGGTGGGGTTCGTGTTGCCCAGTCTTTAGTTTTCTATGTTGTGTTTTGTGTTTTGTGTACTGTTGTTTGTCTGTTTGTCTTTTTCTTTTTTAGTCATGGCGTTGTCAGTTTATTTTCGACTTATGAGTTTTAATGTTCCTTTGGTATCCTTCGCCTGTCTTTTAAATTGACGAAAAAAATGCCTTTACCTATAAACGATAAATTAATTTTATTTTTTATATACAAATATTTTGCTTTAAGCGCATTTTTATCATTTTTGAAGGATTTTTAAGAATTGCAATTTTCTGTAAATATTGAGCAATTAACATTTTAATGTGCATTGATTTGGAATTATGGTATTCTGTTCTGATATATTCATATGGTTTTTAGAAAAAAAATATCATTCAAGCACCATCAAAGGGTATTTTGTTTGAAACTTGCGAAATTTAGGAATGTTCATTCTTGACCGTAGACCTTGATTTAACAAAAATTGCACCGTACGAGTTATTGACGACCGGGCAAAACAAAAAGTGCAGATAATAAGCTTTGGAATGATACATGATTAAGCAGTATGTTAGGTGGGTGAATTAAAGTCGTTAACTAAGCGTCTTTTTGAAAAATGTCACTCGCCTAGTACACAGTATGATAAAAATGATGGGATACAGGTTAACAGAAGTTATTTCACTATTGGTTTTGTTATCTTAATGAAAATCACACTTTATAAATTGTGTGCGTCCAAATTGCTTTTCTCGACTAATCTTCATTAGGAACACTCAAACTCAATTATTGTTGTCAATATAATGAAATGCTATATGACATACAAGTGAGAAGTTTAGCTAGCTATAAAACCAGGTTTAATCCACCATTTTCTACATAAGGAAATGCCTGTACCAAGTCAGGAATATGACAGTTGTTTTCAATTCGTTTGATGTGTTTGAGCTTTTGATTTTGCCATTTGATAAAGGACTTTCCGTTTTGAATTCGGTATTTTTGTTATTTTACTTTTTGTATATGAAAGCCAGGGATGTATAAGTGTGTTATTACGTGAAGAGCTTTATGTTCAAAAGGGATACAAACAATTATCTAAATCCGTCTAATGTCAACGTTGATCAACGTTGCCAGATGGAGTTGGAACCTTTGTTTCTTAATAATTTCTTAATTTATCAACGGAGAATTTAAAAAAAAGGTATATTATAAATAATTTTAGTAGCGGTATCGACCCAGTGTCCCTAATACGCTTCCGTATTCAAGAACATGAAAATATAACTTTATAAATTTTGTGCGTCTGAAATGCTTTTCTTGATTAACCCTCATCCGGAAGAAGGCTCAAACTCAAAATTTTTAAAGCCGAGGATGCATGAGAACTTGAACGCGCAAAGAGGTATATGACAAAAAAAGGACCTTTATAGAATAACAAACTGGTTGATGGAATTGAATTTTCTTTAACGGCATAATTTATTGTTGACGTAAAAAGACTATTTTCAAATTCATTTTAAAGTATTTTTTTATATTTCATGATGTTCGATGCAATCTTCTGCCTACTGGATACATACTATTATCAATTGAGAATAATGACATTTGCTATATATAAGACGCCACCGTAGAAAGTAAACACTGTGTATGGTGATAACCGAATGGTTTAGCCGATTTAAAAGGTGAAATTTATGTACGACTTGCCTTCTTTTTACCTGAATACTAAAAATACATTGGATGACCTGGTTACTTATCGCTGATTATTAATATATTATTTGATGTGTTGTCTAGTATATGACAGTGCATACATATAGATCCTTTTACAGTTCACTTGAGGACATACTGAGATAAAAGCAACATGGTCTGTGTCTGTCATCCCATGACTAACCTTGTGTCTGTCCCTTTCCCTATATGTATATTAGGTCATAAAATTAGATCTATTAGATCTAACTCATAAAATTATACTTTGTTGAAAATGATGAACCCTGTTTTTATGTAATTAATATATAAAACATATAATTTAAAACACTGTGTACTTTATATTTATTATTTTAAAATAAATTTGATATTTATGAAAAATTTAAGTTATTCTTTTTATAAAAAAAAACTGCATCCACAGCTGTCATTTTTATACGACAGCAACAATGTTATGACGTTGTCAGCGTCGTCGTCGTCCGAAGACATTTGGTTTTCAGACAATAAGTTGAGTATAATTTTATGGATTGTACTACAAGGTTGCATACTTCAAACGGAAGGTTTGGATTGATTTTGGGGTTATGGTTCAAACCGTTTAGGAATTAAAGGCCTAAAAGGGTCCAAAAACTAGGATTTTCAAAGTCTTAATTTTTAGGGTTCTTTAATATGCTGAATCTAACTGAGTATGTAGATTTTGGATTTTGGGCCCTCTTTTTTAAATTGGTCCACATTGGGTCCAAAATTAAACTTTATTTGATTTCATAAAATATTGAATTATCTGGGTTCTTTGTTATGCCGAATCTAACTGTGTACTAGATTTTTAATTTTGGGGCCCGTTTTAGAATTGGTCCACATTAAGTTTCGAAGGGTCCAAAACTTAACTTAGAGTTTGATTTTAACAAAAATTGAATTCAAGATGTTCTTTGATATGCTTAATCTAAACATGTATAGAGGTGTTTGATTTTGGGCCCAGTTTTCAAATTGGTCCATATCGGGGTCCAAAATTAAGCTTTGTTTGATTTCATCAAAAATGGAATATATGGGGTTCTTTGATCCTGTATCTAACCGTGTATTAAGATTTTGGACTCCGTTATCAAATTGGTTCACATTGAAGTCCAAAGGGTCCAAAATTAAAATTTGTTTGATTTCATCAAAAATTTAATACTTGGGGTTCTTTGATATGCTGAATCTAACCATGTATTTAGAGTTTGGATATTGGACCATATTAGGTAAATGTCCAATTTCAAATTTTTAAGTTCTCAGACCATATTCATTCCGTGTCAGAAACATATGCTATGTCAAATATTTGATCACAATCCAAATTCAGAGCTGTATTACACAGTTAATTGAAATTGCAAGTATGTTCATAGTTAAAATAGATACATCATCAAAATCTAATTTTAGAGAAGTAATTATGTATATGTATAAATATAGTTTGAAATTCACTTTTAATTATTAGATATTTTGAAAAATAAGTAAAGGTAAGTTGTAAACACATTCAATTAAGGATGAATGATATTTTAGAAATTGTTTTTATTTGATTTTTTTGGTAAATCTTTTGAAGAATTTCGTGGTAGTTTGTTTGTTATTCTGTATAAATTAATTTTCAGAATGCTATACATATATTTTTTCTTTAAAAACTAAGCCAATATTGCCCATTAATAAATAAATAAATAAAATTCATGGTGAACTTGGATATGCTGATTCTAACCGTGTATTTAGATTTTGGATATTGGACCATAATAGGTAAAAGTCCAATTTCAAATTTTTCAGTTCTTTGACCACACTAATTTTGTGTTGGAAGCCTATTCTGTGTCAAATATTTAATCACAAACCAAATTCAGAGATATATCAAGCTTGAATGTAATGTTCATACATACCCCAACTGTCCAGGGTTCGACCTCTGCGGTCGTATCAAGGTACGCTCAGCGGAGCATTTTATTAAAGGTAAAATCATAACGTTATTCTGTTTGTTCCTATATGGTTTGGCGTTTATTATATAACAGCAATGAACATGTTTGAAATGTTTTGGCATGAATCTTCGAATATTCAAGACAAAGAGAATGTTTACAATTTATGCTGTAACCATGAAAATAGTTTGCAGTATATATACATGTAGTTTGTAAAAGGTGAAAAGTTGAAAATATTTAGAACATTATTCTGACTGTCATAAAGCTTGAACTGAAGAACTGCTTAGACATAGTCATGATAGGTGATCATTGTCTAGAAATTAAAATTTAATTTAATTCAGTGTTTAATCAAAATGGTCAAATTCCCTGGCGGAATGATAAGAGGAATAGTGTGTATAATTTAATTTGTTTCCCTTCGGTGTTTGGGGATGGACAAAAAAACTTAATATCGAAAAATTGCTTAAAGTTGCAATACTCCAATTCGTTAGAAAGATAAACAATTTTTCAGCAGGTAAAATGAGCTAAATGTGTTAGTATGTGGGATTCATTCTGCATTGCAAAATATACATTTCTTGTCTCACCATTTTTTCAAATACCTTATAGTGTTAAAAAGACATATAATGAGGAATAAAAGAACATAATTTTCATTCAAATGTATTAAATTCTTAAGTATGCAATTTCCCTTATTTCTTCAAGCAATGCACTGAGAATTGTAATCAGAATTATTGATTTATCCCAGATGAATATATCACTGACATTTTATGCAATATACACCCCATTTGTCTTCTTTTATAACAACGGATTTTTTTTTCTTTTGATTGCAAAACTTTTTTTTTTGAAGTCAACCATCTTTGAGATATAATTTACAGAATAATTTCATGAAGTATAAATCAAAGGTAATAAGTGAAATATTAAACTTATCATTTGTATTTTTCATATGTCAATCATCCAACATAAGCTGTCAAGGGGTGTGTATTAAGTTGTGTAATTTAATCTCTGCTCAAAAATGTAATTCAAAGCTAGGTTAGGTAATTAACCGAAAGAGGTTGTATTCCAATTATAACTCTACCCTATAAGTTTAACATTTTCTTTATCATGATTGTTGTCAATCATACTGGTATTGTATCATTACACGCACGTAATAAATGTAGAACATATTTGTAGTAATTTTCAATATTTGCAAACATTAAGACAGAAATGATATTTTTCTTTTATTTTTTCTTCGAAATGCATGCTTTTTGATAAACAATTGATCTTATCCTTAACAGATATATTAGGAAATGTATCTTTAAGGACAAGATAACCCCGACTTTGTTGGGGTTCGTGTTGCTCAGTCTTTAGCTTTCTATGTTAGGTTTTGTATACTGTTATTTGTCTTGTGATCGTTTTTCTTTTCTTGCCATGGCATCGTCGGTTTGTTTTCGACTTATGAATTGATTATCCCTTTGGTATCGTTAATGCCCCTCCCACAAAAAAAAAAAAAACAAAAACAAAAACAAAAACAAAAAACCAAGCTTCAACTGAAAACATAATTATTGCTGATAATATGATTTAGCTCTCCTGGTCAAAAAGGCCGGGTAAGCTTTTATCATGATTTGGCGTCCGTCGTCGTCGTAAACTTAAAAAAAAATCTTCTCCTCGGAAACCTTTGGAACAATTTCAACCAAACTTTAACTGAATGATCTTTAAGGAATAAAGTATAAAGTTTATATTTTTGTTCTTGTCTAAAAACTAACAAGACTACCATAGCTAAAATAGATCATTACGATAAAATGCATTAATTGTCAAATATTTTGAAAACCTTAAAATAGGGAGAAAATTTGACAGGAAAAAAAATGCTCAGATTGGCAAAATTTATTTCCTACCTTTTTGCACCACAATTATCATAAGACACTTAATATGATTTAGTGCCGTTAAATGATGATTTTTGTCTAATTTTCGAGTTTTCCCCTATTATTTTGAAAACTATAATACATCGGTAGAAACTGTAACGAGCAAAAATGATCATTTATATTTATACACCCAATTATTTCCATGTCTATACTTTTTGCCTATTTGTCGCTTTTCTTTATTTTTTTGTCCTGTATTCTTGATTTTTGCCGTTTGTTCTCTATTTTGTAAACCACGTCAAGACTCTCGTACATTTCTATTCAATAGGTATGGAACAAAGGGATGTTCTTAGTCCGACCATGGAAGTATAATATTGACAGGAACTCCAACGAAAAATTAGCACATTCCGATCCCACTGATTTCTTTAAGAAAATAAAAGGTTCCGACTCAGTTTGTCAAGTACGTGATAACTCCTTTGTGGGGTATCTGCGATGCCGCCTTCGCCTGTTCTGTTAACTGAAGCTGGTCTTATCACGTGATTTGGTATGGAGTGTCTTATCTACCTACCAATGTAAATAAACACGGAAACTCCCGTGGTTATTTGTGAATCGCCATATGAATAACGACACCTGTTTCCGCTCAATAAATGAAGGCAAAAGCTGAAAAGATCTAAAAAATCGGTCCATATTTAACAGAATGACATAAGAAAATTAACTGCATTCGGAAAGAGGGCAAGCTTATTTTTAGTTTTGTTTAATATGTTTTAATCATTGGAACTTGGAAATCGGGAAATATCCGATGTCAAAAATTACATGTACCTAAAGTCGGGTGTTTGCGGAAAACAATGTGATGTACGTGTAGTGTGTAAGATGGCGAAGGATAGCTCAAATTTAAGTTAAAGGTTGTAAATTTTTATCGAATGTTACAAGAATATCTATGGTTTTCTCTATCGTCTCAATGTAGAAAAATATTATGAACGTATTTATCAAATATGTTTTAAAGACTGAAGAGGTTAATAATTACACGCACGTGATGACCTCTACATATCATTATCAGGTTACGAGACAGATGAATTGTTACACCTTTTATAATAATTCCAAAGTTATAAACAAGTTAAAACAACCTTAAACATTGACAGATTTTTTTTTACGAATGGCTTAAAATATTTCTGCATGGATGCATTTAAAGAACGATCACCATGATGGGCCCTAAGCAGTATAATATTTTTTTTAATTCTTAAAATTTTATCATGGGAATCAAATTTGAATTTATTTATGTGTGTATAAATGCTTAACAGTTCGGAAACATCTTACATCGTATGTTAAGCAATTTATGTTTTTGTTTCTTGTTGAATTGCATGAAATATTTGCCATTAGACTATCAGTAAACAATTAATCAAAATATTTGATGTTTTTTCCGAACAAAGCCATTTAACCTTCACCGGCACCCGCCGCTAAGGGGAACCAACTTTTGAATTAAATTTTTGTTGGAAATTCTTTCAGTAAACACTTAATTAAAATATTTGTCACAGTTAACAGTAAAACGCGAAAATAATTGCTGATAAAAACTTTTTCCTTTTACTTTTTATAAGAATTTTATGGTTTTCAAGCCTAGCATGTATATAACAGTTATGCGTGTTTAGCCACCGGCCGCCTTCTCATGAATAAATAATCTTACTATTTAAATTGATTGTAACTTAAACTGAAATGTTTATGGCTTGTGAGTATTTTTACTCTTCAGGTTTATTTTTTTGGTGAAAACAGTCGCGGGGATTTCGTTTATTCCGTTTTATTTGTTTTTACGCAGCAAAACCCGTAAAAACTGACATATTTGTCATTTAGTGACATGGTCGGTAAATGTCATTTCCTTGACAATTAAGTACACATCCGGTTATTTCGGTATGTTCCGTAATTACGATCAATCACGAGGTTCCACAAATTTGATCGGAACCCATGCATCCATATGACATGTCGAGATAATTAACAGGTACTTAACGATTTTGCGGCATCGCACTATAAACGTTTGAAGTCCGCTTGTTGGAGTTCCTGTCAATATAATACTTCCATGGTCCGACATAGTTACATCTCTATATAAATGGTCTTGTTAACCATGCAAAATACCCAGCCAAAAATGATGCGCGATGTTAAACAAACAAACAAACACACAAACAAATACTATAACATTTAATCCAATGGAAAATAAAATTACAGGAGCTTGTGCAAAGTGTATTATGTGGACTGGACTGGACTGTGGACTGGACTGGACTCTCATATATTTATCTATTTAATAACATGCGCTTATTTTTTATTTGTTTATTTGTTATCTAATTGGCTATGTTGTTGACGCTGTTTTATTCAATAATATAATTTGAATTCATAATCTGCCAGTCATAAAGCAATAGCATTAATTGATGACATTCGACCCCCCGAACAAATGTTTTTTTATCTATTAAGTTACAGATTGGAATGTCAGCATCAACTTTATTACATGAGGCAGACACAAGGACACATTGTGTATTGTTATCTTTGTAATACATTTATCACCTTGTTCTACTTCATTTCTGAGATTTATTGTTGTGTATTTCTTTTCACATATATAAATTTTAACCCAGTCTTCAAATGCAGTTATGCTGTCATTTTGATAATTCATTTATATGCATATCTATTTTGACCAAGGATGTGATATATAAAAGTCATAATCGAAAACATACTAACAAACAAAGGGTGTGTATTTGCACAGACTAGAAAAAACATTCCGAGCATTGTTAAAACAAGAAAGAATATATGGGCGTCTGGGTAGGGGTCCATCATTAATGTATTCTTTATTTTTTTGGATAGTTCTATTTATCTTTAAAAATAATGCTTATTTAGTAAAATTCTCATAAAATTACTTTACAATTAAATTTATCTTTCATTATATGATTTCTTTATTCTGCAATGCTTTATTTCAGTAAACAGTACAACTATATTACCTAATTCTTTTATTTTCCACAGTTATTCTTTATACTTTTGCACCAAATAATTTTCTTTTTTTTTCTCATTTTTCTCTATTCATTATTTTTTTGGGTCATTATTTTCTATTCTGTTAACCACAATCAGACCCTCATATATACTAATTTTAAGTCTGGTTTAGAAAATAACTTTTGATTAAAAAATGTTAAGTGTAGGACAACATATCACAGAAACATTTATTTAAACAATTAAATATTAATAAAAACTGTTCTTTGGAGTACATGAATATCACAATATATGTAACCAAACGGCTTTCCACGGGCTTAATATTTGCTTTTTGGACATTTTAATGTCTTAATTGTCTGACAATGTATGCAAACACAATTAAAAATAAATGCTTTGACAAGAAAAACAGTGCCTCCTGACTCCTGAGGTCAGCCTGTGACAATTGAATTAAAAAAAAAATAAGAGCTTCATGAAATATGATACAGGAAATAATGGCAAACCTTTGAAACTGAGTGTCATTCTAATGATAAACAATGATATACACTACACATCATTGTCTTCATGACAGATTAAATTGCTTCTAAAACGAACTGTTAAGTTTAATCTAAAAATAAATTGATGTATAACTTATCTGATGTTTTCATTGTACATGGCATTAAAATGTAAACATGTTCCCATTCTAAAAAAATCATTTAATATTGATTCAGTAAAAAGAATAAAGAAAACATATTTTAAAAAGCTAAAGCTTTCTAGTCAAGTCTTAGAGTCCAGTCTAATCCAGTCCAGTCTACAGTCCAGTCCAGTCCAAAAGTCCAGTCCAGTCCAGATAATACACTTATCCAGGAGCTTGTTATGTTTCGCTCCTAACATATAATTAACATCATGATTGAAGAAGGTTCAATCATATTCGAAGTTGAAAAGAATTAAAGCCCCCAAACTCTAAAAAGTTATGACAAATACGGATAAGGAGCAGAAAACTCGAAAAGTTCGAATAATTAAAGTTTTTGTAATAAACAGAAAATTTACAAAAATTCACCGTATTGACTGAAATGAAATATAACATAGATCCTGAAGGGAGGGTTTATTACTCTCCAACACAATCTTTCAAGAAAGCTATCTTATGTCGTTCATTCTATGCAGAATGAAAATAAATGTAGAATTAAATTTCAGAATAGCCATGAATTTGTATCAACTATTGGAGTAAAACAAGGGAATGTTCTTAGTCTCACATTGTATAATCTCTATAAAATTAGTCTTTTTAACCATACAAACACCCACTAGCCAATTAGTATAGGCCAAGTTAAAAAAAAAAAAAAAAAAAACAATAAAAAAAGCAATTATAATCATATGAATTCCAATGGAAAATCACATTACAGGAACCAATATTGTTATGCTTCTAACACTGAATTAATCTCATGATTGACGACGAAGGAGTTCTACGTGACGAAAAAATTCTACATTAACATTTCGTGCTTTTAGTGGAAAATGTTACAAAGTCGATGAAAGGAGTACAAAATATCATATAAACGATGGGATATCAGCGAATAAAAATAATTACAACGTTACTTATTTTTTCACCTTACTGTTCGTGTTGGTCAGTCTTTAGTTTTCTATGTTGTGGTACTTATATTATTGTTTGCATTTTGGTCGTTTTTCGTTTTTTGGCATGGCATTGTTAGTTGCCATTGACTTATGAGTTTTCATATCCCTTTGGTATCGTCCGCCTCTCTTCTTTTATGATTTTGTTTTATTTTCTTAACTATCGTTTTTGTAGTATAACACTTTGGTCTTCTTTAAGTAAATTTTCAAAAGAAATGATACTGATTTGCATTTGATTCAATTAACAACATAAAGATGAGTTGAATCAAATCGCATATACTACAAAATTTATTAAAAAAAAACAAAGCATTCACGATGAAAACATATAGTAAGTTAGAATAATCTGTTATAAATTTATAGAAGTGCATAAACAAAATAATGTCTAAAGGTTCTTGAGAACAAACGAAAAAGAGGAAAACCCTAAAACTTTCTTGTTTAAAAAAAGATCCAAATATTGCAGGCGAAGTACATTGACATGTAATATCAAGAAAATTGCAGTCCAAGACGATAAAAAATAATCCCTTTCAAATTTTCATATCCTGTAGGGTTTCATCAAATCTTCGTATGTGTCGGCACGTCGAATTACTTTTACGGTATCGTTATCGACCATAATTTCAGCTGCTCGTCGTCTCATATTGTACGTCATTGACATACTGCCACAATACGCACCGGTGTCGAATACTGCTAATAAACAGCCATCTTGTGGTGTGGACAACAGTCTGTTCTTACCGAGAAAGTCTCCACTTTCACAAACTGGGCCTACAACATCATAAATCTTTTTGCCGCCTTTTACCGGGGGTTCTGCCAACTCGATATGATGATATGCACCATAAAGACTCGGTCGGATAACCTCGTTCATTGAACCGTTCACGACTAAAAAGTGTTTGTCACCACTTTGTTTACAGCCCAATGCACGACATAACAAAATGGCAGCATTGCCCACCAATGATCGTCCAGGCTCAATTATGAGGTGAACATCGTCGTCAATATATTGTTTAATACTTTGTATCAAATCGGCTGGAGTTGGCATAATACCTCTGACTCCAAGTGACTTTTTCAATTTTTCTACTATTTGAGGATTATCCATTTTACAAATGTTTTCTGTCAATTCTAAAAACTGCGTTGCTGCAATTTTGTTAGATTTGAAATCCTCTATGATTGATTGAAAATCACTATGAGACGACATTTCATTAAACACATTTTCAAGTTTATTTTTGTGACTTTCTTCTATATTCTTCCAACCTAAGGTTTCTAATTCCTTCTTTCGATACGGGATGCCAAACCCTCCTCCTATATTGATATATTTCATGGAACCAAACCCTTTTGCTTTTAAATTTCTAAATATTTTTGAAACCGTTTCAGTACTCTCTGCAATAGCTGCCACATCATCTATGGTGGATCCAAGATGGCAGTGCAGGCCAACAAGAGTCAGCAATTGTTCATTTTGTAAAATGGTAACTACTTCGTTGAATTCAGCTTCGTCGACTCCAAATTTAGACCCAATCTTTCCTGTTAAGACATGCTCGTGTACATCAACGTTGATATCAGGATTCACTCTCAATAGAACTCTAGCCGGTTTATTTGCTTGTTTGCAAACGGCTATCGTTTGTTGCAGATTGAATACACTGTCAATGTTCAATAAAACTTCATTTTGAATGGCTAAATCAATTTCCCAATTCTGTTTTCCGTTTCCATTAAACACCAAATCCCCTATCGGAAATTGTAGTTCTAAAGCTAGTTTCAGTTCCAAACCGCTGACTAAAGTAAGAGAACACCCATTTTCCTTGAACATTTGAAGAATTGACGGATTAGCATTTGCTTTCATGGAATAATTTATTGTTGATGGAAAAGACTGTTCGTTCAGTTCATTTTTATATTTCATTATGTTCGATATAATCTTTTGCTTACTGAATACGTACACAGGTTCCTCTTGTGATATTGGAAATATATTGTGAACGCTGACATTTTCTACATGTAACACACCATTGCGGAAACAAAATACTTCCTCCATTTTACGTTTATGATCGTGATCGCTTAAGTGCAAGTTTAAAAGTATGTGTTTATATGTGACAATAAATATTTATATGTTTGACTATACCCGGGTATTATGTAATTCTTTCTGTAAAAGTGTGTTATCTATAGTGAGATTAAACTAGTACATTCTTATGGTCACATTTAATAAAAGCTGTCCTAATCTTTAATTAAATATGTTAAAAAAGTGCAAATAGGTTACACCAAACGGACTTCCTTCACAATCTAATAACAGATTTCTTATTGTTAACAAGCTGACTTTTGTTAGTATTGCAATATATCATTACATTCGATAATAAAGGCGGAGTCGAAAACTCAGGAATAAATTATAAAAAAGCATAAAAAGATAAATAAAAAAAAAAAAAAACAAAAAAAAAAACAAAACATTTAACTAAAAGAAATTGCACCATAAAAACAGAAATAGAGGAGAAATTTTTATCTGGCATAGATATACGAAATACGAATATATACATTTGTCAATCCTAGTTGTCACTGGAAGTTAGGCAACAACAATCAATTATTCAATCATATTCTCGTGGTATTTTTCTTGATTTCGGTATCTTGTAATTTCGTATTACTTCGACAGGGAAGATCAGGATGATTGATTGATTGGTGTTTAACGCCACTTTCAACACTATTGTGCTATTTCGTGGCGGTCAGTTTTTATTGGTGGAGGAAGCCGGAGTGTCTGGAGAGAACCAATGACCTTCGTTAGGAAAACTGACAATCCTAGTCAATTAAGATTGGAGTCGAGTGCACCTGCACCGTGCGGGATTCGAACTCACAACCTCAGTGTTGACTGGCTAGTGATACAGTAGTTGGACTACTTTTTTTTCTTGAATAAAATTTATTGCACATGTAATTATCTACAATATTCTACAATCTATTATGGAAAAACATATAGTCCATATACTATCAGGCTTATCTCGGCAATTAAGTCAATCTGTAACAGTGAAATCGAAGTGTTCGCATGGGGTTAAAATCCATTCCACCATATAATTATGCGATAATGACCGTTAGAATATTGACCGAAACTGTTCAATCAGACTTGTTTTGTCTACTCAATGAGATTCAAATTGTATTATGTCAAAATAAAGTATACACAGAATCTTACACATTCACCCACATTTTCACACACAAAAATGAACCTTCAACAATTTTTACAGTCTTTATTAAAAACAAAATTAATCATCTTGTCCATTCCGTCTTGTATTTCATCTGACATCAGTCTGGTTTGACGAACGTCTTGAAAATCTTCAGTAACAACTTTATTATATTTCAAATACGATCTATCACCTCCTAAAAGAACTTCAAACTTTTTGCGATATGTACAAAACAATATAATACGGTTATCTTGTGTCTTTCCAATTAGTAAATCAGATGCAGCACGGCTTTGTTTTAGTACAACTTTGCTAAATATATTATCAAATTTATTCACACCAATATTTTGTGAACATGATTCTTGACGTTTTTCTATCGAATGAAAAGGTTTATTTACACACTCCGTATGGTTTACACATTTCTCTGGTAAATTGTCACCTGTATCATCAATACACAGTTCTATATGCACGTTTTCGACAGTTTCAAAATCACTTATATCATCTATTACTGAGATAACAACGGGGGTTTTATCTATATCCATTTCATCAGACTTTCTTTTGGGTATATTTGAAATGTTCTCTTTAATTTTTAAAAGAATAAGAATCCACGGAAACAATTTCATCCTGATTTAAACTATTATTTTGAAAACTGTTATTATATTCTTCCATTCTTATAGAGTCTCGTCTACAAACTGTAGAGTTTTATTTCCGTTTTGATGTTGTACCGTCTTTGTTTGTAAACAATATCGAAATTCTTGCTCTAATATTTTCACCATGAACTGTTAACGATATGTTTCTAAATTGTTCGCATGCATTTTGTATTGTACTTATAATTAACGATGATAGTTCCTCCATTCTATATAAATCATATGAAACTAACAGGGATTGATAAACTAACTTTCGGGAGCCTCTTTCGACACGCAACAGTTAAACCAAAATTAAACGCTCACAATAGTCAAAGTTTTTGTCTGTATATGTGAAAGACTTACTTCTGCAATAAGTAAGAATGATTTCCCTCCGTTTTCAGCTTGGTAATCCGAGCAATAACTTACAAGAGAACACATATTTCACTTCAGTCAAAAACACGACTAGCCATCTTGTGCTCCACTCTACTACTCTACTTAGACCACTCGGCCACCGAGCCCCCCTTTTCCCCAGGAAAGATGAGGAAGCTAGTTAACTATTGTTAAACTGCAAGTCCCGAAGAATATCACAAGCTCGGTAGTCTGCACTGCCTTTGCACAAAATAAAAAGCTAGTAAAAAAATCGCCGAATATTGTATTTTCACTTTCAAAGGAATATACGAGAATAATTTCCTATGATATAATAGGTTCTTTTGGACTGTTGTAAACTTTTTATGATCTACTTCGGATCAGGTAGATTTCCATTCAGTATGAACGTATTGTAAGTTTACCAAAATTTTGGTCCTCCTTTTAGTAAGTGATATAACGAGCTTGTGTTGAATTATTAGAAATGTATAAATTGGGCAACATATGTTAAAGAAGTTAGGTAGTGTTGGTATGAATATGTAGAAACTGCGAGTACTCTCAGATCTGTACTTAGTGCTTTTTATTGTGGGGATGTATAAGTATCCTGCCACGTCTACTCTGTGTTTTTGTTATATGTATTTCTGTTTGTATCCATCTGACGAGTTGAGCCTTTTCCAACTGATTTTTATAGTTTGTTCTTATGTTGTACTGTTACACCACTGTCCCACGTTAGGGGGAGGGTTTGGGCGCCTGCTAACATGTTTAACACGGCCACATTCTATATGTGCCTGTCGCAAGTCAGGAGCCTGTAATTGGGTGGTTGTTTGTAGCTTAAACTACATATCGTTTGTTTGATCAAGCTAAACGAGAGTTTAATTTTCATTTAGACTCCATTAAATTGTAGATTATATAAGTGGTAACATAAAATATATTCCTGTACTTTTTCTGAAATGAACTACAAGGATCCTTTCGTGTTATCGTGACCGTTGTATTGAAACTGGACGTTATGCTGGTATTATTAAATGATAAAAGTGTGTGTTCAGTGATTTAAGCGTGATAGAAGATCCAATTCATTTTATTCAACAATGTAGCAGATACCCTTATACTGATTTGCATAAAAATGTATAAATAGTATTACTGATCTAGGCCATCAACTTTAAAATTAATAGAGTTATTGTCTATTGAAAACACGAAACAGCTCTGTAACCTAGGGAAATATTCTTGGATTAAACGCCTTTCCTAAGGAATTTATTGGTGTTTAAACTGGACCAAGTCACTCACAAACAAATAAATTTATGATATGTTTGTGAATGACTTGGTCCAGTTGATACGCCAATAAATTCCTTTAAAAAGGCGTTTAATTTTATTAATTCTTTAAAATTGGAGATAATTAATTTAATTTCTCCACCAGTAACCTCTATCACGCGTAAATTGTATATTTGTGTCATTGAATTGACCTTGCGCATGAATACATTTTTTGGTTAAAGCAAAAAAATGTATTCCATGAAATTTACTTTCTTATAAAAAGTAAACAACAAAAATATCTTAATTGTCATTCAAATGAATGTTTTGTATTTATAATGTAATTTAACGACAAACGCGAAGTGAAAATAAATATTTTAACGTCGAGCTGGTTTATGTTATCAACGCCGCCATCTTGTTTACATTGGTTACAAAAAGTAGTTCCGTAAACGTCGTCTATCGATCTTGTTTACATTGGTTACAAAAAATAGTTCCGTAAACGTCGTCTTTCGAAAAATAAATAACTTCAAGAGCAACTACCGGAAGCCTTCTCGATCAATCATAAAAACGTATTCCCCAATATGCAAATCATATGCAAATCATATTCACATCTCTATTGAATTAAGAAACAGTTTTTTGTACATATTTTGTAAACATAAAACTTTTGACGTCATCTTTTTCTATTTATTTATATATACTATTGATTGTTATTTTTGCTATATGTATATTCTGCATTTGAATGCACCGATGTGTCACAAGGTGCGAAGTTAATAAAGCATTTATTTGGTAATATAGAATAATAAATGAAGTTATCAATCTTTGTAATCAAAGTATTAATCTGTGTCAACCAATTACTAATTAGTAATCACAATATTGATCCGTGTCAACAAATTACTTATTAGTAATCACAATATTGATCCGTGTCAACAAATTACTAATTAGTAATCAAAGTATTGATCTGTGTCAACAAATTACTAATTTGTTATCCAATTGCTGATCTATTTCTAAAATTGTCCATTTATAAATTTAGATAGTGTTAAAGGACCTACGGTTTCAACTATCTCAGGCAAGATGATCTATGATGGATTATTATCTTAAGGTCCTTTTTTGTCATTTAAATTAGCTCTTCAACTGTTTCGGTTCTAATACATCCTTGGCTTTCAAATAATCGGCTTTGAACGTTCCTGATGAAGGTAAATTCATTCAGACGCATGCAATTGTAGCATGTTGTTTTCAGTTTTGAACAATTTATCATTCTTTTACAAATTTTAAACAGATTAATATTGTGTTTTACAGATCGGTAAAATGATATGAAATAATCATATGATTCCGGGTTTCTGGGATAATAGGATTTACTAGTAATGTATTTTACATATCATATCAATAGTTTATTAAAACATCTCATTGTGACTATGAGATGACGAACAACAATTAAAGCGCTATTCCTTTGTTTTTTGTGTGTTTTGCTGTGCAAGTACTGATTTTGTGTCAAGCATGATACCCCTTATCCTTTGTATTATGAAAATTAGTAAAAAAGAATTGATAATATGTTCTAATTATTTATATTACACAGGAACAGAAACTTAACTTGAAATGAAAGGATGGGGTTAGGACACAATAAAAAACACATTTTGATATTTAGCTAGGACAGGACGCCTCTGCGTCTGTCTTAATTAGTCTTGTATTAACGAATAACATCAGACTCTGCTAGTTTTTTCTACGGATAGTTCCGACCTTTTTTTCAATTGCAGACCAGTTCAGTGAAAGAAGTTAAAACTTTTGATACTATGGAGTTTAAAACTATAAAAGTCGAAGACAAACTATGGCCATCAGGATAAAGACATAGGACAAAAACAGTTCATAAAACACTACACAGACAAGTATTGATTGAGCGACAAGAATCCACCAAAAAACCGTGGTATTCCGGTTAACAGTCTTATGACATTTGTAAATTTCAGAAAATAAAAGATAATTACAGACCTTTTCTCAATCTTAAAATAGGTTATTTTTCAAATACAATTTAAAAAAATAAATTATGTCATATTCTTTTCAGTGGTTCAATCTTAATAGTATATGATTAATATTTGTGAATCAAGACATGCTAGTTTTTTTTTGTCAAATTAATGTATTTACGTTATCCAATATATGAGAGCAAACAAAACAAAACTCATCAGAAATACAACATCCTAGTTTAAATATATTTTTTTCTAATTAATACGTTTACGTTATTCAATATATGAGAGCAAACAAACACAAAAAACTCATCAGAAATACAATATCATAGTTAAAAGAGTTAATGGGAACATATCAGATGTTTTCTTCAATGTAATAACGATAATGGTTAAAAACAATTTAATTGACTGTATAAGTTCTATTTAAAAGAAGTGTTGGTTCAATAAGACATGGACTTCCAACATGTTCTGTGTTGCATGTTTATTACGACTGTTGTTAGTGGTAGGTTTATACAAATTAATATGTTGTGTGTGTGGTTGTCTGTGTGATTGGGGTATTCTCATTTATTTAATCGAGACAGTGATGATATGAAAACAGGAATATCTTAATCTTTATTTCATTGCTGAGTTTATTAGAATCTGAAAAAAATAGTTGGGCGTTAAGTTAATTTGTGTATATGTTAGATGCGTGTATAATTACTTTCATATTATCCTTATGATAATTGATATTACTATACAGCATAATAATACAATTATGTCCTTCATAAAAAAGTTAATCCCGCAAACCTCAGGGAAAATAAGCTTTCCACAATTTAAAAGTTTTGGATACTAACTTTTGATGAAGGAAGCAATTGTATTATTATTATTATTATTATTATTATTATTATTATTATTATTATTATTATTATTATTATTATTATTATTATTATTATTATTATTATTATTATTATTGTCATCACTACCAATATTGAATGTTTTCAATTATTATCTATGTTGTTGTTGCTATTATTCTTCTTATTATTGTTATTCCTGTTGTTGTTTCCTGTAGAACTGTAGATAATTTTACATATCGACATAATGGACATTTATCGTACATTTTTTTTTATCAAACAAAGGTTAAAAAAAATTAGGAGTATATTATTCATTGACACGTCTATATCCCAGCTTTAAATCTTGAAATTGAAAATAACGATAATTATATTTTTATACCGCGTCTTAAAATAGTTAAAATTCACGACGTTTGTAACTGTAGAAAAGTGTCTTCCAATTTTCAAGCCCCAAAACGCGCCAAACCTAGATAAATTGAAAATAAATCTAACTGAATCTACCATAAATCTGCAATCAACATTACAACACGATTAAAATTAGGACATAAACAAAGACAACCACTTACTCCGTATTACTGCCGATGAAAAGACTCAAATTTGTAACAACCCTTATTTCGAAAGTATCCTTACAAAATTTGAAATATTTTATATATTAAAAACCATAGGTAACCTTTAATTTATGACCTTAAAATTACACTATTTTAGCATTTACAAGGAAGCATTTACAAAAATACCGAACTCCTAGGTAAATTAAAAAAGAAAAGTACATAAAATCTGACAGACTCAAACGTTATCAACCAACGGAACAAGTGGAAAACAACTTTTATATTCCTGACTTAGTACAGGCATTTTCCGAAGAAAATGGTTGGTTAAACCGAAACTGTTTGTTCAGTGCAAATGTATTTATATAGATTAAAATATATAGAACAATCTGAAATGGCGCATCGAGAAACAGGTTGTTTGTAGTAAAAAAACATATCAGATATATATTTATTTTAAAACACGTATTAATCCAGGTTAATTTAACATCACTTCTAAAGATCAACTAAACGCCATATTTTGTGACGCTCGGTATTAAAAGGCAAATTAAGCGTGTGTCGCTTTTGGAAAGTGCCACGTACCCTGATCGCAAAATGTCGCTTTTTCAGATTTAAAAAAAAAAGACTGTTGGGATATTGCATTATATAACGTGGAGGAGAATTGCACGCTAACCACTACCTACTTCCTACAGTGGTGTAGCATTACAAATAGTTCCTTTTAATGAGATATAAACAAGGATTTATTTACCGAAAAAAGTTATATGCATATTTCTTGAGGCTTGTTGTTTTGCGCTTCCAAACATAAAGATTGTATCTTGAGAATAAAAGCCGCATAGCATGAGAAACTTACCTTGTCAAAGCACCTGGCCTCGCTTCTTTTGGAGATTATGTGAGTCCCTCATTTTTTGTTTTGACACCTTTATTGATGTTTTGAATCTATTTTTGAGAATAGAACATCTGAAACTACGGTTGCCTTAATTTACATCTCATTTAATTCATGTGTAAACCTATTGCGTCTGCTATATTCTTAAATTTTCCTTGAAATAGGCTTTTCTATTGTTACCTTTGAATGTGTATTTGGGAAAGGGACTTCTTTTGATTAATGACACTGAAAATCCTCATCTCGTTCCTATTTTAAGAGGACCACCCATTATGTGAGGATTAATAAACAAATTAGGAACGACCATTTAATACTCGGAGAAGAAGGGGGCATGATCACTTTGGAAATAAATATTCTGACCTGGTAAGAAAATTTTTGTTCAAAACAGGATGAAAATAAATAGTTTGCCCAAAAAATGTGTACACAAGTGGAAAAAAACCTCATAAAAAAAAGAAAATGAATATTCCATCAAAAAACAAAATCCCGGTGCTCCTGCTACCCTAGAAAATCAAATGGTAGTTACCTTATGCAACTCGGGTATGATCCGATATAAATCATTATCGTCACCATAATAATTTTTTATTGTTAATGTTCTAGATGTAAGTCGATACAGAAATCAAAGATCCCCATCATCTGATTTCGACCAGACAACCATAATAGAACAACAAAATAATGAAATAACATTGGACGACCAAGTCCCTTTCTCCAAAGATATATCAACAGAGAGAATGAACAGTGCAAATGAATTAGAGAATGAAAATGGAGACAGAAAATATCAAACAACTCCGAGGTCAAACAAGTCTCCTATACTCAATGATTATACAAGTGATAAGATATCAAATTTTAGATATACAACCGTTGACGCGAAAAATGAAGAAACAATTAACTGTTTGTTTTCCAAGTGTAAGCTGACCCAAGGTGGCGGAAGGTCAGCGGCGGTGTTTCCATATGAAACTGTTGAAACAACTTTGAAAGCAAATCATAAAGAAGCAGAAATATCACGTAGTTTCACTTCAGAATTAAGTCATATCAATAATACACCTGAAACAAAATCATTTTCAAACGGAACTGACGCTGAAATAACATCAACTGTATTAGAAAGAACAGAATTTCTAATATCCAGAGAACGTTTCAGTACCCCGACAAAAGAAAAACTAGATGATGAATTAAGAATTCAGTATACAACGGACGTTGATCAAAACAAGGAAGGAGAAATATACACAACATCTCCTAAATCAGAGGAACAGATGTGTGAACGGTTACCCTGCTCTGATAATCGATGTTCATGTGACACACTTTGCCTTCTTTTTGGTGATTGCTGTCAAATCACATTTGATGAATTATTCCATGCTGACAATGACATAGATATTGTAAAAATATTACTAAATACAACTAATGCCTTTCAAAGTTTAGGATACGACAATTCCAAAATTGAAGAAGCTGAAATGTTTGCTGAATATGGAAACTGTCACCTTGTGGAATTTGGAAACCCTGAATATATGGTTATAGACCATTGTCCTCACGATTTTGATAACGACTTCATACTTGATAAATGTAGAGATATTCTTTCCGGAGACCTCTGGGATATACCAGTATTTCTTAACTTTTCACAAGAGAGTCAGATTACATTCCGTAACTTATTTTGTGCATTTTGCCACGGTTACACGATCAAAGATGTATCTTTCTGGCAAGCGTCTCTTCATTGTCCCGAGAGTACAGATGTTGAAACACAGTTAGACAATGAGGAATGTTATGTCAAAAAAGTCCCACCTTTAAGTGGGCCAATACCTCGCACCTGTTCTCCTGATCGTTATGTAACATGCAAACTTAACACATTAAAAAGGTCTGTTGCCGATGTTTTATGCTCTGCTTACGTCGAACCAGTATATGTTTTTGATACGTATTACAAAAATCAACATTGCCTAGTCTGCTATGACGTCAATACGACATACATCATTTATAACTGTCACCAGGTAAGGACGTACCCATTTGATCAAAGACCGAATTATCCTGGGTTGGATATCTTTTTTGCACATGATAAAAGTGGTTTAGCGTCAGAAAAATTGGGAAATCTTTTTACATTCAATTGCGCTGAAGGTAAAATCTTTGACTTCTTTTCTATGTCATGTCAGCAAATAGTATGTTCTAAGGGATACAAACTGTCGAAATCCCAGTGTTTGCCTGCAGCTTCTGTGCTTCCAGCAAATTATGTCCAAGTAAGTTCTATCTATCGATTAGGAATCGCGGTTAAAATGTCTATTGTTCCAGACACTGAAGTATCAGCTGTATTTGATATATTTTATCAACTAGTTGAAAAGGTTATTGAGAAAATAAAGCAATTAGTTCCAAACATTGAGTTACACAAAGAGAAGAGTCAAATTGAATATAAAATTTACATTCGGTTTAGTTTAAATAGTTCAGGTAGTTTTTTTAGCATGACAGAAGATCTTAAAAAGATTGAAGTTATAAGAAGTTCATACATAAAAATTACATTGGAAAATTTTGATAATGACACATCCCTAGTTGGATGTCAGAATTCATCTTTAGTGCAACTTTCTATTATAGATGTACGTTTTGACGAGGTATACAACCGTGTAATAGGAATACTCCCAAACAAGAAATACATTGATATATTCTACACTTGGTTTTCGATATCTCTATTTGACAATGAAGTACAATATTTAGCATACTGTAGAGAGAACAACGCGCCATCGACGTGTTCTCTTTATCTTCAATATACATCTAATTCATTTGAAATTTCAAATGATACTATTACCATACTTGGACAAAAGATCGAAATTGACAATTATTTTATTCAGAATGGAACTCTTTTTCTATGTGCACAGAACAAATCAACATCGATCACGTGTTCAACGTTTATTGCATATAACAATGATGAATTCATTTATTCTAATGATACCCTAGTAGTACAAGGGCGCATAACAGTTAAATCAACACAATACTTTATTCAAAACAATACGTTGTACGTTTGTCAGAAAGATACTCTCTCTCCTATTTATGATTTGATTAACACAATTACAGATATCTGTTTGGTTGTATCCCTTATATCACTTGTGATAATGATCACGTGCCACATGTTTCTTAAGGGCTTGAACAATATACATGGTAAAAATATCGTTAACCTTTCAATGTGTTTATTTTTGGCTCAAGGGATCTTTCTTGTTTGTAGGTATGTAATTCTGCCACACAAAATTCTTCCCTTTGTTTCACTTTGTGAACATTTTCTCTGGTTATGTGTTTTTAGTTGGACTGTTGTTATTTCGACTGATATCGCCAAACGAATGATAAGCATGTCGGGAAACATCAGTCAGGAGAAAACAGCAGGTGTAAAGCGACACAATAGATACCGTTTATTTGCTTTTGCTCTTCCATTTGTAATTGTAGTTGTATGTGGGGTTTTAGACTACCAGATGAATTATGTAGGCTACGGAGAAGCTGGCGGTTCATGCTGGATATCTAAACAGGAAGGAATATTGTTCTTTTATATCATCCCGGTAAGTGTGGCTCTTGTTTATAGTCTTCTTTGCTTCTTGCTAATTTCAATCCAAATAGAATTAGCAAGGCGATCTTCATCTATAGCTACAGTCAATAATAAGAGCAGGATAACTTGTGGGGTTTACTTCAAATTATTTGCTATTTTAGGTCTATCATGGATAATTGGTATTATTTCATCAAATGTGGAAGCTATTGCCTTGTCGTATGTAAATAGTATTATAAATGGACTTCAAGGTTTCATTTTGACAGTGTCATCTCTATGTAACAGACGCGTGCTGCATATGATACGTAATAATGAGAAGCATTCAGCAAGAAGATCAGAATCGCGAACTACGATAACAAAAGACACGACAATGTAAGTTAGGGGAGGGTTTGGCGCCAGCAAACATATTTAACCCCTCCATATTCTGTATGTGCCTGTACCATGTCAGGATTCTGTAATTCAGTGGTTTTCATTTGTTGTTGTATATCATATTTGTTTTTCGTTTATTGTTTTGTACATAAATCAGGCCGTTAGTTTCTCGTTTGAATTGTTTAACATCTGTTATTTCGGGGTCTTTTATAGCTTACTTTGCGGTATGGGTTTTGCTTATCGTTAAAGGCCATACGGTGATCTAAAGTTGTTAACCTCTACGTCATTTGGTTTCTGGTTGAGAATTGTCGCATTGGCAATCATAACACACCTTCTTTTTTATAGATTATTTTGTCTATAACTTCATAATTTAATGGTGTTCAGCATACAAGATATTGTATTCGTATTGTAAGGTGGTTGTCACATACATGTATAGCTAAGATGTCCTTATTAAGTTTTCCTGAACTTTTTGATGTTTTTTTTTTATTTGATTGTTGTTTGTTATAATATTGTATGTCAATAGATAAGACAATAAATTTACTCAACAGATAAAGGTGTTTTTGTTTATGCAATTCGCTGCTGAGTGCCATTTTTATGACTTGTCATCAACCATCAAGTACGTTGATCACTGTTATAGTCCACCACAAACCACATATTGCTTTCATGACTCATAATGATCACTATAACAACAACTAAAATATATTTTAGCTCAGCTGGCCCAACAGGGCCAAGTGAGCTTTTCTCATCACTTGACGTCCGTCATCCGTCGTAGTCCGTCGTCGTCCGTTTACAAAAATCTTCTCCTCTGAAACTACTTGGCCAAATAAAACCATACTTGGCCTAAATCATCCTTAGGGTATCTAGTTTTAAAAATGTATCCGACGACCCCGCCCATCAACCAAGGTGGCTGCCATGGCTCAAAATAGAACATGGGGGTCAAATGGAGTTTTTGGCTTATATCTCTGAAACTTAAGCATTTAGAGCAAATCTGACAACGATATAAATGTTCATCAGGTAAAGAACTATCTGCCCTGTAATTTTCAGACACATCAGAGAACCCGATGTTGGTTGCTGCCCCTGAATTGGCAATTTTAAGGAAATTTTGCAGTTTTTGGTTATTATCTTGAATATTATAATAGATAGAGATAAACTGTTTACAGCAAAATTGTTCAGCAAAGTAAGATCTACAAATAAGTCAAATGACAAAAATTGTCAATTGACCCCATAAAGAGTTATTGCCCTTTAGAGTGAATTTTTCCCATTTTTTTCGCAAAAGTTTTGTAATCTTTACAAAAATCTTCTCCTCTGAAACTACTGGGCCAAATTAAACCAAACTTGTCCTAAATCATCCTTAGGGTATCTTGTTAAAAATGTATCCAATGACCCCGCCCATCAACCAAGATGGCCGCCATTGCTAAAAATAGAACATGGGGTAAAATGTCTCCTCTGAAACTACTGGGCCAAACAGAATCAAACTTGGCCACAATCATCATTAGGGTATTTAGTTTAGAAAAATGTGTCCGATGACCCCGCCTGCCAACCAAGATGGCTGACGTGGCTAAAAATAGAACATATGGGCTAAAATGCAAGTTTTGTCTATTATTCTGATAACCGTTATAAATAGAGGAAATCTGAAAGGGTAAAATTGTTCAGAATGTTGAGCTCTACCAATTGTCCATATACATCAAAACTGTCAGACGATTTCCTGTAGGAGTTATTGCCCTTAAATGACAAATTTTACCACTTTTTTCAATTTTGCCTATTATCTTGAAAACTATAATAGATAGAGAGAAACTTTAAATTGCAAAAAAAAAAAGCTCAGAAGGACAAGGCCTATAAATCAGTCTTACGGTTGAAATTGTCAGTTGACTCCTTATTAGAGTTATTGCCCTTGGTGACGATTTATACAATTTATTTTGCGTTTTTGTCTTATATCTAAAAACTTATAATAGATAGAAAGAAACTTAAATAAACAAAAATGATCAGCAAGACAAGATCTACAATAAGACAAATGACGGAAATTGTCCGACGACTCCTTATTGGAGTTATTGCCCTTAAATGACGATTTTTACCATTTTTTTTTTGCTGTCGCCTTATATGATAAAAATAGATAGATAGAAACTTATCTAAATTATTATATAATATTATATTATATAAATAATCAAAAATGATCAGCAAGACAAGACCTACTAACAAGTCAAATTTTGCCGATATAATAAGTAGACTGTTACTCTTTATAGGAGTTATTACCCTTAAAATTAGGAAATTTTGTTGAACCTCTTTTGTGTTTGGAAAAAAGGCAAAATAAGATAGAGAGAAACTAAACAGACTTCAATGATCAGCAATATAAGATTTAAAAAAAGACAAAGATTTTTGTCATTAATTCTATTCTTGTCTACAATGTTGGAGAGTGTCCTTTGTTGAATATGCATATAGACCAATGTGAGCGACACAGGCTTTTTTTATAGCCTCTAGTTTTATTTTTATCACAACTATATAGAAATTCCAAACATTAAGATAGCCGGTAAGATAAATTCGTTTTCAGTTTGCTTGTGAATTAATACGATATGTTCCGTTTCTTTCGCCTCGTATGGAATTTACAAACACCGTATATATCGTAACAGAAATCTATAGGTCCTGGAGGTAAGATAATATTAGTTACACAGTGTGCTATTGACCTGGGGATACGATTGGTTAAAGGAATACACGTGGTGACTACATATATTTGATATAGGGTGTCCCAAAATATATGGGGTTAGTTACCATATGGGGTAAGTTACCATATGGGGTTAGTAAGGAGTTACTTCCCTTTCAAAACAAAAAAGAAATCTGAAAGGTTTCAACAGCTAAAGAAATTGATAATGAACGATTGAAATAAATTCATAAAACAAATTTAAAGCTAACAAGTTGTTATTGTTGGCATTTGGTTTTTTTTGTATAGACAAATGGAAGTAGCTTCTTAATACTAAGTATTGAAGACTTAATCACTTTGATAGGCCGCTAGTCTAAATACCACATGTGAAGATAGTCGGTAAGATAAATTCTTTACACGGTGTGCTAGTGACTTAATACGATATATATGGGGTCAGTAAATTCCATATGGGGATTCGAGCTTCGCTCTCACCCCGTATGGAATTTACTGACCCCGTATATATCGTATTAGGTCACTACATGTAACACACCGTGTAACTAATGATACAGCTAGATTTGAAAAAGTACACAGCTACATCTGGAATAATGCAGCTGATTCTGAAAAACAAACTTAGAGTCAGGAATAAAATACATCACTAAGTTTATAAGTCACTCATCTCGATTCTGACATCTGATGTATTAAAATCAGTATATCATTTTATACGAAATCAAAAAGAAGTCGAGACTATAAAAAACCCTTCACCGTTATATTAGATGACAACTCACTGCAGGCATTTTCTCGACCCTTGTGTGATAATTTTAAATCTTATTTTCTGCTGTCCTTAACTATTTTGTTTGTAGTTTTGATAGCTAAAACCAAGGACTATTATATTAAGATGATTAGAATCTCATAGTTTTTCCTTATGATATGACCTAATTACCTCTCTCCACGAGATTTTACGAGACTTGCGATGATTTGGGAGAAAGATGTCAACGGCCGTGTAAATTTACGTTTACGGAATAATACCAAACGATCGTAAAAAACGTTTTATTGTTAAGCTTTAAACAAAACAAAATATAATTTGTCATTTAGAATGACACATAAAAGAGAGATTTTCAGGTTGTGAAGTGATTCAAAGCGTTGTGAAATTGTCAGTGATTTATGGCTAACAAAGCTGTCGTTTTTATTTATTACTCCTTTGCATGTAGGCATAGTTCTGTTGCGAAACATAATCTTATATGGCTAAAATCTAATTTAAATTTATTGTTTTTTTTAATGAAAGATATTTTAAGTGTCAAGTCCCGTTAATATATTATGTCCCAGCTAAAACTAATTCCAAGTGTGGGGACGATAAGTGTCTTAGTTACAACATTTCTGTTGGTCCATAGTTCTGATATGTGCATATCACTGTTTTCTAAGTGATATAGTGTCACATTTAGATATTTTGATTTTAAATTCAGGACAAGACACCCATGAAAAACATAAGTCAACTTTAAACACCTGAATATGATACAAATGTGCACATTAAAGCGCATATCCCATTTTCCCCAAATTATTCATAATACTATTATTAAAAGTTTGCAACAGTTTTGAGTTCAACGACATTTTCGGGATAAAGTTAACCGTGTTTCTTATGTTTTAGAGCAATTCGGCACTTAATGAAATGGCAGGGAATTAAAAAAAAAAAACAATAATGATCCGATTCACTAACAAATCGAACGGAAAGACATGAGATGTCTTTTTCTATGTTCTCTAAAAAAAAATTAAGTTTTTATATTTAACACCTCCCCCCCCCCTTTTCAAACCCCCTCCAAAAAAAACAAAAAAACAAAAAAAAAAAACAAGTGTCCTACAACAAATACCATAACATATCAGTTTCAAGATAGTTGATAGAATGGTTCCGTTTAATTGCTTATATTACTATTCTCACAATTGTGTTCAACAAACAAACTTTTTTAGATTTGAAATTAATATATTCATTATATTTACAGCAGAAGCATTACAAAATGTACTATTGAAACGAGTCAAGAAAAAATCTATAAATAATACAAAGTACATATACTTCAATTAAATACTTTATGAAATATAAATGAAACTCATTACTATAAAGGTTAAAATATGACAAAGTTGGCATATTCAGATTGTTAACACGTGTTTCCATGGTAATTAAATTGGTTATTGCAGGTGTTTTAAAATCATTTTATATGTTCATGTGTTCCATTTACTAGTATCACAAAGAGGGATTTTTGATGAAAGTAAACCATAAGTATGAAAGTTGTCTATAAATGAGAAATTGTGACTAACCTCAACAGTTTTAATGATCAGCTTGCGCTTTTAGGGCGATTACTGCTTACTTCCAAAGCACCTGAGTCGCCAAAGTTCTTTTAAGAGATAGTCTTATTCAAAATTAGGTGTTAATATGTACTGTTTTGTGGCTGATTGACTATCTTTTCGTCTTTTTTCATATGGCCTTGAGGTTTGATATTACCTGGAAACATTCTAACAAATGATTTTGAATTTCAGCTTGTTATTTATTAGTAATAACTTTTTTCTTGAAATGTAAAATGGCGCCATCTGCTGACTACGTTTGTGTCCATGAAAACAACACAATGCACAAGCTGAGAAGGAAAAATGTTTGGAGTCAGTTTTCGAGTGGATGAATATTTATGACTACAAGGAAGTTAAAGATACTTACTTTTTTTTTAATGACAAACCACTTTTCAGCGATTGTGGAACGCACAGTAAATCTTTTGTGTGTACTGATTTGTGTTAGTATATATATATCATTGCTGTTAACATACATCTTACTGCTATTTGTATACATCTTACTGCTATTCGTATACATCTTGCTGCTATTCGTATACATCTTACTTATATTCGTGTACATTATTATTACTGCTATTTGTATACATCTTGCTGCTATTCGTATACATCTTACTTGTGTTCATGTACATATTACTGATATCCGCATACATCTTACTGCTATTCGTATTCATCTTACTGCTATTCGCATACATCTTACTGCTATTTGTATTTGTTTTACCGTTATTCGTATACATCTTACTGCTATTCTAACACATCTTACTGCTATTCGTATACATCTTTCTACTATTCTCATTCATCTGACTGCTATTCGTATACATCTCACTGCTATTGGCATGCATCTTACTGCTATTCGTATAAATCTTACCACTATTTGTATAGCTATTACTCCTATGCGTATATACATCTTAGTGTTTTTCGTATACATCTTATTCCTTTTCGTATGCAGCTTACTGCTATTCGTAAACAGCTTACTGCTCTTCATATACATCTTACCGCTATTCTTATACATCTTACTGCTATTCGTATATACATCTTATTGCTATTTGTATACATATTTCCGTTAATCGTATACATCTTACCACTATGTGTATACATCTTACTCGTATTCGTATATACATCATACACCTCTTCGTATACATCTTTCTGCTTTTAGTATACATCTTACTGCTATTCGTATACATCTCACTGATATTCGTATACATTCTACCGCTATTCGTAAACATCTTACTGCTATTTGCATACATCTTACTGATATTTGCATACATCTTACCGCTATTGGTATACAGACCAAAAGGGAAATAGTTTTGGTTATCTTTCAAGACACAATGGTCATTATGTTTACCGTCTGGTTTACAGTGAATTTGCCTTAACCTAAGATCTGGTTTTAATGATCAATATTTACTTCAATATCAAACGTCATACTTTCTAAAACATCTTCCCATATAGATACTGTAAACCAACTAATTTTCGCGAGCGATCTATTTTCGCGACTTTCGTGAGTAGAAAAATAACGCGAAGATAAATCGTCGCAAATATGTAAAACTTGGATCTTTCCTTATTAAACTACATCAAATAAATTAGAAAATCGTGAAATTAAATAACCGCGAAATGGACTAGAAAGTGTTAAACGCAAAATAAGTATCCGCGAAAATAAGTTGGTTTACAGTATAAGAGACAGATATTCGTCCTCCAATTGTGCTCCAACTGGACGTTTAGCAACCAATAATCTATCAATCAATCCAATTGTGGTGCAGGTTGACTGTATCAGTATCAACTGTAACACAATAGACTATTTTCATATTACCGACTTTTGACTCCGGAGTTTATATTTTTTCTACAGGTTACCTACTCTTTGGTAGGACACCCTGGTACTCGATAACCCGAATAATTCAGTCGTTATATTCCACTGATCTACGATGGCTACATTAACGCCCGAAAGCCTAGTCAATGAAAAATCGTCAAAAAATCATTCGGAATTAGCTCGGGATTTACCTATCTCGATAACATCTAGCTATTAGCTGATTGGCTCTCTCTCACCGAGAGCACCAATCAAAATCCTGGATTCGTGACGCGTTTTTATCGTATAAAGAGTTCAGGCCCTCGCGAGTGGGAGAGTCGATCACGGGGAGGGACTGAATTATTCGGGTTAGGTACTCGATGAAGTTAGAGCAACGTAAAGAAGTAAAATCAAGCTTCCAATCGGTACAATTTTTGGGGGAAATTAACTGTTTTATGTTTTTTTACACGACAAAATAATCAGAAAACAGTAAACTTTCTCCCAAAATTGTAGCGATTATGTGTTAGATTTTTCTTCTTGTGGTTGCTCTTACCTGACCGAGTACCAGGATGTCCTACCACAGATTAGGCAACCAGTCGAAAAATTATATAATCCGGAGTCAAAAGTATATTGTGTAGAGAAAAACAAGCTGCTAAAGGTATTTTTATACTACATTTAATATATTTTTGTTGATAATTTGCAGTTGCGGATCCAAGATTTTGATAAAAGAACTAATTTTTGTTATCGGTCAGTGGAAACAGATTTGTTTTTTCCATTTACTTTCTTCCAAGATATTTTGACAAAATAATGACCAAGATCATGTTTGCATCTTCTTAAGCGGCGATCCGGACCAATTACTAAATTCATCACTGAAAAAAACAATGCCAAATTTGTTTCGTTTGTATATCTTTAATTACACAAATGTCGGTAAACCCATTTTTTCAATTTAAAGCGCGATAAACTATTTATTTAAAACGATGTTATGGCAAACGATATATATTTTCACATTACATTCGAAACAAATCATTATCTGCAAATAAAATAAAATATTATAGCAATTTTATTGACTAAAATAAATATTTATACAGCATAATGAAAGAATTCAAAGAAATACTTTACTAAAAAAAAAAAAAAAAAGAACAAAACATCAATTTTGTCTTAAGGTGGTACCAACACCTTGAATAAAATTAATTTGGCTCGTTTTATTTTCATAAAATGTTGACAAAATATTTACTTTGTCCCTTTGACAAACATATAAAAATTTCAAAAAAACTTGAATCACACACTTTATCGGAAAAATTTCATTGGATATATAGCAGTTTGACAAACACTAATTTTGATCATTGAGAAGCTTTATATTTCCTTAACAATAGAACGTGATTAAAGCATTCAGCTGATTTTTAAAGAGTTATCTCCCTGTAGTGTTATGTAACACCTTAAATGAGTTTCAATGTTTTTTTTTTTTTTTTTTTTTTTTTTAATCGTAAAATTGGTCAGCTGTGAAATTATCATAATGACTTTATTTGTTCTTTAATCTGTGTCAATGCTTAAACAAATTATAATTGAGAGTATAGTGATGTTCGTTACAAATGTTGTCACTAAATATTTATTTCATCAATCTAAGACTAGCGCTATAAAACTGTTATACTAGTCTCGGTATTTATTTATAATTTAAAACATTATTCGATACATGAAATCAACTAAAACTCATTAGATACATATTAAGTATATTAATTTCAGCTATCATTAAAAATGCCATGTATTATATATAATCTAATTAATATGATAACTCATGACTTTAATTGACTATATTTAATGGATGGGTGGCTATCCGCAGGCAAATTAAATGCATATTGAGGACGAGTACATGTTAAATGTGATATGAATATGAATCCTGCTTTGTACAAGATTGACACGTTCGCTACAACCGAGGAGGTTACTTAACTTAATGAAGGTTCCGTTTATAAAGCAGAAGTAGGAGTGCCCTAAGAACTATTGAATCATGTTACCGTATTAAGCATGGGTACCAAACATATCAAATTCAATATTTATTGTCATATAAACATATTGATTTTATGGAAATATTTAACATTGTTGAAAGGTGATTTGGTGGACGACCATTTGATATTTTCTGGGGGTGGGGGAGAGGATTTTTTTTAACCTTTTGCAAGAACGGCTTATTGGTTATAAAAAAATAGTTTCACTTTGTGTACACTGCTATTTTCTGCACTGTCCCTGCACTTTGTTAGTCAGAGTATTAATTCTCATCCTGCCTTGAGCAAAGTAATTTTTTTTAATTTAATTCCAGACCGAATATTTATTTCAAGAATCCTCCTCCCCTAGGATATCAAATGATCATTCCCTTACCACTAAGTAGATGCTACTAAAGATGGACGTTTCGGTATTCTACCCTCATGCCTATATTGTCTAACCCAGATTTGGAGCAACTGTTTTTGAATTTTGGCTTTCATTGCTCTTCGGTATCGTAAATCATTTGGTTTTCCAACTGATCTGATTTTAGTGCCACTGATAGTTTTTTGTACATGTAACACTCGTCTAGCATACCAAATTGAAGATTGGCATCTTTGATAAATCAGTATTAATAGTAAATATAGACCCCTTAATATTCAATTTTCTGTAGATTTCTGAAATACCTTGCTTAAAATTTCTTCGATTCAAAGTGGAAAAAAATCATACGGTTGGAATCTGTCTTTCCTCTTGGTATTCTTTATCCAAAGTTCGGGTTTTCATATATATTATGTAAATTCAGAAATTATTGCATGCAATTATGACTGCGATTTTTGAAGAATGGACAACATGCGAGATTTATTATTGCGATTTCAGGAACATCTGTATATTTGTATGTATCAGATATCTGAATGTAAGTTCTAATCAATTATTGCGATCCTCTCCGGTCGCATCATTCGCTTTAATAAAAACCCTCGCAATAATTTCTGAATTTACAGAAAACCATATTAAGTAAAATGGAAATGGCTTTGCCCGCTCCACCCCTTCTTAACCATTCAAAATATAATTGCTATACTCTACTACTACTAAGTGTTCAACAGTACTCCAGACCAACATTGTCATGGGCAGATCTTGAATTTTCAACAGAATTTTGTAAACAGGGGGAGGTGGAGGAGGCAGTTAAAAATGACTAGCAATTCTGCAAAGGGACTCGGAAAAGTTTTAATGGAAATAAGACCATCATTTTCAAAAAGGCGGAGCTGCAAAATATCTTTGAAAATATAGCACTGTTATGTTTCTTACATAAACTTCATGTGTAGAAACTATGTCACAAAGGTTTGTTGAAATATCAAATTTGAGAAATAGTAACACTGCATGAATCTTTTTAAACTATTAACCATCAGTATGTAAAGATAGTTGTAAACCTAAATTGGTACAGTCACGCAAAGGGATTAAACCAATTTTTACTTCCGCGCAAACCTACCCTTTCGCCTATATGGACAATGATATGTAAAGTAATAAAAAAAAAAAAAAAAAAAAAAAACTGCACAGTCAAATTATACCAACATGAATGTCCATTAAATTGAATATGCATCTTTAGCCCTGCTGTTCACGTACGTTCTGTAAATTCACTGTTATAAAATAATGTTTTATTCGAAACACTAAGGTTTTTCTACTCGTCTTATAGCTTGACTTGGTCGTATATTGCACAACTTTTCGGAGTTTTGATTTTTCAAGCTCTGCAACTTTGTATTTGATTTGGCATTCCAACTGTTTTGAATCGATTGCCACCGATTATTCTTATGAACCCGGTTGACGAAACGCGCGTTTGGCGAACAATTAAGTTTGGTGTATTTGATGAGTTTTTTGCATGAAATTTTCCGGCCCGTGTCATCGTAGGCTCCTTTTTGGGGTTCAGAATTAACATCTGGGATCATGGTAACAAAATATATGTTGCATAAATTACATTGCGTGTTTAAATAAATGTAATATATAAGACTATTATAAAGCATTTTGGACCAAATCAATATAACAATCACAGCCCCTCGTCTGTTCAAGTTTCAGGGTTAGAAAATTTACATGACAGATGGTTTATAAATTTGATAAGGTCTTAGGATTAGAGTCAATTACAAAACCGCTCATGCGTGATGATTCGCTTACCCTTCCGGAGCATCTGAGATCACTCCCGGCTTTTGGTTGGGTTCGTGTTGCTTTAGTTTTTAGTCTTTAGTTTTCTATGTTGTGTTTTGTAAGTTGTTGTTTGTCTTTTGATAATTTTTCGTTATTTGCCATAACACTGTCAATATAAAAATAAGGAGATGTGGTATGATTGCCAACGAAACAACTATCCCCTAAAGTTCAAATAAAGTGGATGTAAGCAATTATAGGCAACCGTACGGCCTTCAACAATGAGAAAAACCCAAACCGTGTAGTCAGTTTGTTTTCGACTAATAAGTTTGAATGTGCCTTTGATATCTTTTGTCTCTCTGTTATAAACACTTATTAACAAAAATATTAGTGAAGCTTGCGGTACGTCGTACGTTTTTGCATTTTAAAACATACATGTATCTTTCATTTAGATATCACATACTCGTCAGGCAAAATTTACATTGTACTTTTTCCTTGATATTAACTTTTCTTTTTGTTAAAACTCTCAATGATACTCAACTTTGCGCTTTCCTTAAAATCAGTTTTAAAAGTACAAGTTTGCAACTTTGACAAACTTTATCAACGAAGAACAACAACAATAAAAGCGCTGTTCCTTTGATTTGATGTTTTTCATGGTCGCGTAGTGATTTTGTTTCAGATTGTTTTTTTCCAATAATATTCATCTGTTACGAAGATGATCATTCAGATCAGGCCAGAGGAGTACTGTATTCGGAACTCTTAGAATATTTAAAATCGGATTAAACGCGGATCACGCACAGCTTTGGCGGGAGATTGTCCTATAATTTAAGCCTTCGTAGGTCAACATCGTTTAAGTTCAACGTTTTTTATTGGATGTTTTGTCCAATAAAAAACGTTGAATGCACACGATATGGACCTACGAAGGCTTAAATTATAGGACTACACATTCCCCACGCGCCTGTGAGCTTAACAGCTCTGTCTTATAGTAATAACCATTGTTTGTGAAGAAAGGTTGTTTGTAATCTACTTTCGTTTAATTTTTTGATCTGGTCGCACAAGCTTCCGTTTTTAAAAAAAAAATATTACATAAAATTTGTTATAAACAAAAAACATTTCACGACGTACAACATTCTCTTCATATATAATTGTTTCGCGGATAAGATCTTTTCGGTCTGAAACTAGATTTTACAAGTATTTGATTCATTTACGACTGTGGTTTAAATCACATCTTCAATACATATAAATCACCTGATTCAATAGTTTCAGATACTTATGATATAATCTACAACTTCATGGTATAATTAATCTAAATTACTCCCCTTATCATAATTATATTACGAAGCTTGAAATAGTAACCTACTCCAGCGGCTAACTACTACCACTCATTTAATAGTTAGTGCCACCTGCCTCATCGGGAAAGGATTTGCTCTTGCTCTTCGTCACTTTTATGTCCCTGAGTAGAAATATCAGCGATTATGTCGAAAACTTTCTTAGGAAATGTAACCCTTTTACCTCGTTGTCTCAATTTGGTCTCTGAATTTACTTAATATGACCAAATCAAGTACACACCAATTAGGCATTATTTAAAAATATATCATCAATAATTGATTGTAGTGCCTCTCATTACTAGTAATTGTATACTTGCTTATTTATAAACTAGCCAGCGGCAACATTCTTGACATTCAATTTGAGGTTATATACAGGTCAGTGTATTCTTGGTCATAGTATTACACCTGTAATGAATACAACCTTTTACTGGTCAAGTATGGCGAATGGGTCAGTTAAACCACAAGTAAATATTTGTTAGGTCTGTGAGAGAAATACTTCGGAAAATGGAACAAAGCAATGAGAAACAAAGTTATGCATTTACAGCGGATACTTCCGAAGTTCCATATCAAGCTATACCTTATCTGCTAAGAGACAATGCCAACATATGTCCAGATCGTGAGGCTATTGTTTTTCTTACAACAACAGGAGAAAGAACTTGCGTTAAATATAAAGAACTTTACGATCGTGCAAAATACTTTGCTAAAGGACTGTTGGAGACGGGAATCAAAAGAAACGATGTAGTCGCCATTTCGAACAAAAACTGCGTGGAATGGGCTATCACTTCATTGGGCGTACAAATGGCAGGCGCAATACCACTACATTTCTTTTTTAAGCGTTTAGACGGGTCGGATATACTGGAAACACTGCATGGAATACCAAAATGTACAACATTAATTATTGAACCGGGTCATCTGGATAAGAATGTTGACATATGCAAAAAGTTGGCGTGTAACTTTCAACCTGAAGTAAGCAGCTCTATATCAAGTAAGTTATTGGTTGATTTATATCAGGTGTTATTGCTGCAACTATCTGACAACGGGTCACGATGCTCTACTGTTGCCGACCTTATAGAAAAGGGAAAAGTTTCAAATAATGCTCTTCCTTTAATATCACCAGATGACATTGCTGCAATATTTCTCACCTCGGGTAGTACTGGAATCCCAAAGGCAGTTCCTCACACTCATTTATCGCTGATTCGAAGTTTGTATGATTTTGGAAACTACATGGATCTAGAACCTGGCACTAGATATTACAATGATCGACCCTTTAGCTGGATTGGTGGCTACCCTGGTGTATACATGGTTCACCAGTCCACGCGAGTTACTGGAAGTGATATCATGGCATTAAAGACCATTGACGAAATAAACTCTTTTACGACAAAAGCACTTGAAGCAGAAAAGTGTACCGTGGCTTTGTTAATAACACCATGTTTACACGACATGATGCATAACAAATTACCACCGTGTAAACAATGGCCGATGAAAGTGATTGCAACTGGAGGATTGCCAGTCGAATCATCATGTACTAAGGCAGCAGGAGTTATTGCTGACAAGGTTGTTGTCATGTATGGAGCAACCGAGGTTGGATTTGTTTCCACGATGTCGGTTTCAAATCCAAATGAATTTGAAGATCACTCGATCGGGTATCCAGCACCAGGGGTTGAACTGAAAATAGTAGACGATGACGGGAACATTGTAACAAAAGGAACTTCCGGAGAAATATACTTCCGCAGTAGAGATCGTTTTCAAGGTTACTTGAATAATAAAGAAAAAAGTGTCTTATGTTCAGACAAGGCCGGATGGTATAAGACTGATGATATTGGAGTTATGAGAGGAAATGGCAGCTTTGTTATGACAGGGCGGAAATCTGACATGATGATTATTGGTGGCCTTCTTGTGTCCCCACTTTATGTCGAAAACATTATTAAGAAACACCCTAAGGTCGTTGATGCTTACATTTATCCTGTGCATAACGATAAAATGTTTCAATGTGCATATGCTGCGATTGTTGTTAAACCGGAAGGAGCACTCAGTGAAGAAGATCTAAGGAATTATATTGTGCAACAACAAGCAGGAAACCAAGATTCATTTCTTGCAAAACGTTACATTCCAGAACATTTTATCTTCTACAAAGAACTGCCGCACACACACAATGGAAAATTAGATAGAAAAGCCACAGCTTTGATGATTAAATCATCTAAAGGTATCACTTCAACATGACAAATACCCTCTTATTTTATTTAGTCAAAATAGATTGTATCAGATTGTGGCCATTAAATATTACTTTATCCTTAATGTGTTTTAATTTTAGTTCACCCGGTCAACTATTAAGTTCGTCAGAAGGAATTTACAAATATGGCCGTGTTTACCCAAGAAATTAACTAGATAAACAATTGCACCTAGAAAAGGTTTTGAGGCATGCATGACAGGAATTGGATAGAAAATTTAAAATGCATTTGATGTATCAGAAAATTAAAACACTTTATCTTAGCTTGAGTAAATTTTGTTGATAAAAAACGGTCGTATTTGTCAATTCCTTCTAATGAACCTTAACCATGTGAGCTTTTACCATCACATAGCGTCTGTCTTCCTATAATAGGGCAATATGTAAAATGCGTAGAATTATTCTGAACTTGTGCAACTTTAATGAAATCCCATAGAAAGGCCCTTACAGAATATAGAATGTGTCACTTTTGATAGACACAATCCTTTGCTTCTCTTCTCTTTAATGACACCACCGAATGCTTCTTGGCACTGGATTTTTTTTATTGCATTAAGCAACAGGACAATTGCCATAGTTGAGAAGGAATTGATTACATCGGAGAACCTGTTTGCCCATTTTTTTTGTGGGGTGCATATAGCTGCATCATTATCTTCTGTTTGTTTTTAATTTTTTTCTAGTTCATATTTGTTTGGCCATGATGTTGTCTTTCATTCATCGATTGAGATTAAAAATATATCCCTATTTTATAACTATTTCTATAACGGGAGACAAATAGAGATGTCTTTCCTATACCAGAAAAAACTACAAGAACTTGCTTCGTGTATCATATTTCGTGATGGACTTTCAAATTAAAAATACACCTTTCCACTATCTACTGGTTTGCCCCGCCATCCTTACCACACATGGCAACCCAGCATCCTAGGTCAAGCTAATCAACAAAATGGCGGTTAATATAAACATTGAATAATAACAAAGTAAAGAATTTGTTATAAATAAGAGCAATATTTTGTATATTTGCTTTTGTTATAAGTATGATGATAAAGTTACTACTGAAGGGTTGAGAGATAAATTTATAATATTTTGAAGAAATTATGTTAATTTATACTGAATAAAAAGAAACAATTAAAATATTGCAAATTTGAAGCTACTGAATTACTCCCGTTCCCAATGTAGTCTAACAACAAGATATAGAATATTACATTACATAATTAATATGGTAAATAATGATAATAAATTACAGGTTTAATTAGGCATGTCTAATGAATGCTGATAAGTGTGTTTGCTGTATAGACAAACACAGAATGGGTCAACTTGTAAAACAAGCATCATTGCTCCAGTTCCTATTGATTGTTTATCAAATAACATTTAACAGGTTTTCTGTATTTATATTCATAAATAACTTAACGATAATTAAAATTCCTAGCACCAAGTAAAATATAAAGAACAAAAGAAAACCAATTGATTATTTGCTTACAGGAATATTTGGCCATTGTACTTTGTCTTTGTTTTAAATTTATATACAACTCTTGTCCTTAACAGGAATCTTTGCACATTGTACTGACCCTTTTTTCAAATTCAGAAAATAAAATGTATCCAATAGTTCTCACTTCTTTTTCTTTTTTGTAATTTATACACAAAATTTGAAAAAGGTCAAAGACTAATCATTTTTACGGATCTGCGTGTGGAGAAGATAAGATAAGATATTTTATTAGTATAAAATCCAAACAATCGGATTGCTACTAAATACAAACACAAATAAACAATAGAAATATGTAACATTTACAACAAATATCAAAATGTTAGACGACATGCCTCCCCTTTAAATTAGCGTAAAATGATTATATTTAGAAGAAATGCTGCCTTACTCTGTTTTGTCATTCATATTTTAGATTATCATAATTATAATAAAGAAAAAAGATATACATGTAAAATCAACAGTTCATACACAATTGCTTACATTGTTTATGTAATTATACATCTCATTTATGCCATTAACAATAATTATCAAAATTTCATATTCTTTACAAGAGAAAATAAAATATTTTTTTCCCCATTACTCATTGAAATAAAACTAGGAACAATATCATAAATTTCACTAAACATTTTCATTCTAGTGTAACCAGGTTGATTTGGTCGTATAATAAAATAAACACCTCAGGGTCAATGTATTCGTTTTATTGTGTAATATAAGAAATGACCCTGCAATACAAATACAAATAATCAGTACAAAGAAAGATAACTCTATTCATTTTAGGTGACAATACCTAAAATACAATACTCAAATATTTCCTACTGGACAACTATGGTTTTCCATGTTATTTACTTACAAATCTATTTACATAGAATATTAATCATGAGAAATATTGTTCTCATCATAAATTACACATCTTAACATTTAACATATTGTATTCTACCAAATATTCTTCTGATAGTCATTTATGGGTCATTCCATTCAAATTAATAACAACATTGAATTAGTACACATAAAGCAAAGCGTACAGTAACATAACACAATAAGCTTATTAAAACAAATATTAAAGCCATGCTCAAGACAAATGTTAGGCACAAAAACACACATATAAACAGAATACAAAACCTACCATGTATGAGGTACATAGGTCCTGTATTTACAATATGGAATCTTCTACATGATGTACGAACAGTATGGTTCAAATATCTGTAATAAAAATATTATCATAACTATTTGTGTTTATAGTTTACGTATTAAATTATCAAATCATTTAATAGTTTAAAATATGTCTTAACATACAAATTACTATTTTATATCTTTACTATTACTTCTTTTCACTAAACTGAGTTATTCATATAATTTTACTGTTTATGGCTTAAATACTTACAAAATGATTTACTTGACTGTGTCGATTTAGTTAAACTGATTTAAACAATATTTAATATACTTTTATATGTTTTAATCTATTTTATACACCTTTTACTCTGAAATCATTCATTCTGACCATTCATACAAAATCATCTATACAATCTATTCATATCAGTATTTTAGTATGAATGTGAAATATTAAGTAGAAAACTGACCGGATAATGGAATCAAAGATGTCCACAAATATAAATATATCAAAGCAAACAACACACAACTATACAATTCAAAGTATAAGTAAATTCTGACCTAACAATAGAATTTCCCTCCAAAATGACCATATGACTAAATTAGCCAATTATCACAAAGAAGAAAAAGTTTCACAATACAAACTAGTAAAACCCAGAGAGTAAACAAATAACCAATATATCAAAACTCACTGAGCCATGTAAAGATCATACAATGAACATAACCAGTGGAGCATGACTAGAAACTACTCACTAAGTACTTAGAATTAAAAATATTACACTCATCAAATATATAGTATCACAATATCAAAGTATAATACAAAATTAAAAATATCCAAATTAACACACTACCACACTAGAGTTATTGAGTTGTGTGCACATCATTGCAAAATGGAATTCATCCTCCACCTCTATATTACATAGAAGGTACAATCTATTTTCTAAAGCTGTTTTGGAAAGTTTGCTACAGCTTGCTATAGCAATATACTTTTCTAAGGCATCAGCCTCAAACCGGAAGTAGCCAGACTAACTTACTTCCAGTGTTCTACTCCTAGATAATGTAGTACTCGTGTTTGAATACTGATTCTAGGAAGATGCTTTTGAAATTTTGAGTTACTACTTTTTTGATAAGCTTACAGCTTGAATAAAATGGACTGAATGTTCACCGACAATTCAAATGAATTCAACTTCATATTGAAAATGGGTATCACAAACACTACATCGCGGGTCTGCCCTGCACGGTAGATAAAATCAATACACGAGACAGCAGTTTCTACGTTTAATTCATAGAAAATTTAGAGGGGCTGATATTTATTTCGAGGTGGGTGGGTTTTTTTTCTCTCCATTTATTCATAAAAAAATAAAAGTATTCTTATTGTTAAGAAACTTGTAATCTTTTCAATTTTTACGTTTGCAAATGGTATTAGGTTTGACCTCTGTAAATTATGCATACTTTGAACTGTCAGACATTTTGTATGTTTATGTTACCTGTATGCTTTCCTACGGGGTTCCCCAGACATGCGTGAGATTCATACATGTGAACTCCCCCGCCAGGAGTACAATTTTCCCGGTTTCAAAGATATCCTCCCGTTCTCCGGTTGAAGAGAAAAAAATCCCGTGTATAAAATATTTCATGAATGAACATTTTCCGGCGCCATTTTTTACTACGATATTTACAAATGTTATTAAAGACGTAAAAGCTCGAGTGTATCGAAAGTATCTGGTATTACTGACATTATTGATTACGCAACATGGTTACATTTTGACCAGGCCCGCGGCTAATTAACAAGTGATAATAGTTTGAGTGAACAATAAACAGGTGACAGGATATTAAATACTCGATAATTATATTGCTTCTGCCTATGTCACACGCCAAGGATGAGTGAAGGTAAATACCGGCTTTGATAGAAAAGTGCATTGTTTTTGTCAAAACATCGATCGAAGGTTTTGATGCCAAAAACATTTATAAACTTTCAATTCAGCAAAGAAATACTAGCTATTTTACATTCCAATGCGGATATAAGGACCTTCAGCATGCTCAAGTGGATCCAAGCTGACAGCAGAAAAACATTGACTCAACGATAGTTCACAGCCTCCTAAGTGTTAAGATTAACAACTATACAAACTGTTACAAGGATAAGGATTACTTTAGTACAGAGTCAAGTGTATTAAAAGCAGCCAAGTCAGTTTCTACTTCTTAGAATAACCCAGTGTGCCAAGACAAGTGCTGTAGAACTTATAGACAGTGCTTTACCTAATATATTTTAGTGTTTAAAACAATGAGTCTTAAGTTTTCTAGCAAAATGACTTTCTTAATGCTTAAAAACCATGCATAACTTTGCTTATTGTTTATTTGTTTATTTATCACGTTATAAATATGTATAGCAAATAATTTTTATATATCTCCATGTATGCCTATGACATTGCATACAAATAAAACAGATGGAGGCATGATTAATACACCATACTTAAATTTTCTCTAAGTACTCAAAGAAAAGGTTAAATCATAGAAATGATCATGATAGTTGACTTTATCCAATTTGTGGCCGTTTCATAAAGTTTGTGCTTTAAACTTTGGGTTATCAAACTCAGTAGACAGTTGCATCATGGTCTTTGGACGTGTCATATCCCAAAGTCGGATCACTTTGACCTTGACTTTGTCCTTTGATACCTAAGATAGTAAAACCTTGTACAATTCGTGTCTGGGTCATAACTTTTGTACCTTAAAATTTTGGTTAACCTAGCGAGTAACTGCATGGTATGCAGTTTAACTGTTGCATTTGGGCTTGGGGTGCATCATATACCAAAGTCAGATCATTCTGACCTTTCTCATTTGACCCCTATGATAGTTAAACAGTGTATGGTTTGTGTTTGGTGTATACGCTTTGAACTATTATAGCACTTTAATTGACAAAACTTTGTACGCAGAAGCATCATATTGACCTTGACATTCAATTTCAGAATTTACACTTATAAACCTCACTCTGTGTTCCTGGGTCAGTATGATTCTTTAAGATTGACCTATAATTAACAATGTGTCAACTCAACACAGAGGCAATTTAATGATTATATCAAATGTATGGCTGAAAACCAAAAATCTCAAAATGTCATTGCCTCAACAGCAGCAACTAAAATGTATTACATGGTTATAAGTACCTCTATGAATCTAGTGTATTTTAACTTTTTATTCCTGTCTACATACTGCCATTGTTGATCAAAGCCTTTCATATAAATCGACTTTCATTACAGTGGTATTGATTTAAGTTTGCTGTCTTTAATATTTAAAATAGGAGATGTGGTATTTTTGCGAATGAACCAGCTATTCAAAAGAGTTCAAATGAGGAAGACATATAAACAATTATAGGTCACCATACGGTTGTCAACAATGAGAAAAACTCATACAATATAGTAAGCTATAAAAGGCCCTGATTTGAAAAATGTGGAACAATTCAAACAAGAAAACTAACGGCTTAATTAGTAACAATACAATTTACCAAAAACAAATATGAAGGACCTGAATCAATAAAAAATACTAAAATCACAGGCCCTTGACATGGGGTGGGCACATAAAGAAATTCCAGAGTTTTCTGTATACTTGATTATTTTAAAGCTGCAGTTTAAGGTTGCAATAGAAAATATCAAAATTTTACATGACAAACATATGAAAAAAAGTGATTTTTGATAATTGCTGATGAGACAATGATTTAGTAAAAAAACATCAAAGCTGTGATTAAATACATATATGAAATAATACACATCTACAACCTATTTGAAATAATACACATCTACCGTTGCAAACTTTCCACAGGTGCTATCCAGCACTTTGATTTTTATACCTACCTCGTCCAATAGCTAGCGTGCTGTTACTTATTCTTATTTTGGCATAGTTTTTAATAACATTTTATCTAAATTCAATAAAAGATATTTTTTCAAGTTCATTCTTTACTTTAAATTTTCTATAAGTTCTTAACTTATTTCCATTCATTGAATTGTCATCATTAAAAAGGCTTTTTTCCAAAATGTATTGTAACTTTCCTTAAGCTTCTTTGCTAAAGCTGAAAGTAATCTGTTTTAAGAAAAAGTACATTGATTTTCCCAAACATGAGAAAAATTTAATTTGGAGAGTAAAATTTTAATTTTTGAAACAAACCCATCAGGTAATTGCTGCTTAACTTTATATAGTAAAGACTCATTTGAGTTTAAACTATGCAGCCAGAATCCTATAGAAGACTTAAGAGCCTGAATACCAATAGGGAACATTCTTAATTCAGGTAATACAGCTGTATTTACTGCCTTAGCAGTGGGATATCCAGTGAACGAAAACAAAAGAAAATTCACTCTTCTTATGATAGAGTCGAGAAAGTCAATATTAAAACAATGCCGGTGACGATACTGATCAAAAGTTATTTCTAAATAATAATTTTACATTTGAATGAAACTATTTGTTAAACTGTGTTATTAGAAATATACATGCAAATAAACGATGTTTATGTTCAGTATTTATCGAGATAATTGCATTAGAAGCTTGTAAAACTGAAATTTAAAAAATGCCAATCTTTGCAGCATATTAATAAAAAAAAAGGAAAAATTATGCACATACAAAATCTAAAGATCTTTCTGGTCACCAATTTTCGGAGTGTTCCACAAAGTCCTTAGCATGTTACAATTTCCCAAAGTATACTTATTTTTTCCCACCTAAGTTATCGAGCACACCGGTCTGCTCTTGTCACATGTACATTCAATAGAGAAATATTGTCTTTTTGTGAATATAACAATTTAAAAGTCTGTCTGTGCAGGTTAAGAAATTAAAGATAACTATTTTTATTAAGTAGGTACCTTTCTACTATTTTTTATTACAATTTTAAGAAAAGGTCGGCTCGATTTTTGTACATGCAGTTGCGGTCTTCTCGATCTATTCACATTCAATGTTTACATCGAGATAAGGTCCGTTTGAATTTGCTTAGTAACTTAATTTCAAAACCAATCTTTGCTGCATATCGATCTATTCCTTTGGATTTTTTACCTGACTTTCTCTGATCTAGCTGTATATATATATGGATAATTAACATGTTCCAGAGGTATACAGCCAGTAGAAAAAATAAATTGAAGTTGGCTCCTCAGGAATTTATTCGCATAGCAACATTTTAAACCAATTTTATAACAAGCTTCTATAGCCTGCTGAACTCGGGAAATGATAACATTGAATGGAAGTTTTTTTTTTATTTCAACTTATTTCTATTTTTACTAATTACCATTGATATTTTATAGTGTGTTTTTCTATGTTGTGATGTTATACTATTGTTTCAGAAAAGGGAGAAGGTTTGGTACCATTAAAACGTTTAATCCCGCTGCAAATGTTTGCACCTGTCCTAAGTCAGGAATCTGATTACAATAGTTGTCGTCTGTTTATGTAGTTCATACGTGTTTCTCGTTTCTCATTTTTATATAGATTAGACCGTTGGTTTTTCCGTTTGAATGGTTTTACACTAGTAATTTTTTGGGGCCCTTTATAGCTTGCTGTTCGGTGTGAGCCAATGCTCCGTGTTGAAGGCCGTACCTTGACCTATAATGGTTTACTTTTATAAATTGTAACTTGGATGGAGAGTTGTCTCATTGGCACTAATACCACATCTTCCTATATCTATTTACTAATTACCAGAACGTTTTTCATGAATCCATAATTGATAGCGTCCTTGCTAAAATAAGACAAACATTGAGAAGATCTAGTTTTCAGTGTTTACAGGGGAGGTAATATTTTGTCACTAGATTTCCCACTGTAAGAATTAACTCCAAGTAACCTCTTTGCAAATTTGATTTGAAGTTTTACTGATTCCATTGACAAATATTGTGACTCAAGTGTTTTATTGTTCTTTACAATATTAAGTGACCATATCTGACTATAATACAGCATAATTGGACTAACACAAGCGTGTAGTGATTGGTGTAAATTTTCAGACACTTCCTTTATTGCCCGAAATAGAAACATTTTTGATGTGCTAACAGTGTTTTAAGCTTCGTAAAAAATATATATTAAGCTATGCGGGTTGAGTTGACGAAAATATTAAAATTATGTGATTTTCCATTTTGCATCAGCTTTTCTTGTAAAATTTCAGGTTTGTCGAACAAAGCGGCATAACTCAGAAGTATTTTACTTCTATGACTGTTTAGACTGGTACCCGGCCGTTATTGGAATTCTTGACAATACCGTCCGGTATGGGCTAATTTTACTTTTTGAAATGAACGATCTCGAGCATGCGCAGTTACGTATTGTTGTTCCTTTTTGACGCTTCGAAGATGGTAGTGTGTCACAGAAAGCAGAAAGCCACGGTGCAGGTGAGTGGAGTAATTTCAAGTTGACCAAATTGAAAGTTAGATAGCCAAAACTCGCCCAATTCGTGTGGTATAAATTTTATGGACGAAACTTAATCGCCCACAAATGGGCAGGCTTTTGAAGTGGCCGCTAGGCCCTTGTTTTTGTGTCAAACTCACAACTACAGCCGTTTTTTTTAATAAAAGCAACTAAGCAAGCTGTTTAAGTGGACATTAAACATGCTCATCGTTTGTTGTCGGTATTGAAGATAAAAATAAAGTTATTTTCTCTATTTTCCCGAAGATAGATATGTACAAGTTGTGTTTTTGTGATCACAGGGACTCGGTTAGCAGATTAAAATTTTGTTAATCAATGTTTTTTAATTTTTTTTTAGTATTTCCTGTCTATTTGTATTACTTTATTAACGTATTTGACGCTGACAGCACTATTTCTTTGTTTTCTAGCAATGTGCAGTTTACTATCCATATCCGTATACTGAAAAATCCTTCAGTCAAGCTGTCTGTATGCCAATTGGCATTGCAGTCTGTGCCAGAAATTTCAACATTTTTCCTTCATACATGTAAGACCCTAAAAATAATTTCACTAAATTTTAATCAATTTTTACCAGACTAGGACATTGGGCTAGTGGCTTAAGGCACATACTTTTGCCAGGCAAAATATGTACCCCTTTTGAACATGTAAACATTTTCCTGTGTCAGTTAAATTTCTGGCCTTTTTATTTTTGTAAAACAACAGAAGATGTGGTATGATTGCCAATGAGACAAATCTCCTAAAAAAAACCAAATGACACAGAAATTAAAAACTATAGGTTACTGTACATTCTTCAACAATGAGCAAAACCCATACATTGTACATGCCTAACTATAAGATTTATTGGAAATTTGTTTAGTGAATATTTATGTAACACTTACCACTGGATATCACAGTAATCATGTCAAATGAATGATACATTTTGATATGAATCTTATATTCCAATTATTATTAAAGGGGATATACAGAAATAGACCTCAAAGTGCAGAATATGAATTAAAACATATAAAATATCATACCATTAAAGCTGTCAAAATTATATAAAACAAACACTGAAACAGTAGTCAGAAAAATTGTCTGTTAACATGTAGATATGTCATCAAAATTTGCACATTAGAGATCAGTAATAGTGTTTTGAAAAAGATATATATTACAAAGTCAAATTTCAAGGTCAGTTTGGGCTGTCCTAATCCTACTCCTTTATTAGTCCCCTACCGACGAAGTCGAAGGGGACTTTAGGTTTGCACTCCGTCTGTCTGTCCATCCGTCAGTCCGGCAAATCAGTTTTCCACACTTTTTTCTTCGTTCTTGAAGATATTGATTTAAAGTTTGGTATATAGTTTTATCATGTTAAATTATAGATCAAGTTCGAATTTTGGTCCGATCTGATGATTTAGTCCAGAGTTATGGCAGAGTTCTCGATAAGTGGTGGTCCTAGGGATTTGACCACCACATTTTTGGGAAGGACCAACACAATTTTGATAATTTGCAATAGAAATGATAGTGAGGACCTGCATGTTTTCTTCAAGGACCACCAGGTAAAAAAAGATTTCGAGAACTCTGGTTATGGTCCATATCTAATGTTAGAGTACTATGTGAAACCATATTTCTGTATAAAGGGAGATAACTTATTTTTTAAAAGACATTCTTTGGTAAATTGAAGAATTTTGTGCGGGTTTGTTTGTTATTTTGTAACTAATTTTCTGAATGCTATATATATAATTTTTTATGAAGTGAAATCCTTTAATTAAATTATGATCTATTTTTATTTAGGTATATATTTCATAACATTACATTGTGAAGATAAAAGTTGTTGACATTTTATAGATAAGTTACAAATCTATATTAGTTTGTGACAAATGAAAGAAAAATATTTGGAACTATTAATTATATTTGATTATAATTTGGAAATAGATATGCATTGTATTACATCATATCTAATTTTAGAGAACTATTAATCATATCTAATGTTAGAGTGTTTTCCACACTTCATTCATTTTTTATACGACCGCAAAAAAATTTTGTGGTCGTATATTGGTATGACGTTGGCGTCGTCGTCGTCCGAAGACGCATTGGTTTTCGCACTCTAACTTTAGTTTAAGTGAATGGATCTCTATGAAATTTTACCATAAGGTTCAATATCACAAAAGGAAGGTTGGGATTGATTTTGGGGGTTATGGTACCAACAGTTAAGGAATTAGGGGCCAAAAGGGGCCAAAATAAGCATTTTGTAACTTCCAGGCATAACTTGTGTGTTAGTGTATGGATCTCTCTGACTTTGTACCACAAGGTTCCATATCACAAAGGGAATGCTGGGATTGATTTTTGGGGGTAATTGCCTCAAAATTTTAGGAATTAGGGGCAAAAAAGGGCAAAAACAAGCATTTTCTAGTTTAATGACAATAACTTGTGTGTAAGTGTATGGATCTTTCTGAAATTGTACTACAAGGTTCCATATCACAAAGGAAAGCTGGAATTGAGTTTGGGGTAATTGCCCTAAACGTTTAGGAATTAGGGGCCAAAAGGGGCCAAAATAAGCATTTTCTAGTTTCCAGACAATAACTTGTGTTCAAGTGTATGGATCTCTCTGAAATTGTACTGCAAGGTACCATACCTCAAAGGGAAGGCTGGGATTGAGTTTAGGGTTATGAATCATAAGGGGTTCAAAAATTGGGGGATTTTTTTCCTTTTTCCTTTTTTTTCTTTAAAATTTTCCATTTTAAGTTGGTTATTTCTGATTTATATTTAAAAGCAAATAATAATGATATGGCAGGAGATACACACCAAACAGGATGTGTTAATTATTATATAATAAGTATTGTGCAATAGCAAGAAATTTTCAATTGCACAGTATTGCGCAATAGCAAGAAATCTTCAATTGCACAGTATTGCGCAATAGCAAGAAATATCCAATAGCACAATATTGCGCAATAGCAAGAAATTGTCAATTGTACAGTATTGCGCAATAGCAAGAAATATTCAATTGCACAGTATTGCACAATTGCAAGAAATATTCAATTGCACAGTATTGTGCAAAAGAAGATACTTTGTATAGATTGCTTATTTCTTGACCAATTTCAATGGGGTTTTATTCTTGAACTCTTGGGGTTCTTTAATATGCTGAATCTAGCCGTGTATTAAGTTTTTGGATTTTGGGCCCGTTTTAAATTGGTCCACATTGAGGTCCAAAGGGTCCAAAATTAAACTTTGTTTGATTTCATCAAAAATTGAATTATTGGGGTTCTCTGATATGCCGAATCTAACTGTGTATTTAGATTCTTAATTTTTGGTCCCGTTTTTCAAATTGGTCTACATTAAGGTCCAAAGGGTCCAAAATTAAACTTAGTTTGATTTTAACAAAAATTGAATTCTTAGGGTTCTTTGATATGCTGAATCTAACCATATATTTAGATTTTTGATATTTGGGCCCGTTATCAACTTTGTCTACATTGAGGTCAAAAGGGTCCAAAATTAAACTTTGTTTGATTTCATCAAAATTGAATTATTGGGGTTTTTGATATGCGAATCTAACTGTGTATTTAGATTCTTAATTTTTGGTCCCGTTTTCAAATTGGTCTACATTACATTTGTAAGGTCCAAAGGGTCCACAAATTAAACTTATTTTGATTTTAACAAAAATTGAATTCTTAGGGTTCTTTGATATGCTGAATCTAAACATGTATTTAGATTTTGATTATGGGCCCAGTTTTCAAGTTGGTCCAAATTGGGGTCCAAAATTAAACTTTGTTTGATTTCAACAAAATTGAATATATGGGGTTCTTTGATATGCTGAATCTAACCATGCATTTAGATTTTTGATTTTGGGCCCTGTTATCAACTTTGTCCACATTGAGGTCAAAAGGGTCCAAAATTAAACTTGTTTGATTTCATCAAAATTGAACTCTTGGGGTTCTTTGATATGCTGAATCTAACCATGTATTTAGATTTTGGATATTGGACCATAATAGGTGAATGTCCAATTTAAAATTTTTAAGTTCTTAGACCACATTCATTCTGTGTCAGAAACCTATGCTGTGTCAAATATTTAATCACAATCCAAATTCAGAGCTGTATCAAGCTTGAATGTTGTGTCCATACTTGCCCCAACTATTCAGGGTTCGACCTCTGCGGTCGTATCAAGCTGCGCCCTGCGGAGCATTTTATTTCATCATGCTTGAAGATATTGATTGATAATTGGGTTTATCATGACAAATTACAGATCAAGTTCGAATTTTTGTTTCGGTCTGATAATTTTGTGTAGAGTTACATGTATGGTCCTTTACTCATATAATCAGTTTTCCACACTGTTTTTAGTCATGCTTGACGATATTGACTTGATATTTTCTTTTTGTTTACACCATGACAAGTTATAGAACAAGTTAGCATTTTGTTCCAATATAATGAATTTTTATCCGGTAGGGGACTATCATGACTATGTATTGCCATGCAATACTCTCAGAATGCTTGTTAATTTTCATTTTGAAATATTGAATAAAATTTGTATTAAATTTTGAAATTTTATAAATAATTGTTAAATAATTTCCCTGAAGAGACATGTACAATGTGGAAATGAGCATAAATTTACATACTTGTACATGTATGTTTCAGTAAAATTCATACCTGCCAACTTTTCAAAATCTCCCCAGTGGATTTTAAGTGAAAGATCTATGACCTAATGGCCAATGCTCCTCTGACATTGTAATAGTATATTGTCATAAGTGTTTTTAATGTACAATGAGTATATTTGTGCTTAAATATTATTTTAAATAACTCATTTGATATATAATAGATTATCAAAATTCAGGTCAACAAATCTCATGAGGGAAATCCCCGATGAATTTGAACGTTAGCAGGTCTAAAAATTGTTACTACAAGTCTGTTAATATTCCATCTTATTATTCTATTTAACTTCCTTAGATCTAAAATTTGTTTGAGTTAATGGACTATTTAGTGACCTCACTTTGAATTAGTGTTATCTGAATTTTTGAAATCAATGTTTATTGTTGAATTGTCTTTCAGAAATGATCTATCAGTATTTGACCTGAGACGGCCAAGGTTCCTCACTAGAACAGTCGGACCGGTTTTCTTTTGTCTGACAGATTGCCCTATTAAAAAGATCTGACATTCCAGCTAGATATATATACCTGATATGAGAGAAAACACCAGAAACTATTTCCTGAGGTAATTTTAAATAAAACTAAATTGGATTTTATATATATGTGTTTACACTAAAATTTTCAAAATTTATGTACATAGATATAAGAAGATGTGGTATGAGTGCCAATGAGACAACTCTCCATCCAAGTCAAAATTTATAAATGTAAACCATTATAATATGTATATTTGTATCTTAGTTTATGGGATTTTATTATTAAATTTTATATTTTGACAACAGCTAATGGGTCATTAACACATGAACATGATTTGTTTAATCATAAAAATTGCAACATTGTTACTATAAAGTCTATAATATATATACAGTCATGGGAATTATTGAAATAGGTGATTTATAAATCACTCATTTATGTAGCAAATTAGAAATTCTTTCATTTTTGATTTTGTAGTTTTACCAAAATTTTAAACATACAGGTTTAGATTATATCTTATTAGTAAAATTGAAGAAAAATGAACCTTTTGCTTGTTTTATGTAGCAAGGTTTATGCCTTTGATGCAATCATTCAGCTGTAAATTCTATATTTGTTGAAAAATGTTATAATGAAGGCTTAACATAATGAACTATTAAGTTCTTAACATATTTTTCCCAGTAGTGGAGTGGGAGTATTTTTCCTGTAAAATTCAAGGTTTTATCTTACTGATTATAATTGAAATAAAATTTTACTGTTCTTGATAAAAAATTTACTGTTTTTGGGTGGGGAGGGGGGGGGGTTGAAATTAGTTGGGGACAGGGTAATCGAAATGATAATACTTAAAGAAGTTATTTTTTGGAAGAAAATAGTCTAGAGGTATCCACTTAAACAAGTGATTTTCATGTCATTATCCCAGATTCAGTACAGGGTCATCACCTGACATAACCGGTCATCTTATATATGAACACAGATGTTGGTTCTGATAATTTTAGAAACATAATTAGTCACTGGATCATAAGTATTATATATTTAAAACTACAATAAAATTAAATCATTTAGTCTAGTGATTTATTTATACTACTTTTAAAATAGGTGATTATTAAAGAAAGACAACTCTTACTTCCAACATTTCTGGACAAAATGTTACTTGAATCACTCATTTAAGATCACTCATTTAAGTAATTTAAGTAATTCCCTGACTGATATATATATATATATACATGATCTATCTATATATATAGATAGATCATGTATATAAACATGGATTTAAAGTAAATTTTCATAATAGATTGATTATATTTATAAACAGAAATACAAGTAACATTTATTATATATATAAACAGAAAACATGTATGTTAAAATTACATGTCATCATGTTTTGAAAATTTAAGTTCAGTTACACTTACTACATGTAATATAAATTTTATGCCCCGCCGTAGCAGAGGGGCATTAGTTTTACCCTTGTCTATACGTACGTCCCAAAATTGGTTTCCCTTCTCTAACTTTAGGAGCCTTAACCAAATGTTATGAAACTTATACACAATGCTTATTACCACAAAACACAGATCAAGTTTGAATTTTGGTGGCGTCACTTTTACCGTTTTAGAGTTATGCCCCTTTACAAGTGGAAAAAATTTCCTTTCTAACTATAGTTTGCCTCAATCAAATGTTATGAAACTTATACACAATGCTTATTACCACAAAACTCCGATCAAGTTTGAATTTTGATGGTGTCACTTTTACCGTTCTAGAGTTATGCCCCTTTACAAATGGAAAAATTGCTAAATTTTTCGTTTCTGTTCTCTAACTTTAGTTTACCTCAACCAAATGTTATGAAACTTATACACAATGCTTATTAGTATTACGTACCACAAAACACAGATCAAGTTTGAATTTTGGTGGCGTCACCTATACCATTCTACAGTTATGCCCATTTATAAATGGAGAAATTGCTGGATTTTTCGTTTCCGTTCTCTAACTTAAGTTTGCCTCAACTAAATGTTATGAAACGTATACACAATGCTTGTATAACAAAACTCAGATCAAGTACAAATTTGGGTAGCATCACTTTTACAGTTCCTGAGTTATGTCCCTTTACAACTTTATATGCAAGCGGGGGCATAATCTGAGTCCCATGGACACATTCTCCATTTATTTTTATATGTATCAATAGTATGAATAAAAAGAGATGTGGGTATATGTCAATGAGACAGCAACCCAATGACAAAAATCTTCAACAGACATCCATAGGGTGTGGTACATGTGTAGTATCCAATTACTTCAAAGATGGACAGGTGTTTTTACAATTTGCCAAGCTCTATAAAAGTTGTAAATAAATTTTATTTGTGCCCACTATAAAATAAAAAACGTCAGTGTGATCCTTATATTTTAAAAGCACTTTTCAATTTCTAATGAGTTTGTAAGAATGAATACTTTTTATACGACCGCAAAAAAATATTATTGGTCCAATTTAAAATTTTTAAGTTCTTAGACCACATTCATTCTGTTTCAGAAACCTATGCTCAAATATTTAATCACAATCCAAATTCAGAGCTGTATCAAGCTTGAATGTTGTGTCCATACTTGCCCCAACTGTTCAGGGTTCGACCTCTGCGGTCATATCAAGCTGCGCCCTGCGGTGCATTTTATTAACATTTTGGAGTAAAGTTTTATATTGAATTATTTTAGATTAAGCTCTGCCAAGTGGATAAAACTTGCATATCCACAAGTCAGAAAATACTATGAAATATGAAATTTTAGCTCTGCCAAATGATGAAATTTGCATCATGATTCACAGGTCAGCATTAAGAGATTTTTTTGGAGATTGCTACATTAAAAATATCAGAAAATACTATGAAATATAACAAGAGATGTACAAAATGTATAAAAACTGGAATTGGAATTTTCTTACATGCGACATTGATGTATGAATAATTAGGGCCCCGCCCTATAGTGATCAGTCTGTCCGTCCGTCAGTAACAAATTGTGTCCGCTCTATATCTAGAGAACGGTTATGATTTCAAAGTTTATACTTGACATGTTTATTAACCAACACCAGAGGGTGTGTCATAATTTATGTACAACTTCCTAGGTCAAAGGTCAAGGTCAAAAACTTTGGTTTCAGTTGACAACCCCATGTCCATTGATAAAGATACACATTTTTTACCACACATTATTCACAGCGGGGCCCACAGAGATGGCTCCCATCTCAATGATATCTAGTTTTTTTACATACATCAATGTTTACTTATACATTAATATATATGTGCTTTTTCTTTCAGGAACAAGTATCAACTAGTGAATTGATGGTTCAAAACTACCAAGATGTAATGAGAGATGTTAAGTAATGAACAAAAGAGTAACATGAAGTTAGACAATACAACCTGAGTTGTCAGAATTTGTGCAATTGTTATTTGCAGATATATAGATGGATTTTGTCAAAATGTGAACTGTTACACTTAGATCAAATATGTTATTTTTTGTAGAAAAGATCCAGTTGTGTTCCATTAATTTATTTCTAAAAAATTATGAATTTAAGAATTAAATTTTCATATTTATTTACTGAGTTTATTGCTGCCAAAAAAAAGGTTATTGCCTCTACTTTACAACTTATTTTGTCATAAATTGATTGTATATCTTTTTGTGACATTAAATGTTGATTATTAGGGCCCTATAGGTGACACGAGCCCGATAAAGTAGTCTCTCTGTGTTTGGAAAAAAGTGGTAGAAAACTTGGTATTTGAAAAAAAATCAAATTTTGAGAAAAATTTTCACAAAATTTGATATACAAGATATGAAATGCTTTTCAAAATTGGTTCCCAATGTTAAATATTGATTACTTTTATAATTTGGGGTAAAATTTACCATGAAGACTTATTTTTTTTGTCTCGCCTGCTAATGCGAGTCAAAGTTATTACAATCCAGTGACTCCCGAAACTATTTGCATTTAGCTTTATATTCTGTGGGTAGATGACTTTGATTCTTCATACCTTATACACAAATACTTTATGTTAAGAAGTTTCTTTCTTTCATGTGTCTATTGTCCTTGACCTCATTTCCATGGTTCATAGACTGCTTGATTTTTTATACGACCGCAAAAACATTTTGCGGTCGTATATTGGTATGACGTTGGCGGCATCCGGCGTCGTCATCGTCGTCTGAAGACGCATTGGTTTTCGCACTCTAACTTCAGTTTAAGTGAATGGATCTCTGAAATTTTACCATAAGGTTCAATATCACAAAAGGAAGGTTGGGATTGATTTTGGGGGTTATGGTACCAACAGTTAAGGAATTAGGGGTCAAAAATAAGCATTTTTGTATCTTCCAGACATAACTTGTGTGTTAGTGTATGGATCTCTCTGACTTTGTACCACAAGGTTCCATATCACAAAGGGAATGCTGGGATTGATTTTTGGGGTAATTGCCTCAAAATTTTAGGAATTAGGGGCCAAAAGGGGCAAAAACAAGCATTTTCTAGTTTCATGACAATAACTTGTGTGTAAGTGTATGGATCTTTCTGAAATTGTACTACAAGGTTCCATATCACAAAGGAAAGCTGGAATTGAGTTTGGGGTAATTGCCTGAAACGTTTAGGAATTAGGGGCCAAAATAAGCATTTTCTAGTTTCCAGACAACAGCTTGTGTTCAAGTGTATGGATCTCACTGAAATTGTACTGCAAGGTACCATTCTTCAAAGGAAGGCTGGGATTGAGTTTGGGGTGATGAATCATAAGGGGTTCAAAAATTGGGGGATTTTTTTTTCTTTAAAATTTTCCATTTTAAGTTGGTTATTTCTGATTTATATTTAAAAGCAAATAATAATGATATGGCAGGAGATACACACCAAACAGGATGTGTAAATTATATAATAAGTATTGTGCAATAGCAAGAAATTTTCAATTGCACAGTATTGCATAATAGCAAGAAATCTTCAATTGCAGAGTATTGCGCAATAGCAAGAAATATCCAGTAGCACAATATTGCGCAATAGCAAGAAATTGTCAATTGTACAGTATTGCAATAGCAAGAAATATTCAGTTGCACAGTATTGTGCAATTGCAAGAAATATTCAATTGCACAGTATTGTGCAAAAGAAGATACTTTGTATAAATTGCTTATTTCTTGACCAATTTCAATGGGCTTTTATTCTTGAACTCTTAGTTTGATTTTAACAAAATTGAATTCTTAGGGTTCTTTGATATGCTGAATCTAAACATGTATTTAAATAGATTTTTGATTATGGGCCCAGTTTTCAAGTTGGTCCAAATCCGGGTCCAAAATTAAACTTTGTTTCATTTCAACAAAATTGAATATATGGGTTCTTTGATATGCTGAATCTAACCATGTATTTAGATTTTTGATTTTTGGGCCCGTTATCAACTTTGTCCACATTGAGGTCAAAAGGGTCCAAAATTAAACTTTGTTTGATTTCATCAAAATTGAATTATTGGGGTTCTTTGATATGCGAATCTAACCGTGTATTTAGATTCTCAATTTTGGTCCCGATTTCAAATTGGACTACATTAAGGTCCAAAGGGTCCAAAATAAACTTAGTTTGATTTTAACAAAATTGAATTCTTAGGGTTCTTTGATATGCTGAATCTAAACATGTATTTAGATTTTTGATTATGGGCCCAGTTTTCAAGTTGGTCCAAATCGGGTCCAAAATTAAACTTTGTTTGATTTCAACAAAATTGAATATATGGGGTTCTTTGATATGCTGCATCTAACCATGTATTTTGATTTTTGGGCCCGTTATCAACTTTGTCCACATTGAGGTCAAAAGGGTCCAAAATTAAACTTTGTTTGATTTCATCAAAAATTGAACTCTTGGGGTTCTTTGATATGCTGAATCTAACCATGTATTTAGATTTTGGATATTGGACCATAATAGGTGAATGTCCAATTTAAAATTTTTAAGTTCTTAGACCACATTCATTCTGTGTCAGAAACCTATGCTGTGTCAAATATTTAATCACGATCCAAATTCAGAGCTGTATCAAACTTGAATGTTGTGTCCATACTTGCCCCAACTATTCAGGGTTCGACCTCTGCAGTCGTATCAAGCTGTGCCCTGCGGAGCATTTTATTTTAGTTTTTATACAACTGCTAATTATGTTGTTGTCATTGTCCCTTGGCCAAAAGCAAGCATTTTTCTTGATTCAGGACAACAGATCTCTATGAAATTGCACCACAAGGTTCCATACCTCAAAAGGAAGGTTGGGATTGATTTTGGCGATTATGGTCCAAACTGTTCTAAAGGAAAAACAGGCAAAAACAATACATTTTGTATAAATTGCTTATTTCTTAATCAATTTCAATGGGGTTTAATTCTAATAGATATAGGAAGATGTGGTGTGAGTGCCAATGAGACAACTCTCCATCCAAATAACAATTTATAAAAGTAAACCATTATAGGTCAATGTACGGCCTTCAACACGGAGCCTTGGCTCACACCGAAGAACAAGCTATAAAGGGCCCCAAAATTACTAGTGTAAAACCATTCAAACGGGAAAACCAATGGTCTAGTCTATATAAAAAAACGAGAAATGAGAAACACGTATAAATTACATAAACAAACGACAACTACTGTACATCAGATTCCTGACTTAGGACAGGTGCAAACATTTGCAGCGGGATTAAACGTTTTAATGGTACCAAACCTTCTCCTTTTTCTGAAACAATAGTATAACATCACAACATAGAAAACACACGATAAAATATCAATTGGAAGGCTTAACTCAATCAAAAACGTAAATTAACACACTATGAACGAATAAATTTGATCTGTGATACCTGAATGTAAATACATAGTTAATAAAATATTAGGGACAAACATTCAAGGCCAAAAGCAAACAAACAAGTCCAAACAAAGCCATGGCAAGACACCACCGCGAAATATTTAACCCTTAGAAAATAATCACTTTTGAAAAACCGGTTTTCATAATATATACAGGTAAATGAAAAATAACTTTGTCGTTTTAGATATACTACTTCTGTCTATATAAAATCTTCCAATAATTAGGAATACCAAGAAAGGTCTGTCATATAAATACCTAATTTAACACTAGATACATAAGGGTGAATATCAACAATAAAACTATACAATTAGAGCTAGCTAAAACTTCCTGTACAGATTTAAGGAGAATGATCTTGATGTTCATACAAATGTATGAAGAAATGAAAATTAGTAGATATTCCAAATAATCAAAGCTGGTATATAGACAAGATCCATATTAATATAAAATAACAAAAAAGTATTACAAATAGTATCAACAGGTCGAATTAACAAGAAAGTACGATTTGAGAGTACTCGCAGTTACTGACAGCTAGTTAAAAGCCAAAAACAATTAATAATAAAAAATCATGCATCAGAGACTAAAATCAACTAAAACACATCCCAGGGATTTAGTATTTTAACGTCATGAACAGTCAGTGGAGACATGACTTGTGCAATGCCAAAAATAAATGTATCGACAGGTAGTAGGATAGTGAGGAGCTACTTCTTTAGAGATAAAAATTAACGTGTGTGTGTCTCTAAACATCCCGCCTCAAAAGAAGATACAATTTACTTATGTTTTAATTTGCTAATGACAAAATCGATATTAGTGCCAATGTAAACTATATTCAGAGATCTAATTACAATATTGGTACGATAACCCTTACTTATAAGTTTGTTTAAAGGTTCGATGAGTTTACAGGGATCACATAGTGATTTCCTCGCTTTAAGTACAATATTACCGTAAAATTTAGGATGTGAAATACCATTTTAATAAGTTTTCTACAGGTACAGCCAAATTTACTAATCAAATCTTTGTATCTATGAAAGAATTTAGTAAAAGTTTTAAGTAATTTATGGTATCGAAATCCTGACACAATAATTTCCCAGTGATGCATTGATTTCGTTTGTTAAAATCTATGACATCAGAACACACACGGGCATACCGAACGAGCTGGGATATATAAACACCGTATGATGGAGCCAAAGGCACATCGCCGTCTAAAAATGGAAAATTAACAATAGGAAATGAAAAATCGTCTCTTTTGTCGTAAATTTTAGTATGTAGTTTCCCGTTAGAAATTGAAATGTCTAAATCTAGAAAAGGGCAAATGTTATCTAGCAGAAAATTTAAAGCTTCAATCATATCCTCACATTTCCAGTAAGTGTATCTAGCATACTTTCCTTTTTTGTTACAGACAAAGGCTTTAAACGAGTTACAGCAAATAAAATTACAATGAGATTTTTCGAAAGACCATTTTATCAAATACAAAAACTTTTTCTTTATAAGATTGTGTGGAAGTGTAGTGTACAGAGTAGAAAAATCATAACTGTCAACAGAATTATAAGGACCATCAAAAGCATGTATTTTATCTAAAACCTCTAAAGAATTTTTAACACTCCAAAAATAATTAATACCATTATTTTCATAAGCTTTATTACAAAAGTTAATAACCAGTTCTTTGATAGTAGTAAGGGAGGTAGTTAGAAGAACTGATAGATTAGTAGTAGAACACTTAGATACTCGATGCGGAGATGAAACGGAATTTAAATGTTTTTTTGTGTAATTTCGGTAACAGTACATGGTAGGGACTTTCAAATGTTCGGAAGATGCTTTAAGTTGGGTAGTGGCAGTGGTAATGCTTGTTAACGATTTGACTCTCTGTGGTGCGTACGGACCTAAATGTAGAGGAATTGATAATTTCGTTTTGAAGAACTTCCGTGTAGTATATGCGTCACACCACCACTACATTATTGGCTGTCTTGTCTGCCGGTACGAACACAAACCGCTCTGCGAGTACCTTGAGTTTATTTTTTATTCTAGAAATGGGAATATCATGGATCCTATTATTAATTTCAGAATTGTTTTCTAAATGAGATATTCGAATAAGTCTTGAATTTGTTGGGTTCATTAATATGCTGATTTCAACTGTATATTGCTATTTCAGATTTTTTGGGCCCCGTTTTTAAATTGGTCCACATTGAGGTCCAAAGGGTACAAATTAAACTTTGTTTGATTTCAACAAAAATTGAATTCTTTGGTTTCTTTGATATGCTGAATCTAACTGTGTATTTAGAATTTTGATTTTGGGTCTGGTTTTCAAATTGGTCCAAAGGGTCCAAAATTAAACTTAGTTTGAGTTTAACCAAATTAAATTCTATGGAATCTTTGATATGCTGAGTCTAACCAAGCATTTAGATTTTGAATATTGGACCATAATTCAAATGCAGGTAAATGTCCAATTTCAAATTTTTTAAAGTTCATAGACCACATTCATTCTGTTTCAGAAACCTTTACTGTGTCAAATTTTAATCACAATCCAAATACAGAGCTGTTTTAAGCTTGAATGTTGTGTCCATACAGGGTTCAACATCTGCGGTCGTATCAAGATGCGATGTCTGGAGCATTTTATTTTTTGTTGTGTGAATTTCTATGATTATGAGGAGTAGGATAACTGTATTTGGTATATTGGTTGCTTGTAAGGTCTACATGTCTGTGAGACAGGGTTTACCTGACTTCAACTTCATTTCATGGATCAATGATCAAGGTTTAGTTTTCTTGGTCCATAACTTAGATACTGTAGGCAATAGGTCAACTATATTTGGTGTATGAAATGATTGTAAGGCAGACATAATTACCGGTTGGCAGGTTTCATTTGATCTTGACAATTTTTTTCGTGGTTCATTGAACAATTTTTAGTTTTGTTTTCTGGTCTATAATATTTCAGATACTTTGAGTAAAAATGGCCATTGTAGTTGGTGTATTAAATGATTGTTAGGTATACATGTTTGTCTGGCAGGTTTCATATGACATTGAACACATGTTCACTATTCATTGGTCAATGTTTAGTTTTCATGGTTTTGTCAGTTTATAAGATACTATAATCAACATGTAAACACTATTTGCTGTATGCAATGGTTGTACATAAGGTGTCTGTTTGGTATAATTCGTCTGACCTCATTTTCATGGATGATTGATAATGTTAAGTGTATGTGATACATATAGTAAAAACTTCATATTACTGACTTCAGTGTCTGCACTCTTGTGTTAAAAGATCAGAAATTTTGAAAAGCATCTTTTTTCAACAAAAATATATAAAGATGTATACTTTGACTATGAATTAGTATACAATTTTATTTAGGGTCCAGCTGAGGACCACCTCCGGGTGCGAGATTTTCTTGCTGCGTTGAAGACCCATTGGTGGCCTTCGGGTGTTGTCTGCTCTTTGGTCGGGTTGTTGTCTCTGACATATTCCCCATTAATTTATTTCCATTCTCAATTTTATGCTATCCAAAATTGTCACATTCTCAATTGATTATTATAAAAATTGGGAAAAGATTGGAGTAAAAATATACTTTTGTTAAAAATTTTACAGATTTGAAAAAACAACTTTTTGCTTCATTTACAACAAAACTCAAGATCCATATGTAAAATGTATAATATGCTTTTCCATGTAATCTTGGTGCAAGAATTTAACAAAACAGATATATAGACACAATGTATTAAGGTCGTCCTTAATTGTTCCCAGGGGTCAAAAGTGTGGTAAAACCTTATTTTATGTGAAAAGATGGTAAATTTTAGGAAACACCGGTTTTCATAGGATTTTAATTTCAACAACATATACCAGACTTAAAAACAAAATATGATACAGTACAAACAATGACAAACAACTTAAGGTCCAGAAAGCCTGACTTGGTTATAGACTCAAACTAAGATGGGGTTTAACCGGTTAGTTTTATGTTCACACACACACACCTCCTCTTTTGCAGATCTACACAATGTGTCATGATACTAGAACAAACCCAATAAAAACATGCACAGTACATGTGCAGCTACCAATGGGATGACCACTAAATAGAACAAGGAAAAACAATACAATTTTTTGATGATTTATTTACAGGTGAAATTATAAATGATGTATCAGAAAGGTGATTAAAAGAGGAATGAGGTGAAAACCACCATTATTTGCCAATTTTTGGCAATGAGACAATATTGCACCCGTGATGAAAGGGCCATTGGACCCAAGTCATTTTCAACTTAATTACTAGTTGTAGTTGATTTCCTTTTCATAAATTCTTGTCTGCTTTTAATAAATGCACATAACTTCAATAACAATTATTGTTAATGCCAAGAGTATCAGGACAAAATTTGGGTGTAATAGCTACAAAGGTAGCTGTTAGCTTAAAACCCAGTCCCCAATCATGTATATTAAATAATTGATATTGGTTAATGTGCAGTAAAAGTAAAAATCGAATGTAACACTTGGTACTCATTAAGAATTTTATAGGCAAATCAATGGACTCAATATTGTTGGTCATAGTGAGTAGTGGCATCCCAATTTTGCCATACAGCGGGAAGAAAATAAATAGCAATGCCTTAATTGATTATTTTCTGATAATTTTGGCCATTGGTGCAAACTTTAGAAACAGTACTGTATGTGACAAACGACCCTATATTAAGAAAATCATGATCTAGCTTCACCTTTATATATTTTCAACTTAAGATGGTGAAAGAAAAGACAGAAGGGATCAAGATAATTTTTGATAAGCGTACATAAAATCAAATAATAAAAAATAAATTAATGCACAGTAATAATGTTTGGAAGTTGAAAGAATTACATGTACTTTATTATTGTCTAGGTCAGATGCTTCAAAACAAGAATAGGCTTCATAATTTTATATTTTTGGGACCAAAAAACCTACAATACACCAGTTAATAGGAGCACAGAGATTTTTTTTACTTATTTCAACACTAGGAACAGACTATTTTGACACTTCCCTTCTGTAAAACTATAAATAAAAAATTGTAATCTCCCTTTAAAACAAACAAACAACACCATTTAAATATTCAAATCACAAAAGAAGAAGGGTCAGTGCATAATTATGGCATTTTTTTGGTATACGGGATAGTGGTAAATAAAAAATGGGGATGTGGGATATTTTTTTTTTTTTTGTGAGGGGGGACGTGGAATGTGTCATCTAAGAAATAAAAGGGAGAATGTTTCAAAATAACAGCGATTTAGGAAACGAGCCACCCACTCATATAATATCAAACAACAGCCAAATGTTGTACCCATAAGCCCTATTGCCAGTATTGGCCTATTAATATCGTCGCCTTATCTATGCCATCTATGTCTATGATAAGCACGTACATATCATGGTTCATGGATATGCATTATGGAGTGAGGAAAACCGTTGACAATCTATTTTTCTTTGCTGTTTATAAGCATGTTTCCCCCTATTATTAAATCAAGAATCAATTAGTTTGGTATATATATGTTTCCATCAAGAACAGACCAGTCTGACGTTTAACGCCATTTTCAACTGGTTCCGTATGTGGACGTTCGACAAACCGGGAACCGAAACGTTCAAGTTCAAGGCCATCATTAGCTCATACCGACCGTTAATATTTGTATATTCCGAAGGCATACTGAATATTTTACGGAGGGAACTAACCTAATGACTGTTGTACTCATTGTTACAGGTATTTCACTATATAGAGAAAATTGAATAAAAATGTTTGTTCGTGTAAAAAGAAATAAGAAAACATTCCATACGGAAATTCAACTAGAAGTAAACCTGTGTATTGTCTTTCAGAAACATATCAAATGAGTTAATGCGGTATTACATGTAAATCAAACCTGACGTGTCATCAACCTGTGAATAGTGTATTACTACAACATATTATGTCCCAGCATCAGTTATAATTGTTATATATTGAATTATTTTGACTTAAATTCATGGATATTCCTTGAATCTATGGATACTCCTAAAATGGTGAAACCTCTGAAATATATCGTTTAGAAACTTGGAAGTTTATATTATAAAATTAAGAGAATAAACTAATTTGATAGAATAAAATTTTAGATTTAAAGGTTAACATCGAGCAGGATTCTTATTTCCGGTATTATTTTCTTACTTTCTGAATGTTATTTGCTAAATTTCTTTGCCAGATATAATTTTTACTTTATGTCACCCATTTGATTTGTCATATACGTATCCGTCATTGTTTCTATTATTATTCACTTTCAAAATGGAAAAGAGCTCTTGTTCGTATCAAACAACCAGTGGCTAAGTCAATTTGCAAGAAATGCTTGATATTGCCAAAAGTATGTTTAAGTCTGACCCTAGTACACCTTTGCATTAAAATAATTGAGATGAAGCCGCTCAAAAATGGAGTAACCAAAGTCATATTTTTCATAACAACCATGTTTTTGCTTCGCATCACGGTGCGGAGCTATTATTTTCAGTCGACATACACGCCATCTTTAAATAATTACTTATCACATATAGATTCTGATTGGTTGCTTTATGATGCGGCTGAGATACAGCAACAGCTATTGGCTTAAATGAGATAAAGAATTACAGACTTTTCTCGTCTCAGGATAAGACATCAAATGCCGGAAAATTAACTATGTGTATTTCAGTTCCGATCAACTGTTATTAATTCATGTACGTTTTATTATGCATATATTGCACACTGAAATTCAATATTAAAATATTAATTATTAATACGTGTATATTTGCTTTGTTAATCTGCAATATGCACGATTTGTTTTGCTAAACAATGTTAATGTTTACAAAATGCATTATCTGTATTTTATAACTTCTGCCAATCTAGGCACACCTCCAGAGAGGCACACCTCCAGAGTCGTGTCTATTTGTAAATGTTTTAATTTTCAACAAGTAAAATGAACAAAATTTTAAAAGCATGGGTGTATAACGCACACTCTTAAAGTAAATCGATTTTTATAGCAATCAATATCTAAAAATACCACATTTCCAATACTAAATCAACAACCACATGCACACATATTAACTTAAATTAGGATAGAACGAAGCAGTCCACAGCTTTTTAGAAACCTCAAACTTGTTTGTATTTTAAAATCAGTAAAAATACTAACATTAGAATTGAAAAATAGCGCCAAAATACAAACGATAACTCTAATGTATAAGTGATTGTCCATTGTAAATCACCTTTACATTTTTAAAATTAACAAATGTAAAATAAGGTTACAAAAAATGCAGCACCTTAGTCTGAGAAGAGTAAAAATAGAAAAACTTTACATATAGTTTTGCTAAAAGACCAGGTGATTTCCATTCAATATAACTGCATGTATATTAAATCAGGTCATTTTCCTAGATATTATTATCTATTTCTTATCGAAGAAATTGTGTTTTTATTGGATGTTGCTTTATCGGTTCAGCACCACCTACATTTATTGAACACCATGATGTGCATTAGTTGTTTTGCTGGGTGTGACAGGAAATAAATCAATAAACTTAAATGTAAGTTTCTATAAATCTGCCTATTGTGATAATGACAAATGTAAAAATGTACTATCTAAATTAGACAAAACGTTAGAATTTGATAACTTTACATGTCATTCAATATCTGATAATTAATACCGTCTCTTCAGTTGAACAAACAGTATAACATTTGATAACTGGTTTGTTTTGAAATTCATTTTCTCTTTCAATACTCTGGCTTAATCCTATTAATATGACACAACATATTTTTCTTTGCGGCATCCAGGAGTATTTACAAGAATTTGAAAATTTAAAGTTTATAATCCAAGTGCGAGATGAACATCGATAATTCCACACTTCACAGTTTGTAATATACCCAACAGTTATCTTATAACCAACAAGCAGGCCCGTTCACAGATAATATAACCCACAAGTAATTGACTATATCCCACAGATGATAATATATAGAGAAAGACTAAGTCCACAGCATGATTGTCTAGATACTTACTTATCTCTAAAATTAAATTAAAAAGTATAGTTATGGATTCACATGTAACATACTAGTCAGTTACTTCTACTCTATTCATGAAAGTTATATTAAACTGTTGGGACTGAAGGTTTTGACTTAGAATTTTATAGATTAACTTATGTATTAAAATCAGAAGAACTATTGTCGTCACATTTAAGGGATTTTAAGAGCTGACAGTATTGCTTTGGATCAGTTTCTTTTCAAATGAATTTGAATTGTTTGTCATAAACGTTTTCTTTAAGTTAGACAAATATTTCTCCCTTTTTTAAAATAATCTTTTTAAATTCTTACATTGATTAAAAAAGTACGACGTACCTGCATATTTAATGGTGTAATCCTGATTTTATTGCATAGATCGTCCGGATTTTATTGCATAGATCGTCCGGATTTTATTGCCTAAATTGTCCTGATGTTATTGCCTGGATCGTCCTGATTTTGTTGTCTAAATAGTCCTGATTTTATTGCCTACATTGTCCTGATTTTGTTGCCTGGATCGTCCTGTTTTTTATTGCCTAGATCGTCCTGATTTTGTTGTCTAGATCGTCATGATTTTATTGCCTAGATTGTCCTGATTTTATCGCTGGATCGTCCTGATTTTGTTGTCTAAATAGTCCTGATTTTATTGACTAGATCGTTCTGATTTTATTGCTTAGATTGTCCTGCTTTTGTTGCCTGGATCGTCCTGTTTTTATTGCCTAGATCGTCCTGATTTTATTGTCTAGATCATCCTGATTTTATTGTCTATATCGTCCCGATTTTATTGTCTAGATCGTCCTGATTTTATTGTCTAGATCGTCCCGATTTTATTGTCTAGACTAGATCGATCGTTCCGATTTTATTGTCTAGATCGTCCTGATTTTATTGTCCAGATTTCCTGATTTTATCGTCTAGATCGTCCCGATTTTTTCGTCTAGATCGTCCTAATTTTATTGTCTAGATCGTCCCGATTTTATTGTCTAGATCGTCCTGATTCTATTGTCTATATGTCTACAGATGTCCAAATGTATGTACATGGATATTGCTAAGGTATATAATTAAGGGAATCTTGCATAAAATCAAGGGCCACACTGACCGATTGGTCTATCTAGTTCATCTACAGCGATCACTAGCCTGTCAACACTGAGGTTGTGAGTTCGAAACCCGCTCATGGGAATTGCTTTCAACTCCTATCTTAATTCAATCAGTTTTCCTGCCGAAGGTCGGATGTTGTCTCCGGGTACTCCTTCATCCTCAAACAATAAAATCTGGGCACTGCTATATAGCCAATTAAGCGTACTGAAAGTGGCGCTAAACACTACCAATCAATTAATCTTAAAACAGGAGTAATATGCTAATATATATGAACTAAAATATGTGAGTCATCTGATAAGCATGAACCATTACCAGCTTGAAAGAAATTACTAGTAATAGAAATAAAGAGATCCATGTTGGCCAAAGCATATAATTAACAACACTTGATCCATATGACTAAATATAAATAGCAAGTAAAAGATCCCCAATCCACCTACAAAACGACCAACTAGAATACAGAGTTGAGAAGCAATGCAGAGATCTATAAGACGTTGATTTTGAATTTGAAAAAAATTACCGCGTGTATTACTAAGAATAGTATACTAGTAATCTTTATTATAATCAGCAGGCAGCATATCTATTCTGCAGAAAGTCATGAAACAGACCTTCATTTGCGATAAAGTTTTTTTTTCTCAATACCCAATATTTAAATCGTAAAGGATTAATAATATTTGATATTATGAAATATCACATATTTTATATTCTAGATTCAAGAAAACATCACCAAAACACGTGGAACGTGGAGGAACATAACAGACGTAAATATATAGATTTTGTATGGTCAAAAAAATCTACTCTTTATGTACCTGTCCCAAGTCAGGAGCCTGTAGTTCAGTGGTTGTCGTTTGTTCATGTCTGTCATAATTATTTTTCGTAAACTGTTTTGTAATAAATTAGGCCGTTAGTTTTCTCATATTTTTCATATCGGGGCCTTTTATAGCAGACTATATGGTAAGGGTTTTTCTCATTGTTGAAGACCGCACGGTTGACCATAATTACTTACATCAAATTCATTTGAACTTTGGTGGTTAGTTGTCTCATTGGCAATCATACCACATCTCCTTATTTTCAATTTTCTTATGAACAAATATATGCTACATTTCAGATCTGCCTTTTTTTATATTTTGGTCGATATAAAACCAGCAATCCACCAACAAATATCTTCGAGCGCCTTTTTTCTTTTTCAGCATCTTTGAAAAGTGCTACTGTGAACTGTATTTGCTTTCATCCACGCTCTTTGCTCTCGTGAGGTTAGTTGTTTGATTGGCAATTATACCACACCTCCTTATTTCTATATTAAGTTAAGATGTGCGATTATTCACCCAAATTCTGCATCAGGCACGAAGATGACATGCCAGGTTTGTGCATCTGCTCATAATACTTTAACCAAATTGTCAATTTACATACATGTATACCATGTGCGTCTATCTTCCCACCTTGTCATGCAGCACCGTCCCTTGGTGCCGTTTGCAGTTAAGTTGCATATCCAATAAATTGCCAATTTATTAAAAGCACTTTTTCATGTTGGGATGTGCCTATATATTTATATGTGTGTGTGGTTCATTCATGTTCAAACTTCTTGTTCTTTTCTTTGTATGTACATTCATTATTGTTTTATGTGTAATTTGAATAATGTCATATTGACTGTGATAATTATGCTCTTTGTGAGCCCATTTAAAGGAAATAAAACTTTCTTCTTCTTCTTCTCTCTTTTTCTCTTTTTCGTCGTGCGGCCATTCCGATTGGATAACTTGTAGACATTAATTACAGTGAACAATCTTGTGTTTACATACATACATATGCAGAAGTTATGCCCTTCAAACATGTTTAGTAATTTTCTGATGCACCAAGTGCGTGAGATCTGTTATCCACACTCAATGTATCGCTCATCATATAAAATCAAATAAATCTCTTGAGTTTCAAAAACTGACAACTAATAGAATTTAATGTTTACTTTAAATGTCAAGTTGTTTTATATACAAACTGTATAAATAGACTGCAAATGTTCTCATAACATTAAATATAAAAACCATGATGCAGACTTAATTAAATTGACTTTGGTATCTCTTTCTGTATTAAATACAAATCAAACATAAGTATACAAGATTTTCGTTTAATTAAGATCACTGTTTTTTTTTACGTTTGCCAATTTTCTTTTGTATGAGTCAGGAAGGTGTAGAGGAGGTTAATTTCATATCTGATTCTACAGATATAGACATGATAAGATAAAAGAGCTTCCTTTAATTCCTGTTAACATTTTAAAATATAAAGAAAAAATGCCGAATTACGCAGATGACGTTAAAAAGATCACGATTAGATCTATGGAGTATATTTTTTTCTTATCATAGAACATCATGTGAAAATTTGCGTAAACAAAGTTAATTTGATAAAAAATGATAAGTTAAGTTGAATATGAAGTTGGAATTGCCAACTGTTTCCTAAGAAAGCTCAGTAATCTACCTGACTATGCCTGGTTTGTTTTCACGACTCATCCATTCAGAATTCCTTAAACATGTTTGCGTCATGGTTATAATATTACTGTTTTTTTTAAATCTTAGTACAAGCTCGCGCAAAATATCTATATTATATCTGGTCATAACAAGGTTAAGTTACGGTCAATCGACCGAAAAACATTTAAAAAAAGAAGGTAAGATACCGAAGGGACTATCAAAAACCACAAGTGGAATAAATATACAACGCGTGCAAGGGCCGTCTTAAAAAGAAAAACTACGAAAAAATAAACAACAGTTCCCAAAACACTACACAAAACTGTGACGTCATAAGATTGAGCAGTACTGTCCCCACCAAACCCAGGATGTACTCAGGTGCTCTGTAAGGTTAAATAGTTCTTGTTCAACTTAAAAAGTGATTTCAAATGAAAGTATACAATAATAACAATGATTATATAGTTATACTTAAAATTAAAAGACATGTTACAGTAACACTATTTTGACATTTAATATTCATAGACTTATTTCATGTCCCGAAATTATAAGAAAATTTACAGGCCAAGCACATTCTTATCACTCCCAGGTAGTTTGCAAAATACATAAAACTGTAATTTTCAAGACTTCTGGTCAACAACACAGTTCTGTATTGACTGGAATAAATGTCAACAAAAACTTTGAATTTTATAGAATATAATTCGCCATTTCAGAATCTAATGCATTCTGTGTAATATCTTCAAAAAGCGTTCACCAAATGTTGTGATTGGTTTAAAACGTTCTCAACAATGGAAATTCAACCAATGATGTAACGTTATTTTCATTTTGGTGTACGAAGAATGAGATAACCCATAATCCTCTAGATTCTGAAAAGGCGAGTTGACATAGTGTAAAAAAAGTTAGAATATTTACCAGACATTTATATACAGCTTATTAAAGATAGAATAGAATAAGCGTTATTTAGGTGCAATACCAAGTATATAAAAAAAAAATATTAAAAAAGCAAGTTCTATGCATGCGAAAACGACAACATCAGGGTTAAAACGCTTTTATGTTGAAAATTGGATGAGATGACCTATCCCAGATTTTTTATGTCTGAGATTTGCAATTTAGGGGGAGAGTTGAGCGATCACAATCATGTCATTTATATGTCTGTTCGAAAACCAAGGGGTTGTTTGATGTCGACGGTAATTACTTTTTATGCTATTAGCTTTAGATTAAGTAGCTCTTACATATGATAGACTGTTGATTTTATTTGTTTTGAATTGTTCTACAGTTTGTACGGTATGGGTTTTGCTTATTTTTGAAGGCCACATTGTGAATTGTAGTTGTCTACATCATGAGTTCTTTCCCATAGTCTTTGAAATAGTTGTCTCATTGGCAACACCACATCTCCTTATTTTGATATTACTTCTCAACTGTGGTGCTCTAAGAGCGGCAAAAGTATCTTCAGCATTCAAAACAGGAAAAAATTAACAATAGTGACCGAAACAGCGTCTCTTTTGTCGACATTTTGAGAAAGTTTCCGTGTGAAACTGAATCTTAGTTACGAAACGCATAATTATTATTGTTACCTATTACTGTAACATTCAGTATTCAAAGTAAGTTCCTCGGGATACATTACTTTAGTATAATTAGAAAACTCGTGATTATTTCAAGCAAAAATATTATCATAAAACAAGATTAACGTAGTCAATCTTTAATGACTGATGTTCTCAAAAGATGAAAGCACTATGAGTTAAATTCGGATGCAAATGTCAAAATTTTTACAACTGAAAAAATACATAATTTATATTCGTTACCCTCTGATAACACGTAAAAAGCATAACTAATAAATTAATTTGCCTTGAAGTACATGCATCATATTCTTAAATTTGTGAAATATATATATCTATATCTACATGCATATCGTGGAGTAATTATTTACTGCATCTTTATCAATACGTGTCAGTTAAAACAACATATTTATGATGATTTTTTTGCCTCCTGCAATGCGAGGTCGTTTGATCTTCTTAATTAATACAGCAGAACACAGGTATCTAAGACAAGCAGACGGCAGTTGCCAAGGTCACATTCCGGACATTGTTCCTACTTCTTATGATTTAACTGGTAAATTTATAATTTATGATGCACAATAAAAAACAGCTTCATATTACCTTTTTTCACGTTATCTTATTTATGACTAATATATTAAAAGAATAAAAAGATACTAGTAATTGACTTATGGCAAAATATCACATAATTTTTGAAAGACATTACTATGTTGGGTTTATTTTTTATTTTGCAATTTAACTGTGTTAATTCACACATGAAAACATGAATGGAGTTCTTTATTAACATAATTACCCTTTACTTCACAATTACGTTTCTGGCACTAAGAAAAGATAAGCATTTTCTGTATGAATTATCTAACAAAGCGTAAAATTGTCAGATGAACAATAAACGAACTTTTCCTCCCAAAAGTAATTTAAACTTGAGATGAGGAGATAATCAATTTCATGTGTACCTGTCCAGTGTGTTTACGGCCCGTGTTTAAAATGCCAATGCATCTGAAGTCATTATGACTCTGGTATCCAAACGATTTGAACGAATAGACTAAAAAAAAAAAATTTTAGGATAATGTATGATATATTGGTGAAATGATATGCTGTATAAATTCAGGACATAAAATCAATACATGGACAAGAAAAATTCAAATGCAAAGGAATAAAAACTTTTTTATTGTTGTTCTTCATCTAAATGTCACGCCTTCATCATTGAGCAACAACTCTCACCTCACTGTTAGTTTAAAAGGCGACCATCTTCACCGGTTTGAACGGAGTTCTTTGCTAGATGTTGATCACGCTAAATCTGTGTGTTGAAAAACATAGCCGTGATGAAACATTTACAATTTATAAATTATATCTGGCTAAGAAATCTAAAAAAACAGAAAATGCTGTCATAAACTGCCCGACAAACGACCTGTAAAATATATAGATAATACAAACGTTTAGCTAAGCATGTGGCACATTAGACGTGTACCCGGCCGTTATTTAACAAATTGAAAATACTTGTATATTCCGAAGTCACACTGAATATTTTACGGAGGTAACCAAATTGGGGACACATCAAGATATATAATGTTAGATGACTTGGCAGGAAATTTTTTATGGATAGGGCAAATAACTCGGATGTACTGCATAACAATTCCAACAAACAAACTGAATTGAATTGTACCTTTAAGTACTCTTGGTCGCGGTAGAACTTACCGAGCTTCTTTTGTCCGTAGCTGTTTAACAGGTGTTCAACTTGATTGACTAGCTATCACAAAATCGAGGACGATAGTTACTCGTTCAATGCTACCTTTAGACTGAAGATCGAAACGAAAAAAAAAAAAAAAAAAAAAAACTCACGTACTATCTCTCATTCAATGATAATGTCTTAATGGATTTTCTTTAAGAAAGTGAAGCACCAGATTTTTACTCGAGGAGCAACAGGAAGGGTGCAACTAGTGGAGCTGTGCTTCTTAAACATACGTCCAATAACGAATCATGGGCCGAGTTATTTTCATCTTAAATTTTTGTTGACTTGTGTTTGACTTTTCGTCCTCTTTCTTTTCCAATGGTGTTGTTCGACCTTCTTCGGCTTGTGATCTTCTTACTTTTATTTTAAGAATTTTCCAGTAATACAGTCACATTTATTTTAAATTCTCCATTGAAAAAAAGAGGCGGAAAATACAAAAGGGACATTCAAAACTCATAAGTCGAAGAGAAACTGTCAACGCCATGGCGAAAAAAATGAAAAAAAACAAAAACGACGAGCAACCTCACCAAACGAACCATCGACGCACTTTAAATCAAGTAAGATATTTTGACCTCTTTTTCGCTCCTCGCTCCTCGTTCTGTCTCAAACATGTCTTTAAAATTGACATTGTACAGTATCTAAAAAGAATATTAATCACTGACATTCATAAAACAGTATAACATCTTTTATAGAACTCATTTACTGATCTTGAATTTTTTTACGTATCTGATTGGAACCTCAAACTATTTGGGCGTTTCCGAAGAAATATATTCATTCTTCTAGGTTAAAAACCCCACTTAACTACAAACATAATAATTTCAATCAAAATTGTATTCCAATTCGTGTAAGTAGTATAAACTGAAAATGGAAACTTTCACATAAAACTTTGTATTTTTGGTACACTTAAGCCTGCAACTAATAATTGTCAGGATTTTATTGACGTTATTATTATACACAATGCATAAGCTATATATCTTAATACAACCCTAATCAAATCTGGTTATACATGTGAGTCATAAAACTAAAACAAACAAAAAATGAATAAACATAAATGAATAGAATAGGTAGATGCCGAATTAGCAATTCTAGAATCTAATCGACTAATCGAATGAAAATCTAAACCGTGTAAACAGAACGCTATTCGATTACACTGCGTGGCGTTGTCGATGCGAATGAGATATGGGATAGAAAATCGTATGGTGGATTCGTACTTGCTTGAATTTTCATTAACTTTGTTTTAGGACTTTACTAGCCAATCAGATCGTTTTATTGTACGTTTTTGAAAATATTACCTAGAATGCATTAGATTCTGAAACGGCAAATTACTCATAATGTGTTTCAGCATAAAGTTGGTATACCCAGTATTCATTAACATAACATTTGACCATTCTGCATGTAAAGACAGCCACATTCGCTTGAAAATCAGATGCGTCGATTGGGAAAACATATATCATCTGGCTGACAAATTTTTTCAATGTAATTTCTTTGCATGTACATGTATAAGTATGCAAACAAATCCGGTCAGAACGGGGACGTAAAATCAGGTGCGTCGTGTAATGCGAATGCACAATATGCATGATAAACAACAACTATCTACTGGGTTCGTGCAACACGCGGATAGCCTGTTGCATAGCAAAATGTAATCCCTTAAGCAACATCCTGGTCAAAAGAAAAGCACCAGTACACACAACACAGTTAGCAACACGAACCTCACTAGAAATTTAAGCGTTTGTACTAGGTTTTTGATTTTGAATATTTAAGCTTCGAACATTACTGAAGAGACATTAATTTTCAAAATGCGCATCTAGGGCAGTAAAACTTGTACTTATTTTTTTTTTTTTTAGAGATTTACTAGAAATATACATTTTCGTCTTTTATAATAGTAGATAGTCAAAATTCATGGGGGAAACTAAATACACTCGTAGCTGCATGCGTACTCTTGTTTCGAGCATCGAACGTACTGAATATAAATTGTTCATTCACTTCAACTTTTTCCGAGTTTGCTGATTGGCTTACAAAGTTAGTTTTTCAATCAATAAATTTGAACTTTGTGTTATGGGAATTAATTTTTATATGTTTGAACTTTTTTCAGTAGGAAAGCAAACATGATAAGTTATTTATAAAAGCTGCAATATTGCGTTATGAACCCACCAGTTAAAAGTCACACATTGGAGGAGCGCAGGTATAGTCCAGTTATCTTATCTTAGATAAAAAAAAAAAAAAAAAACACTCATCAGTACATTATTTTATATATCATAAAAAAAAAATCGAAAGTAATAAAGAAATAACTATTTCTTTCGAATGCAAAACCTGCAGAACAAAAGCGTTTTTGTTGGGTTAACCGAGACACAAGACACGGGAACATTTTGTGAGATTTGATAGTGCTTAATTCTGCTGTTTTTTTTGTTTTCGATCTTGGTCTGGTACATATACGAATAAAATACTCGAATATTTCCACGCCCCTACATTGTAAATCACTAACAACTCCTTAATTGTACAGTAAATATGATTACTTATATATATGAGCTTCGCTTCGATGCATTCATGGAATATGAATTCAACAAAAACTGAATTTTACTTTTTCTATAGCCCTTAGTCGATGCCAACAAATGCTAAATCATGTAAATTGGCCGCCCTTTTTATTTTTCATGCTTTCAAGAGTCAAAAGTCGTCAACTATTTTTGTCACGTCACTATCCGAGTTTTGGATAAATGAATAATTTATTAGTAATTTCACTCATTGCTATTTGCGATCAGTCCAAAAAACGAAATCGGCATTTAATCGATAAAAGTTTGTGTGACAGTCTTTGGAAAAGAAAAAACCAAGCAACAACAACATACAAAAAAACCCAGCTTGGGTGAATTCATGCGCCAGGAATGGTAAGCAGTTCAATTAAATGAAATACATAAATCTTACTAGTATATCAAAGGATTGAAGCAGTAAATTCAAGACATTCTGGCAATAAAATTTCCAAGTATCGATGACGTACAAGAGCTGATTCTTAATCTTGATAAGAATGACCTGAAGTAACAGACGAGATTTAATGAAGTATCTGGTTTTTAAGAAATATTTTCAGATCATTGACAGGAAGTTGCGGTGAGGATAAGATAAGACAATTCTTTCTGATCCCGAGGTCACACCAAGACTGCGACTTGTTCGTCAGAGATTGAGTTACGACATCTGCTGCTGTGTGTGGGAGATACGATCTATGAGAAAAAAATTGAGTCTTGAAGTTGTTGTTTTTGGAGTTAGACCATGCTGAAGTAAGACTGTGGAATATTGTCCTGTTAGTTTCAGGGTAAGTTGTATTTCTGTGGACAGTTGTTTGAAGTGCATTGCATAAAATTTGCATAATTACGGGCAATCGTTTTAGAGAAAATAAAGCTGAGATCATCGTTGTACAATAGTATTACTAAGATATAACATTGAGGCTGAATATAGTTTTATAATGCAGCTGTTTTCGTGTTTATTATGCAATCATACCACAATAACCAGAAATTAATTGAAAATTCGCTGTTTTATTGTTATTATAAATTACGAACTTCATTGAGTCAAATTACATACAATTATCTATGAAATCACGATAAATTTCTGATGCATTATTTATTATTATAACCAATATCTTTTCACATAACTTGACTGCTGTTATAAACTTGTGTATCGTCTTTTAGAATCAGAAACTCAGATATCTCGCACGATTAACACTTGATCTTGAAAGTTTGAAGTAAGAACGTCCTTTCTTGCACTTCTCATGACCACTTGCTTGATTACATCTTTTTCTCATATAGCAGCCTTAAAAATATAATATGTTTAACAGTTGTTTATGTTAACGAAGTTAGCCCATTGGTACTAAGAGTTAGCCAAATGACCTTTGTTGCCTCACAATAACATCGTTGCAAGATTCGACTTCTTCGTTGATTGTTTTGTTTTTTCAAAACAAATTTCAGTACCTTATGTATTCTTTTAAAGGTGTACGTAATTTGTAGTTAATTAATGTCCATGCTTGCACTATACATGCATTATGATAGTTAACAATCACACGCTCACAAACATTCTTTTGTGTCTGTCCAAATCCATGAGCCTGTTATCCAGTGGTTGTCGTTGATTTCTGTTCGTTATGTTTATACCATGATGCGATTAAACGATTTGGTATCCAGCATACTTTACTAGTCTACGAATAGAAGTTTATATACTGCAAGGCCCCACTCCTACAGCTTATTGAAATCTTTCATTTTGCATTAACCACAATTTTGATTTAAATACATCAAATCGGGCTTGTGCCTTTATGGGTATATCTGAAACTTTTTTCGTTATTGGCTTTAGCATAAAAAGACCTTTGTTTCACATTATTTTATGGCATTTTATAGCTTTCAATATGGTATTGATTTTACTCATTGTTTAAGGTCGTATAGTGTTCTGTAGTTGTTCACATTCCTGTCATTTAAACTAATATTCGTAATGTATTATAACAATAAACTTCAAAATATTTGTCAAGTTAACAATCATACCAAATCCCCTTATTTTTATTTTATAAAGTACCATTATCAAACTCCAAGTGGTTTTCAATATTTAGGAGAAAACGATTTGAAACTGAATAATCGACCTTGACCTTGATCTTCGACTGAATTTCCAAACTTTATTCGAGACGCAACTTACACAGTCATCAAAATTACACAAATTAAAACAGAGTGGTATTGAAAGAAAAAAAAATACGGTTTGTGAGGCGGCCGACCGAAAGTATTGACGCACGGACAATGTGATTAATGTATAAGACTCCCGCATAGGGCTAATGGTCATAAAATAAAGATAGCCTATCACAAAGTTAAATTATTATAGTTCTCCTGTAAACATCTAAAGAAACCCTTAAGATGTATATCTACATTACAATGAAATGATGATCAGTCTTAGTGTCATTGATATATGAGGGTCTGAGTGGGGGTCCTTCATATTTGTATTCTTTAATTGTCTAGGCCATTTTCTCCATTTTTTTTATACTTTTGCCGATTATTCTCTATTCTTTATATTTAAGCACCTCATTATTCTCTATTCTTTATTTTTGTCCATTTTTTTATTCTTTATAATTTTTACCCATTATTCTCTATTCTGTAAACACCCATCCACACCCTCATATATCATTGTATGTTAGAAGGTACCAGTCTTGTATTACAACTCCAGTTTCCGGTGCATGTCAAAACATGGAGGAAATAAAATAGTCCTTTTTTCTGAATTTTTCTGGACTCAATTTTTCTGTTTGATTAAAAGTTTATGCTGAATTGAAACATATATATAGATTTAAAAAATCTTGCATCTTTTGGGGATATCAATCCAGGAAAGTGGAAGGATACCATGTTTACTGGAAGTGGTGCGGCTTAGTAAAAACAGCAAACAGAAAGTAGAAAAAAATAGTTTTGACTTCAGGGTTACATAACTTTTTATTCTTCGTGGCATGACCCACTTTTTTTTCGATTAAATCACAATTTCACATTAGTACATACATGATATGAACATGAAAAAATTTTTCTATGTAGCATTTTTTATTTTTTTATTTTCAAAGATCAGCTGTTTAACATGTAAGCCTATGGAGCAGTCAATTACAAGACTGCAACCTGCATAGGGTAATTTTTTCATATGTTCACTGCAAGGAAGTAGCTCATGTGGACTTTGTGGCCCAGAATGACAAAACATCATGATTTAAGGACTTTTTAAGAAATAAAAATCATGGGGTATCAAGTTACACTGAAAAAACTGAAATTATGTAATAATTTTGATTTTTTATACAAGACACCATTCAAAAGTATAAAAAGATATAAAGCACAACAGTTTGAGGTAAATTGAGATTATGGTAGTATTACATACATGATTTTAATTTAAAAGAACATGGACAGATTTTTTCCTCCATGAAATCTTCTTCTTGTGATGAAAATTCTAGTTGCGCAGTTTCATTGAAAATCAGTGTAAAGTTGAAGAGACAGCTACATACAGAAGTAATTTTTTTCTTCAGGGTTATTATTTTTATGGCTCAATTGTTGACATTTAGGTAGAATATATATAAATGAACTTTTGGTGAAAAGATTTTCACAAAATTTTCACTTTACAAGAGTCTATGACTTATTTTCCTGTCTGCGGCACTGCATGGTTAATTGCAAATTCCATATTTGGGTTAAAATTTGTTTAAAAAGTAGAATTTTTCTAAAACTATCCATCATGACAAGGATTTTTGTGCTTAGGTGTGAAAAGTAATCAATATTCTTACCAAAACACCAACTTGAGTATTCACTTTGTTTTTCTTGAATTTTATTGCAAATTTTATATGCATGGGGTGTGAAGTACAGTCTAAAAATCATCATATAGTAGGCATGTATAAAGACATATGTAGACAAAAAAGAAAGGTATGGCCATTCTTGTCTTTAGATAGTTGTATTGCAACAAATTCTTCAATATGAAAAGTTTTGGGGTAGTTTTCAATTTGACTTAAACAAGAGGCCCACTTGGATAAATTTCATGGAAAAAGGGGAGGGTAAAATATTGAATGTGGTTCAATCAAAGAGAAGGAAAAAATAAAAATAAAAGATAAGAACTCTTCTAGCTTCACAGTATCCAAATAATTAGTAAACATTCATAAAGATAGACTAGAATGAGATTTACAGATCATATGATAGGCATGACTTATCTCCAAATTTTGCCTTGTTTCAGAAAAAGGGTACTCCTTTAATATTGGGATTATATTTAGTAATACAATTAAACAATTCTTTTAATGGCATTTTTATGTTCAAATATGGCTACTTAATGAAACAAAATAAATGATTTATTTTTAAAGACATGTCATTACAGTTATAGGTACCAGTCTTGTATTACAACTCCAGTTTCCGTGCATGTCAAAACATGGAGGAAATAAAATAGTCCTTTTTTCTGAATTTTTTCTGGACTCAATTTTTCTGTTTGATTAAAAGTTTATGCTGAATTGAAACATATATAGATTTAAAAAAATCTTGCATCTTTTGGGGATATCAATCCAGGAAAGTGGAAGGATACCATGTTTACTGGAAGTGGTGCGGCTTAGTAAAACAGCAAACAGAAAGTAGAAAAAATAGTTTTGACTTCAGGGTTACATAACTTTTTATTCTTCGTGGCATGACCCACTTTTTTTCGATTAAATCACAATTTCACATTAGTACATACATGATATGAACATGAAAACATTTTCTATGTAGCATTTTTATTTTTTTATTTTCAAAGATCAGCTGTTTAACATGTAAGCCTATGGAGCAGTCAATTACAAGACTGCAACCAGAACTAAGATATATTGGTAATAGTGTAGGAAAAATTATCAGGAGTTATCTAGAACAAGGAATGATTAATACATGTACTATTGAAGGAAAATGCATAGAATGAGTCAATTTGAACTGAAAGCTGTAAATATTTTCTCATTCATAAATGTAACAAAATGGAAAAAGTACCATTTGGCAAACACGATCTAAAGAATACTGCCAAGTCTTAGTTATGTTTGTGCACTTTATATGCTATACCATTAATTAGTTACCTATTTTACAATTGATAATGGATGCACATTATGTACAATCTTAAAAGATTCGAAAAATTGTATGACTTCAACAATGTGTCTTACTCTAATCAAATTGGTCTATATATTGCTAAAATATTAATGTTTATCAATAAAACAAACATAATTGTTTTATTTTATTGATGACCAATTTTATCACTACTAAAGAGATTTGTACTAAAACGGCCGTTTTGATCTGAACCGATCTTAGAATAAGTAGCTATTTGATTCTGAGGGGATGGAGGATGGCAGATTTTGGAAATATTCATGTCCAAAAAGTTGAAAACTTATATTTTAACCTAACTAGAAAGTAATGAAATACGTATTAAATTAGAAACAAATTGAAAAAAAATATTGTCTTGTAAAATTTGAAATATATATATATATTCGGACCCGAACAAAATTTCCATAAAAGTTACTGAACAATTCTGCAACCGTAATCTATGAACATCTTGTGAAAATAACTTAAACACTTAACATGACATTTCAATGTTGAAGTCGAATTTTAAGATCATGATGACCGTTTTTGTACGACATCTTCAGCGACCCTATTGTATACAGTAGTACAACCACTTTTATAGGATCGATTAAGAGCTGATTCTTAATCTTGACCTGAAGTAACAGACGAGATTTAATGAAGTATCTGGTTTTAAGAAATATTTTCAGATCATTGACAGGAAGTTGCGGTGAGGATAAGATAAGACAATTCTTTCTGATCCTGAGGTCACACCAAGACTGCGACTTGTTCGTCAGAGATTGAGTTACGACATCTGCTGCTGTGTGTGGAGATACGATCTATGAGAAAAAAATTGAGTCTTGAAGTTGTTGTTTTGGAGTTAGACCATGCTGAAGTAAGACTGTGGAATATTGTCCTGTTAGTTTCAGGGTAAGTTGTATTTCTGTGGACAGTTGTTTGAAGTGCATTGTATAAAATTTGCATCATTACGGGCAATCGTTTTAGAGAAAATAAAGCTGAGATCATCGTTGTACAATAGTATTACTAAGATATAACATTGAGGCTGAATATAGTTTTATAATGCAGCTGTTTTCGTGTTTATTATGCAATCATACCACAATAACCAGAAATTAATTGAAAATTCGCTGTTTTATTGTTATTATAAATTACGAACTTCATTGAGTCAAATTACATTTAATTATCTATGAAATCACGATAAATTTCTGGTGCATTATTTATTATTATAACCAATATCTTTTCAAATAACTTGACTGCTGTTATAAAAAAAAAAATCATAAACTTGTGTATCATTTTTTAGAATCAGAAACTCAGATATCTCGCACGATTAACACTTGACCTTGAAAGTTTGAAGTAAGAACGTCCTTTCTTGCACTTCTCATGACCACTTGCTTGATTACATCTTTTTTCTCATATAGCAGTCTTAAAAAATATAATATGTTTAACAGTTGTTTATGTTAACGAAGTTAGCCCATTAATTGGTACTAAGAGTTAGCCTCACAATAACATCGTTGCAAGATTCGACTTCTTCGTTGACTGTTTTTGTTTTTTTTTCAAAAACAAATTTCAGTACCTTATGTATTCTTTTAAAGGTGTACGTAATTTGTGGTTAATTAATGTCCATGCTTGCACTATACATGCATTATGATAGTTAACAATCACACGCTCACAAACATTCTTTATGTGTCTGTCCAAATCCATGAGCCTGTTATCCAGTGGTTGTCGTTGATTTCTGTTCGTTATGTTTATACCATGATGCGATTAAACGATTTGGTATCCAGCATACTTTACTAGTCTACGAATAGAAGTTTATATAATGCAAGGCCCCACTCCTATAGCTTATTGAAATCTTTCATTTTGCATTAACCACAATTTTGATTTAGATACATCAAATCGGGCTTGTGCCTTTATGGGTATATCTGAAACTTTTTTTCGTTATTGGCTTTAGCATAAAAAGACCTTTGTTTCACATTATTTTATGGCATTTTATAGCTTTCAATATGGTATTGATTTTACTCATTGTTTAAGGTCGTATAGTGTTCTGTAGTTGTTCACATTCCTGTCATTTAAACTAATATTCGTATTGTATTATAACAATAAACTTCAAAATACCAAATCCCCTTATTTTTATTTTATAAAGTACCATTATCAAACTCCAAGTGGTTTTCAATATTTAGGAGAAAACGATTTGAAACTGAATAATCGACCTTGACCTTGATCTTCGACTGAATTTCCAAACTTTATTCGAGACGCAACTTACACAGTCATCAAAATTACACAAATTAAAACAGAGTGGTATTGAAAGAAAAAAACACGGTTTGTGAGGCGGCCGACCGAAAGTATTGACGCACGGACAATGTGATTAATGTATAAGACTCCCGCATAGGGCTAATGGTCATAAAATAAAGATAGCCTATCCCAAAGTTAAATTATTATAGTTCTCCTGTAAACATCTAAAGAAACCCTTAAGATGTATATCTACATTACAATGAAATGATGATCAGTCTTAGTGTCATTGATATATGAGGGTCTGAGTGGGGGGTCCTTCATTTCTGTATTCTTTAATTGTCTAGGCCATTTTTCTCTATTTTTTTTTATACTTTTTGCCGATTATTCTCTATTCTTTATATTTAAGCACCTCATTATTCTCTATTCTTTATTTTTTGTCCATTTTTTTTTAATTCTTTATAATTTTTACCCATTATTCTCTATTCTGTAAACACCCATCCACACCCTCATATATCATTGTATGTTAGAAACGTAGATCATAACTAAGATATATTGGTAATAGTGTAGGTAAAATTATCAGGAGTTATCTAGAACAAGGAATGATTAATACATGTACTATTGAAGGAAAATGCATAGAATGAGTCAATTTGAACTGAAAGCTGTAAATATTTTCTCATTCATAAATGTAACAAAATGGAAAAAAGTACCAATTGGCAAACAAAATTTAAAGAATACTGCCAAGTCTTAGTTATGTTTGTGCACTTTATATGCTATACCATTAATTAGTTACCTATTTTACAATTGATAATGGATGCACATTATGTACAACCTTAAAAGATTCGAAAAATTGTATGACTTCAACAATGTGTCTTACTCTAATCAAATTGGTCTATATATTGCTAAAATATTAATGTTTATCAATAAAAAAAAACCTAATTGTTTTATTTTATTGATGAACAATTTTATCACTACTAAAGAGATTTGTACTAAAACGGCCGTTTTGATCTGAACCTCTCTTAGAATAAGTAGAGGAGTGGCCATTTGATTCTGAGAGGATGGAGGATGGCAGATTTTGGAAATATTCTGGTCCAAAAAGTTGAAAACTTATATTTTGACCTAACTAGAAAGTAATGAAATACGTATCAAATTAGACACAAATTGAAAAAAAAAAAAAACATTGTCTTGTAAAATTTGGAAATATATATATATTCGGACCCGAACAAAAATTTCCATAAAAAGTTACTGAAAATTCTGGAACCGTAATTTATGAACATCATGTGAAAAATAACTTAAACACTTAACATGACATTTCAATGTTCAAGTCGAATTTTAAGATCACGATGACCGTTTTTGTACGACATCTTCAGCGACCCTATTGTATACAGTAGTACAACCACTTTTATAGGATCGATTTCACTTAATCATAAGACAGTTTTTCATTTTATACTATTATTTGATATATTATTATACAACCGCAACATTTTTGCGTTTGTATAATGTTATCACGTTGTCTGCGTCGTCGTCGTCCGAAGACATTTTGGTTTATAGACAATAACGTGAGTATAAGTGTATGGATCTCTATGAAATTGTACCACAACGTTCCATATCACAACAGGAAGATTGGGATTGACTTTGGGGGTTATTGTCCTAACTGATTAGGAATTTGGGGCCAGAAAGGAGATAAGAAAAACTAGGATTTTCATGTTTCCGGACAATAACTTGAGTAAAAGACTATAATGGATCTCTATGAAATTGTACCGCAATTCCATACCAAAAATGGAAGTTTGGGAATGATTTTGACGGTTATGGCCCTAATCGTTTGGGAAAAAAGGGGTCTATAACAATACTTTTTAATACTTTGTATAAATTGCTTATTTCTTGAGCAATTTATATGGCGTTTAATTCAAAGTCTTGAATTCTTGGGGTTCTTTAATATGCTGAATCTAACCGTGTATTTAGATTTTGGATTTTGGACCCCGTTTTTAAATTGATCTACACTGAAGTCCAAAATTAAATTTGTTTCCTTTTGTCAACAAAAATTGAATTCTTGGGGTAAATAAGATTTTTGATTTTTCAAATTCGTTCACATTAAGGTCCAAAGGGTCCAAAATTAAACTTAGTTTGAATTTAATAAACATTGAATTCAAGGTGTTTTTTCGATATGCTGATTCTAAACATGTATTTAGATTTTGGATTTTTGGCCCAGTTTTCAAGTTGGTCAAAATCGGGGTCCAAAATTAAACTTTGTTTATGAATGTATGGGGTTCTTTGATATGCTGAATCTAACTGTGTATTTAGATTTTGGATTTTGGTCCCAATTTATTATATACAATTTCCAAAATGTTTAGAAGTTTTATAGATTTTTAAAACTTTGTAAGCATGAATAATGTTCTGGATTTTATTTTTATATATAGTTTGAAATTTACTGTTCATTATTAGATATTTTGAAAATAATTTGGTAAGTTTTAAATTTTTGTTTGTGCTGTATTTAGACCCTCTACCAGGAAATTTGTTTACAATTTTATACGTGTGCATGCAAAACAAATTTCTTGATAGAGGGTCTAAATACAGTACAAACAACATTTTCAAAAGACCAAAAAGTGAAAAAGTATATTTTAACAAAACGCATTTGACTAACAGGTCGAACAACAGATGTTCTTAAACCCTGTGACTGCCATTACGATTCCAAATAAACGGATCACAAGATGTTACAAAATGGATCTTTTAAATTATTAATTAAATACCAAACAGAAAACAATAAACTTGCGGAAAAGATGGTATACGCAAACAAAAGGTGAAAATTAGTACACCATATCCGGATTTCGACAATTAATGTCTCTTCAGTGATGTTAGAATCGAAACGGTACTTGAAGGCCATTATAATTTACCTCAATTTAGGATAGACTCTTGAATTTTGAAGAGTCAAATTGGATGAACGGATCATATAAACCCGAAGGCAAATATAATACAAGCACAAACGAAAAATATAAACAAGTCTAAATTGAAAACAACGTTCAAACCTATGATTGCGTTGGATAAAACCACAATTTTATACGTGTGCATGCAAAACAAATTTCTTGTTAGAGGGTCTAAATACAGCACAAACAACATTTTCCAAAAGACCAAAAAGTGAAAAGTATATTTCAACAAAACGCATTTGACTAGCAGGTCGAACAACAGATGTTCTTAAACCCTGCTGACTGCCATTGGCGATTGCCAAATAAACGGATCACAAGATGTTACAAAATGGATCTTTTAAAATTATTAATTTAATACCAAACAGAAAACAATAAACTTGCGGCAAGGATGGTATACCGCAAACAAAAGGTGCAAAGGTTTTGTACACCATATCCGGATTTCGACAATTAATGTCTCTTCAGTGATGTTAGGAATCGAAACGGTATTTGGAAAGCCATACAATTTACCTCAATTTAGGATAGACTCTTGAATTTTGAGGAGTAAAATAGGATGAACGGATCATATAAACCCGAAGGCAAATATAATACAAGCCCAAACGAAAAATATAAACAAGTCTAAATTGAAAACAACGTTCAAACCTATGATTGCGTTGGATTAAAACCGCAATTTTATACGTGTGCATGCAAAACCAATTTCTTGTTAGAGGGTCTAAATACAGCACAAACAACATTTTCCATAAGACCAAAAAAGTGAAAAAGTATATTTTAACGAAACGCATTTGACTAATAGGTCGAACAACAAATTTTCTTAAACCCTGCTGACTGCCATTGGCGATTGCCAAATAAACGGATCACCGATGTAATAAATGGATCTTAATTGTAAATTTGATACTAAACAGAAAACAATAAACTTGCGGAAAAGATGATATACCGCAAACAAAAGGTGCAAAGGTTTTTAAATATATATATATATAATTGGTCTAAACAACAGCCCAACAATGTTAGATCTGTAAATTTGCGGAAGAAAATTTTTGTTCTTCCTGGTCGGGATTCAAACTCGTGCTACTGAGATATCGTGGTACCAAATCGCCTTGCACTATGCCCGACGCGCTAGATCACTCGACCACCTAGGCTCTATAATAATAAAGCTTTCGGTGGCCGGGTGTTACCTTTCCTCGTCAGTATATATATATTTATGATGTGATCCCCTTAAAACTTAGCTTATAGTGTCCATTAATAAAAAGATAAATTAATTTCTTGGTATACTTGGATATGATTCTAACCCTGTATTTCGATTTTGGATATTGGACCATAATAGGTAAAATCCAATTTCAAATTTTTCAGTTCTTTGACCACATTCACTCTGTGACAGAACCTATATGCTGTGTCAAATATTTAATTACAATCAAAATTCAGAGCTGTATCAAGCTTGAATGTAGTGTCCATACTTGCCCCAACTGTTCAGGGTTCGACCTCTGCGGTCGTATCTAGATGCACACCCGGAGCATTTTATTAATGTTGTGACAATTTCATTTTGTTCGTTCAAATCATTCCTAAATAAAACCCCATCTGAATCTCGGTAATTTCCTAATACCTTTTATTTTTAAATCGAGTGATTTCATTTTAATAGCAATATACGTTCATAAATACATGCTTTCTTGTAATGAAAATACAACAAGGGCCTGGTAACTGTTTATCCACATGAAGTCCATTTCTATAAATGTGACTATGAATTTTGTATTTACATTGTGTCATAGATCAAATTTATTCGTTCAGTGTATGTTCACTTGTTTTTGTTAATATGTCTTTTGATTGAGTTAAGCCATTTCAATTGATATGTTATAGTGTGTCTTTCTATGTTGTGATGTTACACTATTGTTTCAGGTAGGTTGAAGGTTGGCGCCAATTAAAACGTTTAAACTCGCTGCATTTGTTTGCACATGTCCTAAGTCAGGAACCTGATGTTCAGTGGTTGTCGTTTGTTGATGTGGTTCATAAGTGTTTCTCGTTTTTTATAAAGATTAAACCGTTGGTTTTCCTCTTTGAATGGTTTTACACTAGTCATTTTTGGGGCCCTTTATAGCTTGCTGTTCGATGTGAGCCAAGGCTTCGTGTTGAATGCCGTACTTTTACATATAATGGTTTACTTTTACAAATTGTGACTTGGATGGAGATTTGTCTCATTGGCACTCATACCACATCTTCTTTTATCTATGTCATTTCATTTATGTCATGCTCAAATAGGAAAAGTTCCAGCTTGTGAGTTTGAAAAACGGAGTCGAGGCAGTAAGACATGTAATAACAATGAGATTCAATTGTATAATCACAGACAAAGTTTTCTCAACATATACAGTTTTAATCTATTTGGTTTATTTTCAAACTAATTTACTTTTATTTGAAACTGGGAATAGTATAAGTCAATATTTATGTTCCTGTTTGAAACGAATTTTAAAAGCGTGGATGAAAAATTTTGTCCTGCCTTTTAATTTTCCCTCTATTCGATCCTGCCTTTTTATTTTTCACTCTATTCGGTCCTGCCTTTTTTTTTTAGTTTATCCTTACTTTTTTGTACATAAATTGTCATCCTCCCTTTTTTTTGCAAATAATCTCATCCTGCCTTTTTTTTTACTCGAAACTCCTGTCCTGCCTATTTTTTTCAAATTTCATCCTAGCCCCCCCCCATAAAAATCAAATGGTAGCTCCCTTATTGACATTCCCCCATGACAGTCTACATGGTACTTTTAACGTTTTTTCATTTTGGTAAAATCCATATTTTTCTTTTTACATTTTTGATGTATTTACGTGAAAGTCAGTTGAAGTTTTGAAATATTCAAGAATCTTTTAATGTTGTTATTTCTGAAACATATTCAAGTTTTCGCAAAGCTTCGCTATCGGTCGTTGAACTGAGGAGTACGTGCACTTAAATGAATTCTGATAACATCCAATGCAGAACGCAGAACAGTATCTGCATTGCCGTTCTGAATACTATTTTATTACGACATAAGCACGTTTGCATAATCTAACAACTGTAACAGTTGGATTTTCTTTTACTAAAAAGTGATATTCATTTGTAATAAAACAGTCTTTTGTCTGCCACTACCCTAAGATTTGAATAAGTTGTACAAGTATGTTGAGATATTTGATTATGTACCATCTGTTGTAATTACAGATTTGATCAAAATAAACTAAAGTGAAATACGGTATAATAGCTCATTGATTAGATCATTTGATAGTGATGGCTATATATATCTTACATTTTGGTACTTTAATGTCTTGGTACCACATTGTGGCAAGAATTGCATGCATACATTTTTGTTGACAGTGCAACCTTGCTATAAATATGCAATGAAACAAAATAGCTGCTAAATAAATTATCCTTCTACAATAATTTAACTTGGGAGTTCAAAATTGATTAGTTTTCATTTACTCGGTCATTCAGTTCCAATTTTAATACTTTACATAATTTTCTGATTATTATTATTTTATCAGTATCAAGTAAATAACAGAAAGTCTCGAAACACCAACATTGATAGACTAAAAAAACAAGACAAAAATGAAAAAAAAATTAATAGATAGCCAAATTAATTTCACGCACCGTATGGACAAAATAACACAGTCATGATATATAAAAGAAATGCATTTCAAGGTGTAAATACATAATGAGTGTCCGGTTTTTTTTGTAGATAAATGAATGAATTTCAAAAATGAAGTCTCTGAAATGTGTACTAAAAAGTAAACAAATATATTCTGTGCATTTTTTTGTATTCAATTTTCAATTTCTAATATCCTTGGACTTTTCCTTTTCTTTGATTTTTTTCTTTTCATTATTCTCATTTTTCTACCTTAGTAAAACTTCAGTTTTATTTAATCTCACATCCATATTCTTTTAGATTTAATTTTAGTGAAACTACAGAAAATGAGATATTTTCTATTTACTTGAAAAAAACGAAAACTAGTTTTATATTTTATGAAAGAACTTTATGAAAGTTACATAAAAGATTCTAAGACTTTCCACTCAAAAATCATTCTTTGGTCACATAAGACACATGGTTATATCATACAAATCGAATATTGATACACCTGACAGAAAGAGACTAGTCGTCAAAGAGGAAACTTCATGGATCGAGGACATGACCAAACGTTAAAATTGGTTATCCCGTATTATTAAATTAAACTAAGTTATACCCCTTAATTAGCTTCATGAGAAAAATGTAGCGATAGGTGTAAAAAAGGAGAGAAGATACCATAGGGATTGTAAAAAATAGTAAGAAGAACTAACACGCATGTATAATTCATACACAACTACTTTAGTACAAGCAATCTTGACGTACATTTTGTAAGATGCATATAAACTGTATATAGATATAAGAAGATGTGGTATGAGTGCCAATGAGACAACTCTCCATCCAAGTCAAAATTTATAAATGTAAACCATTATACCGGTTTAGATGCTGCTGCATATAAACTGTACATCTGCACAGCTGAATATTAAATGTACATCCGTTGAGGTGCATAATTGCGTTGAAATGCGAGCCTCGCTTTCGTCCTGTTTCAAAGCTCGTACAAATAAATTTGATATTTTTCGACAATGTACATATATTGTTTTTATCCTGCTTTTTATCCTGCAATTTACACGCGGCACTTGAGCTATAGTTGTTTAAATCCAAATCATTGTCTCCGATTTTTCAAAACCGACATAGTTTAAACGCGGACCGCGAAGAGGACTCAAAAATGAACTGCGGGTAACAGGAGACAAAACAAACTTTTTTTGTGTACCTGTTAATTGTACAATAGTTGGCTGATTGCAGGATAAAATTGTACATATGTGAAATTGTATATAAACTGTATATCTGTGAAGAGTTTATATGCATCTTTAAAGATGTACATATTAGATACATCTTTTAATACAGATGCACAGTTAGTTTGTATGTATCTCAACAAAAGTACAGTTTATACGCATCTCGACAAATGTACAGTTTATATGCATCTCAACAAATGTACAGTTTATATGCATCTCAACAAATGTACAGGTTATATGCATCTCTACAAATGTACAGTTTCTATGCCCCTTAAGAAATGTACAATTTATATGCCTCTCAGCAAATGTACAGTTTCTGCTCTTTGGTCGGGTTGTTGTCTCTTTGACATATCCCCATTTCCATTCTCAATTTTATAGTTTATTTGCATCTCAACTGATGTACATTTATTACTTATTATGAAGGAAAAGAACTCCTGTAAATTCGTAGCTATTATGCATCTCATTGTTTAGGATTGACTGGAAGTGGTTAAATAGAGGAATGAGTAAGTGAACGAGATAGATATTTAGTACGTGAATAAGAGAGAAATATATTGAATGAGTGAACGGAAGAGACGTATTGTATGAATGACAATATGAGAGTGAGTGTTTGAGTGCGACTGAGAGACTGAGAGAACTGGAGTGAGTCTTTGAGTGCGACTGAGTGATATTGAGTGAGTCTTTGAGAGTGATTGAGTGAAATAATGAGTTAAAGAGACAGTGGAGTGGAAGTGAGTGAACGAACAAGTGTCACTGACTGAACGAAAGTGAGTGAGTAGAAAAGACGGAGTAAGTGAACGAGAGACATAATGGAAGCGACGGAGTGAGTGGAAGAGGGAACGAAAGAAAGAGAGAGAGTTATTAAATGAGAGAGTAAGTGGGTGAACGCGAGTGAACGACACAGTTGGTGGAAGAGAGTGACAGAGAACGAATGAGTGATAGGGTGAGTGAATAACTAAACAGAGAGTGAGTGATTGAATGAGAGAGTTAATGGGTGAACAAGAGAGAGCGAGTAACCGAAATAGGGTGAGTGAACAAGAGAGTGAGTGATTGAATGAGAGTAAATGGGTGTACGATAGAAAATGAGTGAACGAGACAGGGTGAGTGAACGAGAGAGTGAGTGATTGAATGAGACGGTAAATGGGTGAACGAGAGAAAGTGAGCGAACAAGACAGGATGAGTGAATGAGACAGTAAGTGGAAGATGGAATGAGTGAACGAGATAGACTGAGTGAACGCGAGTGGTTGAGTGAACGAAACAGTGAGCGAGTGGACCAAACAGTGATCAGGTGAACAAAAAAGTGACTGAGAGAGAGCGAGTGAACGAGAAAGAGTGAGTAAACGAGAATGAGTGATTGAATGAGAGAGTAAGTGGGTGAACGAGAGAGACTAAGTGAACGAGACGGTTAGTGGAAGAACCAGTGAGTGAGTGAACGAGAGAGAGAGTAGAAGAGAGTGACTGAGAAAGTAAGTGAACGAGAGAGGGAGAGTGAACGAGACAGTGAGTAGAAGAGACAAAGTAAGAGAGACTGAGTGAACGCCAGTGAATGAGGGAATAAGAGAGAGAGAGAGAGAGAGAGAGAGAGAGAGAGAGAGAGAGAGAGAGAGAGAGAGAGAGTGGAAAAGAGTGATCGAGAGAGAGAGAGAGTGAGTGAACGAGACAGGATGGGAGAACGAGCGAGTGAGTGAGTAGAAGAGACCGAGAGTTAGTGGAAGAGACAGTGAATGAGTGAACGAGACAGATATAAAATATACATCATTGGCTATAGGTATAGGGGAGGGGGGGTTGAGATCTCACAAAACATGTTTTACCCCGCCGCCTTTTTGCGCCTGTCCCAAGTTATGAACCTCTAGCCTTTGTAAGTCTTGTGTGTTGTTTTAAATTTTGGTTCATTTGCATGTTTCGGAGTTTTGTGTGGCGTTCATTTCGCTGAACTAGTATACCCGTATTGTTTAGGGGCCGGCTGAAGCCCAACTCCGGGAGCGGATTTTTTTCACCGCGTTGAAGACCCATTAATGGCTTTGGGCTGTTTACTGCTCTTTTTGGTAGCGTTATCTCTTTGACATAATCCACATTTCCATTCTCTATTCTATCTTTATAATTTCATAGATGTTTACATATTCACAGATGTTCAGTTTGTCAGCATCTTAACTGGTAAACAGTTTATATGCATCTTACTAAACGTACATCAACATTGCTTGTACTAGAGTAGCCGTGTATGCGTGAAACTGGTCTATGATAATTTATACTTTGAGTTATCAAAGTGTATATAAATATTTTTGGGCGAAGAAGCATCTGTTCTAGTTTTCAGTCATTGGTATTACCACATTCAAATGCATGCATACGATACCCCATCATCTTGCACGTTCTTACATTAAGCGCACGTTGCTGTAACAGGTGCATACACAGTGTCTTTTAATCACAGAATTATTTAGATGTATCATTTTAGATCATAAAAGCCTTCAAAATGCAGGTTTACACTTGTTATGTCATGACCCCGTTAACAGAAACCAATTAATGTAAATAATCAAATAAACTTTATAAAAACGAAGTTGTTTTTTTAACAAAAATCGCACTGGAAAAACTCTTTACATCTGTCACTAGTATCTCCGTTATTGAAAACGCACAGGTGATGAAATCAATGCTGTTTGTAATTTGCGATAATGACTTTGAATATTTGAATATGTTTAAATATGATTGGGTGTTTTTCTAAATTTATAAAATTGAAGTTAACTCATGAATTCAACGCAAGTGTAATTGATTCCAAGCATAAGCAATTCTTGCTAATATCAAGTCGTCTGGAAAATGTTTGAGACCACGAAGCATATTTACTTAAGAATTGAATGCCTCTTTTTGTCTTCAGTCGTACTGCAAGCCCAAAGTAGAGTTTAGCTGACAATTCAGTAAGCATATAACATAGCGCAGATATGCATTACTTCGGCTAGAAGCTGAGGTTTGAACTTTCTTAAAATACATAGTAATTTTATTGGGGCGTTAAAGCGTTGACCGAAGCGCATTTATTATGGAGCCACTCTAAAAATTAGGCACGATCAACGCTTTTACAACTGACATTGTCAAGGGAAGTGCTGTCAGGAATTTAACATTTTGTTGGGAAATAAGATCTTAAATATTGAATGCATATCGATTGTTGTCAGCCAATCAAAAGTACGGATTCTTATTAAATATACATTTAGAATACGACAAAAGGATTCATTTGCAGACTTCTCAATAAAAATAATGTTGTTTGAAACTTTTTCTTCTAACAGAATGCCCCAGGACTTTATGCGCTGGCTTGTATATTTAATACAGAACATCATATATATTAAATTCTTTACGGTCAGCGAAGTTGATGATAAAACAGTGTGAAATATTTTTCATGAGCTGATGATAAATATTTTAAATCTTTTTTTATCTCTTTTAACTTATATAATATTTCAGGTGAATAAACTACCGTGTTCGAGGCAAAGTGTTGTAAAACAGATAACCTTGCTGATCATACAGACTCATCATCGCTTACAGCAATCAAGTTTATATATACATTAGTATTACCAAACTCAGGGATACAAAGAAGTCATAGGAGCAATCACGCTTTCAGGATTAGCTTGTAACGGATAACCAACTAGGGGAAACGGAAGGTATGTACATTTTGCTATATTTAAACCACAAGTTCATTGCAGTCTCGTTGTTGCAACAACAATTGTATCCACCCAGGATTTTTTTTACAAATTTACTACATCTACCGTTAGTCTGCAGTAGATCTTACGATCATCCATCAATTTTCATGCACTATAACGGAAGAGAAAAATGTTGAAATTTAAGATAAAATAGTCGTTTTAATTTTGGTGTAACAGTTCAAGTTTATATGAAAAAACTATAAAATTAAGGTCTACGATTTTGTATCTAGTGTGAAGAATGGAGTATTCATAGGAAAAAGACAAAGAAGATCCTTCAGAATCGATAGGACATATAACGAATAATAAAAAAGACTAAAGCATAACTTTAATATATTTTAAATTACTTTGTGTTTTAAATTCCTTTGTTCGAGTTGATGGTCCAACTAGTGGTAGCTGCGTTGGGCAGGTTTTGTTTAAATGTTAAATATTACCGACATATGATATGTAGGCAAAGGAAAAGTTTCAATTTAATTATTTCTTTTTATTAAGGGTAAAACTCGATTTAGAATAGAACTTCAAATTTAGGACAAGGATTGTATGTACATAATACGATACCATTACTGGTACAACATAAAAGGTCATCTCAATTTAAAAATAAAGGGGTTCCCACACTTTATGACAAAAGCAAATCTTCTTTATCAAGTCAAACGTGCATCAAAATCAAAGGTTCTTGAGTCTCTTCGGAACATTAAACAGTCGATAATTATAAAAAAAAAAAATTAAGTAATGTAATTTCAACAATGTTTCTGTTATTTTCTGTATTATGGTGTCAAAATAAGTTATACAAGCTGACAGGAACATTCGGTTACCATTGCTTTTTTTATGTCGCAATAAAAGCAATGATGAAGGGTGCCAAACCAGTTTAGAACTACTAATTAAATATCACTAATATATAAATAGCAATTTGTTCTGACAACTTACAATGGTTCATTGCAACACATACACTATCTGTTTATTATAACCCGCAGATCATGGTAATGTTTCGAAACTAATAGACGGTAGTAAATACCTATGGGACAAGTATTTAGAGTGCAAAGTAAGGATATTTACTCTGATGAACGAAAAAAAATGGCATCAGTGGTTATCTGATTGCAGCTTTATTCAATTTGATAGTTTAGCACCCTCCATTGGTCAGTTAATTGAGTACTTATTATTAGAGACAACAACCCAATGTCAAAAATTACTATTTTTAACAATCGACCAACCAGTGTCTACAGTGTCAAGAGGGAAAATAAAGCGTTATTAATTCATTGTGTAGAAGGCGGTCAGTTTGTCTATATTACCGTCACATACTTTTAGGTCATTACCGCCCCAACCCATTCAAGATAACACTATCTGAAAAAACACGGAAGAACACATATTATTTGTGACAAAATGCCAGTTTTAATACTTTCAGCATGTGCACCCACGTGTAATACAGAATTAACTGTGAAGTTAATCATTTATCGACAGCCATCCACTACAACCATTCGTATATAATCAGATGGATCTTTGGCATTATAATGCTTTAGAAATAGTTATACGCTAAATATATCATAGATTTACAAAATCAAAACATAATTTTTGGATTATATAGTTTTCATCATTGTAAGTATCGTAATTCAATTTAACTTTTATTCTCGTTTCTACCGCCATTTTTAACAATAATTGTGTTCTACAATAAATATTGGCCAAATGCTTATAAACCTATAAAAAAACTCGTTGTTATCTTGAAAATTAGTTTAGAATTCTTCTTGGAAGCAGCCTTCCTTGAAATAGTGTTTGATACTGAAATGATTTTATCTGACCAAATTTTGAATTTAAGAAATACTATTAAAGATTTGTCATCAATACCATTTTTCCAAATGTCAAAATTACACTATTTTGATGGCTCTGTTGGGAGACAGTCTAAATTCAAATTCAGTTTTAACATATTCGTTTTACATTGCCATATATCGTTTTATGAAATTTTCGTGTTTTCTTATATTGGAAATGTCATACTTTTGCATGTTAACTGATGTGAATGTTTTTGTATAAGATACCAGTTGAAATGTGAATATTGATGCTTTGTGCCGTTTTATTTTACCCTTCTCTTGTTATTTTTTTTAATGGGGGTATGGGGTAGTTTGTTCAAATGTTAAATATTACCGACATATGATATGTAGGCAATTTCAATTATTTCTTTTTATTAAGGGTAAAACTCGATTTAGAATAGAACTTCAAATTTAGGACAAGGATTGTATGTACATAATACGATACCATTACTGGTACAACATAAAAGGTCATCTCAATTTAAAAATAAAGGGTTCCCACACTTTATGACAAAAGCAAATCTTCTTTATCAAGTCAAACGTGCATCAAAATCAAAGGTTCTTGAGTCTCTTCGGAACATTAAACAGTCGATAATTATACAAAAAAAATTAAGTAATGTAATTTCAACAATGTTTCTGTTATTTTCTGTATTATGGTGTCAGAATAAGTTATACAAGCTGACAGGAACATTCGGTTACCATTGCTTTTTATGTCGCAATAAAAGCAATGATGAAGGGTGCCAAACCAGTTTAGAACTACTAATTAAATATCACTAATATATAAATAGCAATTTGTTCTGACAACTTACAATGGTTCATTGCAACACATACACTATCTGTTTATTATAACCCGCAGATCATGGTAATGTTTCGAAACTAATAGACGGTAGTAAATACCTATGGGACAAGTATTTAGAGTGCAAAGTAAGGATATTTACTCTGATGAACGAAAAAAAATGGCATCAGTGGTTATCTGATTGCAGCTTTATTCAATTTGATAGTTTAGCACCCTCCATTGGTCAGTTAATTGAGTACTTATTATTAGAGACAACAACCCAATGTCAAAAATTACTATTTTTAACAATCGACCAACCAGTGTCTACAGTGTCAAGAGGGAAAATAAAGCGTTATTAATTCATTGTGTAGAAGGCGGTCAGTTTGTCTATATTACCGTCACATACTTTTAGGTCATTACCGCCCCAACCCATTCAAGATAACACTATCTGAAAAAACACGGAAGAACACATATTATTTGTGACAAAATGCCAGTTTTAATACTTTCAGCATGTGCACCCACGTGTAATACAGAATTAACTGTGAAGTTAATCATTTATCGACAGCCATCCACTACAACCATTCGTATATAATCAGATGGATCTTTGGCATTATAATGCTTTAGAAATAGTTATACGCTAAATATATCATAGATTTACAAAATCAAAACATAATTTTTGGATTATATAGTTTTCATCATTGTAAGTATCGTAATTCAATTTAACTTTTATTCTCGTTTCTACCGCCATTTTAACAATAATTGTGTTCTACAATAAATATTGGCCAAATGCTTATAAACCTATAAAAAAACTCGTTATCTTGAAAATTAGTTTAGAATTCTTCTTGGAAGCAGCCTTCCTTGAAATAGTGTTTGATACTGAAATGATTTTATCTGACCAAATTTTGAATTTAAGAAATACTATTAAAGATTTGTCATCAATACCATTTTTCCAAATGTCAAAATTACACTATTTTGATGGCTCTGTTGGGAGACAGTCTAAATTCAAATTCAGTTTTAACATATTCGTTTTACATTGCCATATATCGTTTTATGAAATTTTCGTGTTTTCTTATATTGGAAATGTCATACTTTTGTATGTTAACTGATGTGAATGTTTTGTATAAGATACCAGTTGAAATGTGAATATTGATGCTTTGTGCCGTTTTATTTTACCCTTCTCTTGTTATTTTTTTTAATGGGGGTATGGGGTAGTAGTATTCTTGTTATGAGAATTAAAATCCGTCTTCAATACAGAAATTACTTTTACCTACTAGAAGATAGGAAAATTTCCCTTGCGGAATGAACGATTTAATGATTTTTTTAAGAATACTTGTGAAATGAATGCTTAATATGACACCGAGAGATGTTCTCCATCAGGTAAGCGCCAAGTACCAAAGCCAAAAACATCAAACGTTTAAAGCATCAAAGTCCGAAGTGTAAACAATGTCACCAACTACTTTAGTTTTCAATATATTTTTTGAACTGCAATGTTAAGGGCTATACATTGATTTTTGGCTATTTGTTATATCGTAAATATTCCTTTTAATAAGTCTATTGTTTTAACATTTTTATAATAAGTCATACAGGTTTCAGGACATCGCTGATAGGTACTCGCAAAGACCTCTGTAGCAAAGTTTGAAAACAAAAGTTGAAAAGAATTTGTACAAACTGAATATAAAAATAAGAAGATGTGGTATGATTGCCAATGAGACAACTCTCCACAAGAGACCAAAAGTCACAGAAATTTGAAACACCCTTTTATCATATCTACTTAATATTATCTTCCATGTGGAAAAAATTAAAACAAATTAAGCTTTGTCAATCAACACGTCTCATCACAAGGTGAAGCCAGAGAAATAATGTGCTGTACAACAGAGTAATTTTGTGTTATTGAATCTTTCGATAATTTACTCTCATTTCTGTAATATCAATCATTTAAAGCACCTGTTAATTACATTTAAGTAGCATCAGCAATTCAGTTATGGCGGATAAGAGACTTTGCCATATGTTAATAAATATGTCCAAAAGTGGGATCCTCGTCAGTGGTTGGCGTTGTTTAGTATTTTAGTCCATTAATGGATGTGGTTTAGTCCCTGTTGAATTCGTAACTTGTTTAGACTCAGAGCGGTTATTAAACTCTAAATTTCCTTTAATGTCTCATAGGTTTAATGGTTACTTTTATAAATGTATACCTCATTCTCCCTTTATTCATATAAAAGAGACGCTGACCTGTTGTGGCTGTTAATACTAAAGATCATATGCACTTTGTGATTTCGATTAAGTTAAAGAAATCATGTCGCAAATCGATAGCACCCAATAATTACATATGCTCCGGCACGATTATTTTCATATATATGCATCAGGTGTATTTATTTCATAATTGAAGCGGTCGCAAGCGCAATGTGACGTGACGTCATTCAGTATGTGTTCGACGTGTTCACAGGTGCATCTTTGTTTATTATAAATTTTCATTATAATGAGTGAAAAAACATAAATAGAAAACAGAATGTAATACTCTATCTGCAGGGTACATTATTTCAACCATTTCATTAAAAATGAACGCGTGTTTGTTTCATGACGAATTTTAATTATTGTAGGCGGTTTACAATTCTAAAATACTGTCTGGCATGAAAATGGTTTCTTTTAAATTTAGCGTTTAAGAATTATTTTTAGAAACAAACGAGAAGTTAATATGGCAATTGTGGAAATAAATTTATTTCATATTATCTGTTTTGTTCGATCATTATTAAAACATACGTCTCAGGTGGATAGTTGTCTCGTTCGCAATCATACCATATCTTCTTATTTTATATAATAAAGCATATCTGATGCAAAAGCAAACCATTTAACTCAAGTTACATTTTGGAAATTCTGTTTTTAATCAAAAGGTAAAATTTATACATTTTTTTTTAGAAATTAGAAATTTTCCGAGTAAAAAGATTTCTTTAGTTATTTTGAATTTATTCAAAATTTTTGTTGGGGTTCGTGTTGTTCAGTCTTTGGTTTTCTGTATATTGTGTTTTGTATACTGTTACAAATGTATTTGTCTTTTGATCGTTTTGTTACCATGGCATTGTCAGTTTTTTTTTTCGACTACTGAATTTGAATTACCCTTTGGTACCTTTCGCCTCTATTTTACCAGGTCTCAGTTCGACTTGGAACACGTTACACATAATCGTTTGTCTATCATTTAAGATTCCACAGTTGGATTCCGAGATTTGAACTCATTTCTTGGGAAGAATCACATTAAAATTGACCAAAACAAATTGATTGTATCCACCCTAATCCAATTAAAAATCTGGACCCGCGCTTTCTATCAGACATCTAAATGTCTACTTTCAATTAGATTATGTAGGTTTGGTAGCTGTCTCATTGATGTTTATTTCTCAACTTATTTTATCATTATAACAATGTTACATACATTTGGCAACATCTATATTAAATAAAACTGAAACGTCCACCCATTTGGCGTATACTCTCTACGACCCTAGACATTTTTTGGCATTGTATTCATGGTTAAAGAACCAGAGCCAAATATATTAGTTATAAAATGTTCATTAAAAGTTACTTCATAAAGCAACGGTCATCTACATGTAGCAGTCAGTGTTTTAACACCAACATGAAAATTAAAAATACAAAGAAGAGGATTAAGATGTGTCCGTCTGTAGAGGAAAACATGTTGAATGCTCCATTTTTCAAAATCCTTTATCCACCATCTATAATAAATTGTACTAAACCTATGTTTCAAACTACCGTTAGCCATTAAAAACAATAGAGTGTTTTGTTTTATTCCCATTTTCAAATATTTCAAATACCAGCTGGGAATATAATTTGTTTTTACGCTCTTGCATTTTGACCATCGGTACCCCGGTGTATCTGAAGAAATTGTTTTCAGAATCATGCACCCAGTCTATAATTTTGAATATAAAGGTAGGAACAATTCAAAATTAATGGTAGAAATGGTTATTATGGACAAGTGATCACATTCATCGGAAGGATGGGCGCCCGCAATGATGTTTAACCCTGCCACATTCTAAATGTGTCTGTTCCAATTCAGGAGCCTGTAATTGAGTGGTTGTCGTTTGTTGTAATTTATCATATTTATTCTCCGTTTATTGTATTGCACAGTTTGTTATTGTGTCGCGCTTTTGGACCACTGTCCCAGGTTAGGGAGGTTGGGCGCCCGCAAACACTCATAGATATAGGAAGATGTGATATGAGTGCCAATGAGACAACTCTCCATCCAAGTAACAATTTATAAAAGTAAACCATTATAGGTTAAGGTACGGCCTTCAACACGGAGCATTGGCTCACACCGAACAGCAAGCTATAAAGGGCCCCAAAAATTACTAGTGTAAAACCATTCAAACGGGAAAACCGACGGTCTAATCTATATAAAAACGAGAAACGAGAAACACGTACAATGTAGCATACATGTTTAACCCCGCAACATTCTGTATATGCCTGTCCCAAGTCAGGATCCTGTAATTCAGTGCTTGTTGTTTGTGGCTGTACATCATATTTGTTTTCAGGGCGGGTCAGTGCTTGTTGTATCGTAATCTGCTAATTTGTGAATATGGCAATTTATCATATTTCAATTATTTTATGTTTTAGCAAAAAAGGTCCAAAACTTTTTTCGCTTCGCTCCGCTCGGCAACAGATTTGAGGCTGGTTTTGTACATAAATCAGGCTCTTATTTTTTCTCGTTTTAATTGATGTACATTTGTTACTTCGGGGCATTTTATTGTTGCAATACGGTATGGATTTTGCTCACGATTGAAGGCCGTACGGTGACCTATAGTTGCTAACTTCTATGTAGTTTGGTCTGGCAGAGAGTTGTCTAATTGGCAATCATATCACATCTTGTTATTTTTATACAGGTGGTTGGTGTAGATTGCTGCTGATGTCATTAGTGGAACATAACGATTGAAATTTTATGATAACCTGTTACGTATACACCTGGTGTTGGGTTTTGCCTGTGCTTTTTAATCTTAAGTTTTAGACACTTTACGGTTTCTTCTTTCCCCTTTTGCTGAACTTTTGATATATTCTGAAGCAAAATGTTTTTGTCCTCCTTGCTCAAGTGAGTGACACCACAGCTTGGGATATAAGGCTTTGAATTTTAGATTCACATTATTAATTTGTACATTTCTCGTTATTGTGATTTGAACAGCAAAACATATGAAATCTGTAATAATCGTTGTCTATCATTATTATGTACAATACAATTATATCTGGCAAATCAATTACTCTAAGAACATGCTAATCAATTTGAAAGTGATTCCCTATCTGTAATTACGCTGTTTAATGCAATAAAACAATGACAGTTAAACGAGGAAATAATGATCAGCTGATTATGTTGCTTATTGCCATAGCAACAACAACCTGTAATTTGTAGAATTGAACCCTATCGACTGTTATCTTTTGTGTTAAATCAAGCTTTTGTGCTATCCACTCTACATCAAAAATTTGTTGATAAAGCAATTTTTTCATTGATCGGGAAGTTTTGAAAAAATATTAGCCAAGGTCATGTCAAGTTTAGGATTAGTTAACTCCTCTAATCTTGTGAATTCCAGTATAATGAAGCTCTCACGCGGAGAAAGATGTTACAAATTATCTTGTTCACTCCCACGCTTGAATAATAAAACGTATCAAATGCATGCAAATTTTTATCAGCCAAATACATCGACAAGAAGCAGTGTTTGCGAAAAGGCCGAAGACGTTATATTTTTTACTTCCGCTGATAATCATGATGTTGTCATGCAAAACATTATTTGATATTTTTTCTCGGACCAAATGATCTCCTGTTTGTGCTTTTTTACCTCCATTCATGCAGAATTAACTTCATGTCACTCTTTTTTTCTTTTTTTTTCTGGCTTATTCATTTTTTTTCTTAAGGATTGTTTTTGTAGTATTTAGCGCATTATACATGAAGCTCCTTCCTGGTCCAATTTTGTTACGTGTTACTTCATTGTCAAACCATAAATCGCTTATTTGATATCTATTGAATTAGTATAATTCTCGGGGAGCCACTTCCTATATACAAGGTGAAAGGACGTGCCGCTGGAATAGGTCACATTTCCAGCTTAAAATATGTGAATAGGTGGGGAAAACTATCAGAATATATGATAAGGTCAATAAAGTTCCCATTACTTGTTATATGAAAAGCCTTGTAATTTTTTTTGCAGTCGAAAGTCATCTTACTTGGTGTTGCCGGCTGTGTTTTTATCCACAAATTTTCCCACTTTTGACACTTTTGTATTCCGGTTTTCCAACATACCACACGAAACCCAATCAATATGGGAAAAGGTCACACACATTTTTACCTACTCAATATATGAAAAGGTATACATTTTAAAATCTAAATTATGTGAAAAGGGTAGGGTAACAGAACCCCAGCGGCACCCCTAACAATTATGGAATGAAGTGGCGAGATATAATTAGGAGCTACCATTTAATTTTACAATGAAAAAATAAGGAATAAAAAGGCAGGAAGTGCAAAAAAAAAGTCAGGATAAACTTTAAAAAAGGCAGGACCGAATAGGTAAAAGGCAGGACAGAGATTACAACTTATGCAGGACAAAATTTTCATCCTACACCCCCCATAAAAATATAATGGTTCTTATGGATTTTGTAACAAACTGCTCCAGTTTCAGATACAAATAGACTTGTACATTAAGGAAGTTATATCGCTTAGTAATTCTCTTTCAAAGAAGAAGTTTCATTTCTTTTCCAGACATTTTGAAACAAATAAATTGATGTCTGAAAAAACTCATCAAAGATTAAATAGACAGAGAGAAAGATATTATCTGGTGATTTTGTAAACTGAATTTTAATGTTATTACGCGTTTATCAATGTAGTCTGAGTTGATTCGTTATGAATGTATGCTAGAGTAATTAAAAAACAAATTTGGATTAATTAACAAAACAGACTCGACCCCAGCATCATCCGTTACGAGTACGATCATTAAGAGACAAAGCGAGGCTAAACTCAGTTTTCCGCCCTTCCAAACTCTCCAGATATTTCCCATATAAGTTAAAAACAAATAATGGCTAAAATAGATATAAGATGCAGTTTATATCTTGTGCATTCGTGTTGATTGAAATTTTATTAAATTTCCCGAAGAAGTTAAAATTCGTTTCACTTCTATGTCCAGTCTGAATCCTTTTCACATCATATCCAGGTATATCATACATTTTTTTGCTACTGGGGTAAAGAACAACCAATACGCTTTGTTATCCTTCAATCAACCATAGATTTATGACGTTTTGGTTGTTTTATTTTTACCGATGAACAGAATTTTTTTCTAAAATTATCAGATTAAACCAAAAAAAAATCGATATGTTGTTGCCAAATCATTTCTTTTTAAATAATGAGAAATAATAATAGGGTCAACGACTTCGATGTGTTTGTTTGTTTGTGCATTCATCATTTAAACCGTAGTTATGGTTTAAAAATATCCCAAACAAGAATGTGTCCATAGTACACGGATGCCCCACTCGCACTAACATTTTCTATGTTCAGTGGACCGTGAAATTGGGGTCAAAACTCTAATTTGGCATTAAAACTAGAAAGATCATATCATAGGGAACATGTGTACTAAGTTTCAAGTTGATTGGACTTCAACTTCATCAAAAACTACCATGACCAAAAACTTTACCTGAAGCGGGACAGACGAACGAATGGACGCACAGACCGAAAAACATAATGCCCCTGTACTATCGTAGGTGGGGCATAAACACGAAAATTAGCTCCGCAAGTACTCAAGTGTTTATATATCATTGGCTTTCATTATTTTGTTTGAGCGTTCCTGATGATGACACACCAAAAAAACTAATCGGCGCACCAAATTTATAAAACGTGAACTGCTATCAAAAATGAAAATAAATAAATTTGAAGAAATCCAAACTATGTCCATTATAGTAAAATATGAAAATGAAAAAGTGTCTTAAAACATTTTCACCACAGACTTATATAACCTAAATGTTGACGAAACCGATAACGGTCTCGCCTCCGAAGGCGAAATTTCACGATCATAAATTCTACTGGAGACCCTATGATTATAATACATCAACTAAACGGAAAATCAAGCAACAATATACCGTTTTATTGGGGTGGGAGGTGGGGAATTTTTAAAAGCATTTTTTAATTTTGTTTTAGCTGAAATTGTGTGCTATCTACTATAACATGCACCAGTTTTAGTTGTAGTATTTACATGCTGAATTTGTACGAAAATCTTCTAAAAATCTATGATATCATCTGTAACTTGACATATATACGTATAATGTAAACCCTTAATTTAAAAAGATAAGGCTATAATTATATCTACGCAACTTGTTAAAATGTTCACCCTCGCATGCAGTGCTGTATGATATAAAGGGAGATAAAACCCAAGCATAGTCGTTTTTATTTTTATTTCTTCAAAAATAATTTTAATTATAGACAGAAACTTATGATAACATATCTTGTAATCACGTTTAAATATCTTTATAGTGTTAGTTCGCAGTAAAATAAATTAAACAATTTTTTTTTATAGTTCAAGTACGTGTATTCATGAAAACTAGTTAGCGTGATACCCAAGAAAGGTTAGAAGTTCCCTTACGGGTTATGTTTAACATTATCAGACATCTTTTCAAATATCTCGAGTAACAGTGTGGGGAAAAGTAAAATAATAAAAATACCGAACTCCAAGGAAATTTCAAAACGGAAAGTCCCTTAACAAATGGCAAAATCAAAAGCTGAAACACATCAAAGGAATGGAAAACAACTGTCATATTCCTGACTTGGTACAGAAAACAGCACAAAAGTAATCTGATATTTTTACCCGTATCAAATTAAGTCAGCTTATCTAGACTTTGCGTTTTTCGTTGTCGTTTGCCTTAATGTGGGCCTATTTTTTCTCGGAGGAGTCGGGTTGTTGTGGTTTGATGTACTGCCCAATAATTGTGATAATTCCTAATATCTTCTACATGTTATATATTACAAATCATTATATTACTATAAAGTTCTGTTGTATCTATTCGTAAATTGCACAGTGCAAATTTATGGTTAAAAGGTTACTGGAGTTGTAAATATGTACTAAATTGGATAGTCTATGAAAAGGTATATACTATGAAATTAAGAGCGAGGGCAAGCCCCTCGCTCTAAATTTCATAGTATATACCTTTTCATAGACTAACCTAAACCTAACAATGAACAGGTGTTCATACAATATACCAAGCTCTAGAAAGTTGTAAATACATTTTTAAAAATCTTTCAAGGACCTGCATTCAACACAAAATCCTTCAAATGGCAAAATATAAAGATATGATTTTGGACAGGCATATGAATAAGTGGCGGATTTAAAAAAAAAAAAACTTTTGACATCGGCTTTAAGAGACCATAATAATTGTTAACCAGATGTACACAAAGGAAACATAATTATAAAAGCAAATTGTTCATTTAAACTTAATTTTGTACCAGAAATATGAGAAATGACAAAAACCGTGTAACTTCTAGAAAGCAGGTGATATTGGAAGAAAAGAGTATTAAAAAAAAATATCTATCTTATTCTCAGACAAGTATTCTCTTATTTCGATAAAAATGTTATCAATTTTTTATTTTGTCTGATTTCAGATTTATTATCTTGGAAGAAGTCATAGATTCTTACAGATTTCCGCTCATCGCACGCCAAATTTATATAACAAGGATCATTTCAAAATAAATTAAAGAGATAAAATTTCTTCAGAACATTGAACATACGGGCGATAGGAATCACGAAAAACATAAGGAAGGCGACATATCAAACAGCAAACTTTAATCAGAGCATATGAAAAGTCATAAGTCATGTAGATTTCTTCGTTTACTCTAAAGATATTTGTAATGATAAAAAATTTCTTTATATAATCAGGAATCAAAATAAAGAACAAGAATACCTGCTATGACTATGACGTCAAAATAAATAATCATGCACCACTTGGAACATATTGGGGATTTTGGATAATCTTCTGAATTCGATAGTACTAGTCCCAGAATTCAATAACAGCAACAATTAGTTGTTACAGATTATACACAGACTTGTTTTAAAACATACGTTTTCAATCCGTAAATTTACATTACAGTGTTGGCAACATACGCCGTTGTTATCATTGAACAGGTATTGTTTAAAAAGTGTGTTGTTAAAGCCGACATTTTCATATCGTTCAGATTACAGTAATCTTACCATGGCGAAAAATCATAAGCTTATGAAAGAAATATCTGACCAATTTCTATCCTGCAAAATTTGTTTGGAACCATTTAAAAATCCCAAAACTTTGTCATGTCTTCATACATTTTGCTTTGACTGCCTACAGCAACATTTAGAAGCGGAAAGTTCTCGATCTCGCTTTGCTATTTATAATCGTAACATAACATGCCCTCTTTGTAGAAAAAAGACAGAGCTCCCGTCTGGAAGTATACGACGTCTTCCGGATAACTTTCTTCTTTCGAATCTTACAGAAATAATAGATCGACGACGACCGTCGACAGTACCACCATGCGAAATATGTCCATCCGGTATTCGAGGCAATAACGCATCATCAAAATGTCTTGACTGTTCTAAACTGCTATGTAAAAGTTGTGTAAAACTTCATTCAACTACTAAGGTCACTCACGATCATACTTTAATTGACATTGAAGGTCAAAAAGATATTGAATGTAAAGAACATCCAGAGGAAATAGTCCGATTTTATTGTGACCCTTGTGACACGTGTATATGTGTCGTCTGCACATTTCAAGAACACAGAGACCACGAAATTTGTTCTTTCACAGATGGATATTCACGATATAAAAATTCTATGGAAACTTTGTTGGACAAATGTAAAAAACGTCTGGATGATGTTTCAGAACGAATCGGAATGATTGATAAATGCGAAAAGACAATAAAAGAAACGCGCGAGAATATACGAGACTTAGCGATTAGTTACATACAACAAGTAAGACAAACAGAAAAAGAATTGCTGAAAAAAGTTGAATCATTCTTCAGTGAAGATGCTATTGATTTTGTGAACAATAGGGAATGGCTACAGGAAAATGCAGACGGACTGCAAAGTGCATGTAACCTGGCGGAAATTGTAATGGCTGACAGAGGAGTCGAAATGCTTCTTCTTAAGAAAGAAATGGAAGAGAAGTTGACTTCATTGTTGGATCCAGGATTACCTGTCGTGCCTCCAGACTTTCAGCCACAAATGATAAGATTTGTTCCAGGTTCCGTGTCATTTGGAACATTGAATGTCAATAATAATAATTCTGAAGAAAACTTGTCTGATTCCTGTCGAACGGCAGAACTTGTCACATCAGAAACGCAAACAGACCAATCAGAGACTATTGACTTTGACTTTGTGAAACAAAATCAAAAGGAATCTAAACATTTGTCAACCCAAACAACATTTACAAAGTCTGCACAGAAAGAAGTTAACACAGAATCCCTTACGTTCAGTGATAACATTACAGGAACAAATTCTCAACTTTCTAATGGATATCAGGACCAGAATACAAATAAGGTTAAAATGGTCGATAGTTCTTTACAAGTTGTAACCGATGCAGGATCCCAAAGTTCTGGAATATGTGTCAGTTGCTGCGAAGAACTAAAAGACAAACCAACTCCCGTTGAATTTGGAGAGGCACCAAAAATTCAAGAAATTATTCTTATGAACAGCTTAGATAAAAGTGGCAAAGAATGGAGGCGAATGCGTAGAAGTATGATTAGAAGCCGACGGGTTCAAACTGATATATCTTTGTCAAATGAAAATGTTGCCATTAGTCATGGATTTACAACCAATGTTGCTCCTGTTTCACGAAGCTTCTCCTGTGATGATGTTATTGACGAAAAAATAGTCAGGTCAATTGGTCTTGATCCTATTATCATTGAAACATCCAAATCTACTGTCTCAGAGTCACCTCGTAAGCGCATGCGTCATAAAACGACAATGACAACTTGTGAAATGAAACCAGTTGTCCCAACTAGTGAAAAATGTACATTGACAGCTCCGCCAGCTGTACGAACTTTTTCTTCTCAAACTGTGATTGAAACGTCATCAATTCTTACACAAACACCAATATTACACAAATCAAGCAAAAGTGCAGGAACAGACTATACAGGACAAACTGACCAATCAACAACAACTCCTCAAATAACACTCGTGGACAACGAGACCACCATGCCATTAGTTACTCAAAATACAACAGGAACGTGGACTGAGGTTTTACAGACTTCAGAACGTGCAGTCTGTACTGAAGGTTGTGAAACCAAAGAAATTGGAACTGACATGAGTCATCCAATAAACTGTGACCAAGGCGTGCAGATCGTACCGAATCAATGTGATAAAAATATTAACACAGGACCAGTTGATGTTAGAAACCAAAAATCTCAAACTGAGGCAATGGAAGATGCATCAGAAAATCGAAAAAGTTGGCATGGGGGTGCCAGTTTCTTTTCAAAACTATTCAAGGGAAAAGGGTCGGGATCAAATACAAGTCTTTCGTCTACCTCATCTTTACAAGTTAGCATGGTCGACTCTTCCACAGAGACTAATGAACTAGTTCTCTGTGATAAAGAAACGGGTACACCAGTCCCTGTTTCAATGGACCAATGGACCGAAACTCCAAAACCTGTAATGATAAATACGGGTATATCTCCGCCAAGACCTTTATACGTAGATTCCTGTGTCGAAACAAATCACATTACATCTATGGACCAAGCAACATATACAGAAGTTGTGCACCATAAAGATGTAGGGGTTGACACTGTCATTATTGTACACGACAACGAAACATTAACAGATAAAATAAGATGTCAGGATGCACAAACAACAGTTGACATTGTTTTCGAAACTAATGAAACGAACACGGAAAACAAAATATTGATGGACGCATCTGTTTCGACTGTGGACGACTGGGTTCGGCTTTGTAAACCAGATTCGTACGATGTTTGGACGGCCACACCATCACCCGATATACTAAATACAGGGACCAATACAAGTTATGTTTCGACGGCGGAAAACGCAACAAGTATAAGTCCACACGAACTGGTCAATAGCGTTGAACGTTCAACCACACCTATCAACGTTGATAAACGAGACTTTGGAACAATGGCCCTGTCATTTGGCCATTCGTCATCTTCTGTTTCGGATGAAATGACACAAACATTTACCGTTGCCCTTTATGATAAATCTGTATCTACTTCCAAGGAATATATACCGGACCATGAAAGAAAAATCGAGAGCTGTGAAATGTCGACATCTACTGAATCCTTACCATATATTGGACTTTTGAGTGAACTTGAAGGAGACGAGTTATTTTTGATACCAGAATCTGCATTTGGAAAGAGATCATCGATTGATTCTTTAACATTATTTGAAAACGACGTCGAAATGGTGGATGATTGTACTTCGATGGAAGATCTTGTTCAGGAAGAAATATCAACACAAACATTAGTATCTTCAGGTACATTAGACCATATTCTGTTTTCGGATGATGACAAATTCAAAATGACAAGGGAAGAAAAGGGAGATAACCTCGTCGATGTTGGGATAAACACCTTACCAAAACTTACATTTGAAAAGGAAACGTCGACTCCTCTCCGCCATTTGTTTTCGAAAGGTACAATGACATTTTACATATCGAAAACGGACAAATCAACAAGTACTTTTAGCAGTACACGTCAGATTGCTGAGTCCGTATTTAACCAAAGACCAATGCCCGATAAGGCCAATAAAGAGACAATGACGATTCACCAAGATCTGAAAGATGCATCAACAGCTACAGAAAGCGTTGTAACTGGTGGCAAAATGGCCGAATGTATATCTAGATTAAAAAATGTTTCAGACCGTCTACAAAGTCCCACAAATAAAACAGCTCCAGATGCTCCTTGGACGAGAAATTCAAGCGATAATATTGTTGACCTGAAGAACAACGAAGATATACGGAGAAAACAAGTCATGGACCTGGCTAAAGATACTTCAACTAAATCAAAATTAAAAGGAAAGGAAAAACAATCAAGTAGAAAAACACAACCTATTACATCATTGAAGGGAAAATTAGCTCCACCGGATCCTAGCCCAGAAGACTTAAAGTCAAAAAGTCTACCACGGCAGGCATCAGCAACAGTAAAAATGGGGAGTCAAAGTAGTGCTTCAACTCGTAAAACTATGCCAAGGTTTAATTCAGCACCTGGGAGAATTGCAACCGTTCCTAACCAACAAGCCACAAAGAAAAATACTTCCGCACAACATAATTTAACGCCGAGTAGCAAACTTCCCGTGAAGGATAACCAGGATCGTCCCAAAACACCAGTTGGGACACGTAAAGGGAAATCGTCTTTGCCAGCAATTACCGAATCCCGAGCATCGTCGGCTAGCTCCGATGCAGATTCGTATGTTTCCGCTGTTTCCGAACAGTCGTCTGATGTACTTGACTTGTCCTCATTAAGAATTCCTAGTCCTCCTACGGTTTCAAATCGAGCATCTTCAAAATCTCCCGTTCCAAGGCGTAAAGACAAAACATCTGAAGATAAAAAAGCGCAAAGCAATGTTGGTTTTATGCAAAAACTGTTTTCAAAGAAGAAAAAGCAAGAAGAAGAAAAGACTCCACCCTCACCTAAAAGACAACATAAAAAGTTTACTCTGCCCCCGCCTCAACCACCAGAACCTGTTAAGCCTCCTAAGCCACCAAAATCGAAGGCATTTGTTTATATGCGACAGCGAATTTTCTCAATAGAACATGACAATGAAAAACCGCCAAGAAGAGGATCAAAAGAGGATCCATCTGATGGGAGACCTGTTTCATCAGATAGCTCCTCGTCACAAGTAAGCGCCACCATAGACGATCGTCCACCATCAACGTACGACAACCTATGATTTATAACAATACCGCTGTTGATATTCTGGTTTTCGATACTTTCATGAACAAGTAACCAGTTAGCATTCATCGTTGACTTAAGATATATCGGTGAATGAATTATGCAGCGAAATGAAAAAGAATTGATTACTTGGTAATAAAAATTTTTTTTTTGTTTTACCGGAATATCATATATGAACCACCGGTGAATACTAATTTATCCTTAGACGCAAACCATTTGCAACACAGAACATAGTCATTTGGAAACATTTGTTAATAAAATTTGTTGGTTCAAAATAATTGAAGATGAAAACATGAGGAAGTTTCCCAAATCGTACTAACCCAAAAATATTTTTGAGTATCTATATGCACATAACATAGTTTCTGGATTTACAAATATAAGCACATGTAGATAAATTATATTATACATTACCATAACTTTGTAAATGATCGGTTTCATTGTAGTTTCTTTTTATTAGCTTGCTTTTGCTTCAATTGTAACTTTTATGAATATCTTGTTGAAGTCGTAAACCTATGCTTCATGCTCAAAGCGCAATACAGCACACACTTCATAATTAGCAGAAGGAATTCAATAACTAGGTGATAATAAGAAACTACCTTGAAACATGTCATATTTATAGTAACTGTGATAACATTGACTCATCAAATTTATATTATTCATAATGTGTCATGAAACGGATTGTTTCTATTCTCGTGTTGATGAACATGCACTTTAGGGGTTCGATACAGGGGATTCGTGAATTATTCAATGCCTATCGCTCATTCTTACGTTTAGCATTGTTTTTATTGATTGGAATTGAACCAAAACATCAAGTAGGATATTATTAAAAAGCTTTTCGACAAACACATTGGGGTAACAAATAGTAGTTATCTAATCGTTCTAGCATCAAATCGTGCTATTTTTACAGTACTACAAAAATCACTATTTTGAAAGGTTTATTGTATTACTTTATTTTATAGTTATTTTTTTCATGTTTACGCAATGTATTTTATAAATAAACATAAACATGATAAAACATATCATATTGTATAAAATCAGTTATAAAAATAGATATTAAAAGCAAAGAGATAGTATGTATTTCGAATAGTGTTTCCTTATTGTCTGGTACCATTTAACACTTATCCCTATAATATTAATTGTGGATGTCTTGATGAATGTTAAGGTTAACATCCTTTTAGAATTTTCATTTCATATCATGCGATATTATTGTTATTATACTCAGCTTCTATTTAAGGGATAATCTGATATTCTGGCCTTGAAACTTTGTACAGAATATAAAAATAAGAAGATTTGTGGTATGATTGCCAATGAGATAACTTTCCATCGGGGACCACAATGGCATAGAAGCTAGCGGTTCATTCTGGCTATTCCTACATTTTGAATTTTATAGGTAAAATAGTAAAATTTTATCTAGGAGTTCCCAGAATTTTTAAGTAAACAATGGAATTATGTAGGATTATGTTGAAACAACACTAAACTAATGAATCAAGGTAAATCCAGGTAATTATTGTGGAAAATAAAGAAAGGAATAGTTTATATTACAATATTTTATTTAATAATTTCATAGCACATTTTGTGTAAATAATATTCAAAATAACAATATGAATTTATTGGCATAATAGAAATATAAATATGTTATAAATACGTTTTATTCCAGACTTTTAAATGCTTTTACTAGTTTTTCTTTTAAATGATTTCATTTTCCAGACTACTATATGCTTTTACTTCCTTTTCTTTTAAATAATTTTATTTTCTAGAAATTCCATAATATCAGAAACACTTAATTTTAATACTTGATGCATGTTTCAAAAAAAAAAAAAAAAACATTTTTACATATAAATAATAATTTTTATTAAATTTCCAGAGGTAAATTTACCTTTGACCCAATTAGACACAAATGACTAAAATAACATATCTTGCAATAACAACATCTATTGTTCTTCAACTAATCTCCCATGTAGAAATAGGCAGAAGACACCAAGCTAGCATCTATAGGTTACCGCACGGCTTTCAACAATTATCAAAACCCATACCACATAGCTATCTATAAAAGGCCTGGTAATGGAAAATGGTATGATGTACCGAGTCTGCCGGACAGTCACGTCCTGTTTGAAAGTTTTTTTAAATATTTATAATGCAAACTGAGCATTGTTCATCAATGTCTAATAAAGAGTTGTGGTATACTTTGCACGAAGTCACGTGCAACTTCCTGTAATTTAAAAGGATCCAGAGCTAAGGAAAACAGTAAATCAACAATATTTTTTGGTTTTGAAATTGTTTATTAGTATACGAATAATACCTGATTCAGCAAATATATTTCAAACTTAGATGCGTCTAAAAATATGAAAGAAAGAAGAGTTTAGGTAAATGTAAAAAAAGACAGTGTCTACAAAATATGCCCAAGCTCTTAATCGCCCGAATAAAACAGAGACTTTTAAAAAAGAAATCGATAACTACGGAGCTGACGGGCTTTCGTATCCATTTTTTTCATCAGATACATTATAGCTTCTACAAACAGGCAATTACAAGTCGTCGACAATATAGACACGAGTCTGTAAAAAAATGAAGCCTTATGAATAAATGAACATGCTGGATAAACTTCTATGAGACAACATCCGAACAACGCAAGTTATAACAAAGGACATTAAGAGATCAACACAAGGTTTTCTAAATGAGTTAATATCCATACACAAAGATAAGTTGTAAGTCTACCCCTTTCCCCAGTCTGAATATGATTGCTTTCGTCCTCGAACTTTGGTCTCTGGGGATAGATGTCCCATAACCATGTCTCCTTGTTTTTAAATGTAGAGAAATTAGAAAAAAAAACGCGAATTCGAATCAACTCCTCCGTCATTCAATGTGACAGTAAAGCCAGAAAAATAATTCGAACACAACAGAATTTAGTTATTTTGATAAGGTTATAATGACATTATAAAAAGATTCTTCACTGGTATATAATAAGCCAACACTCATGAATGGTACACTTTTTAAGTATTCGTTTTTCAGCCTTACTTGCCATAAAAATGTGTACTTATCTTTTTCCAATAATATAAAAGGATGATACATGTACCTATTATTTGATCTAAAAATGAATGAAATATTTGCCACTGGACACAAGTAAACAACAGTCTATCATGATACTAATGTCTGTGCACGACACGTGTTTTTTCTCTCGAAAAAAACAAATCATAAGCTTCATTCTAGACCAAAACGTTAAGAAATTTTTATTAATTGATTGTTGTTTATTTAACATGCAGAAATAAGGTCAACTGAGGTGAACTGATTGATTGTTGCTTGCTTAACGTTCAGTGGCAAATAGTTCATGCATATTCAGGACAAGAACAAATTAACTATTGATACACTCGTTAGGTTCTGCAATCTACATTGAATATCAACCGGAGTAAAGAGCGGTCAATGAAAACTGCAATTGGACAATGCGGGATAAGGACAGAAATTTTGCATTGAAACAGGTCACCTACGGACCTCAGATAGTTTTTGCAAGGTGTCTTAAATGTGCAGAGGCAGTGGTACTCATCCTACACGAGGAATTGGATTTAACGTCCGGTCAACTGCTACTAAGGGAACTAAGGTTTCGAAAAATTGCAAAATCTTAAACCGAAAGTTTTGTCAAAATCTGTCCTACATCAAGCACTACAAAAGTCTAAAAGCCTGAAAAGACCAGTTTTGTCTTAATTTGCATGAACTTTTACTCGACATTCTTCAAAAGTATGACTTGTGATTTAATTTTTTTGACAAATTCTCATTTATGTTAAATTTGTATGAAATTTACTCGACATATTCTCGACATTCTGAATATGGTCTTTAGATATCTTGACAAATTCTTGACATTTGAATACTGTCTTGAAATTTCTCGACATATTCTCGAGATTCTTATTTTTTCTCAGTATATATGGCTTGACATATTCTGAACATTTTGAATCGTGTCTTAAATTTACTTGACAGTTCTGAGTTTTACAAATCATGACCAATATTCATGATATAACTTTAATCTTTATTTCTCTTTATATGATATACTGTTGTTTCAAGTTACACTTCTTTACAACAAAAATCAAAGTTGGGCATGTAAAATAATTGAAAATTTGGGTATATAAATATTTTTACAAATGCAAATATGGCTATGAAATCTAAAGTATAAAATAATTCGAATGTCGGTGTGTTGATATAAAACAATTTCAATGTGGGTTTTAAATAATTACAAATTTTGATTCCTAAATCTTATAAATTAAATGATTCAAACCAATCATACTGTAGACATATTTCATTCTACCTTCATAATATTCAATGTTGATATGGTAAATAATTATTATACCAAAATGTGGTTTATATAAATAGCAAATTATGATGATATACAAATCATTCATTTAACAGAAGAAAAATTTGTGTAATGTCATCTGTTGGAATATATTAAGTATTACACATGGACAGGATGTTCCCCATAAAATTAAGGTATTCCACACCCCAGAGTACACGCAACTGTCAAATAGAAGTTATTGCTTTACCTATAATCAGCCATACAACTTATCAGTTGACCGACCATGCCACTACAATTTAAAAAGTTTGTTGATAGATGAAAATGAAAATCATCATTTTGATGAAAAAAAAAAATTGAATTGAAATGGATTTTCTTCATCAAAATTATGAAGTTAATTATTTCAACATAAAAACAAATTGAATAATTCCCAAAGATTAAAAGAAAATTATTATCTACTCCAGGTATAATAAAAAAATGTATTTATAATGGGTCCCACCAATGATTTCTATAGAAATCATCGGTCTTATGAAATGGTTCTCAAACAGACATGCATAATATAGATCTAAACATTTTTTCATTTCAGGAAGGAGTTATCACAAATATTTGTTTTTGATAAAAAATTATAAAATTCAACACTCAAATTTGAATAAAAATGTTTTGGGTTGTTCTAAAAATGAATAAGGTTTTGAATCAAGATGGGAACAAATTCTTTGACCTAAACGAAAGCCCCCTCTTTTTAGCCACACAAACCCAAAAGATGAATTGTGGGGTCCAAAAGAGATACAAGACACCCATTTAAGTAAAGCAAATTTGACTGGCCGTTTTGCGAACGGCAAAAATCTAAATGCTGTTTGTCAATACCTTCGACTTATATTCCAAGTGAAAACAATTACTTAAATGTTTAATAAAAATAAATCAAAATTGAACTACATGGGGGATTATTCAGGGTATTCCAACTTAGTTGCACCAAAAGGGTAACTTACTATACCAAATTAATCCTTGATTCTTCAAAGTTTAGTTTAGCCATAATAAAAAGGAGTATATAACAGCAATAGAATGTCATAAACAGTGCAGAATAAGTCTGTTCACATTTCAGGCGAAATTTATACTGTTGAGATAGTGTCAAGACATATTTAAGACTGTCAAGAATGTGTCGAGACATATTCAGACATTATTAAGAATGTCAAGAATATGTCAAGACAGATCGAGACAAATTTAAGACAGTCAAGAATTGGTCGAGACTAATCCAGACTCTTATCAGATGATACAGAAAGTGTCGAGAAATTTTAAGACAATGTTCATACTGTCAAGACACTTGTCAAGAAAAATCAAGAACCTTATTAGACAAATTCATACTATGTCAAGAATATTTAAAAATTATTCAGACAAATTAAGAATGTCGAGTAAAAATTCATGCAAATTCAGACAAAAACTGGTCTTTTCAGACTTTTTGACTTTTGTAGTGAAGACAATAGCAAATCAGAGTTATTCGATGGGCACAAAGATGTAGTTGAATTTATTATTGTCGATAAGAGAACCAAACACAGGTATTTAAAGGGGCATTAGCTACGAGATAAAACAAAAAATTAAAATATGATTTTTTTTTGTTCAGTCATTAATAAAAGTGAAATAGTGAAATAATAATTCGCTTTTAGAAGCCAGTTTGGTTCAATTTTGTCAAAATAAGCTAAGAAACATCGCTAATGAATTATTCACTTGCAAGTGAATAATTCGACCTCATTCAATCCATATTCATGTGACCTTCAATTTAACCCCTTAACCAGAGATGAGTTACGCATGAATTAGGCGTGTTCAGTAAAATGAAAAGAATGTCAACATTGAAAGTGAACAAGGTTAAACCATTTGATTGACTGATTCTATCCACAAAAACTCATTCTTATACAGGTAAAAACGATGATTAACATATATTTTTAACCTATAATATGAAATAAAACAGACATAGAAAAATCCAATAGCACGAGTTCGCTATCTATTTATATCTTTCTATCAATATTTATATCGGGTTAAATGACCGTCGGCAGTCTTCGGAGGTCACCTCGATGGTTAATTAGATGGCGTCTAGACTAAAATACACACGAAATGCTGATACATATTATCGAGCCCATGCATTGCAAATTGTTTATTTTAGACTTTTTATAATTTGGATATTCGTTTTAGTATTTTATAAATCAAATATGAGAATTTGAGTCAAATCGGTAAACATGAATTTGACAGCTAATGCCCGTTTAAGATAAGTTCTACCTGCTACAAAGAAAATTCAGTGTGCGATATGGACTTGGTACGGTTGTAGTCTAATTTCTACATGACATTATTGCTAAGTATTTGCCAAGTTTGTCTGTTATTTTCATGTGATCTACGCATGTCTCTGAATGGTTTTTGTCCGTTTTCGTGTGTTTTATGTACATGTGATCTACTCATGTCTCTGAATGGTTTTTGTCCTTTTTCGTGTGTTTTTCTACTGACGTATTATTTTGATTGGTCTTGTCAATTGTTACTTCGGTTTTTTCAAGTCTCTGAGAAAAGAAACCCATGACCACTTTTTATCTAAAGAGACTAGAGTAAAGTAAATAATATGGGAGGAAAGAGGAAACACAAAGAAAGACAAAGAGTGGCACACAATAATTTACGAAGTTATGTCAATGTAAAGAATTACATGTAGAATTGTGCAATGGCGGATTATAAATTCCGTATTGATGTAGACTAGCTTATATGATCGCCGCGATATAGCCTTTTTGTGCTGATGCGGCGTAAAGCAATCACCAATCAATAAATATATTAGTATACACCCATCTGTGGTCGACAGCCTCGGAAAAAAACCAGTTAGGCGCAATATATCACAAGGCATTAAAGCAAAACTACTATAAACATGTCTTTCTCTTAGTTTAGTTTTTTTTTTTTAAATCTAATCTTTCTAAAGTGTACATCAAACGTTGAGGTTGGCTTACAATTTCCTAAACAACGTTAATTTAACAAATGGCGTGAAAGTATTTTCAATTATGAAATTAACCACAGGAATTTAAGTTCTGAAACGAGAAAGTGTTTCTTTATATCTACATCCTGCAACTTTTTTCCTTGTACAACAATTAGCCCATTCCCATTTTAACTCTAAAATGAACTCTTTTCATCCGGAATTATATAATGGGTTATGTAGAACATTATACAGTCACAGTACAGCACATGACGTAAACTATAATCCATAGGAATTGGAGCATTGATTTGAATAAAAAAGATTGTGGATTATTTACTAATGAAACAGCAACCAAACAACACAAACGCTAATAATCAGAATACGTCTTTTAGATTACCTTATCTTATTATCTTCCAATCAAAATAACATTTTTGCAAGTTTCTAGATGTGAAAAATTATTTGTCTATTTTAGACAGGAAATATTAATGTTGTAGATAATATGTACAGTATCGCATATCTTTGTACAAAAAAGACATATTTTTATGATCGGAAGTCCTTATCTGTAGACACGATGAACTCAATTTCAACTCTTTTTATTATTTATTTTCATAAATATTATTAGATAAAACTCTACTTAATTGATTCTTAATCGGATGTGTCAAAAACTAATTTTGAAAACGACACCTGCTAAAACATGAAAAATAGTACTTGAAGACCACCTTAAAAGATGATCGATTCTACGTAACGCAAAAGATTACCGACTTTAAGATGTAATAAATGAAGAATCGTCAAACAGATATATATACAGCATCTGTTCAGAGTAGCAGGTAATCTTTCCATCAAATTCCATTGATACGTGTTATGATATCATCCTCAGCATTCTGGCTGCTGTATGTAATATCGTTTGATATATAGGTACTCTTATCACTGTTATGAATGCTGGCATACCGTAAACTGTGGTCAGGACATTAAACATGGATCCCAAATTCAAATGCATTACGATTGACTTTGTTTCCTGGCTACATCGGTCTAGAACTGCCTGACTTTTAATGTTTACCAACAAGAATTTATATTTCTTTATGAAAGTAACGATTATAAATCTTATGTGTAACAAGGAGAACTCAATGTCGAAATTCATACTAGAACAAGAAAAAAAACCTGAACAAGTTCTAGTACATTATTAAACGAAAGTATGCAACATACATAATTGAGAACATTGACAGTCCGAACTCCAAAGATATCAGCGAAATCATTCCAACTGGACAGAGAGCTTAATCAAAGCATAAAATGCAATGCAAGCATTGCGAGATTATATGTGGTTTTACTATCGGAATTAATTAACATTAATTGTGCACTTCTAATTGGCGACTTTTTCTTTACTGTGTTGCATCTTCTTTCAGGGAAAAACTTCAGAAAGGAAAAATAAAGCTCCTGACTTGGGACAGGAACATAATGTGACGGGGTTAAACTAGTTTGAAGGCGCCAACCCTCCCCTAACCTAGGACAGTAGTGTAACAGTACAACATAAGAACAAACTATAAAAATCAGTTGAGAAGGGCTTAACATGACTGAATAAGCGAGGCAAAACAAACTTCACGGAAAAGAGATGTGATAATGCTAATGCTAAAAGCATACCAAAAAGCATTGACTTACCATTATAGGTTTCCCATAAAATTACCTTCTCATAAACTATAACAATTGCTGATGTTGCTATCAACAATAACGATGCCTACCATAGAAACATCATTCCTAAGTCTCATGTCCACGACATGGGGGATGCAAGAATATCTGAGACAGCCAATGATCAGTCGTTTATATCAAACGCTCTTAAGGGTTGGTTCTGCTTTGCCAATAAAAATTTGTAGAGTGGAAATTTGAATAGATTGAATGCAAGCTTCTCCTGTTTCATTCCGTGTCTAATTCAAAACAGCCAAGCTATAAAAACAAATCATGTCCATGTATACAGCAAGCAGTTATTCATCTAAAGCTATCATTGGTTGACAGCGATAAATATTTAGCATATAAGGCGATTTTAATTCTGATTGCCGTACTTTGATTGTATTCCAGTCCAGACAACATTTTACTTCCAGCATGTATATTTTCCTCCTTGGAGACCCCAACGTCAACGGTAGTTGTCAGATAAAAGAAGCGATTCAATCAGTTATATGCTTCTCACCTGTACATTACGTAAAAACATTCAAGTTTCATCAGCATTATTGTTTATAATCACATAAAATCAGTAACAAACATTTGATAAAAAGAAGATTTTAATTTTACTCCCCCGCAAAGTATAAGCAGACGACCGAATTTAAAATAAATAAACAGAATTAACAAAAAGCGTTGGTTTCTTGCCATTTTTTTTTTATCACA